>CM031238.1:403115715-404315715 GCA_018340775.1 Taxus wallichiana var. yunnanensis
TCTTTCTATATCTTTTTTTATTACCAGCTGCAACAAGTTTCTTTTTCAATAATCTTTGTTTCCAAATAGCCTAAATCCTTTTACATAATTTATTATTTTTCATACAAAATCTCTAAATGAAAAAAAACTCACCGTAATAGAGAAAAAAAAACTTATCTGTGAGAGAGAAAAAAATCAAAACCCTAGTCATTCAAAATCTATATTTTTATATAGTAATTGACCAAGAAAAATTGCCTCTAAAAAAGGCGCTAAAAATTCTAGATTTGAATTTAACCTACCATAATAAATCACCACCCTTTAATGATTAAATGCCCTTAGTATTCTAATATTGTAAGTCTCAAAATTTGAATCTACCCGACCATTATAAATCACTACCCTTTAATGCTTAAATTCCTTTAATATCGTAATATCCTAAGTCTATCGTAAATACTTAACATGAAAGGGTACATATTTAAATGCTTTAAAGCCATATTATCCCAATGTTTAGAAACATTTAAATATTTTGAAGAGGTATTAGAATAATGATAAATACATAGTGCTATTTTGGTACATACATTCAAAATTTGAATATATAATACATTAAAAAATCACCACTTTTTAATGCTTTAATATTTTGAATATATAGTACATTAATAAATTAGCACCTTTTAATGCTTTAATATGCTTAGATATTTGAATTTATTGGACACATTTAAATGTTTTAAATAGCTATGTGAATAATGAAAAATATATGTTTTATAATAATGAAATTTAAATACATTGTACTTTTTATGTATTTACTATGTTTTAGAATGTGCACCCACTCTCACGTCCTATATAAAGTTATAAATTTTTTGAAACTATCCCACAATGATAAATAATGAAATCATGAAATTTTAAATAGAAGAATTTATTTTCATTACTATTTACTGTGTTTTATAATCGACACCCATTCTCACGGCTTGCATAACTTTATGAAATTGATTGAGAATTTTTACATTGTCTTGTATTGAGTGGGTAGATGCCCATTCTCATATAGGAATCCTAAAAGACATGCGTATGAAGATATGAATAACAAAAAATATTTCTTGTATGAGAATGTAGAGAAAATGCACATGCCCATTGTCATAAAATCAGTATTGCTTTTCTGAGAATGTTTAGAATGGGAACATTCCCATTATAAAAAAAATCATATTACTTGTATTATAATGTTTAGAATGTCCATATGCCTATTTAGAATGTGGATTTTAAATAGTAGAATTTATTGTCATTCTTATTTACTATGTTTTAGAATGGGCACCCATTCTCACAGCTTGTATAAAGCTATGAAATTGATTGATCCTTTTTACATTCTCTTGTATTGAATGGGAAGATGCCCATTCTCATATAGGAATCATAAAAGACATTCTTGGGAAGATAGGAATTAAAAACAATATTGCTTGTATGAGAATGTTTAGAATGGGAACATGCCCATTCTCAAAAAAAAACATATTACTTGTATTAGAATGTTTAGAACGTGCATATGCCTATTTAGAATGGGCATATGTCCTTTATGAATGGAATAATAAAATTTACTTTGTTTTAGAATGTGCACCAGTTCTCACATTTTGTTAAAAGAGTTATGAAATTGATGGATCTTTTTTGCATTGTCTTGTATTGAAAGGGAATATGCCCCTTCTCATTTAGGAATCATAGAAGACTTTCTTGGGCATCATGAATGATAAAAGAAGAGTATGGATTATAGATGCTCATATCTTTTAAATAGGTAATAAATGTATTGACCATTTTTACATTGTCTTTTATTGAATGGGAGGATGCTCATTCTCATAGATGAATCCTTAGTTTAGGTATATAGGAATCAAAAGCAATATTTCTTGTATGTAAATGTTCCAATTCTCATAAAACAAATATTATTAAATCGTGACTGTGCACATGCCCATTCTAAAAAAAATTACTTGTATTATAATGTTTAGAATGGGAATAAGCCCTTTATGATAGGAATAATCAAATTTACTTTTTTTTAGAATGTGCACCCATTTTCACATCTTGTTAAAAGAGTTATTGCAAGAATTATTTTACCCTCAATACTTCTTTCTAACCCCAAGTGCACCAACCTATCATCCAAGCATATCTTTGGTACTCACTGAGGTGTGTGTAGGCGTCGAGCCCCTCATTTATGTGAGCTTTGCAAGATATTTTGTCATTAATGGAGGATTTATTTGTAGAAACAGAAGTACATTCACTTAATTTAAAAGGCATAAAATATAACTAGAAGATCTACACATCAATGCATCACAAAAGCTAAATAAACATTGTAATAGTATAAGAAACAAGATATTAATCATGATAAGCCAAATAACATGAGGGTTTACACCCATAAACAAAACGTACATAATAGATCCACATATATTGATTTAACATAGTTTCAGTAACCATACTACATTCAAAAGGGTCATCTCAGACCATATACATTAAATGACAAAGATTCAGCTCTCGCAAACCTATTTGGTCGAGATCTTGACTATAATTTCCCCATTATATCCCTTGTTACAGATCTCGGTACCCATAAATATGCTTACAGGTATCCCTTCCAACCCTCTAGCACTAAGTACTCTAAACCCTAACACCATGAACTCTAAACCCTTAGCATTTCTACAACACTTCCTTACTCTCCTTCTCTTTCTCTACATTCTCTATACATTCTCTCTACATTCTCTCTCGTGTTCATGTTCATGTCCCAAGAACCTCTTTAAATATGAGCATCGACCACCAACATGACTTTTCTTCTGAGTAGATCATGTATCAAGTGTTGATGTGGTCCTCTATTGGTGAATGCTTATCCTTTTTGTAAACCTTCCACTAACTGTAATGATGCCTTTGGGAATATTACCTATGTGGAATATCCTTTTCTTGACCTCCAAGGTTCTAGGATGACACCTTATCCACTCATTATGCCTAGTTGGGTCCTCACATTTTTACTCAAATGATGCCATGATGCCAAATATGGATAAGTACTTTAAACCCTTATTCTACCTCCCGTGTGTGCCCTAGTTTCACTTAAACCCTTTTAAACTCCTTTTTCCTATGTGATTTTCCCGACCTCCCTTCTATCTACTGATCCTATGTGCATGTGCCTCGTGACACTTAGCCAATATTTAAGGGTACAACATCACCCCACACTATGCGTGTTATCCATACTCGAAACATTATGCTTCCTCAAAGGATAAATAATAGAGGTATTAAAACAATTAAAGAATGGAAGGATGAAGAAATGGAAGAATAGAAGAATTTTCTATTGTTGGGTAAGGAGTGGGAACTCCTTCATGAATGCCTCAATATTCTTCCATGCGTCTAGTTCTCCCTGTGCTTGCTGAAGTAGGTCACCCACCAATGCACTTACTTCATCAAAACTAAGTTCCTCACTCTTATCTTTTAGCATATCAAAATTCTTTCCAGCTGCTTGCTAAGATTGCCTAGCGCATCCATCCTATGAGTGACTTGGGGTACAATTCCTTTAGCTTATTATTAATCAAACCCCGCAAGGTTTTGATTGCTTCCAATTTCTTCTCAACTTCGGATAGGATCTTGTCACGCTCCACCCTATTTCCTTTTTGATTTTCCTAAAATTATTTTAGATCCACCTCATGTGTAATAACCAATATGCTTGTTACCCTATCCCTATTGGCACAATTTTCATACACAACTTTAGTCATCTGTGTAGCGGTCTTTATTGCGGAAAGGATATTAGAGTACCGAGTCACTGTCTCCCCAATATTCAACTTTTTCTCCTTCTTATGGTGTGCCATCACCTCCTTTTCGACTCTAATGTGAGTGGTCTCCTTTCCATGGTGAGGATGAGGGTCAAGTCTTCTAAGAATTGCATGGTTGACTCGTATTTCTACTCAGGAAGGGCCAGGTCCTGGTGCTTCAAGATAATGGCATCTGAAATGGCCTCTATATTCTTATGGATTTTGTGCACCTTTTCCTTTTCATCCCTTAGCTCACACCTTAACTGCACACTGATCAATTCCTTTTGTTTTATCTCTTTCCCGCTCAATGATCTCCTCATTCTTTTCTCAAGCTCTTCCTCCAAGACCTTTATCCTACCATTTTTTCCAAAGAGTCTTCCCTCTACCTCCACCGATGCTTTGTTGAGTGCATTGAAATTTTTTAATTAGATAGTTGTTGGGAATTTACCAGAGGGTTTAGTCCCTTGGCATCGATATCTTCATCAATGCATCTTGGTTTACCTCAAACTCGGGTTCATCAATGTGGGACTTAAAAGCCCAAGATTGCATTTTCCTTGTGTGTAGGTAAACACCTTCTTAATCAAAAGAACACCAAGTAAGGAGTTAGTTTATGGGCATAGTAATTTGGAAGCACGTGCACAGTACCTTTTTAGATCATTAATGTAAGTAATTTCTTGTTCCTACACCACTATTATGCCCTTTCCACCTGTGTGTGCTGCCTTTAGGAAGCTTATTACTAAGCTAGTGTCTCTTCTTATGCTTCCATACTCCTATCCCATACTCACGCTTTCCTTTGTTTCCTTTAGCACTTCCTCAGAACTTCACTTGAATTCATGCTCCACTAACTATTGGATAATTCCTACCACTTCCCTCTCTATGCTATTATCCATCTGTTCCTTGGTCGGGTCGGGGTCCTCTTATCCTTCATGCTTACTTCCTCTCTCCCCCTTTTTCATGAGCGCCTCCTTAGTTCTCATCCTTCTCTTCATTTCCTTCTTCATCTGAATTGTGTATATCATACACTGATGATTGTGAGCCTCGTGAAACTCTTCATCATCTTCATCGCCCTTGTTGGCCCCCATGTTTTCTATGTCACCTAAGTCCAATCCTTTTGTCACCCTCTGCTTCTTCCTTACTGGTGATTCTAGTTTAGGGGACTTTTGTTCTTCTTCTTTCTCGGGTGACTCTCTCCATCGACTACAACTCTTCCTTCTTTGTAGACTCTTTTCTCATGAGAGAATTCTTTCGATGGACATAAGTAATTGTACCGCTTTGACTCTTATACCCCTATTGTCCTGCACACTTTGTCTATGTGCTCAACACCTTTTATCGTGAAGCCTCTCCTTTGTCTCTTTTCCTTTTCACATCCTTCTTCTATGTAGTGGGTTCCTCAAGAATGGAGACATCGTCTTCAACATAAGCACCCTTTTCATACTTAGGCCTTATGTGCAAATACACCCTCATTTTTGTCCTCCCTGCAATAGGTAATGTTATTGGTTTTAACATGTGCACGTCATGGGATACATACTTCTCCACATATGTGCGCTTCTTGGTGTATATAAGTTTCTTGCATAGCTCGTGGTAGTCTTGATCTACTACACTTAGATCAAATCTTAGTTTTTCACCTCCTTGAAATGATTAACCCTAGCCTGGAAGTACTGCACCGTGAAGGAGAAAGGAAACTTACACCAAGGAATCTTGGTACCATCTATAAAAGTAAATATGCCAATGCAAAAATGTTGGTATATAAAAAAATCTACTTATGCTTTCCCTAGTTAGGGTAACTACTTGGGTATTCTCCATTCAACCCCGAATGCATCACACATCCACTAATACCACTTTTTTTGGCGTGCCTTATAAGTGGCCATCATGGTGTCACAGGTATACTATTCAAACCTCTTAGTGGGTGAGGGGTTCTCATCTGGGTATTCCCAAACAAACTTATCTGGCCCATCAGGCACTCTAATCTCTGAAAAGACAATGGTGAGGAGGACATTACCAAACATGATCTTCTCTCTGTCACGCGAGGCATCTATGATCTCATTTGCAATGAAAGCTAAGAGGTTATAGATGGTTCCCTCTAAGATCTTACGGAACACATTTAACCAAGCCTTGTTGATCTATTTCCATTTCTCTTTCCCATTCAACTTTGTAACTAAGTGTATGGCCATCCTGATCACCAAGTCAGTAATTACGGAAATGTTGAAGTAGTGTGAACCCTTCTTGTAGTCATAATCCTCAATGGTATTCTTAATGGATTCCTTGTCTTCCAAGTCATCGTCTAATGAATCTCCTTCATAAATAAGGTCCAGTGAACTTAGAAATTAGTTGGGGGTTATGCACATCCTTTGACCTATGAAATAGAAGTGGTCTTCATGCACACGTGACATCAACCATTGGTATACTCACTCGGGCTTTTCGAAATAGGGAAACTCGTAGAGTTGTAACAACCAAGACTTCTCCATTTTTAATTTTACCTTTTTGTCATAGATGGGCATTCCATCTGGTGTCCTCTTCTCTATAGGGAAAACTAGTTCTAGTGTCATTTCATTATTTTTCGTACTTGTTCAATGGTTTTAATCAGTGAAAGTCATCTTCCTAACGTGAGACACCCATTCTTTACCAAGTAATACATCATCCGAGTACTACATTTCCATGTACCATTCTTCATTGAAATTGGTAGAGATGGTTTGTTTTCCCTTTCCCTTTCCCTTCTTTGGTGAAACATTTTCTACTTTCCTTGGTGTCATTCCTTCATCAGGTCCTTAAAACTTCTTCCTCTCTCCTGGTCCTGGCTCTTCTCAACTTTGTGGCTCCACTCCTTTGTGAAAATTCCTTCAAACCCCATGCCCTAGCTATGTAACCCTAACTTGGAAAACCTTTTTTCCACAAGATAGCGTAACACCCACAAGATTATTCCACACAACCTTCTCCACTTACACCCATGTACTTCTTTCCACTTTGGTTCACTGATCAAACTAGCTATGCACACAAATCTTCACAACTCTTCTCAAAATTTCTTCACAAGGATGCCCTAGTTCACGAGAGCTCTTTGATAACTTAAAATGCAAGGTAGAAAATAATGCACCCCGATCTTCTATTTATAACTTTTTCTTTTCTCCGTAATAAATTCCATGCCACCTACTAATGTACTTTCACAATAAAGGTAGAATTTTCCAACACCAACCTTCAATGCTTTTCATCCGTGAAGACTCCCGTAACCTTATGGCATGCAAATACCTCGACCATAGAGTTCTTTGCGCTTTCTCCTACGCCGAAGTCAATTCTTCTTCTATGTCTTGGACCAAGTTCTTTCTACTACCTACCTCATGTTGCTCCTACACTTTTTATTCTTGTACGTGGTTTCTCAAATCCTTTTGACACCATCCTTCCCTTATGTTCACCTTTTCCACGTGTGATCTTCCAATCCATGTGTTTTTTTTTTTCAACTTGGGCCATCCACAACCATAGCTTCCAACACTTGTCACATCACTCCACCCCACACAAAAATGGATGCACGGTCCTTTGCGCAGATTTTTTTTAAAAATAATAAGTGGCTACTAGTGCACAAATGTGCACAAAACAAAGCAACAAGAAAGGGAAACATAAAGAAAGGAAACTACATCAAAGCAAAACCTAGGCTAATTGGTAATACTTGCCTTATTTACAAAAAAATGAAGACTTATTTATAGTAGGGATTCAACCTACTCCCATTGAAATAGCCTATAAATCATGTTCCATCTAGCGCTTGTAACTAGAAATCACCTGAATAAAGTATATGGGAGACAATGTATGAGCCCATCCAATGGACTTTTAATTTCTCAGGATGGCACAAAAACTTGGAAACATACAATAAAACCATCTACCCAACCTCAAACTATTTATTCTTGATGTGTTTATCATGCCATGCCTTCTTCATGGATTTTTCTATTTTCTTACTCTAGCGAGAAATATTCCACCTCTCATCTAATTGTGTTAACTTATCAATCTTCTCCTCAAGCTCTTTTACATCATCTAACCCTCCTGCACACGCTATACGAAATGATGGTAACATGAATTAAATAGGTAACACAAACTTCATGCCAAACACCAATTGAAATGGTGTGGCCTTGTTTAGTCTCTTATAAGTAGTCGATATGACCATAACATGATAAATAAACTTTATCATCCCAATCCTTTCTTCCCACATCACAAATCTTGGTTAATGTGTGATTCATAATTTTGTTAAATGCCTCAAAGCAATCCCATTAGCTTGTGGGTGATAAGGGGTAGTATTGTGGTGGGCTACCATGAATTATTCCAATAATATTATAACTATCTCATTTAAGAAATGAGTACCCCTATCACTTATTAAGCTCAACAGCATCTATATCTCCTGATTATATTTTCCCACAAGAACCTAGCTATTGTTACCACTATGTAATCCCTTGTAGGAACCACTTCTACCCACCTTGTAAGGTAATATGTGCATTTAATGATATAACGTGAACATGTCCTTTGTGTGGCTAGGGAAATAGGTCCTACGAATTCAATTTCCTAGTTCTCAAATGGTTTTGCACTAGTAATCAGTCTTAATGGAATTTCATCTCTTTTCCATGGTTTACAAAGGAGCTAGAAGTGGTCACATGCCTTGCAATACTCAATACAATATTTATAAAATATTTCCCACCAAAATTCTACTAGAAGGATCTTGTGCATAGTTACATTCCCTATATAGTGTCCTCTTGCAATTCCACCATGTGCCTTCTCCATGATTGCAACATGCTCATGCTCTAACACACACCAGGCCAAAACCTCATCATGGTATAGCTTGTATAATTCTCCACTAATTAACATGTAGGGAATGACACATATGACTAAGTGCTTCCTTTCCAACATCTTCATTCCCTTTGGTGTCATACCCGTTTTGAGAAACACAACAATATCTTCCAAGTCAAAAGGCATGCACACAATGTAAACAGTTGCACATATGGAATTATATCATTAATGCTTTACGTGTCCTCCCCTAAGTCAATCCTTAATAGATGGTCAGGCCCCAAATTACTCTTACCCAATTTTACAACAACCATAAACTCAAACTCTTGAAATAGTAGGACCCACTAGCATATGCACTCTTGTAGAATGGGCTTGTTTACTAAGTAATTCAATGCCATGTGGTCCATGTAGAATATAAAGTGTGTTTATAACATATACTTCCTTAATTTGTGCAATCGCATAGATTATAAATAATGCCTCGTGCTCAGTAGTAGTATAGTTATGTTGTGTTGGGGTTAGCTTCCTATGAGTAAAGAAATGAGGGTGGTCAGCGATTCCCTCTCCAAAGTTGTGTTAATATTTCTCCAATCACCATCCCTAAAGAATGAACGTGTACAAGGAATCATGGATTATCCCAAGAGGGAAACCATAATATGGGTGCAATGATAATCCTATTCTTCAATGTAAAAATTCCATTTGTTGCGCCTCTCCCTAATGAAATTTACTTTTGTGCTTCAACAACTTTTCCAACGGTGTGATGATCATCGCATACCCCTTAATAAATATCTAGTAATTCGCTATATTCCCAAGGAATCGCACACCGCACTGGGTTGGTAGGTTTCCCCAATCTCATAATAATGAAAACTTTTGTATAATCCACTAGCAAGCCTTCCTTACATATGATATGCCCCAACAGGGTTCCAAATGGAGTAGCAAAAACACATTTCTTAATGTTGAGGGATATCCTCAACTGCCGACATCTTTCAAACATCAGCCTCAAATTATCACAATGGTCCCTCACTAATCCATATACTATCCATTCATCCATGTAGACTTCTAGAAACTTGTGGATGAAGTCCTAAAATCCTGAACCACAATGCACAAAAACATAGTAGGCACATTATTTAGTCCAAAAGGCATGACCATGTAGGAAAAAATTCCCCATTCAGTGGAAAAAGTTATCTTTTCTTTGTCCTCGTTTGTAATTCTAACTCTGATGATATCTTGAGAATCCACCTATGAAAGAATATATTTCATGCCTAGCTACTCCTTCTAGAATCTCCTAAGTGAAGGGGGTTGGAAAATGTTCAATGACACATACCACATTCAAATATCTATAATCAATGCAAATCCTTATCCTTCCATCCTTCTTAATGCTGATGACCATTGGACTTATCTATTTTGACTCTTTAACAACCTCAATGATGCTTGATATGATCATCTTTTCAATCTCCTCCTTGAGTTTGAAGCATATATTCATATTCATTCAATAAGGTCTCTTCCAAATTGGGCGTGCACCTTCCTTTAACTTGATCTTCATTTCTCCCAAGGAGTGGTGAAATATTTTAAGCTCATGGTACCCATGTGGAAACAAATATTGAAAGTCACACAACATATCAATGATCTTTGAAACCTCCTTTTCTATCCAGTAATATTGAATAGTTACCTCCTTAGGTTCCACCTCCGAACTAATGTTAACCTTCTTAGTTTTCAGGGGTTCATGGTAGGCGTGCAATTTCTCATCAACACTATCCATAACCTCACACGTACCCACAGTATGGTTAACATCCAATTTTTCCACCTCTTCACCATCCATCACATAAACCAACTTTCCTTTCTCTTTTTCCATGCATAAGTTCTCAAGTTATATCTCCTCTAATTCTTTCCATTAATGTGCACTTCTAAGACAGGTTCACCCAATAATTCTAGTATTATATCCTCCACCATGGCACTATATCCCATAGTTAGGCACTTGACAACCTATAACACCTCATCCACCAATGGTTTAGTACTATGATATTTGAAATCTTGAAGGAGATCGGTCATCAACTCCTGCTAGTTTCCTGTCTAACGATGCATCTATGAGTGAATAAATCATGTGCGCGTGCAACCTTGTAAGGTGGAGTAAAGCTTATGTACCCACAAAGAAGGAAACAAGGCTTCTACACCTTCCATGAAGGCCTTCTCACATGCTTAGATGTGAAGTGAGATAGATTCCTTCCCATGATAATATTATATAATAGTAGGTGCATTGCTTCGGACAAACCTAACAGAGAACGCGATTCTCACCTTGAGCCACTCTAGAAGGTTATCGTGATGGGTCATCCACCAATGTCTTGTGGTCCCAAATAAGGTATAGCTAATAATACTTCTCCTTTAAATCTCACATCTCCATTGGGTCTCCATTTCTCGTAGGAAAACATCAGGGTTGGCTCCCTCAGTATAACTTGGAAATTTCTTTCCTCCTTGGTGCCTGACTGAGCACACCTTTATTACTCTTGTCACAGAGCCTCTTAATTGCCTTCTGACTAACTCATATGTCTCGTGTGCCCATTTTTCACATTCCATACTAATTTTATCACTTATAGATTGAGCGTATTTCCACTGAATAACACCTTCTTTTGTTGGTTGCACAACCTCAGGGTCCTGGATAGTGCGCACATAAATTTTGTCTAGGTCTTCTTCTCCTAAAGGCTCAAAGTATAGGGCGTTGACTTCCCATCTGTCAAAGGAATGATAACATGCTCCTCTTTGTTCTCAAAAATTATATACCCCTTATTGAAACGTAAGTTAGCATTGTTCTTATAGCACCAGGGGTGCCCAAGTAACATTGGAAAGTTGTCCACCTCAGCAAGCACTAAGACTTCAAAGTCTCCAGTGAATTTCATCCCTTGGATACTAATAGCAACATCCTTTAAAACACCAATGGGCATTGCCTTTATCTTATTAGCCATATAAAACACATTTGAAGATGGCTGTAATGGGGGCCTTCCCATTTGATTCCATGCGTCTAGGGTGAGAACATTAATTTCCACACCCATGTCAATTAGAATATTGCTTAGGAGCCATCCATCAACAATTGCATTCAAGGTAATCTCCTTATCATAGTCAAGGTTGTGGGGAGGAAGGTTAGCATGCAAAACCTTCCTCTTGTGCTCTCCTCTAGTACTTGGTATCTTATCCCTCAACCATTATTCTAACAAAGAAATGATATTCTCTTGGTGCAACATCTTACCCACCTCTCTAACATCATCTATATCGAGTGAGGGACCTCAATGCTTTTCTTCTACTCTAACTTCCTAGATTGCTCTTTTAGAAACTGAATTTCCCCTTGAATACTTTTGATTACGTCCATGGTCTCTTGATAGAATTACTTCTGACGTGTTGTGTCTGAATACTTCCCATATACCACCTCTTGTCTTGTAATAAGTGGTCTCTACTTTGGTATTTCCCTGACATGTGTAGCCTCATCTTGCATCGTCACTAGTACAGGTTCTAACTCTGACTCACACGTCATTCTAGGCATCCACTATTGATCAACACACTTTACGCTCATCATCCCAACGCCCTTATCCTTCCACTTCTTCTGGCATCATGTGTTAAAATAATTTTTGGCATCCCTCATACTTGTGCTTCTTTCCACACCAAGAGCACTGTAGCATATTGGGGAATTCATGATTATAGTGTTCCGTAGACCCATAGTTTCAACAAGTTCCACATGGGAAATCACTTCTTCTTCCTTTGCAGTTTCCATGGCCTCTAAATCCTCTGTAAAATACTCTTCCTTGACCTCCTCAATCTATGCACTCTTCATTATGATGACCATCATCCTTGGATATATTCACAAAACTAGTCTATTTCACACTAGTATCAATGACATCATGTATCTGGTCAATCAATCTACAATCCTTGGTGTCATGAGTAGTAGAGGTGAAAATTTTGCAATAGTAAGGCACATTCTTATGGATTGTGTGATGTAGTAACATACACCTAGTTGCATCGTGATCTCCGTGGAAGATATCAAATTATACCATCATCACACATACTGATCTTTGAGGACAACTATCCTTTATATGTCATTCTACCTCATAATCTATACACCATAACCCACTGTGAGTCTCATGAGCCGAGTTCACAAATAATTTCTTTAGATGATTTTCCATTATAACAATTTGGGTTTCCAGGAACAAACTAACTCCTATATCAATGCTTCCTACTACCTCAATGTGCAAGGTAACTTCCAAGGCCTCACACGGATTTGTGAAAGTCCTCTATGAAAGCACCCTCCTGAATGGTGTGATCAATCCTCTAATGAACCACTGAGCATGCTGTGAAGGATGAATGTCATAAGATAACTTAGATAAGAGAGTCTTGAAACATGCATCATACTCCCACACACTCTCCTCCATTATTTTTTGAATCTCCTTCAACACGTTGATGATTTTTGTTCAAACTTAGGTATGTGAAACTCCCCAAAAATTCATTACATAGCATAATGTAATCCACCATTGTCTGGTGTGGGTCATACTTCCTATACTAGTTATGCCCATGTCCTTACAACATGGTTTCAAACTAACTTGATTTCTACTCTAGGGAAGTGATCCCTTTCGCAAGCCATAGTAACTCACACTTGTTTACATGTTACGCAACATCCTTAACACCTTTATAATTAGGTAAGTGGAGTGACATCTCATAAAACACATGTTGATGGTGTTGTGGACCTTGTCTGCTAGATCCAGGACCTTGATTCCCTCCGATGTTACCTCCACCACTAGATCCACTAGATCCACTAGTGCCAATGCCTCCAGATCCACCAGATCCTCCTCCTATTGTAGGAAAGGGGCCTAATGCGCAGACAACCCACCGTCATGCTAAACTACATGCCGACAGTCTCATGATACCAAACCACTCCCATTTTAGTTTCCCACACCGCTCCTAGACATGATACTCAAACCTTGTGATCCCACACCTTGTCTAAATTTTGTGCCAGAAAAAATACCCCCAAACACAGGAAATGAATGTGCAGCCATAAATGTACCAAATGAAAAATTATATCTCCTAGGTATCACTCGACTACGAATATCGATACCAACTAGATTATCAAAACTTATCTCAAGGACTGAAAAATAAGCGCAATGGTTTACTCGCCATTCTAGTTAAGATACATTCCTATGGCTCTTCTCCTTTCTTCATATGACGATCTCTCTCCAAAATTCGTGGGGGTTACTCTCCCACCCTTTCCAAGATGGGGTAGCACAGACTACTTAGGTTCCACGTCCTCCATATGAACCTCAAATCCTTCCCACAACATTTATCTCCACAAATCCATCACTCCTGCAGCTTCATCTTATCTTGTTAACTCTCTCTCCCGAGATTCATTATACTCAAGCCACCTCTCCTCTTTCTCCATTTCTTCCGCAAGGTCTACCATGTCAGCATCCACACCCCATACCTAGTAGGAATTTAGCCACCATGGGAAAGGTTTCCAAACTCAAATTAATGACCATGATCTTGATATCCAGTGGAATAACACAAAAGAACGATCCTCTAGGCTCGCTCAAGAAATCAAACTTAGCAATCTTTGAGCAATAATACATAGAAATAGCGTATTCCAAGGTATAACTAGTCAGCACTCTACTCCACTTGTGATCAAAAACATGGGCCCATCTTATATTGACATCATGTAACCACTGATATTATTCCTAGGTCCAAACATGAGATCTATAGTACCAACTCCTCCTTAATGCATATGTTGATAGTCATTCATATAACTGTATTGGAAAACAATATAAGCATGTCTCATATAGTTCATGATATAGGTTCTCCTCCACCCATTTTCATGCATCAAACTCAGATCCAATATTGAACCTCTGAGAAAACTCATCCTCCATGTTTTTGAGCCATGCTTCGACACTATCCAAGGTCAAGTGCTCCGTCATCACACATTTCTCTCATAATAGCTTTAAAAGAGGTCTCAACAATGGAACCAAAATGTAGTCATTATTTTACCCTCAATACTTCTTTCTAACCCCAAGTGTGTCGGCCTATCATCTAGCATACACTTGGCACTCACCCAAGGTGTGCACAAGTTCGAGACCCTCCTTTATGTGATATTTACAAGATATTTATTTCATTAATGGAGGATTTATTTGCAAAAATACAAGTACATTCACTTACTTTAAAAGGAAGAAGATGTAAGTACGGATCTACACATCAATGCATCACGTGAAGCTAAATAAATATTTTAAGAGTACAAAAATAATATCTCGAATCATGATAAGCCAAATAACATGAGGGTTTACACCCATACACAAGATGTATAGAATAGATCCACATATATTGATTTAACACAATCTTTGGTAGTCATACTACATTCAAAAGGGTCATCTTATACCATATACATTAAATGACAAATATTTAGCTCCTATAAACCTATCTGTTCAAATATTCTAACTATAATTTTCCCCATTATATTCCTTGTTATAGATCCCAGTACCCATATATATTCTTAAAGGTATTTCTTCTAACCCTCTAGCACTAAGTACTCTAAACACTAACACCATAGACTCTAAACCCTAAGCATTTCTACATCAATTCGTTACTCTCCTTATCTTTCTCTCGCATTATCTCTATGTTCATGTTCCTATCCCAAGCACATCTTTTAATAGGATGATCAACCACCGCCATGCATTCTCTTCTGAGAATATTATTTGCCAAGTTTTGATGTGGTCCTCCATTGGTGAATGATTTTCCTTTCAAAACCTTCCACTAATTGTAATGATGCCTTTGGGAATATTCCCTACATGGAATATCCTTTTCTTGACCTCCAAGGTTCTAGGCTGGCACCTTATCCACTCATTACACCTAGTCGTCCTCACATTTTTCCTCAAGTGACTCCATGATGTCAAATATGGCTAAGTCATTTAAACTCTTGTTCTTCCTCCCACGTGTGCTTTGGTTTCCCTTAATTCCTTCTTAAACCCCTTTTTCCTGGGTGCTTTTCCCTGAGCACCCTTCTATCTACTGATCATGTGTGCATGCATCTCTTAGTACTTAGCCAATATTTTAGGGTCCAACAGTTATGAAATTGATGTAGTTTTTTTGCATTGTCTTTTATTGAATGGGAAGATGCCCCTTCTCATTTAAGAATCATATAATAATTTCTTGGGTGGATAGGAATAATAGAAGAAGAATACGAAGAGTATGGATTAAACAGTCTCATATTTTTAAAATAGGTATAAATAGGAATAATAGGAGCAATCTCATAAAATAAACATTGCTTGTATTACAATGTTTAGAATGGACATATGTCCATTCTCATGCAAAAAAATGTTTTGTTTTGTGTTGAATGGGCATCACATGTTTAATCCTATATTCTCATATAGGATTCTCATGGGCATATGCATATTTTAAAACAGAAAAACTATGTTTTTTCTTGTATTAAATGGGTAGATGTCCCCTCACAAATCGTTAAATACATATTAAAGAGTGGGAAGTTGAGAATTTGTCTTGTATTTAATAGTCATGTTCTCATTCTCACAGCCGTTATATAGAGGTATCTCAAAGGTTAAGTTTAATATTGCTAAAATTAGAATATGTAACAAGGGCATATGCATATTATCTTTAAGATTTATTTTAGAATGGGAATTTTCTTATTATCATAAGGGAATAGTTAAAAATGTCAATTATTATTCATAATAGAGATAAATGAAAATATCATAAAAATAATTACAGAGATAACACTAGAATATGAAGAATGGGCATATACCTATTCTCTTTAATAGCATTCATAAGAGAAAGTCCATTATTGTTCATAAAGATATGTGAGTAAATATAATAAAGAGAATACATATAAAATTTACTTTTTTTTAGTATGGGCACTTACCCAATATCTCTTCCTTTGTAGGTGTATCAAATCCAACGTATCACTTCAAAATGATTACTCTGATTCCTGCATACCATATGAAAAGAATAAACAATATGCATGTCATTTCAATGAACTAGTATGAATTTTCAACTCGTAATCATGTTGAATTATTATTAAATGAAGATTACAAAATGGTTAACTATCATTTTTATCTACATAGTACATAATATCAATAAACAAGGTAATAATGCAACCTCTATTGGAAAACAAATTTTACTACCTAATTTTATAATCATATAGACAACTACAAATCGATAACAAGAAAGAAAGTCATTCATCATCGCAATAATCAATATAAAAAACAAGGTAATATTAGCATCTAATAATGATACAAATGTCAAAATTAAATAAGATCATTTCACATTCAATATTTTACATAAATAAAGACATACATCATCACATGAATTAATAGAGATATAATTTAATTTGTTTCAGAATGGACAATTCCCCATTATCACAGCCTTTATATAGCTCTCAAAATATTTACTTAAATATATCTTCCTATATGAGAATGAGAATATTCCATTTCTCATATATGAATCATAGAAGATTAGAGATAAACTTTGCTTTGTTCTACAATGACTAGTTCACTACTATGTAAGGAAAAATAACTAGATGATATTCTTCATCTTCAAATAAATCAAAAGAATCAATATAGATGAAATTTAATTTTCTATTGTTTTGCTATGATTCCTATGTGATAATGGGCATATGACCATTCTCATATAGGTATCATAGAAGAATAGATATAGAATTTACTAAATTCTAAAATTGTGAATTTTTTTTTCTTTATTATTATGTTATGATTCCTATGTGAGAGTGGGCATATGCCGATTATCATATAGGAATCATAGAATAATATTAGAGATAAAAATAAAATGTTGCATAATGGGAAATTATCCACCATGCAAGGGAAAGAAAACTATATGATATTCTTCATCTCAGAATAGATCAATAGAGAAGAGTTAGATAAATTCATGCCTATGAACAGATTGGTGTTTCTCACAAATTTACTTGATAATTTTTTCTTCACAAGAGAAAATATTCCAACTAAAGAGAGAACCCAAAAGTAAAAGTATAAACAATCAATAATCAAATATCTCACATGCAAGGAGGTGGTCTCACGAAATAGAGGATCCCAAAGTGAAAAGGAAGAACAAGAAAAGTGGAGAGATAAAACAATATATCATAAATTTTCTTCATGTCTTGTGCTTCACAAGATGAAATAGTCTAATGAAATGCAAAAACTCCCATTCTCATATAGGAATCATAAAATAATAATAGATGTAAAATCTAATTTTTTTAGAATGGTAAAGCTTCAAATTCCCAAGAACTCTATCATCCTTAAAAACATTAACTGCCATAAATATCTCCACTGTGCCACATAGTGACGTGGATTAAATTCTATTAATATATCAAATTTCTCTCTAATGAACGGTCTAAGAGGTGTTTTAAAATAATTACAAAATGGTGGTAAATAATATATTTGCATCGTGGTCTCACTCTGTCATGGTCAGAGACAAAAATAGGTTTTTAACATTTTTCATAGCCATGTTTTAGGTTATTTTCATTTAAAATACATCGCCAATAATATCAACTTTGTGCCACGTAGTGGCTTGTATTAATTTCAAATTATATTACTTGAATTAGAATTTTTAAAATGGGTGTATGTCAACTCTCAATCAAACAAAGATTTTGGTCTTGTATTTATGGGTTGAATTGAATATATACCTTGATTGTTTTAGCATATAATGTAGGTATGTTTCCACTAGTACATATCTATGCACAAAAATACATGGTAATTGGATGATCTGCATAAAAAATATACAAAATATAAATGACATAATTCATTTCTATATTAATCGTACAAAATTGGCGGATGCCCACTCTTATGTGAATCAAAGAAGAATAACAAAATTAAATTTTACTTTGTTTTAAAACATTTCTATGAATTTTATGAGAGGTATTAACATGATTAAATTCAATATTGCCTTTACAAACACACTTCCCATTCTCACAACCCATTCTAAAATTTTTTACAATCATATAAATATATTGTATGATGAGAACTAGATAAGCCTTGATCCCTCTCGAGGGTATGTAGTGCATCACTTGGCTCTGTTAGGGATAGTACAAATAGTATAATATAATTATTAATAATGATAAAAATAAAAATTGTATGTTTGTATGAGATTGTAAAGCTTCTTTCACTAGTAATATTTTCTATCTATAAGGGCTATGAGAATGCACAACTTACCATTTTTAAATAAAGTAAGGCTTTGAGAATGCAAATATTTTCATTCTAAAATAAAGTAAATTGTGTCTTTATTATCCTTCTATGATTCTTATATGAGATTGGGAATATGCCTCATCTAAAATCAAGTCATGTTCTACGTTTGCTATATGAGGTGGGCCTCTGCTCATTACAAGCATTTTTAGAATAGACATTTTTTTTTATCATTTTCATATATTAAGAAAAACATTATTCCTCTGTATCTTCTGTATGATAAAGGACATACTCCCATTATATACAAAATACAAATATAACATCTATTCAATATCAAAAATAAATGTAACATCTTTTCAATACCAAATGTAAATGTAACATATATTCAGTCGGATTGCTACATGATGGAAACCTAAAACCAAAAACAATGTTACTTCATTATTATCCTTTTTTAATCTCATATTCACTCATACTATACTGCTACTTGAATAACCTAGAGGTCTTACATTAGTATCAAATTTTCACTTATATCACAACTTAAAGGACACCCATAAGACTCAACAACACTACTTCGATATTATCATTTTATAAGAGTCTGACTTTTTGAATAAGAATGTAGTTTCTAAATTATAATTTTCATATAAAGTTATTATTCCACAGTTTTTTCTTCCTTGTCAATAACATCCCTAATATCATCCTTCACCATCTCATCCTCCTCTAATTTTCTAAGGTAAAGCTTAAGCATGCGCTTTTTGCTTCCTTTGTCTAGTTGAACTAGCCTCCTTTGAATATCCATAACCATATTTTTAATCCCAAATAGTTCCTCTCGATGGAATTTTGATAAGTACAAATTTTAATTGAGGCCTCAATATACTTCATACAAGTACATACAATGGACACCCCATATTCATCGAGGGAATCAACATTATTTTTAGCTATAAAACCTTGAGGGAAATTTTTTCCAATTCCAAACTCTATCTTTTCTTTTCCTTTGGATGGTTCCCTTTGATATTAGACATAGAAACACCGAATGCATTATCACTACCCTTCTTCTTCCTCAATTTATTCATTCATTCAAATAGAGTACAAAAGTCATCTAGGTCCTCCAAAACCTCCCTCTCCATATTACCAACAACATCTACAATGTTTATCAATGACATAAAAGACTATTTTATGTCATCTGATCCCGAAGAGGAGGAATCCTCCTACTCCATATAATTCTCATCCTCAACAAGATTTACATCATCATTCAAAAATCCCCTAAACTTCCCATAGTTGGTGAAATATGTAGAACCCAAATGAAATAAGGCCATCATTAATCCCTGATGAAAAGGGACTTTCAACTTTCCTTTCTGGAAATTCGTGATTGATTTGTGTAGGGAGCACTCGAGAAAGAATGGGAAATTTTAATACATACCATGATGGATATTACTTAACAAAGGGAAATGATGGGTATAAAATACCTTGTACTACTACCCTTCAAGGTGATAGATTACATCAAGCATAGGGTGATTTTGAATTGAAAGGATTAGGTAAAGAATGTCTCTCAAAACTTGCACAGTGGTGTCTTAGTTTCTCTTTACCCAAAAACATTTTTCCATCTCCTCATCACATTTTTTATTCATTTTGTAAATATTCCTCCCTTGTTGTTCATACCAACCACTATAGCTATAAAATATGCATAAGTTTTTATAGAAAAACCCCTGATACTAGCCCAACCATCCTTCTAATGAGTAGTAAAATCCTTTCTCAAGGATTCTTCATGGCCTTTAAAATTTTAAATATATATCACATATCTACCTTTTCCAACATCATCAAAACTCTTCTACTGATCCCATTCGTTGGATTAGGTTCTAGATGAACTAGTTCACCACCCACTTTTTGTTTCTTTATTAAAATGGCAATAAAACCAACCCAGTTTGAAAACCTTATTGTCTATTCTAAAATCAATGATCGTACTTTATCAAGCCCTTTTCTAGATCATATATCCTTTTTAAACCCAATGTAAAAACTTATATCATCCAACCTCTATCATGTCTCCGCATTACTTCTTACTCTTCCTTTATACCCAATATCGACAAAGAATAATTTTCAATCATTACAATAACACGTAAAGTTCAACCTCTTTAACCGCTATTTACAAGGTAAACAACAACCTTGTAACTTTCTTGTAGACATGATTATAGGAAATTGGTTAAATGATGTTTCCATGGCATTATCCTATTCTTTTTATTTTGATACAAGAAATAGTGAACTTAATCATTTTAATAACTCTTTCAAGGTGTGAGAATGGGAAAAGATCCATTCTAAATATAATTCAATTCTATCTCTATTATTCTTGAATGAATCCTATATGAGAAATCTTATTTGCTCATTCAATACATGATTGAACTTATTAATTAATTTAATAACTATGAGGACTGTAATAATGAAGAGCTACCCATTCTAAAATAAAGTAATTTTTTGGTATTTTTCCTAATATATTATTCGAATATGAGAATAGGAAATTTCCCATTAAAAAAACATTAAATTTAATCACTATTCTTCTTCAATGATTCCTATAAGAGATTAGGCATCTGCCCATTCAAGATAAAAATGTTTGTTTGTATGAGAATGAGAATATGCCAATTCTAATCATTACAATATAAGTAATATTGAACTTGATCATTACTAATTGGAAAATTAATAAGATATAAGAGTGAAAAGAAATGGTCAATTTAATACAAGAATTATTTAACTTAATCAATTTAAAAACTATATGAAGGTTGTGAGAATGGGAAGCTTTTCATTTTAAAATGAATTATATTTTATCTATATTCTTCTTTTATAATTCCTATATGGGAAATGGGCAGTTCTTCATTTGATAAAATATTGAACATAATCATTGTAATACCTATGAAGGTTGTGATTATGGGGAACTACCCATTCATAAACTCAAGTATATTTGATATATTTTTCTTATATGATTCATATATGATAATGAGAAACCACCCATTCTAAAATAAATTAAATTTTATCTATATCCTTCATATATGATTCGTATATGACAATTGGCATCTTCCCATTCAATACAAGAAATAAATGCTTGTTTATATGTATAAGGGCATAAGCTCCTTCTAAACATTCTAATACAAGAAATACCGAACTTAAAATTTTAATACCTCTATAGGTATGGATACGTGACCATTGTATGTAAGATAAAAAAAGTTTTTTTGTATGAGAATGGGCATATGCCAATTCTAATAATTTTAATACAAGAAATATTGAACTTAATTTTTTCAATAACTCTATGAAATGCTGTGAGAATGGGCAACTTTCCATTATAAAACAAGCTAGATTTTATCTATGTTTTTATTTTATGATTCTAATTTTGAGAATGATCATTTTATCATTAGATACATCATTGAACTCAATCATTTTAACTCCTATGTGATAATGATTAAGTTCAATATTTCTTAGCTCGAAAATGAAATCACCCACCCAACTTGGTAGGTCAACCTCGACCGCACAACTCGGTAGGTCAAATAGCCCACCCATCTTGGTAGGTCATCCCCCTAAACCATCTCATGAAGTCATCTCACACACCCCAATTTGCAGTTCAGCTCACCCACTCAACTTGGCAGGTCAGCTAACTCGCCCATCTTGACCATCTAGCTCAACAGTAAGAAAAACCGCTAGCTTAGCATATCATCTTTCCCACCCAGCTCAGAATGTCAGCTTACCTACTAAGCTTGACAAGTTAGCTCACCCATTGAGCTCGGCGGGTCATCTTACCCGTTGAAATCAGCGAGTCATCTTACCTTCCGAGCTTGGAGGGTCGGCTCACCTACTCTTCTTGGCTTCGGCAACTCACCTGCCCATCTTGGCTTGCATGCCTAGGCCACCCAACTTAGAAAATAAGTAACACCGCCAGGTTATAACCCCAAAGTGTACTTTGATAATAAAAATTCAGATTAACTCCCTATCTTAGCATGAAGGATTGGAATTGGCTTTTTTAGAATCAAAACCATTTTCTTGCAATGAAATTATATTGTTCAGACTACGAAACATGTAAGAAACATTCATATTTAGAGGCATCTTTTTATAACTATGGAGGATAAAACTATGCATGTCTTTCAAAATATTGAAGTGATATTCTTGAAACACATCAATAATAGAAAATATCAAAAATATGACATTATATTTATACCCAAATCAATATACAAGAGAAATAAAGAAGAATGATACTATTCATCTCATAATAAATCAATAGATAAGAATTAGAAGTATCTCTAAAACTTATCTTTAATTTAAAAAATAAGTAAAATTTTACTTCACTATAAAAAAGTAAATTCTTCTTCTTATAATCAATCATTCTCAACTTGTGCAACTCTCCCGCACAACTTGAAAAAAAATCAATGTCATCCAGGTGGTAAGACCACAAAGTAGTTTGGTAAAATTATAACAAATAACTCCTTGTATTAGCAACTATGATTTGGTTAACAACTACACATGTCTTTCAAAACATTGAAGTGATATTCTTAATACCCAAATAAATAAAAACAGAATATCAACAAAAGGGAATTATCTTTAAACCTAAAATGGAATATAAGGGAAAGACCACCAAATGATACTTTTCATCTCAAAATAATTCAACAAAGAAGAGTTAAAATCATTCATGCCTAAATTTTTCTTCAAATCTTGTGTGTCACATACTTAAACAGTCTTAAGAAACCGAGGGAGCCCAAAGTGGTAAGGGTTAACAAAATTATAGTGGAGAGGATAAAAAATATCTCATAAATACTCTTAAAATATTCTACTTCACAGGAAAAATGGCCTAACAAAATGGGCAGTGCAAAGCAGAAGGAAAAAAATGGAAATTGGAAGAAAAATAAAGCGGAAAGGATGAACAAAAAAGAGATAGCTTTTTCGACCCACGGTGAACCTTGCAATTCCCAAGACCTATCCCATCATCGAAAACAATAATCTTCATCACTCTTTCTACATTTTCATAGAGTGGCATGAATTAATTTCCATTAATTTTTCCAATTTCCCTCCAATGGGCGGTCAAAGATGTGTTTGACAAACAAGTACCTTCAATTAATAAAAAATTAATAGTGGAAAACAATTTATTTATTAATTAATGTCCTCACTATTCCATGGTCAAAAATAATATAAATATTAAAAAATATGGTAGCCATGAGTTAGGTTTAATAATTTCTCTTAAAATAAAATTTAAATTTTCAAAAAAATTCATGGCCATATTTTAGGTTTATTGCATATAAAATAAAATATAAATTTTAAACTTTATCATATTCATGATTTAGTTTATTTACATTTAAAATAAAATATAATTTTTAAACATTATCATAACCATGTTTAGGTTATTTTTTCATTTGATATTCATTGATACTAATTTATACTAAAGGGGATAGTTAGGGAAAATATATATGATGTGTGGTTTTCATGAAATCAATCAAATGTTGAATCTATTACTTACTTCAACCACTCTTTTAACTCTAGATGGGAATGTCGACTTAAATAGAAAGAGGGGATGGGTTGGATCGATCCAAAACATATATTATTATTTTTCATTGATTATAAAGGAAAATTCTATTATTTGGTACTAATACCATATTTCATGATATCTAAAAACTTTTCTTATTTGGATTTTTTTGTCACATTTAACCTTGAGTTTTATTTTTAAAAATATTTCGATAGGTATCTTCAATATTTATCAATTTTCATTATAAATATCTTGAATGTACTTGAAAATAATTACATCTCCCATACGTGTTTGTGTTAAAATAACTCGATACTATAGTATGGTTGTTAAAATTATAAAAACTATATAACTTACAGTAATCACATCAAAGGTTAATATTAGATATTCTAAATAATGAGATAGTACCTTGGAAGAATATTTAGAGCAATTAGTTTTTATTGCTTTTTGAGAAAAAAAAGTATATTATCTTAAGGAAATACACATAAACAGTAATGGCATATATCCATTCTCGTTCAAAAAAACATGTTTATCTTATATTTAATAGGCATATGGTCATTCTCATATAAGAATCATAGAAGAAAAATAGAGGTTTTATCTTGAGGCAATACACATAGACATAATGGGAATATGTCCATTCTCATATAAACAAACATTTTTATGTTGTATTGAATGGGAATATACCCATGTTCTCATATAAGAATCATATAATAAAAATTGAGGTAGTATTTCATTTGTTCTCGAATGGATAGTTTCCCATTCTCACATCCTTTATACTGATATTAGAATGATTAAGTTCAATATTGCTTCAATAAGTTAGAAGGGTTAGAATAGGCATATGCCCATTCTCATACAAACAAAGAATTTTATTATTGTGATGAGAATGGGGATATGCCATTTCTCATACAAAAAAATATTTTTATCATTGTGATGAGAATTGGGATATTCCATTTCTCATAAAAACAAATATTTTTATCATTGTGATGAGAATGGGCATATGCCTATTCTCATAGACTAAATATAGAAAGAAAGAAAAATTCTCCTACAAGAAACATAAAGAATGGATTAAAATTAGATCCTTTTATGAGAATGTTTAAAATGGAAAATTCCCATTCTCATAGTCAGTGAATATGGGAAGTATGAGGAGTTTATGTAGAAGTAATATATGTTATGTTAATACGATGAAGATATCTGGATGCAAAGCGTTTAACAATCAAGTTTTGAATTAACTTCTAATTAACTGTATTTATTTATTTCTCATCATTTAAATTCAACCTCATCTATTTATTTCTCATCAATTAAATTCAAATATTTCAAGTTCAATCATAGTTTGGAAATCATGTTATAAATATATTCATGTCAATTTTAATTATATGTATAATTTTCAAGTATTTCCAAACCTTTGAATTATAGAAGTTCACAACTCATGTGTTATGTGCATTCAATATACTTATGGTTGTACATACATGATAATTTTTAATTTATTTTATGCAATGGTTTAATAGATTTTCCATCATCTCACAAACTTTGTATTTTATGTTATTACAATAAGTAGGGGCTTTTACATTTATAGAGGATGATCATGTGGACTTATTTTCAAAAGGAACCAAAGTTATAGAGGGAAGAGTATATCCAAGTAGAAGGACACTACATTACAAAGATGTGGGAAGAGGATTTGTTGTTGTTAATGTTAACACAATATTGGATGGGAGAGTAAAATTACCTTTCTCAGATGATGAATTTGAAACCTTGGCAGATGTCAAGAATAAAGGATAATACATTTCTTGGGAAGAGAGTGAATTTTCAAAGAATGAAAATTCATACATTCCCCCCAATTTGGTAAGCAATAAAATTTGAAGTGGTTCAGAGGATTATAATTCAGAGAGTGATTGAGATTGTAGTGATGAAACTGAAAGCACCATCAATACAAGTCCAAAATATAAAAGAGATTTTGTCATAGAAAATGTCATTATCAAATAAAAATCTTGTAGCAGTGACGATGACATAACCATGTGTTATATTACTCATGTGCTAGAAGTTCATGAAATTGATGGAGAGAGGTTGGGTCCTTTGGGTTTTGGTGTATGGATAGAGAATGTGGTAAATATGTGTTCCTAATTCTCATACTTGCTACAACCTAATAAATCAATTATTTAGCCAATAAAACATTTTATTTTCAATGAAACAATAATTTACCTTATGATTAAGAAAGGGAGGGCTCAACTGGATGGTCTACACCTTATACATAGTTATTAACACAATTTGAAGTTCAAGGGAGTTGTTATAAAATTAATCCATTACTACTCGATTGAGTGTAAATTTGTAGTAGAGGGAACAATTACATTAGTTGAAGAAGACATGGTACATTTTAATAAATTGGATTCCAATAGCTTCGGTGTGTATATTGATAGAGTATTCAACCCTCCTTGCAAAGGATGCTGCCTATCTGAAGGATCTCTCATACAATGGCCTACTAGGAAATTGGATGACATAAATGGTTCTCGATGGATATCGATTCAAAGAAGTCCAAAAGGAGGTTGAGGTCATCATGTGGGATGCATTAGAAGAGTGAAAAACTCATTTTTTAATCAAATTTCATATGATTCCACTAATCACAATCAATCCAACCAAGTGATAAAAATATCTTATAATGCTACAAAACGTCTCAACCTAGATACCCCTCAATCCAATCCATCAAAGAAAAATTATGAAGAGGATAGGAAATGGTTAATATTTTTGAAGAAGTTGAAAATGTGGAGTTTAGTTGTTTAAAATATAATTAACTCCAAAAATTAGGTCTTGCTTCAGTTAGAATTAAAAAAATTGGTGCACAACTAGAGCCTTGAATGAAGTTGATAGAAAAAAAATTGTGTTTGATACATTAACAAAAAATTCCATCTGAAATGTTAGTAAGAAAACTATGGAGATACATAAAATGAGATGGATGTTTTTCAGAATGCATGGCACAAAGTATATGGGTACCCAAGGAGTTCCTTCTATAAACATAAATCTAAATGGATAAGCATAAATAGGCTTGCAGTGAATGACAACACTCAAAAAGAGAAACAAATGTCAAACACTACCGCAACAATTTCCTACATATCAAGAAATTTTGAGAGAAATTTAGATATCTCTCCACATCTGACTCGGTCTATAGGACATGATGGAGTAAAATTTCCCAAAAAAATTCTTCCTTCATTCTATACCCAAAAAACTGTGAAAAAAATTCAATGAGGAGCTTGAATTCTTGAATCTTCCTTAGGTGTCACAATCAATCTTTAACAACATGATGAAAATATGTTTTCCACATGTTTCCATTGCAAATAATAATTTATTTTCCAAGTGTGATGAGTGCATAGAGTTTTTAAACAAACCTAGAGCCACCACATGCCTAGAAGAACTCATAAAGATTGATGAGGAACAAACATGCCATAATGAATATATTCAAAGTTGTCATGTAACTTAGTATTGCCACATATTGAAGTAAGAAGAATAGCCTCATGGATTCTTGAGTATTGTGCATGATAAAATGGATAAAATTAAAACTTCCATACCAAGGATGCATAAAAAAGCAAAGTCAATAAGTAATGTTATGAACCTACCAATTACTTTGACTTGCATGATCACACATGAACATGAGAGGGGTTTCGGCCATTTTGGCCTACCATTTATTGAATTTAGAGAAAACTATACAACCATGTCATTAGATTTTTCTTCTAATAATCTTGAAGAAGCTATAATCGATGAGTATAGATATTTGTTGTATCATTGTGGATCATCCAAATAGCCATTACATGATGCATTATCACAAAATGATGTGCATGAAAAATGTAAAAGGTATAAGGAAATATTTGACCATTCAAAATCAATTAGTGTTCTAGCATGAATACTTCTTTCTTAAAGCAATTCCCGATCCTGTAATTGCAATTGGATGATGCTTAAAGTGATAACAAGAATCATACATTATTTCCATTTGTATCAATGTTGACAAAAAAAGGGTATTCAACATTGTGTATTTAATCTTCCTTCCAAAGGGGACAGACACACCCATGAGGATATTAAAGGACTTTTCAAAGATTATCAACATCGTTACATAAATTAGACACATTTTTTTGCCACATATCATGGAATATTATAGAACATGCCAAAAAGGGTCAAGTACATTCACTTCTTATCTTAGTGAGGAAATGTACAACTTCAAGGACTTTGTGGAGCCATTCTTGTTGGACGAAAACCGAGAAGATAATGGGTATCAAAAAACCAAAGTTTTTCAAATTCCATGTTGTGGATGGCATATTGGTGATGGAGTACAAATCAACATTAAAGGATCAACAACGGTCTCATTCTATCCATATATAGCGTACAGGATAATGGTGAACAAAGCTAATCGGAAGGGAAACCTCCTTGAGAACCTTTCAAGGAACTCAAAGAAACGAAAGATCTAAACAAGTGAATAAAATCATATATTGAGAATTCAGGTAAAAGTGTAACAGAGAAGGTAGTGACTATTGAATTCCAAATATTACGTATTCGGATAATGTTTTACGTGCTTTGGATAGACCATTTGTAAATTATAGAAGGAGGCCAGATGTTTGTTTTTGGCTAAAAATAGTAAAGGAGAAAGACATATATGACCAAATAATAGGATCCAAACATATTCACAAAGAAGACTACATTAGTCAACATATCCCAAGTAATAATGATGTTTATGTTGGGCCTATTTGTGGAATATCTAACCAAGAATTCAGTTTGAAATTTTTTTCTTAATTATACTCTAAGTAAGTTTATAGGGAGCAAGATCTTGTGATTTAAAGGGAATTGGATGTGATTTATGAGGATTTCATTTCAAAATATTAATGCTTTGGATTTTTCTAGGAATTAGTATTGATTTACGCATTCATTACAACCACAAAATTATATAGTATTATCCTAAAGGTATGTGTATAATTTTAGATAACTTATTGTTTAATTATTCTAAAACTTTATAAAATACAAACCTTTCAAGTGTACATACTAAATTATATGCATAGAATCCCTTAATTCTTGAATGTAAAACTATATTATTGGGAGTGCCAATATATATTATTTAATGATCTCAACAAGAGTGTCTCACAATGCACCATGACTTAACCTATTGTCTGCCAAGATATAAATTTTCAAAAGAGGTCAAAATCCCTCATCTATAAAGAAGAATAAATATAAAGTTGATACACATAAAAATAATTAGGAATATACTTGTACCATGAGTGTGATGATAATGGGCATATGTCCATACTCATAGACTCAATAGTTTTTTCTTATTTCATACAACATGTACCCATATCACATTGTTTTAATTTTCAAAAGGGATCAAAATGCCTCATATAAGAATCATATAAAAATGAGATAAATCAGATACACATAAAAACAATTAGGAACATATTTATAATGAGTGTGTTGAAAATGGGCATATTCCCATTCTCATAAATCCAATATAGAATTAGGAACATAATTTTATGGCACAATGTAAATATTGGAATCCGATATTACACTACTCAAATTCCAATAATTAACATATCGGAATCCAATATCATACTAGATAAAAACCAATAATGGAAATTTAGGAATCCAATTTCAAAATTATAAAACTAGAAATAAGAATACTATAAATCTAGATTCTTAGTAAAATTTCCATATTTCATGAAATTATGGTTACATGAATAACTGAAACTATCATTGTTACCACCTTACGAGACATATGAAAAAAATTTGACACACTTCTTTGACCATGGAAGACCTCCTAGAAACATCGACCAATGTTTGAACTCACCTTCTTCACCTATTTGCTTGAATCAACCTCAAGAACCATATATACTTACCTAGTAATCATGAATCTACAACAATATAACTCATCATGACACCTTATACAACATCATGCACTCCCTTTGACATCAATGTGAATTGACATCAATGATAACCACATGACACTATGTCACACAATCTCCCCTTTGTCATTGATGGAAACCAAACATGCAAGCGCGTAAAATACTCTCTTTCCATGTTTTGAGCACACTCCCCCTTTTGAAATATATGAAAAAGGATATTATGATAAATTGAATTGAAACAAAAACAACAATACACAAATTCATACTTACTTTTTTCCCCTTAGTATCTTCTCGTTTCTCAATCGAAGACAATATTTTAAACCATCACTTCTAACTCTGGTTCTTCTTATACCTCTATTTCAAACCCTCAAATGTTAATGAGAATCCATGGACATGTTATGAACCTTCATCAATGCCCTCCCTAAACACATGCATACCAATCAAGCCTTCCTTATTTATGTATACCTCTTTCACTTTGAATAATTTTAGATCAACTAACAAATCCAATGCTAAGACCGCCATATTGTCATTCTTCTTGTTTTCATCAAACCTACCTAACTCAAAAACTCGTTTTACTTCTTTCACTTGCACATATATCATATGATGGCACATAATTTATGATACAACTATTAATAATCATGAATCATCATAGAATACTCTTATTGGATCTTAACCATCTCAACTCCCCCTGGGAGAAGAAACATAATACCAATCCAATAATTCAAAAATAAATTATGATATTCTCATACCGAGGCTCCTAGAAGCTCTTTTGAAGCATCTAAATCTTTTTAAGACACCTCCTTTTTCACTTTTTACAAGAAAGGAAAAAAACCCTACCTTAGATGATGCAGAAATTAGAACCACTCTATATATCTTAGGCCATCTTATTGAGACATGCAATTTTATTCTTGTACTTCCCAAGATAGTCATAGACCCGATTGAGGTCACACAATACTAAAACCTTTTCAAACTAATACTACATGACTCAATATTATTATAGTACCTCAACCTTCAATATGTGGATACTGAGTTTCCATTGAATTCAATGGAATATTAATGAAAAATAATAATTCAAGAGAGCTAGAGGGATCTTGGAATAAGGTTGATAAGGTAAGACAAGATAAAGGTCATGAGAACATCTGATCAAGAACTTACTTCTAAAGAAGCTAGTGACTGGTATAGGAAAGATGATGATGTCATAAAATAACAGGATGAGGTTATACATGGTCTATCATGCATATGAGGTGGAAAACAAGGTCAAAAGGATGAATACAGGGGCACATGAGTGGAATTGGTGATACTAGCTCAGTTTAACAAGCCTAACCCCTAGGCCTAGTTAGTAAAGAGACCTAGAAAGGTAGAGTGAAGGAATGTAGAAACTGATAAATCATGGTAAATCTATGAAACACATAATAGGACATGGTTGATGGGATACATGGTGAATAAAAAGACATACATGATGAGTTACAAGTGTAAACTAGCTCATTTAGGCATATTTCAACGACCTAGAATGGGTTTCTGAATCAAATCAGTCCATATTAAGATAATGAAGATATGGGAAGTGTGTAGGGACATTTACAAGAGTCCTTAGATGAATATACTGTTAAAAATTTCACATTTAAAGGCATATTTAGGGTCATGGGTATGACTGCCCTTCAGGATAAACATGTTTAAAATGCACAAACGAGATTGGTAAAGAAGGTAAAGGTGCATCTATGAAAAATTATACATTTTAGATCATGGAGGAGGTATTCTAGAAGGTTTGGAAAAAATTTTAGGTCATGAAGATGAGTTTTTCCAAGAAATTTCATTTTTTTCAAAACCGGGTTAAGCAAGGTATGCTAAAATAGTGCCCTGACTTCTTGGCATTCAATCTACATTGAAAATAATTATTCAAATATATCATAAGAGACATTATTGAATAAAATAGAGAGACTAATATTTTTTAAAAAGTATGAAGTCAAAAGGATGAAGGACAAGAAATTTCTATCCATTTTTCGGCACTGTCTAAAACCCTCCTAAACCCCAGTTGAAAGTGGTATGGAGAAAATTACTTGGTTATGTTCTCAAATGGAAATTTTTATATTTTTATGAATTTAAGAATGTATATAATTCATCATGTCATATTTATATGAATTTTGAGCTTATGAATCATGGTGGGCCCCACAAGAAAATAACTATTTTGTGAAGAATTTAGTGTACAGACAAAACTTACAAAGGAACCCATGCTCAAATTTTTTGTGAAGAATTTTGGGGTGTGATATTGATGTTCATGAATTCATCTAGGCTATTTTTGGATAAATTTGATGATACATGTGCATTTTCAGTCCTACCACCAAGAAATCCTAGAATGCAAGACTAGTCATGAAGGTATAAAGAGAAACATGGTGATTTGCATAATAAAGTGATTTTTTTGGTATTGAATAAAATGAAGGTGTTCCATATGATATAAGAGTGTAATTTTTTTTTTTGATGAAGTTCTTTCATGCATAAGTTTGAGTGATCTAAAACTTTTTTTTGAGCTAGTGAAGAAGCTTGTTGCTACATGTGAGTAGATGAAGTTTTGTTCAAACAAGGTATGCCTCTGAATGCTTTTACAATTTATTTATGATTTCCTTGAATTTTTCAAGTTGTTAGTTGATCTTGGAGAGAAATTTGAATATGTTTGAACATGAGGAACCAATACTAGTTCTTGAGAACACTAGAACCTAGTCAGACTAGTTTTAGAAGTTGGAGAAAAATGATGATCCTTTCTATGCTTTAAAGATTTATGTAAATTGTATGTGAAATAAGAATTCATGATATTCATGTTGATGTATTATAGGTAGTTTAATGACAAGGTTTAGTTCTCTAAATAACAATATTTTGAATATTGTTTTTTTGTGCATGGAAACTCACAAGTACCTTGATCAAATCAAGTATCTCATGGCATGAATGAAGAAAGTGTTAGTTTCTCCAAGCCTTGAAGGTGGACTAGAGATAAAATGAAACTCTCCCAAATATTTTTTGGATCTTGAACCTACAAAAATCAATGTTAAAGAAGCATGTACCATGACTACAATTTTTGGTACTCTATGACCAAGTTTGAAGTTCAAATGGAAGTTGAAGGAGAAATGGTGAGTTAGGAAGGATGTGAATAGGTTATATAGAAAATTAAAAGTTTTATAACTTGCATGCATATCACAATTATCCTAAGTCAGATTAGTTAGAAAACAAAGGAACTCACCAGAAGGAAGAAGACAAAAATGTGATAGGGCAGTTATAAAAGAATATGTGAGATGTCAGATTCCAGTGTAAGAAGAATATCTTCAATTGTGCAACGAATTTGGGAGTTATTTTTGATTTAAATGAAGGTGAAAATTTCCATGAATTTTTTTTTGGTGTGTACATGTAACTGACATGTAATCAAGTGAAATCATTGCATGAAGATAGTTTGAGATGATGTCATCTTCCCCTTCCCAATTCAAGTTGTAGTGTGAATTTGAAGAGTTCTTGGTGTAAGGTGAAGTGAAAGAGTCTCTAAAGTATGTTTTATTTGATAATATAAACATATAATTGTGTTTATGACGTTTTTTTTAATAATATACTATTGAAGGTGTAGTAAGGAGAGGACATCAAAGGATGTATCTAATGCATTGAGGACTGAAATTTTGCAGCAGTTGTGGACATGAAAGAGTAGATGTTTGAGAGGGATATATGATATGAAAAGAAAGATAAAATGTGTATGAAGAGGAATATTTGAGTGAGGTACTTACAACAGATGAAGGAGAGTGAGAAGATAAGAAGTTGAGCTGAAGAAGTGATCATAATTTGTTGTGAGAGACAACACAAGAAAAGTGATCAAAACATTGTGAAGAAGTCTAAGTGGATGTTTAACATATAGGAGTTGATGCTTCCTTGTAAGTGGAAACTTATAGAAGATCAAGTTGAATCTTGGTTTAAGTGTTGGGAGTTGAAGCTTCCATGCAAGTTGAAGCTTGTTAAAGGTCAAGTGGTAGCTTGACTAAAGTTTTGGAGTTGATTCTCCAAGTTGAGTGGATGCTCAACATGAAATCATTATAACATTTACAAGACATTTTTGTCCAAGATAGTTCTTTGGAAATCATTTAATCCAAGGTCATATAGATGTTCAATCCTCTATCTTCTCATATTAAGACTGTCTCATACTCCTTAATCCATTTATGAGATTACTAGCACATGTACCTCTTGAACTCTCTTAGCTACACTTTACCTTAGAATGGAGTACTTATTTAAATGGATTCACAAGATCATTCATACCTATTTGGAAATTTCAAAGACACCAAACTAGAGATTTAGGCTCCCTTGTGAGTGATCTAACATTGGTCTTCAATGTATCTTGTAGAAATTTGTCCCTCAAGCTTCTCACAGTTCATATATGCCCAAATCAAGACCTTAAATGTAATTGTATGGGTTTCATGGCATGCTTACATGATTTATATATTCCATTTGTCATGTTTGAGGTGATATAGATCCTTCATCCATTGGTTCCATGGCAATTTTTCCCAGCTCACCTTTCTCAGTAGCCTTTAGAGTAATTTAATATAGTCTTAAGCCCTGTACAATCAAGTTTTCATTGAAATGATGGCATATTATTTGTTGAATTCATCCTAGGACCATTTATACACTTCAATTTATCCTTATTCCATCCTCCATACCGATCTAGATTCATGACCATCTACTATTTGTGACAATTTGGCTCAATTACCTTGTTTACCTGTAGACTGTGTTTTCCACCATTATAGCTTGAAATTATGTCACCGATATATACAAATGTGATTTTCCAATCACCAAAATATTTGGAGGACCTCTAATTTGACATGGTCCAAAGATAACTTGTGGATTTTTTCTCATTCTATTAGTTCAATCAAAAGATATGCAAATCCCTAAAATGAGCCCAAGAGAGAACAAATTGCAATAAAATTCTCAAAAATAATTGTTAGGATTTATAAAAATCATGAATATGGTCCTTGTCTCCTATAAAACCTTCCCACATTAACAGTCAAGAGGAATTCAACACTTAGAGGGGACTAAGGGTTTTTACCTCACTTCATGTCCTAACCTCCACACACAATCCATTGTAATCCTTTAAAACAAGCTTAAATAATCCTTTAATCATACATTTTTCACTATAACCATGTCATATTCATACTATGAGGGAGATCTCAGATGTCTATCAAACCAAGAAAATCAATTCCATTCATATTTGTATTCAAAGATGCTCTACAACATAGTGTTCCACACTGAAACATAGTGTCCCACACTGATTTTTGCACTACTGTTCAAAACTCCACTTCCTCTACACTAATCACATATTTTTTTCTCTATCCTCTCTAGATAAATTTGATCTCATATCCTTGTATATGGCTAGGATTAGATGTATTAGACCTTATCTAGGCCTAAGATTCCTATTCAAGAGATATATTCTCAACTATAAAATCCTAATTCAAGGAATTGGTTGGTCAACTATGACCCTTGACAACTAATCTTGTTAACACAACATATTTAGACTATTTCAATCTTTCCTCTATGAAGATGAGACAACTCATACACACTTATTCACCCTCTCTTACTTAGTCAAAACTTGACAATTTACCACTTATTACAATGATTTTCACCTTCACTATTACAATGTACATTCAAACTTGAATTTTACCAAAAAGATAATGGAGGGAAAACTTTGACACTCCTAGTTTATGCTTAATTCCTTTCATAGGCTTATTCAAACTTTATTGTACTCTCCAAGCTATGAGGATGATGCTCCTGCATTAGGCTATCCAACTTGAAAGTTTTCATGAGCTCCTGCTCATGAGTCTTCATCTTTTTCTTGTTCCTTGATTTGTACCTGGGTCCCATATTCTCCTTGGCCATGCTAGTTTTTTTGTCTTCCTGGTGTATTATCTATATCTCATCTTCTTACTCCTTTGTCTCTTCTTGTATCTGTTCTTTCTTATCTTCTTCTCATTTACTAGCTCCATATTACTGCTTCATCTTCATATATGTCTTCAAAGTCTTCTTGTTCTCTTGTTTTCAAGATCTCTCTCATGAAATCATGAGCTTCATCCACCTTATCAGTTGTTATACCTACATACACAACACTGAAAAACAACCTTAGACACAAAATTTTGAATCCATTAAGATTCCTCATGTTGTTTCTCTTCTTCTTATTTTTTGTTTCTTCGTTAATCAAATCCAATTCAGTCTTTTTATCTCGTAACATTCCCATTTTAAGACTTTAGAAACAAGGGGAATTTTTTTACATAATGTTCTCTGTTCTAAATAATAATAATTTAGAACACACATTCCATGCCAATCAATCTCATAACAAATAACCATATGCAGCTGTAAATGACTTGGTGAACTACCGATCTCTCATTTCATGACTTAGTTTTCTAACCGATCTCTCATGTTAACTTAAAGTATTGAATACTACGTGTATACTAAGTATACCTGGTTATCTTACCCTGTTATGGGTATTGAGTGTTTTTTTAAGAAACTTATCTAAATGTTTGTTACCAATATTCATCTGAAATCTCATTTCTTAAACTAGGTGACATAGGACAACGCAACTAGCAGCTTGCGATACTTTGGCCAAAGATTTCCAACATACTATACATGTTACTATTCCTAGATGGCATACTCATCCAATGGAATACATCCTTCACCCCACTCATATGTTATATAGAATGGTCTTTACTGACTAACTTCTGTCAGTTTACTTGTTCAAGGTTGACCCTAGACCCGGTTAGCAACATGATTTAGTAGAGGAACTCATTCGTGATGACTAAGGGTATATAGACATATGAAATCAACCTAAGCCAATTGGGTGTGTCTAGTTATCCTAAGTCATCATGAATCACTTTCTGTACTAAATCACATTCCTAATCTGACCTAGAGAGAACTAAGATCAAGTCTAGGTTTGAGTAGATCTAGATGAACCAATGTTGAGGGGTGTTGCAACATGTCAACTGCAACATTGTATCCTTGTTGTGAAGACCTTATCCTTTGTAAAGGTACAATCCTGTAGTTGGCATGTGCCAACATCTGAGAAAATTACCCATCTCTATGTACACACCTCGAGAAGAGGTCATTTTCACCCATTTATATCTTAATTAAGATTCAAATTACAACAACCCTACTTAACCCTAATTCCAACAACCCTTAAGTTTTTCATCCCTAATTGAGTTGTTAAGTTAATACGGAACTTCATAAACTTAGGATTACTTTTATGTTCATTAAATTTTTTCTTATCATTCAGTTAATCAAAACAGAAACAACATCCATCATATGATTTACTTATTACAACCCAACCATTCATGGTGTGTTTAAGATCCAAAACAGGTTTCATTATAGTAGACTTCATAGAGATGAAGTCAGATTTATTAACAATCTTATGTACCATACGTTTGTTTAAAACCTATGGAGGTATTTCTCAAGAGGTGATAAACCTTCCTCTTTCTTGTTCAAGTCTTGGGGTTTTTTTATACCCTTTTTCTATTTCACATTTCATGATAGTTAAGTTATACTTTCATTATCATCATTTAGTGAACAATACAGATTAGATAAAATAACTTCCATGCATTCCAACTTAACAAGTTGTGTTCAAATTAAGGGATATCATAATTAAATCCCATTCCTCCAAATCATTTAATGACAATCTGAAAATAATGATCAAATCAGGTAAGAATGGAAACCATGAAGATAAGATTACAAATTTCCTTCATATAATGCACAAGAGAAATGACATAACAAGTTTAAGTAACTCCATATTTTTCAATTCATCATGGTAAAATACATATTCTACAAGACCATGAATTTTAGACATATTTCATGTCAACCAACATCAAGATCATTAAAGAATACAAATTTTCTTCCTTCAATACATTTCAATAATGAATCAGATTTCTCTATAAAAGATCCAAACTTTAAGCAACCAATACATCATATAAGTTATTTCCTTCCTTTATCACTTACGAAGTCCATCTACAAAATTGCTAGCACGGGTTAGTTCATTGAACTGAGCATGATAAGCACTAAGCATTAAAATGATGTGCTTTCAACTAATTGTTTCATAAAACCAACTCTGCTTTTATGAAACAATAAAGCCAAGCAAACAAATAAATCATAAGTAATAACAACCATAAAATAAGAATAATTGATCACCTAAAATAACATTAAGAAAAGATCATGATATAATCAGCACTTTACAACATTATATTAGATAAGTAATATTTCAACCAAATTACTTATCTACATAAAATAAAAGTACTTACTACTTATTTCTTACATAATTCAATCTAAATTAGTAATAGAAACTAACTCAATTATTTTCCAAACATAGAGTTACTTTAAGAATCAGGAACAACAAACTCAGCAATACAAAATTCCATAAAAAGACATCTATAGCCAAGCAAATTCCAGCTTCTTGAAAGGTTTAGGGTGAATCATCTACAACATAAAAATAAGAGATTCTCATTTCAGATGCTATACCCAAATTCATAGTCCACGATATAACCTAAGCTCTCAAGTTAGGTCATACCTTAGAATTAGGAAAATATTCACTCAATATAAGGCATATAACATTAATGATCCAAAACAATGTTAATCCCTTCAATACAAATCAAGTGAATAAGAGAGAAGTATCAACAACTACTTGATGCATTCTAAAGAGTAATGCAATAGACTGATCCAATTATATATACTAGATTACACAAAAGAGGGAAGGACAAACTGAGATAATAAATAAGAACTTCCCTTCTAATTTGGTTAATCGAATATCATTTCACAACTTAAAAGAGAATACAACACAAATCTCTTATAATTTCCAAAGGAGACAACAATGACTCTTTACCTCAGAGAATAAAAGAGAAAGGAGTCAATCGACATGATTAGAGGAGGATTCCAACATTCCTTCACAAGAAAATATGGTCATAAAAGGATTGGTATAGACCCAATCATAACATCCTTAAACTCTTTTAAACGTAGAAATCATGCACCAAAAACTGTTAGACTGAATCATGTGACCGCAAAATGCAAGTCGAGTTTCAAAATAAGGTTCACCCAAACATGAAGAAAAAGTAGTAATAGTATTATTATTCTCATCAAGAAAAGAACAAGAATTTCTAAACAACTTATAGGAAATTAATAGCCTTCAACATTCATTCAAAATTGTCAAGTTTTAGACAAAGGAACCATAGACTTTCCATTCCTTCAAGATGATAGTGCAAAAATCGGTGAGAAATACTCACATTCAAATCCTCACAGAGGTGAGGGAAATACATCTTATGAATGGTCATAGAAAGATCCATCGTGATTCAATTTCAAAGAATATGCAACCCTAGATCGAAATCTCTTAGCTATAGGTGCACAAGCTATCAAAAATGATGATAAAATAATTTTCATTATATTTCTATGGATAAGTTCAACTACACACCTCTACTAAGTCGAAAAGGTAAATTATTCATTCCAATCTTACTCAGAGATCAAATAAATTGAAGATTCTAGACAACCCCTTATTCAGAACCAATTTGGTTAGTTCCAGATCACGAAATGTCAACCAAAAGTCTGAGTAAACATTCCTTAAAGCTTCACGATACCACAACAGGAAGGATTTAAAAAGTTTACTCTAGCATGTTACTCAAGAGGTTAACCCAGATCAGGAACATGTATTCTAAACTAATCTAACTCAATAGTTAATTATAAAGCATAATGAACATCTAGAAAGCTCAAATAGAGCTACATGAATAACCCAAATATCGACTCAGACAAAGCCAACTCTCAAAATGTCCTCAACCAAACAGGACTTCATCTATTAACCTTTAGTTCAGTCTTCCAAAAACTTAAAGAAAGACACAATACATATAAGATCAAAAAGAGAAGACTTCACACATAGATATTCTCAACAAGATAACTTCAAAATCTAAGTGTCCAAGAAATAATTATCACATAGTTTCCATAAAAGAACTTAATTCGAGAAACTTAGTTTTTAACTGAAAAGATAAGAGGATTAATAAAACATTCATTCTTGTTTCCATACAAGATGAATCCATAAAAAAGATTCCAAACACCCATTATCAACTCAGCTTCCATCAAATACCAGATTCGAAGAAATGAGAGTTTATACAGTAAGTTCAAGAAGAAGTCACTCATTTATTGTTTTTCTATACAAATTCAAGTTCACACAACTCTGAATCGAAGTATTCATATTAATATAGTTCCAATAGGAGTAAAAAACTTCAACAAAACAAAGATGTGATAGAGAAGGTTATTCTTTTACCTTCTAACAACCAAAACAACAAACCCAGTTTGAAACTTGAAGCCACATTACATTTCCATAAACCCCTTTTGAACAGACAAGTAGGGTTCACACATGTTCAACATTACTCAAATCACAACTAGATTTAAGGTGTGATTCACCATTAAATAAACAGGAAAACAACCCATTTCCTACTTTATCAAGCGAGATTCTTCAGAAGAAATACAGAGAATTTTCAAGAAATATTGTATGGTAACCATAACAAAAATAAAAACTCATTTATTTCACGAGAGTAGATTTGTTTTTATGAAGACATTTAGAGAAAAGTAGAACAACTTAATGGATAGAGCCTATCATGCCTAATAGTGCTTCTGTTGATTCGAAGAATATTTCTAGCTGAGCCTCCACAATTCCTTCTTCTCCAAATGAAGTCAACAACCAAAAACTTCCTTCTCATATGCCTCTTATACCTCCATTGGATCAAAAATAGTCCAAAGGAGCTAAAAATAAAAACAAATTGAAAACAAAACTACTGGTTTGAAGAACCAGATATCTCTATGCAGAACAAAAATTGAAATGCATGAAAGACCAAAAACCCCAAGAAATCCACTCGCATGGTTTCCAAGGTGGTTTTCTCACCAGAACCGATGACCATTAATTCCATTAAACTCCACTTTCCTACCTATATCTCCATGCCACCACCATCTAAAGTTGGTGAGTCCAATTTCAATAATAACATGCATCACTTAACTCTAGTGGTGATGCCAACTAGGATTCCCTCTAGTTTCCATGCCTCTGCCAAAACTGACAGTACCACAATTTTTAAATTCAAAATCAAATCACATAAATGAATTTGAAACTATTACCACCACCTTACACTTGCCATGTGAGCCCTTAGCTCCCCTTTCACCCTTATATTAGTTTAGGTTAATAAACATTATTTTAGGATTTGACCTTAGGTTAGATAGAAAGTATTCACCTTAGGTCATTTTAATATTTCCATAGGTAACAAGCCATCATAGATTAAGCCATATCCCATAATAGTTCAATATTAGGTAATAGGTTAGAGATAGACCTCTCTTTACCTTAGACGATCTTCACACCCCACACCCGTAGAGTATACAACTTAGATTAGGGTGCAACATGCATAGTTAGGAATAGATCTAAGGTAGGTCTAGCTTAACTTAGATTAGAATTTTAGTTAGGGTAGATCTTAAAGATCTAGGACTTAGGTTTTACCTTTTATAGTCCTGAAGTAGACCTCTATCCTTCTTACGCCATTAAGCATCCTAAGAGATTAACAAGAAGATCCAAGCACACTATTTACAATAGAATGCAGAGCAAGGACCTCCAAGAAAGATCAATAAAATTATGTACATTTAAGGACTCAGTCCCTTACTTCCTTTAATTTCTGAATATCGGTTTGTCATATAGATCAGATAAGAAGAATTAAATCATACCTTGGATCAATGGAATTGATCCAGGGTTTTTCTATTATAGAGAGATAAATTTGTAAACAACATTACCAATTTACAACCTTACCTATCTCAAGCAGAATGGATTCCTTGCAAGCAACAACATTTCAGCAAAATGAATCCAAGAACAGAATAATTTATCCATTGCAAGCATGATTTCCAACAGTCGAAAGAATACACCTTCTTAGGAAAATCACATATCAATGCTTGCAGTGCAAAGAGGAAAAATTTTAACAGTTTTTCAAAGATGTTACATACTTCCCTCCTAAAAGAATCATTGTCCCGATGATTAACTTAGTTACACAATTTACATCAAGGAAAAATCAAATTATTTTATTACCTTTCATATGTTCCAAACAAAACTAGATTTTAAAATTCCAAAATCAGCATTTACGTAGTTGTTTATTTTAAATATGAAATGTCTGCCCAAAACTGGTAGATTTATTGACATAAAAGAATAAAAACTTAAACTTATCAGTCAATAGAATCAATCTTGTTCAAAAAAATATGGGAAAGCAGTTTTCATATCTTCCATATTTTCCCAGGTTGCACTTTCTTCATTAAAATGATCCCACTGGACCTTACATTGTCTTATTTCATGATTTCTTAAGTGCAATTGGTCTTATAGGTTTAACCATATAGGTTTAACCACTCGTATAGTTTTAACCATGATTATTCCCTGGGTACTAGACCTACAAGGAATTTCAATTTAACACATGTGATAAATCTAAAACATATTTCTTAAGAAAATAAATATGGAAAACATCATGCATTCATGACAAAGGAGGTAATGCTAAGCGATAAGCTATAGGGTTGATTACTTCAACAATTTCAAAGGGTCCCACATAACAAGGTGATAACTTGGCAGCCTTGCCAAAAGTTATAGAACTCTTTTTCAGTTTAACCCAAAGAAATACCTTCTCACCAAGTTCAAATTTTCTATCAACTCGCTTTAAGTCAAAGATAACTCTTATGTCTATCCACTACTTCTTTCAAGCATTCATGAATCATTTTAGCTTACTATTCCATTTCCGTAAGGATTTTAGGTCCAACCACCTCTCTATCTTCAATGTTGTCCTAACTAATAGGGGTTCTACACTTCCTTCTATATAATGCTTGAAAGGTGCCATCTTTAGAGAGGCATGATATGTGTTATTGTATGCAAACTCAACTAATGGAAGGTACTCTTCCCATTTATACTACTGATCCATGCAATACATTCGTAACATATCCTCTAAAACTTGATTAACTCTTTCAAATCTGTCCATCCATTTCTAGATGATACACAGAACTAAAATTCAGCTTAGTTCCTAGAGCTGCATTAAGTGTTTTCCAAAATCTTGAAGTCATTCTTGGATCTCTATCAGATATGATTAATTCAGGTACTCCATGTAATCTGAAAATATCATGTACAAACCTTTTTCTAAAACAGGTGAATCATCCTTAAGATTACCAACAATAAAATGTGTTACCTTTGTTAGTTTATCAACAACAACTAAAATCACATCATGTTTATTTCTTGACATAGGTAACCCTTGTACAAAATCCATGCTTATCACTTTCCATTTATACTGTGGTATGCTATGAGGATACAATAAACCAGCTAGATGCATATGCTCAGCTTTAACTCATTGACATTCTAAGCAGTGTGTCACAAACTCAATCACGTCCTTTTTCATCCCTTTCCAGAAATATTGTTGTTTTATATCAGAAAGAATCTTTGTAATACTAGGGTGTCTAGAAAAAGGTGAATTGTGAAATTCAACTAATAATTTATTTCTTAAATCATTTAGCAAAGGTATGTATACCCTGTTTTTGAACCACAGGATTCCTTCATTATCAAAGTGAAAACCCTTATATCTCACATCATTTGGATCTGTAGCAAGTGCTCTTTTTACTTGCTGAAAATAAGAATCGACTCCATAACACTTCTTACATCATCCTTAAATGGAGTTCTCAACATTATAAGAGAAGAAATGTGCTTCCTACGACTTAGAGTATCAGCTACCCTATTTTCCTTGCCTTTAATGTAACTTATGTCAAATTCATATTGAGATAAAAATCTAACCATCTTTATTGTCTTGCATTCAAATTTGGCTGAGTAAAAATATACTTCAGCCCAAGATGATCAGTTTTTAGTTCAAAAGGTTTACCAAGCAGATAATGCCTCCAAACTTGAAGTGCATGAATAATGGCAGCAAGCTCTAGATCATGTGAAGCATAATTCAACTCATGTAACTTGAGTTTTCTACTTTCGTATGCTATGACATGATCGTTTTGTAACACAATACCTCCAAGACCTTATCTGGATGCATTTGTTACAACAGTAAAGTCTCCATTAAGGTCAAGTACAACCAAAATAGGTGTTGATGTTAACTGATCCTTCAAATTTTTAAATGTATATTCACATTTCTCATTCCACACAAATTTCTTATCCTTTTTCTACAATGAAGTTATTGGTGCAGCAACTTTGGAGAAATCTTTAACAAATTTCCTATAGTAACCAACAAGACCCATGAAGCTTCTAACTTCATGTACATTCTTTGGTGTAGGCCACTCAGTTATAGCTACAATTTTAGAGGGATCTACAGCTATTCCATTTTTGCTTATAACATGACCCAAATAGTGTACTTCCATGTCATAGAAAGAACATTTAGAAAACTTACCAAACAATCATCTCTTCCTCAAGATTTCCAAGACTATATTAAAATTCTCATGATGTTCTTTAATACTTTTAGAGTATATGAGAATATCATCTAAGAATACAAGCACAAATTTGTCCAAGTATTCTTGAAAAATATTATTCATTAAATTCATAAAAGTTGGAGGTACATTTTTTAATCTAAATGTTAAAACTATGAATTCATAATGTCCATACATTGTTCTAACATTTGTTTTATAAATTTCCTCATCCTTAATTCACAACTGATGATATCCAGATTAAAGATCTATCTTAGAATATATTGAAGCACCATGCATATGATCAAACAGATAATCAATTATAGGAAATGGATATTTGTTCTTAATTGTTGCCTTGTTTAACATTATGTAATCAATACATAATCTAAGTGTAGCATCCTTATTTTTCACAAAAATTACCAGTGCTCCCCAGGGTGAGACACTAAGTCTAATCAAACCCTTTGACAAGATTTCATGCAATTGAGCCTTAAGCTCTACTAATTCAATATTAGTCATTCTATAAGGTGCCTTAGAAATAGGCTCGGTTCCAGGTTTGATTTCAATTGTGAATTCAAATTCCCATTTGGGTGGGAGACCTGGTAGTTCTTCCGAAACACATCATTGAAGTTTCGTAACAATGGATAATGTTCCAAGAAATCACTATTTTCTTTAGTAGATTCAGAAATTTTTACTGCATATAAGGTACAACCCTTATTTTTGGCCTTTTTAAGTTGCATAGTTGATAATTTCCTAACTGAAATTTCATGTTTTACACCCGTATGTCTCGTTGTTTTCTACAGGTCATCTAAACAACTAATATGTTTTTCAAAACAATCAACTTTTTCTTTATGCTTAGCTAGCCAATTAACACCTATGATTACATCATAAGACCCCAAAGGAGCAACATAAAGATCAACTTCGTGGAAAAACTAGGTAAATCAAGGACTGCCCCAAAAAGACACATACTAACTGTATGAACAACATTATTTCCATAATGTATAGCCCATGTTTTATCCATTTTTTCAGCTTTTATTGTTAATTTTGATGCTAATTTACTAGAAATAAAACATTCAGTAGCTCCAGTATCAAAAATAATAGTTACAGGTATGCCAAATAACTTACCTGGAACCTCTATGGGTGTGACTTGCTTTTTAGCCTATTTGTCAGCTACTACAACGTGTATCTTGTGTTGTTGATTATGGTCATCCTTTTCAAAGGAAATTGATTTACATAATGATCCTTGCCACAATTATAACAACCTCCTATAGGTCCCTTTTTAGGCTCAAATTTATTTCCAGCCTTAAATTTATCATTTTGACCTCCATAGGACTTCGTCTATTATTATTGTTCTTGACAAAGTTATTTCGTACATTAGCAACATGCTTATTTGTTGTTGTTTTCTTATTATTATCTGTTGAAAACTTATTTTTCATACCAAACTTCTTCCATGGTCCTTTCTTAGGTGCAAGAGATGATGAAGAGGAGTTTGGAACTTTCTTTCTAAATTCCTCCTTATGAGCATAAATTACCTTTAATTTATGTTCCTACCTTATGGATTTTTGAACAACCCCTTCCATAGTGGTTTGGCTGTGAACATCCACCTCTCCCCTATAATGGGATTCATTCCCATGATAAATTTCCATATCCTAAACTTCTCATCAGTTTGATATTGAGGTACATACTTAAGGATTTTGGTAAACCATTCCCAATACTCTGTTACAGTTAATTTTCCTTGGGCTAAGTTATGAAATTCAGTCATTTTATTCCTTTTTGAGAAAAAAAAGTATTATTATCTTACGGAAAAATACATAAACAGAATGGGAATATGTCCATTATCGTTCAAAAAAATATGTTTATCTTATATTTAATAGGCATATGGCCATTCTCATATAAGAATCATAGAAGAAAAATAAAGGTTTTATCTTGAGGCAATACACATAGACATAATGGGCATATGTCCATTCTCATATAAAAAACATTTTTATGTTGTATTGAATGGGCATATACCCATTCTCATATAAGAATCATCTAATAACAATTGAGGTAACATTTCATTTATTATGAAATGGACAGTTTCCCATTCTCACATCCTTTATACTAATATTAGAATGATTAAGTTCAATATTGCTTTAGTAAGTTAGAAGGGTTAGAATAGGCATATGTCCATTCTCATACAAACAAAGAATTTTATTATTGTGATGAGAATGGGGATATGCCATTTTTCATACAAAAAAATATTTTTATCATTGTGATGAGAATTGGGATATTCCATTTCTCATAAAAACAAATATTTTTATCATTGTGATGAGAATGGGCATATGCCTATTCTCATAAACTAAATATAGAAAGAAAGAAAAATGGATTAAAATTAGATCCTTTTATGAGAATGTTTAAAATGGAAAATTTCACATTCTCATAGTCGTGAATATGGGAAGTATGAGGAGTTCATGTAAAAGTAATATATGTTATGTTAATATGATGAAGATATTTGGATGTAGCGTTTAACAATGAAGTTTTGAATTAACTTCTAATTAACCTGTATTTATTTATTTCTCATCATTTAAATTCAACCTCATCTATTTATTTCTCATCAATTAAATTCAAATGATTCAAGTTAAATCATAGTTGGAAATCATGTTATAAACATATTAATGTCAATTTTAATTATATGTATAATTTTGAAGTATTTCCAAACCTTACTGAATTATAGAAGTTCACAACTCATGTGTTATGTGTATTCAATATAATTATGGTTGTACATACATGATAATTTTTAATTTATTTTATGTAATGGCTGAATAGATTTTTCATCATCTCACAAACTTTGTATTTTATGTTATTACAGCAAAGTAGGGGCTTTTACATTTATAGAGGATGATCATGTTGACTTATTTTCAAAGGAACCAAAGTTACAGAGGGAAGAGTATATCCAAGTAGAAGGAAACTACATTACAAAGATGTGGGAAGAGGATTTGTTGTTGTCGGTGTTAACACAATATTGGATGGGAGAGTAAAATTACCTTTCTCGGATGATGAATTTGAAACTTTGGTAGATGTTTGGAATAATGGATACTAAATTTCTTGGGAAGAGATTGAATTGTCAAAGAATGAAAATTCATACATTCACCCCAATTTGGTTAGTGATTAAATTTGCGGTGGTTCGGAGGATTATAATTCAGAGAGTGATTGAGATTGTAGTGATGAAAGCGAAAGAACAATAAATACAAGTCAAAAATATAGAAGATATTTTGTCATAGAAAATTTCATTATCAAATAAAAATATTGTAGCAGAGGTGATGACATAACCATGTGTTATATTACTCATGTGCTAGAAGTTTATGAAATTGATGGAGAGAGGTAGGTTCCTTTGGGTTTTGGTGTATGGATAGAGAATTTGGTAAATATGTGTTCCTAATTCTCATAGTTCTACAACCTAATAAATCAATTGTTTGTCCAATAAAACATTTTATTTTCAAGGAAACAAGAACTTACCTTATGATTAAGTGAGGGAGGGCTCAACTGGATGGTATGCACCTTATACATAGTTATTAACACAATTTTAAGTTCAAGGAGTATTTACAAAATTAATCCATTACTTCTCGATTGAATGTAAATTTGTAGCAGAGGGAACAATTACAAAATTAGTTGAAGAAGACATGGTACATTTTAATAGATTGGATGCCAATATCTTTGGTGTGTATATTGATAGAGTATTCAACCCTCCTTACAAAGGATGCTCCCTATTTGAAGGATCTCTCATATAATGGCTCTGCTAGGAAATTGGCTGACATAAATGGTTCTCAGATGGATATTAGATTTTAAGAAGTCCCAAAGGAGGTTGAGGTCATCATGTGGGATGCATTAGAAGAGTGGAAAACTTAGTTTTTTAATCCAATTTCATATGATTCCACTAATCATAATCATCCAACAGAGTGATAAAAATATCTTATAATGCTACAAAACGTCTCAACCAAGATACCCCTCAATCTAGTCCATCAAATCAAAATTCTAACGAGGATAGAATAGGGTCAATATTTTTATAAGAAGTGGAAAATGTGGAGTTTAGTTGTTGCAAATCTAATTGACTCCAAACATTACCTCTTTCTTGATTAGAATTCAAAATTATCAAGCACATAACTAGAGCCTTGAATGAAGTTAATAGATTTTTTTGTGTTTGTTTCTTTGCATAAACAAAAATTCCATCTGAAATGTTGGTAAGAAAACTACGGAGATACATAAAATGAGATTTTTTGAGATGGATGTTTGTCATAATGCATGGCAAAAAGTATATGGGTACCTAAGGAGTTCCTTCTATAAACATAAATCTAAATGGATAAGCATAAATAGACTTGCAATGAATGGCAACACTCAAAAAGAGAAACAAATGTCAAACACACGCAACAACAATTTCCTACATATCAAGAATTTTTAAGATAAATTAACATATCTCTCAACATTTGACTTGGTCTATAGGACATGATGGAGGAAAATTTCCCAAAATTTTTCTTCCTTCACTCTATACCCAAAATAAACTATGAAAAAAATTCAATTAGGAGCTTCAATTCTAGAAACTTCCTTAGGTATCGCAATCAAGCTTTAACAACATGATGAAAAACATTTTCCACATGTTTCCATTACAAATAATAATTTCTTTGCTAAGTGTGATGAGTGCACGAGTTTTTCAACAAACCTAGAGCCACACATGCCTAGAAGAACTCACAAACATTGATGAGGAACAAACATGTCATAATGAATATATTCAAAGTTTTCATGTAAATTACTATTCCCACATATTGAAGTAAGAAGAATAGCCTCATGGATTCTTGAGCATTATGCATAATAAAATGGATAAAATTAAAACTTCCATACCAGGATGCGTAAAAAAGCAAATTCAATAAGTAATGTTATGAACCTACAGCATTACTTTGACTGCATGATCACACATGAACACAAGAGAGGGGGTTTCAGCCATTTTGGCCTACCATTTGTTGAATGTGGAGAAAACTATACAACCGTATCATTAGATTTTTCTTCTAATAAGCTTGAAGAAGCTATAATCAATGAGTATAGATATTTTTTGTATCATTGTGGATCATCCAAAAGCCATTGCATGATGCATTATCACAAAATGATGTGCTTGAAAAATGTATAAGGTATAAGGAAATATTTGACCATTCAAAATCAATTAGTGTTGCTTAGCACGAATACTTCTTTCTTAAAGCAATGCCGATCCTCTAATTACAATTGGATGATGCTTAAAGTGATAACAAGAATAATACATTATTTGCATTTGTATGAATGTTGACAACAAAAATGGTATTCAACATTGTGTATTTAATCTTCCTTCTAGTGGGACACACCCATGAGGATATAAATAGGAATTTTCAAAGATTATCAACATCGTTACATAAATTAGACACATTTTCTTTGCCACATATCATGGAATATTACAGAACATGCCAACAAGGGTCAAGTATATTCACTCCTTATCTTAGTGAGGAAATGTACAACTTCAAGGACTTTGTGGAGCCATTATTATTGGACAAAAACCATAAGATAATGGGTATAAAAAAACCAAAGTTGTTCAGATTCCATGTTGTGAATGGAATAGGTGATCGAATACAAATCAACATTAAAGGATAAAAAATGGTCTCATTCTATCCATATATAGCGTACAAAGGATAATGGTGAACCAAGCTAACTGGAAGGGAAACCTCCTTGGGAACTTTTCAAGGACTCAAAGAAATGGAAGATCTAAAAAAGGGAATAAAAGCATATATTGAGCATTGGGGTAAAAGTGCAATAGGAGAAGGTAGTGACTATTGGCTTCCGAAGATTACGTATTCGGATAATGTTTTACGTGCTTTGGATAGACCATTTGTAAATTATAGCAGGAGGTCAGATGTTTTTTTTTGGCTAAAAATAGTACAGGAGAAAGACATATATGACCAAATAATAGGAGCCAAACATATTCACAAAGAAGACTACATTATTCAACATATCCCAAGTAATAATGATATTTATGTTGGGCCTATTTGTGGAATATCTAACTGAGAATTCAATCAATTTAAGGATGTGTTTAAGGGAAAAATGCTATTTTTATATGTCCAGGAAATGATAATGAAAATATATGGACATGGAGAGAAGATGGGGATATTTTATCTTAACATGAAGGAAATGATATAATTAAAAAGATGAGAGTTCAATATTGGAAACTTGTAGGGGGAGGAGAAGGTACAACATTGTATCGGGATTTTTTAAATCCAAATAAAACATGGATCATCTCAAACTAACCTAAAGAAAATATCAATGTGGATAACATCATTTGGGCATGGACACAATACAAAAATTTGTAAATTCGATCCATAAAGATACCTGATAAAGGACATGTGGCCATTAAATCATACCTTGAACTACTTTAATAGGATAAGGAATATTGACTTGGAGAAACTATTGAAGTTCATAAATTTTTATGTGAAATCATCTTTGCTTGGGATGTGGGTTTTTAAAAAAATATTCCAAACCTTGGTCCTATAAAACTTTATAGTTGTACTATTATTTCATAATTAAATGAAATACTGAGTATTATATTACTTTGGAAGATTTTTCCATAGTATAATTCTATAAAACATTGTGTTGCTTATGGAACTCTTGAATCTTATTAATGTATTATTAATAATATGATTTGTACTATGCAATTAATTTAGTTTGAAAAAATCTTAATTATGCTCTAAGTAAGTTTATAGGGAGCGGGATCTTGTGATTTAAAGGGAATTGGATGTGATTTATGAGGATTTCATTTCAAAAGATTAATACTTTGGATTTTTCTATGAATTAGTCTTGATTTACGCATTCATCACAACCATAAAATTATATAGTCTTTTCCTAAAGCTATGTGCATAATTCTAGATAACTTATTGTTTAATTGTTCTAAAACTTTATAAAATAAAAACCTTTCTGAAGTGTACATACTAAATTATATGCCTAGAATCCCCTAATTCTTGAATGTAAAACTATAGTATTGGGAGTGCCAATATATATTATTTAATTATCTCAACAAGAGTGTCTCACAATGCACCATGACTTAACCTACACTGTCTTCCATGATATAAATTTTTGAAAGAGGTCAAAATCCCTCATCTATGAAGAATAATAAATATAAAATTGATACACATAAAAAGAATTAGGAATATACTCGTACCATGAGTGTGATGATAATGGGCATATGTCCATACTCATAGACTCAATAGTTTCTTCTTATTTCATACAACATATACCAATATCACATTGTTTTAATTTTCAAAAGGGATCAAAATTCCTCATATAGGAATCATATAAAAAATGAGTTAAATTAGATACACTTGAAAACAATTAGGAAGATATTTATACTATGAGTGTGTTGAAAATGGGCACATTCACATTCTCATAAACTCAATATAGAATTAGGAACACAAAGAAATTTCTCCATGTTCTCATAAACAAATTCATTTTCTTCTTGTTCAAAATGTAACATCTCTTAAATAAGGTTTATATCATCCATGTCATCAACAAAACCAACATAATCTGATTTCAAACCTTCATGCTTTACCTTTTCATTATAAACAATATTTACTTTACCATTTTGAGGCTTCTCTTCTTTATTCCTCCATGCCTCCATCAATTCTTCACCCATGAGATGGCTTGTACCTGCATACAATGCTTCTATCACCTTTAATTATTCTTACAACAAGAATTCATCTATATATTTATGATAATCATCAAACTTTGGACTTGCATTTAAACACTGTTGTACTTATTCCAAGAAGTCTAATTCTGATTTTTCCTCCATTAATTCATTTTGACCTCCATGAGAGCATTCACTTGTTTCCATATTAGTCCATACTATCCTTTCTCTACAAATATCATTCATGCATTCATCACTGCTATCACTAACCATGCTCAATGTATCATCATTTAATGTATTTAAATCAATGAATTTACCTTTATGTCTTACTTCGTGGAGCTCACCTGAGATGGCATTATCCTTCTTCTTCCAACAACTCCTTGGAACAATGATTGGTTCCTGAATATCTCTACCTCTATGTACATCACCTTGGAGTGTTCTTGCACCTCTTTGGTCTTCATAGGATTGCTTGCATGTTGTTTTCTTGAGCCACTTGGGCACTATGTATCCATATTCTTTTGCAAGGTCCTCTATGCTTATTATTTTCTCTTTCTTCCTATTTACTTGTTGCATACCTTCATGCCTGAATGCTTTCAAATGCATCCTTTGTTTTTCTTCTATCATGGACTCTTTTCTTGATCTCTCATCCATAGGTGTCATGATATTTTCCTTGGAAAGGATTCCCTTTAAACCTGTAAAATAAGACTTAAACATAGTATTAGCATCCAAAAATTTCCTTTGAATGGAATTTCCATCATTCTTATTCACTTCTCTTTGTGGTTCTTCTTCATCTTCACTAGACCACTCATACTTTGTCTCATCTCTGCAAGAGTCTTCACATGCTTCACTCATGAAGCTTAGCTCTTCCTATGTATCCATCATCTTATCATATGTGATTTCAACTTCTTCATACCCTCTACCAACTAGAATTTCCCCTACTACTGCAATCTCTTTCTCAAGGAGTTCAATCTTCCTCCTTATTTCATCTATCTCTCTTGCTTTCTTCTTTTATTTTCTCTTCTTTTCTCCTGCCACTCTCACCTCTCTCATTTCTTGCACCAAAACTATTACTTGTCTCCATGGTATAGCTTCCATGGTCTCTCTCTCATCCAAGTCTCTATCACCTTGGATTATAGCCTTCTTTCTCTCTCTTATCCAAGATCCTTCTTGGATATCTTTGACTTACTTCTTCCTCTTTCTCAAAACCTTTCACTGTGTAAGCTCTGGTGGCATTTATGCAAATTTACTTGGCTTACTCTTCTTCTCTACTAGCTTGTAGTTCCCTTCTTAGGCTTTTCTTATCCACACTTCTCTTCCTCTTCCTTGACTACTTGAGTCTCTCTTCTCTTTCACCTAAATTTGAAATCACCTTCCATTCAATCATTAGTACAATCAATTATCAAATAGAATTGACATTCACACAAACATCTATATTCTTATTAACTAATCAAATCATAGACCTAATCTGATAGAAAAAATGATGATCCTTCTTAGCTCAGCTATCCCTCACCTCACTCATCATACTCTTGACACACTCACTCCACCTAGACCATCATTCTATGTCCTTTGAATACTCATGCTCATTCAATACTTCAATCATTCATCCTTGAACCTTCATGCATATTCAATGACACCATCCTCTATCACCATGCAAGATTTAAGATTGATTTACAGTCATATAGTCACTGATAAATACTTCAATCCTCAAATATCCATTGTTCTTACCCTGTTCATCCTCCTATACAACTCTTCCCTAATTTCCTTGTACAATCCTATATCTTGTTACTTTCCACTTCACTAGGGTTCTCTAACCCCTCAACCCCAATCTAATAAACTACCTTGAAAATACTTCAAATATAAATATTTTTAAGCTCATTTAATTTTTTTTTTTGCATTTGTAGTTTACCTCACCATTCAAATGCTTGGCATATGAAGAACTTGTCTAAACTGGAGTTACTAGTACCTTGATGGCAATAAGAAATATTTTACCTGATACCAACCAAATATATATTAATTGGCCTTAAATTGATCTCACATTCTCTTCCCACATGCATGAAATTCCAAAGTATCAACCAATCATGTTAATACTGCCTGGTTTTATGCTAGGCCCAGATTAGGCTCCAAAACCTCATTCCATGGTAGTCATCTAGTATAAAGGTTACTAGTTATCATCTTGAGCAATTGTAAATCATTGAATCCAAGGTCATATAGATGTTTTAGCCTCTATCTTCTCATATTAAGACTATCTCATACTCAATCCATTTATGAGGTTACTAGCACATGTACCTTACAATGGAGTCCTTCTTCAAATGGAGTCACAAGATCATTCATACCGAGTTGGACATTTCAAAGAAACTAAACTAGATATTTAGGCTCCCTTGTGAGTGATCTAACATTGGTCTTCAATGTATCTTGTAGAACTCTTCCCCTCAAGATTTGCACAGTTAATATATGCCCAAGTCAAGATATTAAATGAAATTGGAGGGGTTTCATGGCATGCTTCCATGTTTTATATATTCCATTTTTCATGTTTGAGGTGATATCAAGCCCTCATCCACTAGCTCCATGGAAAGTTTTCCCAGCTCACCTTTCTTAGTAGCCCTTAGAATAATTTAATACAGTCTTAAGCCTTATATAATCAAGTTTTTGTTAAAATGATGGTATATTATTTGTTGAATTCATCATAGGACCATTTAGACACTTCAATTTATCCTTATTCCATCCTCTATACCAATCTAGGTTCATGACCATCTACTATTTGTGAAAATTTGGCCGAATTACCTTTTTTACCTGTAAACTTTGTTTTTCCACCATTATAGCTTGAAATTTTGTCACTGATATATTCAATTTTTATTGTCCAATCACCACAAGATTTGGAGGAACTCTAATTCGACATGGTACAAAGATAACTTCATGATTTTAGCTCATTCTATCGATTCAGTCAAAATATATGTGAAGCCCTAAAATAAGCCTGAGAGAGAACAAATTATAATAAATTTCTCAACAATTATTTTCAGTGGTTTATAAAAATCAAGAATATGGTCCTTGTCTCATGTAGAAAATTCCCACATTAACAGTTAATAGGAATTCAAAACTTAGGGGGACCGAGGGTTTTATCTCATTGTCCTATCCTCACCTCCATACATAGTCCATTATAATCCTACAAAACAAGCTTCAATCATCCTTTAATCATACATTTTTCACTATAACCATGTCATATGCATACTATGAGGGAGGATTCAGATGTCTATCAAACTAAGAAACTCAATTCCATTCCTCTTTGTATTCAAACATAGTGTTCCACACTGATTTTTTTGCACTACTGTTCAAAACTCCACTTCCTCTACACTAATCACATATTTTTTCTTTGTCCTCTCGAGATAAATTTGAGCTCATATCCTTGTATATGGCTAGGATTAGATTTAGTAGACCTTATCTAGGCCTAAGATTCCTATTCAAGAGAGATATTCTCAACTACTCAAGCCTAATTCAAGGAATGGGTTGGTCAACTATGCCCTTTGAGAACTAATACTGTTAACACAACATATTTAGACTCTTTCAGTCCTTCCACCACAAAGATATGGAGATAATACAACTCATACACACCTATTCACCCTCTCTTACTTAGTAAAAATTGACAATTTACCACTTATTACAATGATTTTCACCTTCACTATTACAATGTACATTTAAATTTGAATTTGACCAACAAGATAGTGGAGGAAAAACTTTGACACTCATAGTTTATGCTTAATGTGTTTCATAAGATTATTCAAAATTTATTGTAATCTCATAGTTCTTTGTCCATCATGCCATTGAAATTTTGGATTATGACAAGGATATTACTCTGAATGTTGTTGTTGATGGTTGGATTTTGAGTAATATCTTGATTGACATACACATGGAAGTAAATGTACTCACTTTGGATGTGTGGGTTTAGATGGGTATACCTCCATTACATCCATCCTCTAATGTGTTGTTCATGGAAAACCAAACTAAGGAAACACCCATTGGATTTTTAAAATATGCATCAATTACTATACAAGGGGCCAAGTTCACTAGGGACTTTGAGGTCTTAGTGCTTGCAAAAGAAGACAATTTTCCCACATTACTTGGGCATCTATGGTGCTATGAAAAACAATGATGAATTTTGTTTGAACAAGTGGTATATCAGCTTTGATAACAAGGAAGAGTGTGTCATCATACCTATGACAGATGGGAAATATACACCTTATGTAGATCCCTTAAGTGAAGAAGACTTGAACAAAATTTATGTGCACACCATTCAAGATCCGGAAGTGCTTAAGCCATCAAAGGAAGGATTTCTCCAATGGGATGATGCATAGTCCATGACAGATACTACAAGTATTACATGTGACAATTTGGCACATGAAACATATGAAATGGTTGGGCGTGAAGTACAAAGTGTAGTTACATGCGTAAGTAAGCCATGAAGTATCGGGCATTCAGTAGCAACCAAGTACCAAAGTACATAGGTGAGGATAATCTAGAATTATTCTTTCTTGCTATGGAAGTTCAATGGGAATTTCAGGTGGAAAGAAGGAACATGTTAGTATATACTCTACACGGGACGACAACGCATGATGGATTGTTCATAGGGATAATATTTTGGAGTGGAGAGAAGTAAGGATTGCTTTATCTGCTTGGTTTCTAAGAAGTAATGTGCCTACTTAGATCTGTTCCTTTCATGGTAATGATCCTGTTCAGCACCACGTTCAATAGTGTGAGAGACTCTAGATAATGGGGCAGGAATCTTTACCACCTTCATTGTGGGTGCACAAGTTTTATTTCACATTTTGATGTTATGCATGGGCATGGTATGTTTATGCAAACTTGAATAGGCGACTAGACATTGTTAAGAACTTGTTGAAGGTGTGACTTATAACTTTTATTCTTGTTCTTCTAAACCTTTGGTGAATGAGGCATTGTAGGTTATGAAGCACTTAACTATGGGAGATAGTGTAAAGGATGAAGAGTTACTTCAGGAGTTAGGAGATCCAGACCTAGTGGCATGTTTTGAAGAGGAAGAAACAAATGTTGAGAATCTTGGGCGTGCCTACCTAGAAAGAGAAAATGGTAAGATGATCTACATGGTTGATGATGAAGAGGTAGAGAACCTAGATATTGAGCACATAGAGGGTACACACAAAGTCTTAGATAATGCAGATGAGAAGGCACGTGCCTACCATGAGCCTATGAAGACCAAGAAAGTGAACATTGGAATGGATGTTGAACCTAAGGAAGCCATTATCGGAGATTACTAGTCTGACTCTGAAGTTGCTAAGATCATTGAGCTACTACGTGAATTTTAGGATTTGTTCCCTAGAGGCTATCATGAGCTTAAAGGTGTGCATGAATCCTTTAGATAGATGAAGATAGATATAAAAGAAGGTACAAGCCGAGTCTAGAAGAGGCCATAGGATGAATCCAAACATGCACATCAAGGTAAAAGAAGATATTGAAAAAATGTTAATTTCTGGTATCATTGTACCTATCAAGGAATTAGAATGGGTGAGCCCTATGGTGATTGGCATCAAGAAAGATGGAAAAATCAATATTTGTCTGGATTACAGGGAGTTAAATGCTATATGTGTGATTGATCCCTTTCCCACACCATTTACTGAGGAAATATTAGAAGGCATTATAGGGCATGAAATATACTCCTTCACTAATGGATTCTCTGGATATCATCAGGTGAGGATAGCTAGTGAGGATCAAGAGAAGAAAACTTTCACCACCGAGTGGGGAAGTTTTTCATACACTAGTAATGCCATTTGGATTAAAGAATGTGCTGCAGTATTTTTGTGGATATGGGTATAAGCATTCCAAGATTTTATTCACAAGTTCTTGTAGGTGTATCTAGATGATTGGAAATTCTATGGGCTCATGAAAGATCATTGTGATAATCTAAGGATGATGTTCAAGAGGTGTTGGAAGTTGAGCATCTCCTTGAACATTAAGAAGTTTATATTTTCCACACCCTTTGGAATCTTATTGGGACATATCATTTGTAAAGAATACTTGCTAGTGGATCCTTCTAAGGTAGCTATCATCTTTAGCTTAGAAGATCCTACTAGACAGAGCAAGGTGCGTGGATTCTTGGGGTACATAGGTTATTAAATAAATTTTATAAATTGATATGCTAAGATTTTCACGCCGTTAGAAGAATTAATCAAGGGAAAAGGCAAGTTCTATTGGGGTGAGGCACAAGAGTGCGTGTTTGAGACACTAAAGGATAGGCTTAGTACAACACCTATTTTGTGCTTTCCTTCATGGTCCAAACCCTTTCACGTTCATGTAGACACCTCTGGCATGGAAATTGGTGCGGTACTAGCTCATCCTAGAGAAGGGATTATTGATCATCCTATTATCTTTTCTAGTAGGAAAATTACTCTAGCAGAACAAAATTATATAATGATAGAGCGCGAGGCCTTGTCTATGATCTACACACTCCATAATTTTTGATATTATTTTTGGCTACACCTTTCATATTTTATACAAACCACATGGCATTGAAATACTTGGTGAACAAGCTTTTTTTATAGGGGTGCATATGTCATTGGATATTGTTTTTTAGGAGTTCAATTATATGATTGTAGTTAAGCTAGGTAAAAGAAATTCTGGTCCAGACCATTTATCAAGGATTCAATCAGAGAGGATGCACAGAGAATTGAGGATGAAATTCTAGAGGCACAACTTTTCAAGTTGAACCACTCACATTCAAACCTGGGAGGATATTTTTTTCCTTTTATGCACAAGTTTTGTACCCAAGGGAATGAAGGTGTTAGAGATGAAACAACTTTCTATTCATGTCGCACATTACATGTTGATCAGTGGAGACTTATAAAAGTTAGGTCATGATGAATTTTTACACTGGTGTGTGCTTGAGCATGAGCGCAACATAATTATGGCAGAGGCTCATGGCAGTATTGCAGGTGGACACCATGTAAGGGATGCCACCGTGCATAAGATTCTACTAGCTGGTCTATGTTGGAAAACATTATACGAGGATTACAAATCCTATTGTGAGGCATGCAACCATTGTGAGTGCCTTGGAAACCCTGGGCAATGAGATGAAATGCCTTTGAGGCCTATTACTAGTGAAGATCCTTTTGAGAAGTGAAAAATCAACTTTTTGGGCCCTATATCCCTAGTCGTGCACAAGACATAGTCACATTATATTATAACTTGTACAAAATATCTTACAAGGTGGGTAGAAGCGATGCCTTCAAATGATTACATTGCTAACTACAATAGAAAGGTTTCTATGGAAAAATATTATTAGTAGGTATGGTTGCCCTTTAAGTTTAACAAGTGATTGGGGTACTCATTTCCTTAATGAGACTATCAAGATATTATCTGATGAATTTATGGTTGCACACCATCAAAAAAACCCATATCACCCTCAGGAAAATGGAACAACTGAGGCTTTCAAAAATATATTGAGCCATAACTTGACCAAAATTTTTGATGTTGGAAGGAGATATTGGGATGACAAGGTTTCTGCAGTACTTTGGGCATACTGGACAACCTACAAGAGGTTGAATAAAGTAACACCATTTCAGTTGGTGTTTGGCAGAAAGGTAGTTCTTCTCATGGAATTCATGTTACCTTCTTTATGTATTGCACGTGTATTTGTTCGGCTGATGAGAAAACATTGGAAGAATGTATTGAAAAATTGATACAGTTGGATGAAAGGCATGCCATAACAAGATGGAGTCCATAGAAAAAAATTCAGGAAGAAGACATGGCATGACAGGGGACATCAAGGATAAAAAGCTTAAGGTTGGGAAATATTTACTTCTATATGATTCAATTTTTTTCCAACCTAGAAAGATTAAGGTACATTGGTTGGGACCGTATGTAATCAATTATATACTTGACTCTGGTGTTTTCCATTTAGAGGCACTGGATAGAACACGATTTCCCGTTACTTCAACGGGAGTAGGCTAAAGCCCTATTATAAGTAAATATGCTTGGTGTTTGTAATAAGGAAGTATTTTCACTTACATTACTTTTCCCTTAATGAATTTCCTTTATGTTTGTTTCCTTCATCGTTGTTATGCTTTGTCAATTTAGTTTAGTGTTTTGTGTAATAAGCATGCTTGTATGCTAGAAGATGATTACAATTTAAGTGTTTTTATGCACAGAGGACCACACATACCCTTAGTGTGGGGTGGTTTATATACAGGGTTCATTACCAAGTTGAATATAGTTGATTTTCATCTAAAGATGGGTATGCATAAGGAAAATTTTGTGCAAGTTCTTTTTGGAAGGTGCGAGATATAAAAAAAAATCCTAAATGGAAAAATGGACACACAATATAACATGAGGTAGGTTGCAGTAGTGGAAACTACTTGGAAGAAGGCATAGTGATGAAGTACTTCAGTGCATATGGGCATACGAAGGAGGTATGTGGCCAAGAAGTAGAAGGTGCGCCAGAAGGTTATGACTGTGGCATGGAAATGAGCAGTAAAAAAATTCAAAAATGATGTATTAATGCTGGGATTAGTGGTAGGTGAAGGAGCAATAAATGTGATAATTTTAAAAATATATATAAGGAAGGGTTGTGAGGCCATTTTTACCTTTGTAATTACAAATTATCGAGTGAGCTAGCTAAGATGGTTGTGAAGAGTGGAGAGCTATGAACTGGTTGGGTTGGTTAGATCTATGCATGAGGAACTATTACACTCCATTTGTTGAAGTGTTTAAGCAAGGAAAAGTCATGCGAGAAAAGATATTGAAAGCTGGGGTTTTAGTTTGAGCTAGGTTATAAGGAACTCGAGCTGTAGAGCTCAAGGGAGGTAAGAGAAAACATATTTTTATTGAAATGACACTAAAAAGAGTAGTAGGGGTAGGTATGAGGGGAAAGAAACAAAAGGAAGTTGAGATTAAAATCGAGGATGCCCCGAAATTTGGTTTTCTGAAATGTAATACTTAGAAGAAGTGATTATGGGATGTGATTGGGATTCCCATATCGTCGAAGAAAATTCAGTGATTACAACCATAGGAAAACTGATAACAAGGAGGAGTTAGACATATTGTTGAATAAAAAGACAAACAAATAGACAATGGATGACATGCCTGTATATGATGATGCTAGGAGAAGCTCCTAAGAAAGGTAGGGGTTTTACAATTGTACGAACTTCCTTATTTCAGAAATCCAAAGAAGTTATACCAGTGGCTAATGAGTAGATTCCATGAGGAATTTTTCTATTTTTTGGGTGACAAATGAGGATCACCGCGCCTTGATTGGCAACTTGACGTGTTTGAAAATCACAGGAATAGAGGTGAGTAATGACCTAACCTAATAAATCAACAATTATAGTAACCAACAATGAGTTGGATTATACAAAAGGTGGGCATGACATGGATATTTACAAGCTGAGGAAGTATCCAGTCATACAGGTAGCCTCACACTTATTGACAAAATTGAACGACCAAGAGAGATGGTCACAGGTGAACACTTTGTGGCTACATGTTATAAATAAAATGTCATAAGGGGAGACCTACAACTTGGCTGGATACATTGTTGAAATGATCATTGAAAAGGCATGTAAAGGTGATAAAATTATATTTGATGTTATTTTATTGTCCCTTGTGTTTGTGGAGATTGGAGTGCCTGATGGGCCGAAGAACAAAATATAGGAGTACCCTGCAGAAAATAAATATCTCGCAGAGAGATTCGAAAAGTATCTTTGTGAGGGGACCATGAGTGTCCCATTCAACCAATGGTAGAGATGTAGTATGCACAAATCTTTGTTGTATTCGAGGATGTGTGTAGGATACCTAAGGAGTTTCCCGCGGTAGTAGGTAAGTTGGCACAGTTTCCATTATATCAGTAGTTTTGCATTACACATTTTGTGATAAAGGATGGGACATGGATTCCTTGGTGTAAACTTCCCTATGATTTCACCACATGGTTCTTTCAGGTATCTGTTCACAAACTCTCAGATGCGCGCATGTTAATCTACAATGTTGATAAGGTAGACTGTGACTACCACACTCTATGGAAGACTTACATCTATCTAGGTAAGTTTTCTTATATTGAAAGATACATTTTAGATGACATAAATATGAATCATGTGAGTTTGGAAATAGGAAACATTGAGGCAAAGCATTGGTATACCTTCAGCTTAAGCCTAGGCTAGAGAACAAAAAGTATGTAGAGAATGAGTTCAAAATGCCAAGCCTGCCTAAAGGGAAGCACACAGTTGGCACGTTGGTAGCTGAAAATCCTACTTCACCCATTCAGGAAGAATAATAAGAAGAAATTCATGAAGATAGTGGTGGGTTGGACCGTAGGGATAGAAGACAGTTTATGGATAGAGAAAGGAAAGAGCGCGTGATGATGCCCTCATCAGAGGCACAAGGGGATGAAGTGTTTGAGACAAAAACAATGTAAATACATGTGGATTAGACATTTGAAGGCCCATATTTCAAGAGAGTGTTCAAGAGGACAAGGGTTCAGGGTGTAGGGTCATCAAATCCATTAAGAAGGTCACCTCGGATTTTTCCACAGAAAGTAGATCCTAAGAAGAAGAGAAGGCACAAGCTAAAGCTTAAGGATGGAGAGGAGGATGAGTCTAGAGAAAGTGTGCTAGGTACTCTAGTGCATCTTGAGGGTACAGAGGATCCCCGTGATGAAGAAATGAAGGATGATGAGGAATGGCTGAAGGGCATAGAAATAGAAACAAAAGTAGAAAATGGTGAAGGCCCGATTATGGATTCAAGCGCTCGAGTTCCTAAGGGAAAAATAACAAGGGAGGAGAAAGAAGGTGAAGACTATGTGACTCCCATGGTTGGATATGTGGATGATACTAGTAAGATCATATGCATGCACTTCTAGAGTACTGTGGAAACTAAGGACTTGTATGGTTGGGAGTTGATGGATGCGGAGATGGCGAACATGCACACATGGAAGCAATTGTCATGGTCAATGCAGACTCATATGGATGAGCTTGATTTTGACATGTGTGAAGAATCATGCATCTCATGTAGAATGAAGAAATCACCCCACATCCGGCATGTAAATGTTAAGCTAACTGTTATGTTAGATGAACAAGTGAGAAATGCCTTGGTAAAGGTATCTACAGAGGTTGTGTGCAGGAACATAGACAAAGTAGAAACCATTAGGGTGTTGATGGATGACAACAAGGATAAGGATACATAAATAAAGTGCCTCACAACAGAGAAGGAAAAGGCCAAGGAAAATATAGGAGCATTGATTGGTATGGTTGAGGAGATTAGTGATTATATTTTAAGGTAAGGCCACATCTAGAATCTCAAGTTCCAAAAAAATCCTTTTGTAATGCACTATATACACACACTTGTAAAACTAGTCATAGATGAAGGGCCCATGTGTATGCTTGCACCAAAAGACCCTGCAAAGGAAGTAACAAGGGTAAAATCCACCATTTCTAGATAAATTGTAATTTATGATTCGTTGCTACAAGCCTTAAGAGATGAATTGAAGAAGGTAGATCATGATTTGAACATGTGCATGGCACCATGTCCAATTTTTAGGATGAGGAAAATTGAAAATCATAATGAAGTCCTCAAATCGATGAAGGATGAGACACTTGGGCACATAGAGAGACCTATTTTAGTGGAAGAGAAGTGAAAAGTGCTTACAAGTGCCCAGGAACCACATGAAAATAGGATGAAGGAGATAGGAAAACAAATTTTTGGGAAGATGGACTATATGGAAGGCATGATTTCTAGTATGGAAAATATTTGTAGAATCTTGCAGAATGAACATGAGAATATGACTCAAGATGAGCTAGATGTCATAGTCACAGATGTCCTAGACAAAATAGGTGAGGCATTAAGCGATTAGCAAGCATTGGAGGTAGAAGTTAAGAATGAGTATCCAGAATTAATACTTCATGTTGAGGAGAAGAGTGTTGAGTGATATCTCATTCTTTTTTGAACAAATATTCATTCTTTCATTCATTATTATTTACTTTGGAGAGATAAGTTAAGATTACCCATTTTCAGGGGCAGAAATGCATTTAGTGTGGGGTAATGTTGAGTAGATAAAAGATAGCTCAAGTATGAAAGTACATAAGGATTTAGTGCGCAGACACATGATGCATAGAAGGATGCGTAAATATAGCAGAACAATGCATGCCTAGGACAAGTGTACATAGGAATTAGCCACTTTTGCAAATTTAGGCTATTTTTGGAGATAGAGTGTTGAGCATGCAATGACATGGAGACTTGTAGTTCATGTATGACTACTTTGGTATGTGCAACAATTTGAGCTCTATGTAGAGTTTTAGTTTAATAATAGGATTTATAATTATAATTAACTATAGAAAATCTATTATTGGAGCACTTGCATGCTTTTTTATTATCTTGTAAAGGTGCATGGATATTATTAGCATGTAGTGTATTTTTGGAAGGTGCATGGGTGGTGAAGGACAATTCCCCACACCTATATGTGTGTGTGTGTGTGTGTATTGATTTTCACGGTTCTAATACCCCCTTTGATATTGTTTTGAGTGTAGAGTTATGCTATTGGTTTTGTTCATGCACATGACTCATGATGGCATTACTATGATGTTTGATGCTTATGTGTTTTGTATTATTTAATATAATGGATCATATAGGCTGGATATTGGTGTTTGATGTGACTGAATATGGTTCTTGCATGATAAATCTCATTATAATCATTGTTCAATCAATCTTTCATATGGTTTAGATCTAGATCTAGTTTATGCACTATGGTTTGCTTCTTTGTATGTTATGGATCTAAATATATACATGCCCAATCATGCTAACATTCTAGACTAGAAACTCTAAAGAGGGACCTAGTACCATTTCATGCTTCGGTGAGTGCTCGGTTCAGCCGAGTGATGTGTCGTGCACCTTGGGTTATTTTAAAGTGAATTCTAGACTACATCAAGACCTCTGGATCTGGTCTTTATATGTGGATATTGACCTCATACACCACTTTGTAATTGATTGTGCATTTGTAAAAGCAATATACACATTATTTTTTGGCTATTCTATTCCTTAACCTATTTTTATTCTTATTCCTTTCCTCTCTTTAGTGTTGTTTGTTTTTGTGCCTTCTCATGTCCTTTGCATCTCCTTTTCTGACTGTGTCTCATGAAAGAAATTGTTCAACTACGTTCTAGTCTATGCTACATGTTTCTAGCCTTCCCATGTGCATTTTCCTTTGTTTTTTCTCAAAGATGATCGTATTCATCCCCTTTTTTTGGTGCTATGGCCTTCTTTATTTTTAGTTTTCCCTTTCTACATATCCTTCTATCCCTGGTCCCTTGGCATGTTTAGCTTAGGATTTCCATTTTTACCATTAGGTGTAGCATTAGCCATAGAAATAGGTAGAGGAACCAATTATCCGGAGGTATTTCTCAAGCGCACAAAGTCCCAAAACTTGGAGGTAATCCCATTGTTACCTCAACAACTCAGTTCAACCTGATATGAGATGGGTGCAAGTTTGAACTCCAACACTTTCTGGCATGCCTTGTGGGATAGGTATTGAAAGCTTAAATTTCATCATTGCTAAGTTACGGTGTGTGAATTAGTGATTTCCAGCCTTTGGATACTTTTTTTTAACACATATCAAGACTCCCAACACTCATATATATATATATATATATATATATATATATTTTTAGTAGTCTGTGCACCTTTCATGAGAAGATTTCATACTAGAAAGAGTGCAACAACTAAAGATTTATTTGAATACCTCTAGTTTTCTCTAAGAAGAATACGTAGTAGAAATACCATACGCACATCTTTATCTCCCATACGCCATGCACTTTCAACTCCACCTCTCAGTAGATCCCCTCTATAACTTGTCATGGAAGCTCCACCACATCCTAGGAATATTTCCAATTTCACTGGAAAAAGTCCTCTTGTTCTCAATGTGCAACACAATATGCCAACAACCACACTAAATATTATTCCATACTTCACCAAGTTACCCCTATTGAGCATGTCTAGGATGTAGCCAACTTTTTCTCTGTCTATTTGATCACACATGATGATGTAATAGTAAGGCTCCTTGTGTATTCGTTTAAAGGAAAAACACTTCAATGGTATAGAAGCCCGAGTCCTCCATCTATTGCCAAATAGGATGAGATTGGAACAAATCTCTGCAACTATTTTGAAGATAAGTCAGATCACCTTTCCTTGGTGGAGAAACTGATGACAACAAAAATAACACCCAATGAGTAGATGACCGATTTCAATATCAGGTTCTAGAAGACTTTGGATAGAATCCATCAAGTGGTAAGGCCTACATCCCAACATGCTTTCTTGTATTATCTTAGGGATTTGAATAGTGAAATTTCAGTCATGATTCAATTCATGGGGGTAGAACCTTGCTTTCTACTTACAACATTGCAATAAGGGAATAATATATTCTAATCCAGGTGGGAAAGTTAGATCCTAGACCACCCGCGCCTTATTCCCAAAAATGTCTCACGTGCCCCAGCCTTCTATTGCTCATGTTTCCAAGGAGAGAACTCAACCCACTGTGCCTATATCCTATTCTCCCATGTAAAAAAAAGGAGGAAGAAGAAATGAAAGTCCTGATTAGGAACTTATTCAATAAATGTATATCATTAGAGAAGTAGCAAGCACAAGCCTTAAGAAATAGTTCTAATTAATGATATAACAAAAATTATTAGCCCATAAGAAATCAATATGAAAATTAAAGATATGGGTAGAACCAAAAAAATGATAGATGGAATGATAAGACACATATTCCTCTTCAAGTGGTTCCTCCTACACAAGCTATCCTAGTTCTCAACACAAGCCAAGCTCTTGTCCCAATTCAAAATAATATAGTGCAAGAGTCATAATGGTACTTTCCTTTTAATATTCCTCATATTCAGAATCACTTGTGACAATGTTTCATGCACAAAGCTTACATGAATCATGCTACTTCCAACTGTGAACCTTCTATAAGCATGACCCAACCTAGAAATATAGAAATGTCAGAAGATCCTCCTGAGGCCAACCATATGTTATTTGGCACCAAATAATTCTATGAATTAATGAAGATATAGATGAAACAAACAAAATAGGTGCCAAAGTTGTTGATAATACAAGGTACAAGAAAATAATTTTTGATTTGGGCGCATAACCTTCAGTTCCTATAGCAGAGACCGATCCTCTAAATTAAAGAGATGTAGCTAAGGCATCTAGTAGTCATGGCTTGCAAGTTCTTGTGTATGAGGTTTTGTGCGATACTCTAGAAGAATTAGCGTGTGCCCCTCCTTTGGTAGGTCAAGCCTCTACGCAAGCTAAGGCCCCTGCCTTTGTGCTTGAAAAATCAAGAAAATATGTTGATGTGCCTCAAATGCACAAGTCAATGGGTCTCTCATTTAACATTGTGGACCAGATGAAGAAGACAAATGTAAATTTCATAATTTGGGATGCCTTGGCCATTCCATCTTAGTGTAACATGTTGCATTAATCTCTAGCGAAACTCCCACACACCGATATTCTTGTCCAAAACCACGTTTTGTTGTCAATATTTGTCAAGTAGAGGTGAAACAAGTAAGTAAGGTTATCAAAAACCCACCCTTGTATATGTCCTTGTATTTTTACCCCTTATGAAGTGAATCAAGATCGTTTATAATTTTCCCATTATTATTTAAAGCATGATAATACATTATTTTTATCTCCTTTATTCCATAAATTGTGATTATTTTGGCTAGAGTGGAATGAAATGAAATGAATAATCTTAATAATGTCGACAAAACTAAGTAACCTATGGGACTTAAATTTTTAATTGGAGTATAAAAATCTACCCCAAAGTAGTAACCCTAATAGTTTTTATAAGATATATTTCCTTTTTGATGTTACATATCTTATTCATGATCTTAACCAATTAAATCATAATTTTTACAAGTATTTCTTCATCAAATAATTTATATAGCATTAGTTACTGAGATAGTCATATAAGGGTATCTCTAAAAATCAATTATTACTTCTAGGAATTTACACTCCTAGTCATAAAAATTAATTGGAAAAATTTAATTGCATTCTACTAAAAATAAGGTTGAGGCGAGTCTATACTATAAATCGAGACTATGAAATTAAAATTTACTTATCAATGCTTTGTTGTTTTTATTTATTTTGTATTCCTTTATTGGATTTTTTTCTATTCAATGGTAAATTTATTTTGTCAATATTACTTTTGAAATTTTAATGGTGTATTTTAGTGAAATTATCTACATTATACTTTATAAATTATTAACATTTTGAATTATGGTATCCAAAGTATAAATTATTTTTAAAGATATTAATTTCTACTTCTTACAATTATTCAATTCATTTCAATTTGAATAAATTAACATGGTCATTTTTTATTTTTATTTTAATAAATACAAATATAGAAATTGGGGGAATCAAGGTGTTATAACAAAGATTTCATAACATCCTTGTAACGTCACAAGTTTCACCACCCAAAGTATATAACATAATATTTATTATTTTTTTCTTTTATTGTTGTTATTTAACACATCACTTACTATACCTACATTGATCACATGACACACAACATTGGGCCCAAATAACACTAACACTTACAGTTTCACTAATCTAATGAACACATGGTTTACAATTGTAATTTTGTATACATTACATTTTTTTACATGGGAAGTATTTCATTTGTGGAATCAAAATCAATACCAATATGACACACAAAATCACATTTCAAATGGGGTTCATTTATTCTAGGATTCAATCATGATCTAGTTTCCATACAGGTTTTACTAACCACTCTATTTCTATGGAATCTATGTTACATGAAGTCCCACACTACTAAAGGTGAGGATCAAACCCAATACCCTCCAAAAGGTCTTTTTCACCTCATAATAGGGTATTTTGTAGATAAACTAAGTTGGTTCCATCACACTTTAACCTTATCTTAATTAGCTAAGAATGGGATTCGAACTTAACATGGGATTATGAATTTGAAATGACACCATATTTTTTAATGTTATGATGACACAAAATTATCCACTATATAAGGTGTTATCTAAAGAGAATAATAACCATGTTGAAACAATATAATCCATGTTATAAAAACCTCATTCACGCCTATCATACAAACATGGGTTGCTAAGAATATCACTTACAAGCCACTTAGAGTGTTATAGACATCTTTTCGCAGTGCAAAATAAGTTTGGATCAAGTCTACCTTCACACATATCTTTTAATCATCCAAAGAAGTAATAAGGAAATAAATCTCACATAAAACATGTGATCATGGTTTCCTTTGATTAATGAGTGTGACAACATTGATCTTGAACAATTCTAGGGAATTTATTTCCATGAGCTATTGATAAGAGAGGTATAAACTCCCTACTTGGGAACATGAAATTACACCTTGCTAATTTATTATCCTTTCATCATCTCACAATATAGTTATAGATTTAGAATATTTACCTTGTTTGATCCCTTCTTATTGGGAATTAACATAAAAGGAATTGGAAATCTACCTAATTTTCAATGTGATCATAAGCACAACCTAGTAATTCCTTTCCCATAATTCATTTAGAGGTTTTAATTGATCCAAGTGGGATTACCATTTACATTTCAAAGTGCAAGGGTTCCACATTATTTCCATTGTTTACTAAAACCATTATAAAGCATTACCATTACCCATTAATATGTATTATATTATGTTAAACATAAAATTTTATTTTTTAATTACTTTATAGTTCACTTAAATGAGCATAATATTACTATTCATCATGCTAAATACACTTAAATTTACAAAAATATACTTTCTAGTTTCTAAAAGATATGTGAGGAGAGGGGGTTCACATGACTATCATGATAGTTGTTTAAATATTTTAACAAGGTAAACATTACTCATATAAACCAATTTCTTGTGTCTATTTCGATTAAATACATCCTCTTATGTTCTAAGCGAGAAGGAAACTTAATTTACACATCATATTAATCATGATCCTCCATATGGGTGATATAAGAAACTCCATCAAGATTGTGCACAAGGAAGATACTTATGACTATCTTTCACTAAGAAAATGAACTAGATGCTTAGGTTAAATTCCATTAATTATACAAATATTTCCTCCGTACTATGCATTATATATAATTATTAATGTTATATGTAGATTACGCAATCTAACAAAGGTTATACTAGATTTTAATTTCAGTCTTTTAATTTCTATTTCTATGTAACAATATCCACTTTGCGTGCACACACACACACACACACACACACACACACACACACACACACACACACACACACACACACACACACACACACACACACACACACACACACACAATTTAATCAAACACGTTGTTCTTTAAAAAAGTTGAAACATTGTCTTTCTTTCCTTTATTCAAGATTATCATGATATTACATCATGATCAAGATAACACATTTTTACTTTCAATGGATATCTATAGCTCATTTGGGTGGAGGCATGTTTTATTCATACAAGAATATCATTAAATTTTTTTATGAATACTATCCCATTACCATGTAATCACAACATGAAAATTATTTCTCAGTTTTAATTAATATAATAATGACGTTATCATTAATCACTACCTAAATAAGGACCCAAATTTCAAAGATAACTACATTCGGGATGAGAAAGTGGCTAATTTCAAGCCACATATAGAGGTCAAGACCACACACATAAAGGGGGTGCATGAATCATGAATAATAATTGAAAGGAAAGTATAAAACATTAGTACATGAAGGTGTGTGCATAAGATGGAAAGGCATCAACGTGTGAAGATGCGTACGCAGAGGTAGATTTCAAGAGTTATTCGGATTTTGGAATGGGTTAAAAAAGATAAATGTAGTGCTTGGCATGGGTAGCAAGGCAAGTATAGAAATATAATCAACAAGGATAGAACACCAACAGGGGATAAAGAACATATAGGATGGAAAAGGACTATAAGTGGACATAGCTACTTAGAAAACATAGACATGGATAAGATGGAGCTATTTATAATGCGGATTCGAGAGTAAAGAAGGAGTTAAAAGGAATTCGGTTTATAATTAGGGAGTCTATTATTATAACTAAATCATTTAAAATGTGAAGGAAATTTTCCCACCTCATGTGTGTGTGTGTGTGTGTGTAGTGCCCACTTCCCTTTGACACTATTTTTCTGATCGTCAGACTATGGATTATGTATTAGACACTATTTTGGCTTGGTTTAGTATGATGTTGGATTATGGACTTCATTACTGACTGGACTTATACAGGATGCATGATGATTATTATAAACATTATATATATAGATGTTGATGCTTTATTTGATGTAGTTATATCATTGATGCTATCCGGATATGTGATGTTTAATCATTTGATTATATATAGAAAATGAAAATTTTAAATGATGATAGAATGGTTGATTTAATTTATAAAATGATATAGTCACTATTTTGATGTTGTGTTATGCAGTTATACTTACGATGCTTAGATTTATATTATATTATTTTTGAGTGTTCTGATATGGCCACGAGGCCGAAGGAGGTATTTGTATTTTGCAGGCTATTTTATATCACAATAGACATCGGGGGATTGGAGACTAACCATAACGGAATTTTTGGATTCAACATGGTCACCATGGCAACTAGTCGTTTGTGTGTTGTTTGTTGTTGGGGGGTTCCCATGGGGGGATCGCCTTTATATGTGACCATGGGGGTTTGTATGTGGTCCTTCTTTTATTGTTATCTTGCATGTGTTTTATTTGTGAATGTGTCCATTCCTTTATTTAAATAGAATGTGAAAGATAAATTTAAATAAGACTTGCTTAAATATAGTTATTAATGTGTTGATCCTTGCATTTAATGTGTGTAAGAGAGTTGATCTTTGGAGTATAAAACACTTCACCATCTTGAAACTCGGATTTGTACTTGGAGGGTGTTTTGGAAGCTTGTGGGACAAGATAAACTTGTCCCACACCCATTAAAAGCTTCATACCAACTTTATCTTGATTGGAGTGTTTACTTTTGCCTCTTAAATGCATTTTTGCTTGTCAATCTTGCTTGTGTAAGTGTACTTTCTTACAAAAATTTAATTGGCTGTCCTTGAGGTGTAAGTGGAGGCTTGCAAGTAAAGTCGATTTGATTGGCATGAAGACTTTACATTTCTTTTTGGTTTTCATTTTTGGAGGATGATTATTTTTCCACTTGCATTTTTGGGAGAGAGTTGGAAGAGTCACATTTTTTTCTATTCTTCTTTTTGGCTGTTTTGGGGCTGCATGTTTTGGAAGCCATTGGAGTTCTTCTCTTGCTGGAATGTTTTCTGTTTTGGAGCTGCACATTTTGGAAACCATTAGAGCTCTTCTCTTGCTGGAATGTTTGTTATTAGATTGTCTCCTTGGCATTAGAGAGAGCTATTATTTTGGATTGTCATTTCATCATCATTCAAGCTTGTTGTTGGACTGTCTTTTTGGCATTTGAAGCTGCTGTTTTAGACTGTCATTTCATCATCATTCAAGCTTGCTATTGGACTATCTTTTGGCATTTGAAGCCACTATTTTTTACTGTCATTTCATCATCATTCAAGCTTGTTGTTGGACTATCTTTTTGGCATTGAAGCTACTGTTTTTGGACTATCATTTCACCTCCATTCAAGCTTGTTGTTGGATTATATTTTTGGCATTTGAAGCTGTTGTTTTAGAATGTCATTTCACCTTCATTCAAGTTTTCTATTGGACTGTCTTCTTGGCGTTTGAAGGATGTTATTTTTGAACTGTGATTTGGGCATTCTTGTTGCTGATTTGAAGACTATTTTGGTGGACATTCAAGTGACTGTTGGGGCTGCATTCTTGTATTTGAAGCTGTTGTTTTTGAACTATTATTTGGGCATACTTTTGCTAGTTTGAAGACTATTTTTGGGAATTCAAATTAATATTTGGGGCTGTCTTTTCTTGCTTGCAAAGGTGTTGTCATTGCTATGGAAAGGTAAGAGCTTGTTCATCTTTAAACTATTATTTTCTTGCATGTTATTATGGAATGTAAATGTGTGTCTCTTCTCCATTTGTCTGGTTGGGTAGACTGCCTAGGGATGGTGTAGGAGAAGGCTATGGGGAATCATTATGGGGGCATAAGGGAATGCTAGAGGCATCAGATATTAAGGAGGGAGTTTGAGAATGGGGTCCACCATGGAAAAGAAATAGCTTGCATTTCTTACCTTTGGGGGACATAAGTGATTTTGTCGGGGGATGGGGGCATAAGGAGGTTATTGGGGGCATAAGGATGTGTGTGATGATATTTCATGGAGGGATGTTTAGGTGGACACCCATTTCTCATTGGGAGGCATAATAAGCTTCCCCCATAGTCCTTTCTCCTTTGGCTTGATTAAATAGAGCCTATGTGTTGTTTGATTGTGAAATACAAAGTGGAAATCTATATGTGTGTCTTGGTTGTTTTGTTGTTAAAAATATGCCTGTGTGTGTTGTGGAAGCCTATGGATGTTGCCATGCATTGAACCCCATATTTCATTGTGTTGTGGTTGGGGCTCGGGGGCCAATGACGAGAGAGGCTTCATCTCTTCATTGGATATCTTGGTTGGGCAGAGAGTGTTGCCTTTCCCCTCTCTTCTTGTTGTGATCGATTGAAGGAAACATCTAAAGCATGCTGCTATTTTGGAATCAGTCATGGTGCAGAGTTAACATCCATCATTGTTAGTTTACTTCTTGCTGTAATTTCCTTTCCCCACTCTATGTGGATGGACTGTAACTTTCATTATATTGTAAAGATGTTGTATTGACCATGCAAGATGTATTTTGATTTGAGAAAGGGAAACAATCTTGTCTTCTTGCTGTTGAGAGAACTGTAATGGTATTGTATTTGTGCATTCATGGCATAATGAAAAAAAAGAGATATGTTGCTGCCTCCATTGGATTGCATTTGTCCAAGTTGATTTCTCAATCATAATGTAACTTCATGCTTGAAAGAATGTAAAGGGATCGAGTTGTGTTTTGTATATTACATTTGAAATGATTAAAATAATTACTTTGTTGCATCTGTTGGTATGAGTTGGTGTAAGTAAGAATCATTCAAATGCATGTAATTCTCTGTTTTGGAATGTTGGAAGCAAATCTTGCATAAGGGAATTATGTTATTCTTGTTACTTGTCTTGCTGGGAAACGTTCAATCTATAAAGAATAAGGACTTCATTTAGATCTTGTTATCAATCGTTGAAGAAAGAAGTTTGTTTTAAGCTAGCATGAAATGACTTTAAATGATGTTCTTACATACTTAAGAGTTGTTGTTTCAGTCAGTTAGAACGTAGTAATATGATCTTCCCTTACTTCACTATGCATGTACACTTAATCAACCAACGAATGAACCAAACAACCCCTCAAATCATTAAGTAATGAATGAAGTGAACCAACTAAGCCTTGCAAGACCAAAATAGACCCAAGACAGACCTGCACACTCAAGGAATTTACCTTAGAAGCTTTCAATCAAACAAATTTAACAAAAGGACTCACTCAGAAAATTGCCAGTCTTGACTGTAGGAGCCTGCAGGACTGTTTTGCAAAAATGACTATCTAAACCTCATCCAATCCTAAGTTTTATGATTTCTATGCAAAGTAGACGTCGTCACCTTTCCAAAAAGTCCAATTTTATCAAAACCAAGTTCCATGTCAAAATTTGGTAGGGTGGTCAGAGGTGCATGTACTAGAGTTGTTACGGGCTATAGGTGCATAGATAGAGGAGCAAAAGCTCCATGTAGATTCAAAGACAGTGACCTCGGAGCTATTTGAGAAGAGATTCAATAGTAGGTATTTATCATAGAGGTTCATACAATAGAAGATAGACAAGTTCCATGACCTCCGATAGGCTTCTCTTTCAGTGGCAGAGTATGAGAGTAGGTTTTTGGATCTACTCCAGTATGTAGAGTATATGCAGGATGAGCATGTGTGTGGATTCATAGGTTTATCCGGGGATTGAATTTAGATATCGAAGGTGCGGTGTGGATCCACTATCTCAGAACATTATCGAGGCCGTCGAGAAGGCCTATATTATAGAGGAGACTCGGGGTAAGACCCAACAGGCTAGAGACCGAGTCCAGACGCCGCATTCAGCAGATGCAGGACAATAGATCGAGGGGGTCAGTACCTCTTCCTCGTGGTGGCCAGGGTACAACATAGTCATCCTTTAGGCCACATCGAGTAGTAGCTACATTTACTTTCTCTCCCACCTCATAGACCTCCACAAAGAGTTGATGCACAGAGAGGTCAGAGTATGGGGCCTCCTCCTAGGGGTCCCATCAGGACATAGGGTGGACCTAGAGCTTAGTCATTGGGATCTCACCTACGAGACCTCGGGAGACCACAAATTTGGATCATTGAGATCCACACCATAGTATTCTATGGCACATCTTTGGAGGTGCTACTCCTTGGAGAGGATTAGGTGGTTGCTTTGGATGTGGAGTTGCGGGACATTTTTGGAGATATTTCCCTCAGAACCCTAACAAGGGTAAGGCACCAATCTTAGAGCCAACTATAGGTGACATGGGATGTAGCCACAGAATTTATGCAGTAGTTGAGAACCACTAGGTAGAGCATCAGAACACAGTCATTGAGACCACATGTAGCATTGGTGGTATTCCTACCTCTGTATTGTTTGATTCTAGTTCTTCTGATTCTTTCATTGCACCATATTTAGTAGAGTGATGCGAGGCTAGTGGTAGTTAGGCGGGGTCTTAGTTGGGATGTCGAGATGGCTTCGGAGCCAAGATCTCTGTAAAATGCTTGGTTAAGGTGTGTGTTGTATATTTGGGATCTTTCACCACTACCTCGAGATCTCTGTCCTTTGGGCTTATATGGGGTCATTTTGGGTATGGATTGGTTATCTACACACGGACCAAGATGGATTGTTATCACAAGACTATAGCTTGTGCGAGATGATTTGGGAGTTGAGTCAGTGATCTCGGGGTTAGGAGACCATTTCTATTCACACCATTTCTGCTATGTAGCTTGAGCGATGTGTACGATGGGGTTGTCATATGTATGTTGTTACAGTCAGTGAAATATCAGAGGATGGGTCTAGTGGTCCATCACTAGATGATCATCCCATTTTGAGAGAGAGTTTTTGATGTCTTTATAGGGGAGCTCTTTGGGGTTACCACTCCCACGTGAGATTGATTTTCATATATATCTAGTTCCCTGGAGCAGAGCCTATCTCACGGGCACCTTATGGATGACCACCTTAGAACTCGTGAGCTCAAGTTGTAGCTTGAGGGCCTTTTGGAGAAGGGCCTTATCCATCCTAGTGTATCCCTTGCAAAGTGCACCGGTGATCTTTGTGAAAAATAAGGATGGATCCTGCGGTTGTGTATTGATTACAACCAATTGATCTTAAGTCAATCGGATGAAGGGAGCCATAATTTTCTCTAAGATTGATCTTAAGTCAGGCTACCATTAGTTGAGGATCTCGAGAGGAAGACATCCATAAGACCACTTTTCATACGAGATATGGGCACTATGAGTTCATAGTGGTGCCTTTTGGCTTGACAAATTCCCCGCAAAGTGTTTATGAGTTTGATGAATGGTGTATTCGGGACCTTTTAGATCACTTCATGCTCATCTTCCGATGACATTTTGATATACTCACGTACATGTGAGGAGCATGAGGGGAACATTTTCTAGGTTCTTCAAAGTGTCTTCGTGAGCAACAACTTTTGGGAACTTGGAGAAGTGTGATTTCTTTCAAATAGAGGTGTAATATTAGGGACATATCATTTCTAGGGAAGGCATCACCATCAATCCTTCCAAGATTAGAGCCATTATGGATTGACCAACACCCACTACAGTGACCAAGGTGCGCAACTTCATGGGATTGGTAGGTTACTACATGATATTTTTTCAAGAATTCTCTCAGATTATGCACCACATCACTTCCCTTCAAAGGAAAGGGAAGAATTTTTTTTGGTCGGACAGATGTGAGTAGGCCTTCAAGACACTGAAGGAGTGCCTCACTATAACACCCATTCTAGTAGTGCTAGACCCATAGAGTGAATTATTTGTTTGCACGAGATGCTTCATTGGTAGGACTTGGAGGTGTGTTGGTGCAGGATGGTAGAGTAGTAGCTTTTGAGTCTCACAAACTCAAAGATCACGAGCTTAATTATCCTACCCATGATCTTGAGTTTGTGGCAGCGGTGCATGCTTTGGTTAGATGGAGACATTTTCTTCTTAGAAGGAGGTTCAAACTCAAGACAGATCATTTGAGTCTTCACCACCTCTTCACACAGCCCAATCGCAATGCTCACAATAGCATTGGATGGAGTTACTTTGTGAGTATGACATGGAACATGTGAAAGGGAATGAGAACGTGGTAGCAGATGCTCTTCGTAGATAGAGACATGTGGCTATGACCACTACATTGAGCATAGATTTATAGAGTAGGATTCTTCAGTAGCTCCCTCTTGATAGATTCTATGTTGTGGCCAAAGTAGAGATTGAGTCCCGAGACCCCTTGAAGGGAAGTTCGATGGATGTTCATTAGAGGCATATGGCCTTCTTAGGAACAAAGGCGGGATCTACGTTCCTAGAGATGGAGGCTTGAGGCAAGATATTCTCATAGAGGCACATTTTTTACCCTATTCAGCCCATCCCAGGGTGAAGAAGATGCACACCACCTTGAGACAGTTGTTTATCTGGAGAGGAATTCATAGAGATGTTGCTCACTTTATGTCACAATGTTTAGAGTGCTAGAAAGTAAAGGCCGAGCATCATCATCTAGCGTGCCTTATCTTTCCTCATGCTATACTAGAGTGGAAGTGGGACATCATTTCCATGGATTTCATTATTGGGCTACCAATGTCAAGATATCACCATGATGCCATCATGGTCACGGTGGATAAATTGATGAAGGTTGATCATTTTTCGCCAAATGAAGACCACCTATAATGTCGGTGCAGCAAAGAGCTTGAGTTTACCTAGATGAGATCATCAGATTACATGGGATCTCGTGGAAGATCATTTGTGACCGCGATCCTTTGTACACTTCCCATTTTTGGACCACCATGTAGTATGTCCTTAGGATGACGATCAAGTTCAGCACGGTATATCACCCTGAGATAGATGGTCAGACTAAGCAAGTGAACCAGATTTTGGAGGACATGCTTCGGATGTACGTGATGGATGTCAAAATGGGAGGAGTACCTATACGGTGGAGTCTTCCTACAATAATAGTTTTCGAGTTCTATATGCATGGATTTTTCCTAGGCATTGTATGGTAGAGAGTGCAGACACCCCTTAGTTAGGACAGGTTGGAGGACAAAGTTTATCTTGGACTGGCTCTTTTGTAGGACATGAAGTAGCAGGTAGTTTTTATTAGGCAGAGACTACAGGAGGCACATGCCAAAAAAAAAATAAGTACGCAGATCAACATAGGATTGATCATATTTTTGATGTGGGCCACACAAGAGCCCTATCCACTATTGAAAAGGTTCTAAGTTGGCACCTAGATTTGTAGGTCCTTTTGAGATCTTAGAGTGTTTAGGCCCTGTGGCCTACCAACTAGCTTTGTCACCTAGCTTGTCTCATGTAGAAGACATATTTCATGTTTCTATGCTTAGGAGATATATTGCTGATCCTTCTCATGTCTTTGGATTGGACATAATTACAAAAAGTGCAGGATCGGGGGTAGGTAATGGTGGATCCCATCCGTATTTTAGAGAATAGGACCCTTGGCCTTCAAGGCGGGGATATTAATTAGGTACAAATATAGTGGGACATGTATGATGAGACTGCAGCTACCTAGGAGGATGCTACATTGCTGCGAGTTTAGTTCCCACATATGTTCCAAAGGTGACTTCCAGGAGGAAGTTGAGTCTAAGGGGAGAAGGATGTAGTGCCCACTTTCCTTCAACTCTATTTTTCTAATTGTCAGACTATGGATTATGTATTAGAAACTATTTTAGCTTGATTTAGTATGATGTTAGATTATGGACTTCATGATTAACTGGACTTATACAGGATGCATGATGATTATTATAAACATTATATATATAGATGTTGATGCTTTATTTGATGTAGTTATATCATTGATGCTATCTGGATATGTGATGTTTAATCATTTGATTATATATAGAAAATGAAAATTTTAAATGATGATAGAATGGTTGATTTAATTTATAAAATGATATAGTCGCTATTTTGATGTTGTGTTATGCAGTTATACTTATGATGCTTAGATTTATATTATATTATTTTTGGTGTTCTGATATGGCCACGAGGCCAAAGGAGGTATTTGTATTTTGCAGGCTATTTTATATCACAACAGACATCGGGGGGATTGGAGACTAACCACAACGGAATTTTGGATGGATTCAACATGGTCACCATGGCAACTAGTCGTTTGCGTGTTGTTTGTTGTTGGGGGGTTCCCATGGGGGATTGCCTTTATATGTGACCATGGGGGTTTGTATGTGGTCCTTCTTTTATTGTTATCTTGCATGTGTTTTATTTGTGAATGTGTCCATTCCTTTATTTAAATAGAATGTGAAAGATAAATTTAAATAAGACTTATTTAAATACAGTTATTAATGTGTTGATCCTTTCATTTAATGTGCGTAAGAGAGTTGGTCTTTGAAGTATAAAACACTTCACCATCTTGAAACTTGAATTTTTACTTGGAGGGTGTTTTTGGAAGCTTGTGGGACAAGATAAACTTGTCCCACACCCATTAAAAGCTTCATACCAACTTTATCTTGATTGGAGTGTTTACTTTTGCCTCTTAAATGCATTTTTGCTTGTCAATCTTGCTTGTGTAAGTGTACTTTCTTACAAAAATTTAATTGGTTGTCCTTGAGGTGTAAGTGGAGGCTTGCAAGTAAAGTCAATTTGATTGGCATGAAGACTTTACATTTCTTTTTGGTTTTCATTTTTGAGGATGATTATTTTTCCACTTGCATTTTTGGAGAGAGTTGGAAGAGTCACATTTTTTCTCTTCTTCTTTTGTTGTTTTGGAGCTGCATGTTTTGGAAGCCATGGGAGTTCTTCTCTTGCTGGAATGTTTTTTGTTTTGGAGCTACACATTTTGGAAGCCATTGGAGCTCTTCTCTTGCTGGAATGTTGTTATTAGATTGTCTCCTTGGCATTAGAGAGAGCTATTATTTTGGATTGTCATTTCATCATCATTCAAGCTTGTTGTTGGAGTGTCTTTTTGGCATTTGAAGCTGCTGTTTTAGACTGTCATTTCATCTTCATTCAAGCTTGCTATTGGACTATCTTTTTGGCATTTGAAGCTACTATTTTTAGACTGTCATTTCATCATCATTCAAGCTTGTTGTTGGATTGTCTCTTTGGCATTGAAGCTACTGTTTTTGGACTATCATTTCACCTCCATTCAAGATTGTTGTCTGAATATATTTTTGGCATTTGAAGCTGTTGTTTTAGAATGTCATTTCACCTTCATTCAAGTTTTCTATTGGACTATCTTCTTGGTGTTTGATGGATGCTATTTTTGAACTGTGATTTGGGCATTCTTGTTGCTGTTTTGAGGACTGTTTTGGTGGACATTCAAGTGACTGTTGGGGCTGCATTCTTGTATTTGAAGATGTTGTTTTTGAACTATGATTTGGGCATTCTTGTTGCTGTTTTGAAGACTATTTTGTGGACATTCAAATTAATATTTGGGGCTGTCTTTTCTTGCTTGCAAAGGTGTTGTCATTGCTATGGCAAGGTAAGAGCTTGTTCATCTTTATACTACTATTTTCTTGCATGTTATTATGGAATGTAAATGTGTGTCTCTTCTCCATTTGTCTAGTTGGGTAGACTACCTAGGGATGGTGTAGGAGAAGGCTATGGGGAATCATTATGGGGGCATAAGGGAATGCTAGAGGCATCAGATATTGAGGAGGGAGTTTGAGAATGGGGTCCACCATGGAAAAGAAATAGCTTGCATTTCTTACTTTTGGGGGGGCATAAGTGATTTTTTGGGGGGGCATAAGGAGGTTATTGGGGGGCATAAGGATGTGTGTGATGATATTTCATGGAGGGATGTTCAGGTGGATGCCCATTTCTCATTGGGAGGCATAAGAAGCTTCCCCCATAGTCCTTGCTCCTTTGGCTTGATTAAATAGAGCCTATGTGTTGTTTGATTGTGAAATACAGTGGAAATCTGTATGTGTGTCTTGGTTGTTTTGTTGTTAAAAATATACCTATGTGTGTTGTGGAAGCCTATGGATGTTTCCATGCATTGAACCCCATCTTTCATTGTGTTGTGGTTGGGGCTCGGGGGCCAATGACGAGAGAGGCTTCATCTCTTCATTGGATATCTTGGTTGGGCGGAGAGCATTGCCTTTCCCCTCTCTTCTTGTTGTGATCAATCGAAGGAAACATCTAAAGCATGCTGCTATTTTGGAATCAGTCATGACAGAGTTAACATCCATCATTGTTAGTTTACTTCTTGTTGTAATTTCCTTTCCCACTCTATGTGGATGGACTGTAACTTTCATTATATTGTAAAGATGTTGTATTGACCATGCAAGATGTATTTTGATTTGAGAAAGGGAAACAATCTTGTCTTCTTGTTGTTGAGAGAACTATAATGGTATTGTATTTGTGCATTCATGGCATAATGAAAAAAGAGATATGTTGCTGCCTCCATTGGATTGCATTTGTCCAAGTTGATTGCTCAATCGTAATGTAACTTCATGCTTGAAAGAATGTAAAGGGATCGAGTTGTGTTTTGTATATTACATTTGAAATGATTAAAATAATTACTTTGTTGCATCCATTGGTATGAGTTGGTGTAAGTAAGAATCATTCAAATGCATGTAATTCTCTGTTTTGGAATGTTGGAAGCAAATCTTGCATAAGGGAATTATGTTATTCTTGTTACTTGTCTTGTTGGGAAACATTCAATCTATAAAGAATAAGGACTTTGTTTAGATCTTGTTATCAATCATTGAAGAAAGAAGTTTGTTTTAAGCTAGCATGAAATGACTTTAAATGATGTTCTTACATACTTAAGAGTTGTTGTTTCAGTCAGTTAGAATGTAGTAATATGATCTTCCCTTACTTCACTATGCATGTACGCTTAATCAACCAACGAATGAACCAAACAACCCCTCAAACCATTAAGTAATGAATGAAGTGAACCAAATAAGCCTTGCAAGACCAAAAACAGACCCAAGAAAAACCTGCACACTCAAGGAATTTACCTTAGAAGCTTTCAATCAAACAAATTTAACAAAAGGACTCACTCAGAAAATTGCAGTCTTGATTGTAGGAGCCTATAGGACTGTTTTGTAAAAATTACTATCTAAACCTCATCCAATCCTAAGTTTTATGATTTTTGTGCAAAGTAGACATCGTCACCTTTCCAAAAAGTCCAATTTTATCAAAAACTGAGTTCCCAGTCAAAAGTTATAGCATTTTGAAGTCTTGCTGTAGGTAGTTCTGGAAGTTGCTATGGCATTTGTAGTGCATAGCTTGAGTTGCTACAGCAGGCTGGAGTTGCTATAGGTGGTTATAGGTGCATAGCCGATTACTACGGGTAGGCTTGGAGTTGCTATAGGTGGATGTAGGTGCACGCCCGGTTGTTACGGGTGGTTGTAGGTGCATAGCCAATTGCTATGGGTAGGCCGGAGTTGCTACGGGTGGTTGTAGGTACACAAACCGGTTCTAAGGGTAGGCCAGGTTCTACTACGGGTGGCTGTAGTAGTATAGCCAATTATTATGGGTTGTTGTAGGAGTACAACCAGTTGCTACGGGTGTTGTAGGAGCACAGCCAGAGTTGCTATGAGATGGGGCCTACTACTTCAAAAGCTTATGAAATTTGGTATTTTGTACATGGAGACATCAAAAACATCAGTTTGCATAAGAGACAAGATTCACCAAAGTAAATAAGTATATTAGATCTTAATGAACATATAAAACTAAATATATGCAAAATCATAACTTTGATCTCCTCTTGTGGTAGATTCAAACATGTGTGTGTCTTAGACTATGCTTGTGATAGTATTTAAAAAAATTTATTCCTCTTTCAGCTAACTAAGCCTAGGTTAATCATAGATCTGTAGAGGGTTGGTTTTAGGGGTGTTACTATGTGTGTGTGTGTGTGTGTGTGTGTGTGTGTGTGTGTGTGTGTGTTTGTTTCACATTCCCTTATATGGGGAAATAATGGTTATTATGCCCATAATTCCTAAAGATCTAAGTTAGCAAGTGGAGCTCTATGTATGTATGACTACACAATATGCTTTTTTATCAAGAAGGTGTTCACCATTGCAAAAGGCCGAAATGGACCTTTCTAGGATTTTGTGGATACTTATTCTCCCATGAATATCAATGAATTTTAAAATGACCTTATTTAAACATCCATGTACATGAAACACACTTGAAAATATTTTTATCATGTTCCTCTAACCTAGAATGATGGTGAAACTGTGGACAAGATGGCTAGAGGAAAGGGTTCACAATACCAAGGAGAGGAAATATTCAAGTGTGGGTGTAGTTGTCATGGCCAAATTTTTCAAATTTTCATGCTAGACATTTAACATGAAAACATAAGTATAATAATTTTTATTGTTTCAATAAATAAATTATTTAGTTTGATATTTTAATTAATATGTCATTAATTAGTATACTTGTAATTTATAATGGGAAGAATATTATGAATAGCCTATCCATCTTTGGCATAACAAGCATATCTAATTATTACATGGAGTAATTTTAATTATGACATGGAGCGGGTCTTAACAGAGGTGAAATATCACACTTGTGTGAATTATCCTCCTTGTTAAGGCCACATTAAAGCCATCAAACCTCGCATAAGTGGGAGGTGTTTCAAAAAATAGGATAGTCATAAGAAAGAAGCGGAGACTCTTACAAGGGTTTTGAACAGGATATTTTTAGAATTTATAGGAAGAAGGAGAAAATTGGAGGGGTGCCGTGTCAATTGGAAAAAATTTACAATCTAGCTCGGAAGAATAATGAGGTCTTGTGGAACCTCTTTCACAAGGGAGGCATTTCAAATTTCATTGAATGCATTCAAGGTCATGACCTAAACATTTTGGTTCACTTTGCTATGGATTGGAAGGATATGAGGGTCAAGTATGGTGGCCACCGGGTTATTGTCAACGAGGAGCTGATTGCTTTGAGGTAACAGGGCCGGAGCAGGAGGGATACCAATTGTTTAGTAAGAGGATTGATAGGGTCGCCGAGGCCAAGAAATTCTCTGATGAGGGTGAGGAGATAGATTTTGTTTCTACAGGCATAAGGGTAAGTTCTATTCCCACGCCATATGATGAAGTGACAAATATGATGGTTAGATATATTTCTTTGGAAGGGAAGTATAAAATGGTCCTTGTTAAACACCTTGTCTTTTTAAACCATTTTAGAAGGAATTTCACAGTCTGTTTCCCACACTACCTTCTCAATTCCCTTCAACACTCTATTCTGGATTTTCAAAAGCACTCTTGTGCTATTCCTTTGCATCAGGGCCTTATCTTTTTGTTGCATAAGCTTTGTGTCACAAATTTCCCTAGCTTCCCGATTTCTCCAAGTGATCCCTTCGCTACCACCTCCTGTACTCCCACTCCCATTATTTCCACCCATCCCAAATCCAAAACCAAGAACCCCAAGAGAATAGACACCCCTCACACTAGCAAGATTCTCATAAGCTCCAAAGTGATGGAGGCTGCTCAAAACTTGCTTCATATCATAAATGCTGGTATTAAAAAGGCCCTACATCAAGAGGAGTCACAAGTGCCTCATAGACTGGAATCCCTAGAGAAAGAAATGAAACATCTGAAGAAGGACCTTCAGTGTATGGAAAAGTAGAAAGGGAAAAGAAAATTTGATGAAGAGAATGACAATGGCAAGGATCATTTTAATGATATATTCAGCACTGGGAGAGATAAAGATAGACATGATCACAACATGGTTATCTTCAAATCCATAAGTGAATTTTTAGAGCAGCAAGTTTGGAGCATTGCCATGCTCAGTGGGATCCCTGCAACTATTTGGGGGAATGATAAAGAGAGGAGTTTGACCATTTCGCAGCTAGATGCTTCGGACTCAACACACATAACCACTCTGGCATTGTTTACCTCGCTACAAATGATCCAATCCAGAATTGAAAGAGCATCCAAGAAATAGACTCACTTGGGCTAGCAGGATTCATTGAAGATGTTGTTCTTTTGCGATCTTTTTGTTGTGACTTTGCTATTTTTTTGCGGTTTTGTTGTGGTCTGTGTCCTTTTTTGCTTCTAGTTGTAACTAGCTCTTGGTTACTTTTGGAAATAATGTTCTATCTGGATTTTGATCCTTTTTGTTGAATCTTCATATTTATATCAGGCTGGTGAGCCCTTTTTGTAACAAGCTATAGTCCCTTTAAAACTATTTACCAATAATAAAAAAAAAAAAGCATATCTAACATTTTTTATATGTTTCTCTACAAATTGAAATAGTAATGTGAGGATACCAACCAAAATGGGTAAGTTATTTTTAATTTGACTATATATATATATGGATGTATGTATGCATGTATGTATATAAAATACAATTTTTAAGAGTGTTTTTGTTGTCTTTTATGCCTACGATATTTAAGATCAAGCCCTAATCACAATGGGTTGGAACTTAAGATTTTACATTTGAGGATGTCAAATTGCAGGGTGGGTGTGGAATTAATGATTTTGGGGATACTAAAGTTAGGGGTAGTGTTTTTATGGGTTTAAGAAATGATTATGGGAGTGTAAGTGGTTTAAAATATTATACTTATGTTGGGTGGGATCCTACTAACATTGATGATTCTTTTATTTTTGGGTCAATCATGACTAGGCTTTATGAATTTTCAATAACTTATATTGTGTTATTTTATTGTACTTATATTCATTTATATTATTAATATCTTATTTAGCTTTATGGTCCTATTTTTGGAACTATTAAATTCTAGTTTACTTGAAATTTATCTTTGTAACTTACTATCAAAATTTCTTCATTTTCATTTAACATGAACCTAAAACATACTTACCTTAGGAAGTGATTGTGATGTCACAAGTAAATTTTTTTCATATATTTGTATCTCATCACAATCACTAAGTAATGTGTATTTTTTGTCTAATGAACATTTCACAAAAATCAGCTAGATATATATCCAAAATTTACATTATGATCTAAGAATTATAATTTTACACTAAAAATATAATAAGAAATTACTATGTAAATTAAAATTAATAATGAACTATTTAATTTTTTTCAAAACAATATCAAACTATTGTTGACCTATAGTTAACCTATAGCTAGGAGATATAGTCAACTTATAGTCATGCTTCAAGTCATGTTAGTGCCACCAAAACATAATCTTATAGTAATGATGAAATTGTAAATAAAGTCATGATATATTTAGGATACGAATTTTTTTTTCCTGGTGAATTCAAGAAGACAAAGTAAAAGCACTCAAAATGGAGTGGGAGGGAGTGGGACTTTTCAAAATTTGAAAGCAAGCGGGAATGTCCAGAGCTGAATCTGCAGGGAGAATAGGAGCAAAACCTGGCGAAGGAGCACATGATCATGGAGCCCATTGGAAATAGGGAAAAGGATGGGAGACCAAGCACATGGGCAGAACTTTTGGGGAAAAATTAGGATCCAAGTGTCTCAAAAAACTGGAACCGGTTAAAGAAAAAGGTAATCTATCCCTCAAAATTCCTGATTCATTGTTGGCTAGAACAAAAGTTTCCATGGAAGGGGCACTCTTTGCAAAATGTATGGGCTCTAGACCAAATATAGATTATTTTAGAGGATGGGAAAAGAGATGTTGGGCAGCTAATGGTACCATCGAAATCTCAGCCTATGCTAATGGGTATTTCTTAGCCATCCTTCCTAGTAAGGATCATGTGGCAAAAATTCGGCAAAAGGTCCATGGTTCATTGGAAAATCTCATATAACTATTCAGAAATGGGAACCGGATTTCAATCCTTATGGGAATCTGTTACGGAGTTCCCGATATGGGTTAATCTTCTGGGCTTACCATTGGAATTTTGGGAATCGAGGTTCTTTTTGGTATAGCAAAAATTCTAGGAAATCCTATTGCTCTAGATCCGGTAACTAAAGTAAAAACTAGACTTGCCGATTCTATGTGAATATGAGACAAGAGTCATGTTTGGAAAGTAACATCAAGCTTATGACCCCTGAGGGGGACTGGGTGTAGTGTTTTGATTATGATCCTACCCCCTTTGCATGTAAAAATTGCAAGTTGGTGGGCCATGATCAACATTCTTGTCCAGATCTCAAAAAGAAGAAGCCTGAAGCAAAAGCTATGCCTCAAAAAATGGTTAATGAAAAAGAGACAAAGGAATGGAAAAGGATAGGGAAGAATGGAAGGGTTGTTGAAATCAAGGAACAGGAAGTTCTCCAGTCAGATCCTAAAGCAAAGCCTTTGAACCTTCTTATCAAAACCAGAGAGGAAGGAGAGGGAGCTTGTTCTCAACATCAAAGAAGCACCAACAAAGAAACCAAAGAAAAGGAAGATGAGACTGTTCACCTGGAGTTGGTAGAAGAAATACAAGATTTGGAGGATAGGGAAAGCATAGATATGGAAGACAACAAATTAGCATTGATAGTTGCTGATGGACTATCAGCTGGATGATGTATCGTCTATAGGTCAGAGCTCTTTTGCTCAAAGAGGAGAAGAAGATTTAACAATGTCAAATGGGTTTGGGATCCTAACAGATTTTGTAGCTGACACCTATGAGGTGTTAGGCTCTCCAAAGACCCGGTGAGTAAATCCAAACCTGTCACTCATAGTAGCTCAAGAGCTGACTTAGGAAAAGATTCTAGTCAAAAGGGTAGAAAAAGTAATAAGGAAGTAAGGGAGACAGTTTCAAGAAAGGAAGTGGATGCAGGAATTCAGAAAACTCTGGGGAACCTGCTGGCCTATAATAAGAAGTGTTAAATGATTTTTCTCTCTTGGAACATCAGGGGGTTGAATAACCTCAGCAAACACAGAATAGAAAAAGATCTTAGAGTGAAAAATAAATTGGATATCTTTATGATTCAAGAAACTAAAATGAGTATGGAAATATTTAGAGAAGTGGGAAGGTCTATTTGGAAAGAAAGTTGTTGGGAAGGGTGCAGCTCGTTAGGTGCTTCTGGAGGGGTTGTCACGCTTTGGGATCCTAGCACTGTGCATGGTATTCCTATTCTTTTAGCTCCGGGGCATGTGGCTATGTGTTTCATGAATCTGTCCTCTAAGAAATCCTGGTATGTTTCCAACATTTATGCTCCTAATCTTGTAAGTGAAAGAAGGAAATTGTGGCATGATCTCACTAATTTCAGGAATTTATTCAAAGATAAAGAATGGATTATTGGTGGTGACTTCAACTCCCCCCTTTCTCTAGGGGAAAAAAGGGGGCAATACCTCCTACACTGAGAGTATGGAGGACCTTGCAAATTTTCTTAACAGTAATGGTTTGGTGGATTTGGAATTGGAAGGTTCTAAGTTTACTTGGGAAAATAGGAGAATTGGGACTGAGCTCATCCAAATTAGACTTGATAGGTTTGTTGTTAGTCACCTTTGTATGATCAATCAAATCTATTCCCTGAAGTCTCTCCCTGCATTGGTTCTGATCATAACCCTATCCTCCTTAATCTTGGTTTAAATCTGGTCAAGAAGGCAAGACCTTTTAGATTTGAAAAGAGATGGTTAGATCAACCTGATCTTCTCAAAACAATCCAAGAGTGGTAGAATATCAAGGTCTTTAGGGTTGCTAGTTACAGAATCAGTTACAAATTAAAGCACCTCAAAGGCTACCTCAAAAAGTGGAACAAAGAAGTCTTTGGTAACATCTTTCAGAAAAAAGTAGATTGGCTGAAGACTTAAGGAATATTGAGGAACTTATTGATCTTGATGGTCTCAATCTGGTTCTCAAGGAGCAGGAACAAAATATTCTAGTTGAGTATCATGATATTCTGGAAAAGGAATAATTCTATTGGAAGCAACAAATAAGAGTGAAATGGCTTAAGGAGGGGGACAAGAATACCAAATTCTTTCATTTCTCGGCCACCTCCCATACCAACCTCCTCAAGATAAATGAAATTAAAAATGAGAATGGGGAGATTCTCTCGGAGAGCAAGGAAATAAACAAAGTCATCATTAACTATTTCAAGGATCTCTTTCAGCAAGGTCAAGGGATTGAAGAGTAGAATCAAAATAATATCCTGAACCTGTTCCAGAAAGTCATCTCCCTGGAAGAAAATCGTGAGATCTTAAGGATCCCTTCTGAGGAGGAAATCAGATTTGTGGTCTTCGATATGGAACCTGACAAGTCACCTGGGCCTGATGGTTTTCAGGCTCTCTTTTACCAAAAATTCTGGAAGGTGATTAAGAATGAAGTCATTGAAATGGTCCAAGATTTCTTTAGTAATGGGAAACTCCTCAGTCAGCTTAATAACACTTTCTTGGTCCTTATTCTGAAAATTATAGGAGCCAATGAAGTCAAATATTTTAGACTGATCAGTCTCTGTAACATGGGTTATAAAATCCTGGCTAAAATCTTAGCTGGAAGAATCAGATTGGTTCTTGATCATTTCATTTCTGAAAATCAAGGTGCCTTTGTTCCAGAAGGCAGATTACTGATAGTATTGTGGTGATTCAAGAAGCCATCCATTCCATTTTCAACTCTGATAGATTTTCAATGTTCCTCAAGCTTGATATGCACAAGGCCTATGATAGAATTACTTGGTCTTTCCTTGAGGCCATCCTCAATAAAGTGGGCTTTGACAATTCTCTGGTTAGAATGATAATGACCTGTATATCTACTGCCAGTTATTCGGTTTTGGTCAATGGTAGTCCAGAGGGATTATTTAAAGCTGGAAGGGGTTTGAGACAAGGGGATCCCCTATCTCCTTTCCTATATGTTATCATGGCTGAATCTTTGAGTAGAATCAGAATGTGCCTTACTCTCTAGGAGGATTCAGGGAATCAAGATATCTAATGGCCTCCCCCAGATCTACCTCAATCAATTTGTTGATGATAACTTTCTGATGGGTAAGGCCTCTATTCAAGAAGCCACCAACTTCAAATATGTTCTTATGGACTATGAGTCGGTCTCGGGAAGATGGTTAATTTTCTCAAAAGTGTGGTGTTCTTTATTAATGTGGAGAAACAAGTCCAATTAAGGCTCACCCACATTCTGGGTTACAAAATCAAGTGTTTCCCATATTCTTATTTAGGAATGCCTCTTATCCTCAATAATCCTGATTCCTCTGTTTGGAATGCCCTAGCTGGAAAGAGTGAATAAGAAACTTTCTTCCTGGAAAGGCCTCCTCCTCTCTCAGGTGGGTAAAATCCAACTCCTTTTGAGCTCTCTTCAAGCTCCCGGCCAAAATTATTGATGCTCTAGAAAAAATTCAGAAGATATTCCTCTGGGTGGGAGCCTTGAAAAATTTTAAATTCCCTTTAGTGGCCTAGGACAAGGTCACTAGGCCAAAGATGTGGGTGGGTTTGGGTCTTAAAATTCTACCTATCATGAAAAAATCTCTGGTTTCTAAAATTGGTTGGAGAATTTCTAGAGACGAAGGATTTTGGATTGATATTATAAAAAAGAAATATCTGCATGGAATTTAGGCAGAATTGACTTTTTTTCTCTCATGAAAATCTTCCTAGAGGATCCTTCTTCTGGAATTCCTTGTTGGATTCAAAGTACATCCTCTCAAAAGGTTCCCTTTGGGAGATTGGTAAGGGGAACATGATCATATTTTGGTGGGATAATTGGATAGAAGAATTCCCCTTAGCGGATCAGGAAATTTGGAAGGAGGTGGCTCAATTCTATGAGGAGAATGGTAAAATCTGGATAAGAGATTTCTGGAGGCATGAAGAGGATAAGGTCCAATGGGAAATCATAGACCCCCCTAGTTATGATGGTGATTTCAAACCTTTTCAAGATCTCAATAAGAAACTCAGGGAATTCCATATCCCCATATTCCAAACCAAGGAGGATTCCATCATTTGGAAAGAGGAAGACTCAGGAAATTATTTTGTTAAATCCCTATAGACTTCATTTCAAGAAAGACTTCCAAAAAGAGTATTGGGGTAAGTTATGGATTAAATATCTGATCCCTAAGATCAATATTTTTTACTGGTTGGCTATCCAAAATAGAATCCTGACTGTTGAAAATCTTATAAAAAGAGGAATGCAAATCCCTAATAGGTGTATACTTTTCCGGAAAGGGGAAGAAGATGTGAATCATATTTTTTACTTTGTCCTTTCTCTAAAGGTGTCTTCTCTCTGATTCTAGAGCTTTTCAATATGCAATGGATTTTTCCCTCGAATATTGAGGATTGTTGCACTCAATGGGAGAGCCCATTTAGATTTCCCTTTCTGGCCTAGGCTTGGAAGATTGCTCTGCCTCATATCTTATGGGGTCTATGGAAAACAAGGAATGATAGCATTTTTAGAGACCAGAAACCTCTGATTGGGGTAGCTAAAAGGAAAATTCAAGCTACCTTTAAGGAAAATCTCAAATTGTTTAAAGGAAAAACAAAAATCCCTGCCCGAAATGGGAACAAGAAGTCCTGGATAATTTCACCTATAGTCAGGTCAAGAGCAAAATCCCAGGTAAGATTGTTAGCTGGATTAGACCTTTGGGAAACATGATCAAGATCAATTTTGATGGGGCCTCAAAGGGAAACCCTGGCCAAGCTGGGGGAGGGGGCATCTTAAGGAATAGTGAGGGTGATTGGTTATTTGTCTATGTTGGACCCCTGGGTAAGAAAACAAATAACATGGCAGAAGCTAGAGCCCTCCTTTGGGGTATTTTGATCGCTAAGGAAAAAGGCCTTAAGGACATTCAGATTGAAGGTGATTCCTTAATTGTTATAAAATATCTTCTCAATAAAAGTAAGATTAATTGGTGATAAAAATATTATTCAAGACATCAAGGAATTGCTAAAGTTCTTTGACAAGATATCTATCAATCATATTTTGAGGCAAGGAAATAAATGTGGACAAGATGGCCAACATGGGAGTCCTTTGTAATGAATACAAAATTTGGTGCAAAGGGGAGAGATTACCCTCTAATATTAATGATGAAATCATTAAGGAAAAAAGGTGCTAAGTTTCATGATGCCGACATGAGCGGGGCAAGTATTTCAGGCACCAAGATAGTTTATACAAAAATCACTGTTTCAATTCGAACTCGGTAAGGAAGAACAGTTTGTGGATTGTGATAAGTTTTAGCTAGAAAGGCAACCTTGACAAAGTGTAGATGGGTGGCGATAGGATTTGTGTGGAACCTACCAGTTAGAATATGGAAGAGAGCAATAGGGATCTGTGGAACAAGCTAAAAGTTGGGGGATTTAGTAATTTTATTGCTAAATTACATGGTCACGACCCTACTCTTTCCAAGGATTTTGGTCAAGCTTGGAAATATGGGGTTTTTTCTTGTCCGTGGTGTGGAGGTCAAGGTCTCAGAGGCCAATATTACTAGGGTGACAGAAATGAAGATGGATGGTTTAAAAATCTACAAGGAAAGAACCCGCAGAGACCTTGAGATTGAGCGGTTTTTTGTTGGCAAGGAGACTTGTTTTTTCTTCACTGATGGCATTGCACGCTCGTGTATTCTGGTATCTGGAAGGATGTCTGCCTTCAAGTTATGAAGTATATCACTTTGGAGGGTAAGTATAGAAAAATATATACTCATCACATCACCTTCCTCAACATGTTTCGTCATAAGTTTATGGTCAACATTCCTTTTTCTTGGCTACCTCTCTTTCGAACTTGCTTATGGCATTCCAGAACAAGAAATCCAAGCTTCCCCTTCATGAGGGCCTGATTCTTCTTTTGTTTGAGAATGGCAAGCTAGTTCTAGATCACCCTTTGGTCTCTATCCTGGAGGAGCATGAAGAGGATGATGACATTACCTTGGTAGAATGTCTTACAAAGATGAAAGAGGGAAAAACTACCCCAAGGGGATGGAATTGATAGAGACTATAAGGAGGGTGCTGTTGGGGAAGCCAGTGCTTCCAGGAAGAATGAGTGTGTGGGCGATCCCATTGTTTTCAAAGATTGGAACAGGAAGATGGTGTACTTAGAGGGGGTCCTCAAAGCTATGGAGGATACAAATGAAGGGCAAAGGGAATCCATCTTGAATATCATAAATATTTCAAAGAAGATGGTTTCAGACCATGTACAGACTAAAAACCGGATGAAGGAGCTAGAGACTCAGGTCAAAGTGCTTCTGGATAGAGTGGAGGAGATCGAAGGAGAAAAGAAAAGGAGGAGATTCAACCTCTGTATTAGTATCTTGGAGGAAGAATAGATGGTGGCTCTTTCTGGTTTCCTCATCGGTTTATAAATGCTTGGGTCCTCCTGGTGATTTTTTGTCTGTCATGAAGGGTTTGTAGGTTTTGAACTTTTTGTGGACTTTGGGTGAACTGTGATGCCCTATTTTTTTCTATTTTTTTGTCCTTTTGGGGGTCCTGATCCTGCGTTGTAAGAGTTAAGCCTGTTTAACTCATTTTTATGGGACCCTTAATTGGATTTTCCTTTCTTGTTTGTCTCTATTTGTGTTCCTCTCTTGTTTCTGGCCCTGGGAGCCGATCCCTAGTTTTTATCTTTTCAATTTCTCTCTTGGGCTTTGAATGCTTTATCTTTCAGTTGTATAGGGTTCCTAATCCCTTCAAAATCCTATTTTTACCTAATCTAATAATAGATAAATGATATAGTTAGGATTAAAGTCATATTAAATTTAGGTCATAACCAATATTAATTTTAGGCTATATTCAAGATTAGTATTAATATCAGGTTATTAAACATAGGTTAATGTTAGGATATAATTAACCTAACATTATGATATATTTATCCTAAACTCAACATAGTGTTAGCAATGTTATATAATATAATGACTATAGCATGAAATTATCCCCTTACTATAGTTTGACGTTAGTGTGAAACTATAAAAATAAATCTTTAGTAACACAAATAATGACAGATAAAAGACATCTAGAATCATTATTTATAACTTTAGATATGATTTTTTTCATAAAAATATTACATTTTTGAGTTAAATGACTATACTCTCACACTAAATCTATCACTAAACACTCGAAATGTTGTAATGATAGTTGTAGTACTAATAATATTTGTCTAATGAGATGATTACAAACATTGGTCTAATGAGATTTGTACAACCAAACCCATATAAGATATTGAGGTTATTAAAAGGGAATTGGTTGCTTATAAATGAGAAAAGTAGAGTGTGTATCAAGGCGTACACATATGAATATGAATTCATGTGTTATGTAATTCCCATGGACATATAACATGTATTATTATCGATTCCATGGTACTATTAAATAAAAGTGGTTGATAATGGCCACACAAGTACTTTTACATTGGTGATAAAAAAACAAAAGTACACATTGAATCCATCAAGGACTCATGTGTAGAGATGTAGAGAATTTGAAACATATTTATGATCCTAGGAAAATATTTCCTGAGTACTTTAAAAAGTGAAAGTGAATGTTTTTTTCTTTATAATGCTCCTGCAAAAGATGAAGGAAGGTGAAGCTACATAAACAAAGGGTATCTTGTAAAAGTTGAAGGAAATGTTATGTGAGTACATATATATCATGTTGGAGGATATTTTGATGGTTTTACACCTACATAAAAAAATATTCATTAGATGGACTTGAAACGAAGGGTTTTTTTAGCAAACAAGGCCACACATTAGTTAGAGCTCTGTGTGTAGACAAAAATCAAACACATATTACGATTTTACCATGTTGTTAGTATGTTATTATATACATGAATCTTAAGTAAGAAAATTATACAATAGTGAAATTGTCTCATCCTTATTTATATCTCGATTGATTTCTATTGTAAATCTCTTCTAAATATTTCATTTATGTATCCCCTTACGGTCAAGTCACGAGAGATCCTTGTCTATATATCATCTCACATCTATCATTATTTATCTCAGGACACTAGTGCCTACTCTAGACACGAGTGCCCAAGATCTCATCATGTTTATTATTTTTATACATTTTGACATTTTGGTGGGCCTTTTCACTTTTACTATCCTTATCTTGTGTTCATAGGAGGCATTTTGTGTCACTAGTGTCGAAATTCAAACAAGAGACTCATATATATACACAACATACACTATTATTCTAGCTAGTAATTTAAAGGGGCTGTCACATTTGCATACTATCATTACTATTAAAATGGGTTCCATTTTGGTATGCATACACTACATAGAAAGGGGAAACTTTTAATTCCATAGAACATATTCGCATCAAATATATCTATAGCCCGATATCTTGGAATCATTGGCATGAGGGAAAACCTAAGGAAACTATTTCACACACAATCACACAAAACTACATGGAGTCTGAAATGTAGTGCAACACTTTATACTAAGTTCACTCGTCGGATGACCTCCGAGGTCAATCTAACTTCACATAATGTATATTTTATTCAAACCTAATGATTTTGTGAAATTATTTATATAGCTAGTTTTTTTATAAGTTAAAAGTTTTATAGAAACCTTAATTATGAATTCAGATGGACAAAGAAGATATTGGAGTGAAGAACCTCAAACCCAAAAAAATATCATACCGTGAATATTCACATAGAAACTAGTGCCCCGTAGCATGTACACTAGTGCTAAGGAACTCCCTTCCTCTTGTGGGAACTTCATCATTACAGACAAAGTTTAATAACTAACATCTAGTAATGTGACGTCATTCCCAATCATATTCATCAAATACACAGTCTAAAATGCCTCCAAATTACACATGAATCAGATAAGTTATATATCAATCTTCTTTTCTTAGGGTTTTACACTATTTGATAAAGTAACACTTGGATGTTATTATATATTATCATTTGCATATCCATTTGTTACATTTATTAATCTAAAATTATATTTAATTAAAGTTATATTAAATCATTGGAAGAACCCCACTCTTATTCGAACTCCTTACCCTAGGATCTCAAACCCTCACAAGAAAAAGGTACCCATCTCCAAAGCACGATATGACCTATATCCACACACAACTAATATTTTCCAATGCTGCTAAAGAATGTGAATTTAATAACCTCATGCATAATCCTTAATATGATAAAAAAATTCTTCCAACAAATCTTTGACTTCCAAAACTCTCTTCTTGTTAGTTTTCAAATCCCTAATTTTTACATGGTGTACCTTGACCAAATTTTTTCCACATGTTCTCCCTCATGTACCATATCCACAAATTAAATTTCATCCTCATCTCCTTGTACTATGGAAAATGATATAATTAATATAAATTCTTTTTATAATGATTTTATTGCTTGTGAAAACATAGATCCTAATTACTTTGATTCGACATTAAAAATATAAATATGAATACGATGCTTCTTCTATTATTCAAGTTTAATGTGAATATATGTATCCTGTAGTTATTACTTGTGAAATTATTTCCAATGATTTTCGTGATAGATATAATGTTATCACTACTCCAACTTATTTGTATTCGATGATGATCATGATGAAATCCTTTCTTGCAAAAAATATTCACGATAATGACTTTGATTCTAATAATGATACTACACATGTTAATGATGATGTTTCTTCCATTAAAATTATTGAATGTTAATATATACATCTTTTTCTTTTAATGCTTAAGTTATTTCCAATTATGGCCATGTTGACACCAATCCTACCCCTAATATTCCTCTGACTATGTCTTGTGATCTTAAACCTAGTACATCCATAGAGATTCAAAATCATCTCCTCATCTCTAACCTCTATCCTCTCCTACATCCACTCCCTCTTTCACGTTCCCATGATCACACACAATTGCAAGATTCAACCCCTTCATGTGCCTTCTCTTCTTAGACCATCCCTTCACAATAAATCCTCTCTCTCATGCATATTATTGATAACTTACAAACTCAATTTCATACCCTTAATTTCAAGAGTAAATCCTATTATGCCTCGATTGACAATAATTCCCTTCTCGATAATCCCTTTCCTAATAAGATTCATAATTCTACTTTCCCCAAGGGTTTTATCATGCCTACTTTCTCATGTTTTGATGGCACAAGAAATCCATGTTTGCATCTAAAATATTACCAATTAGCCATGGATTCTTAATCCAATGATGGATTATTACTCAAATCCCTTTGGCATAGCCACATCAATCATTCTCTCCAATGGTATACTCATTTACCTAATGGATATATCAGTACTTATTATGATATGGAGGATGATTGTCTTAGATATTTTATTTTTCAAAATTCTCCTAAAGTCACATATGAATGCTTTCCTTATTTTCATAAAGGAAAGAATGAACTAACCTTAGATTACATTTTATGCTTTAATTCTTGTATGCATCAGTTATTGTTTCAGCCTATTGATCTAGAAATGTAATTTATCTTTTGTCATGTCTTGATTCTCCCATTAAAATAAAATATATTATATTTTACTTGTGATTCATTTACTCTTCTATGCTATAAATTTATTTATTTAGAGAAATACTTAAATTTAGATCATGTTATAATACCTCCTTCTACTTATTTTATTCCCCCTTTTCTACCAATTATTATTCACTCCCATATATTGACCCTCTTCCACAATCACCTCTCCTCCTCTACACAAAAATATTCCTTCCCCATCATTGCATTGGAATTCACCTAAGGATTCACATTCTCCCTATCATGAACCATTGCACTTTTGACATACTGTTAAACCACATGATGTCTTGTGTACCTTACTGGGTAAGAGGCTAATCCATTTACATTTCAAATAACAAAATCCCCTCACTAATTACACTTCCATCATGACCTATCTTTTTATAATTTCCACTCCATTAATGGCCACCATGACATGAGTTTTATGCTCTCCATGATAGATTACAACAACTAGAAGATAAATGTGTCATTTTTATCTTCTCCCACTCTCATAAGCATTCTCTCTCTCTCTCACCTACTCCACATAGTAACACCTCTTCCATTGTTATCTTGTATCTCACCTCCTCTTAAGGTTATTATCCATTTACCTCCTAAGGTAATCATTTATCCGCCTCCTCTAACTATCTCGCCTATAGCCACATCATCTCACCCTAAGCAAATTGTTACTGCATTTCATTGGCTTCTTAAGAAGCATGTTTCTGCACTTCTCAAAGTTACACATTCCATTATTGTTACCATTTCCTCTGATATCCAATTTGGCACCTACACTCAAAATTATTTTGTTTTAGAGGATCTTACCATACATTACAAGCCTCTTCACCTCTGGTAGATGATATCCATTTCCATCTCATTACCCGATGATGCACTTGTTTTTGTTAAGGTTCGAGATGACCGCACTTTGAGGGCATTGCTACTAAAATGAACCTCATTCTCATACTAGGGGAAATCATTCTTGTTACCCCCTTCATCCTAATCACACTCGATTTTGATAATTATTTTACATCTCCTCAATATATAATTATCAACACATCATTAATTTATTATCTTATCTTACTTAAATCACATTAGCATTTCTACTTACCCGAAACATTACATCAAATACATACATTTTTATTTACATTTTGTTACATTGTTCACTATTATTAACATACTAATTCCTATTCAATTCCTCCTTTATCTATTCTTCCACATCATAAAAAATATCATAAATGAAAATTATATATTCAATAAAATATTTCAACAATACATATAGAGTCTAACTCATTAAACAATCACTATTAAGTACAAATAACAATCATTTCATACTATACAAATGCACATCAATGCTAAATATGATACCAAAAGGAGTGTGTGTATATATATATATTCAAAATCATAAGTTAGAAAATACAATTTCTAGGGGCAATCCCCATGCATCAATACATTATATACACTACAACATATGCCATCCTCACTATCACTATCTATAATCGTGGGAGATCTATAACTTGAAGCTTCACTGCTAACTCTATGTCACCAATCTCGGCCTCTATATCTCTCAATATGGCTCCATAATGAAATCTCTATCATCTTCTCTACATATCGGCCCTACAGTCCACATAACATATAAATACATCCCGATCTAAGCCTCCTCCTCTTACATCCTATCTCACTCGCTTTGTCTCTCCACAGCCTCATCACACTCACTCAACAAAAAAATGCATGTGGCTTGTTATATCTGTTGGATCAACCACATGGGAATGTTCACCTGTAATTGTGTCTACTCTCTCTAGCATCCCTCCTCCCATGAAAACATATGGGGGAATGTTTTGTGTCAATTTTTGTATGGAGGTATCTATAATCATCGTCTAATACACATCACCTATTATCACAAAACAAATTTTAGCTACTACACACCTTCATATCCATCAACAACATAACTTAGTAAAAATAATGAATGATACTTATGCTCTACTCATGCCTCTACTACATCTACCTCAGGGAAATTTACTTACCCTCAAATCCTCCAAATTTCATCTCACCTACCACATATACCACCAGAAATAGTAACACCCATCATTGTGTCTCACACCACTAACTATACACCTTAGTGAATTCTCCATCATCTACCTATTAAATTTCTATGGTTAGATCTACCTCATTTTGACCTAGATGTACTAGTTGTGCTTCTATCAGAATTTTCCTTGACCCTAGTCACCTTTCTGCCCTATTCAATCGACACCATATCTATGGATTTAGTGTCACTTTATACACCATTCCAAACTATTTAGACACTCACTCACCCTGAAACAAGTATGCTACCCATTGGAAATGATTCTCTAACCACATGGTGTGCCATATGCATCAAAAATCAACATTGTCCTCTAGCCATCCTCCATAATCTCTATACGGTCTACATATAATTTCCCTATGACCCATCTAATCTATCATTGACCTATATGTGGTCATATACATCCTCATACTATGGGTACCCACCCACCTTTCTGCAAGTATCTCTGATCGAGCCCAATCAACCCATGACCCACCGAGTGGCCTCAATATATCTATATGATCATACACCCACACATGTAATGAAGTAGTAGCTCTTAACCCACCTCCATGATCCTCCCAAGTAAATTTGTACAAGTCCATGTATAAATGGGCCACCATACACCGTGTTCATGTATATCTAGTACTGTGTTACTCTATACTACAATAAATATCATGCATCCTTTACAAAATCTGAACTCCACCACCCCTACAGAGATCGAATAAGCTAATAATAGTGTAATAAAAATTATAGAACCCCGAATCTCATAATAAAATCCAAGCTAATATATGTCTTAGCATGTGCTAAAGATCATACAAAATATCATCATGCTACCCTCATCTAACTACAAACATCCAATACAACCATGATCTATACTTTATCTCTAATAATAGGAAACCACAATATCCTATATACATCATCCAATATCACTATCATCTCACCTGTCATAAACCAGAATGTACAAGTATCTGCGCACCATCTCTCATACAAATAAATCAATAAATGTGTGTTATGGGGTATCTCCCCAATCTAGTAATGTGCCACAAGTGACACAATCCAATATATCCCACTCATTGTCTGGAAACCCCAAACCAAGTAACATTCTCAAGTGACGGCCCATGAAAAACTCCCCTGGAGTGTATATCTCTCTACATAGAACAAAAAAGCAACACAACCATAGTATTAGGAAACTAGACATACTTTAAAACTAATAATAATATCCTTAAATTAATAAATTACACACATTTCACAAAATAGTGCCAAAATCCCGCCTCTTGATACTAGTGTCTAGATGTAGGTCACTAGTGCCTAGAAGTAGGTCACCGATGCTAGATTCTAGGCACTAGTGTCCTAAAGGAAAAAAATTCCTTGACCGCTTCTGTCTTGGTCATAAACACCTAATTTTATAAAATTTTAAATTTTACTAAAAATGATAAAAATAATCATATTTGACAAAACTTTCCAAATTAGGTCACACATACTAGCTCCTCAATCATCTGCATAGCCACGAATGCCACCACTCTCTCAAATCTTATCCAAATAGTTTCTTTAACTTGGTTCATCCTTGCATCTTAGAGCTCCAAATTTCAACCACTCTTAGTACAAATGAAATTACTATTCACTTTTTCCATATTATTATATATAGTAATTCAAATTTACCCTATACTATAGTTACTACTTGCCACCATTCTTACAACTAATACATGACACACAGTTTGGCCCATATCTTGAGTGTCGTTACATTGTTTGTACAATCTAGATCATGGTCTCCTCTAAAATTATACTATATAATTTTCACCATTTTATATTGAAATGTTGTATATGTACTTATCAATACTTATGCATACTTTTTAAATACTACTTCTCCTATACTATCTCTCATTTACTATTACATCTTTTACAACCATATTTTTGGGTTAGTGCTCATTTCTCCACCCACCACCCTTTCGGAAAAGGGGGCATATAATTGGGATCATCTTATAATCCATCTTAGGATATAACATAATTAATCAACACTCATAATACATTAATATCACAATTTCTCGATCTCATTCAAACATGGTTGTAATTATTCCATACAATAGTCAATAGTTTCCACTATTTCAAATCTATCCCTAAATAAGATAATCTAGGGAAAAGATAAATATCTCTATGAGTAATCTACTAAATACTTCTTATTCAATCAATTATTATCACTCAAATAAATCAATAAATAAAATAATCACAGTTACTATCACTCCTAGATTACCTAACTTGGGAGCCACATTACATCACCATTGCTTCCATATGTCCTAACTATTTCACTTGATTCTTAGATGTTTCTTTGAATATTGATGAAATAGATAGGGTAATGGGCATATGAGGAATACCTATTGAAATGTTGGTTGTTGGGTTTTTACACATGTGTTGACTTTTGAATCCCAACTGATCGTGAGAGCTTCCTTTTGGCTAGGAGTAACTACGAAATGGAACACGAGACCACCGAAAGAGTTAAATAATATGTGCAAAGTGAACTGCGCATAGCATGTGCTAGATCCAGGAAGTGTGATGCTTCCTGCAGCGATTGTCACTCCACTTTTAAACAAATTTAATGCTGGTAATGAAGTAAATCCTATTGTAATTGAAATGATTTAGGTATCTCATTAAAAACACAATAAGAAAGATCTAATCTAACAGGTTAGGTTAAAATAAGATCTGAAGGTCAAGTAGTTGGTTCTAGTTCTCTGTAGGTCTAAGAGAGGTCTCAGGCAGGTCACGGGTGATTAAGGGTGATGTGATAATGGGTGGGTAGGTCACTATTATGGATTTTATCGGTAAATACAAAGACTAATGCTGGTTAAGGGTGACCGACGCCGGTTGGAGAGAACCGGTGCCGGTTACTATGGAATACTGGGAATACCACAAAATGAGCTCTGGATCTCCCTTATGATTACACAAAGGACTTGGTTGGCGGAACAAGGTATTAGGCTATTTGGATGGGATTTGGTGAGGTTTTAATGGGTATGTGGAGGGGTGATTATTAAAGGAGGTCAATGGGTGGCTAGGAGAACAAAGGATGAAGATATAATGATTAAATGAAAGAACTAGAGGAGTAAATTGTTCTACTTACTTGAAATCTGGTTTTGGGTGTACGTGAGTGATGGATGAAGGTGCTTGTAAGAGGTTGAATGTTGTTGAGGATCACCAAACATTGGAAAGCTCCTTCATGGACCGGGAGACTAATGGGTTGGTCATGGAGGTTGTGGCAATGGTAGGAGTGGAAGAGGCATGTATGGTGGAGGTGGCAATTGTCTTTGGTAAGAAAAATGTAGGTGAAGTGGTAGGGGTCATGGAGGTAGATGCCTTAATGGGTATAATAACATCATTAGGTCGGTAAAGAATGTTACATGTTTTAAAAGGTGATGGATCAGCTAGAATGGTATAGGTGTGTCCTTCATGTTCAAACTTTACACAACGATGCAAAGTGGAAGGAACACAACCCATGACATGAATCCAGGGTCTACCAAGTAACAAGTTATATTTAAATTCCCCCTCCAAGACATAAAATAATTTTGGGATAGTGTGGGGGCCACATGAATATGGAGGATGATGGTGCCTAGTGTAGAGGTGATAGCGTCATTGAATGAACGCAACATGATAGGATGTTTATGCATGTAATTTTTAGGTATGCACATTTGAGCGAATGCATGGGATGAAATGATGTTAATGCTAGCACCCCATCAATCATTACATGTATATCATCGATGTGGATAGAGATGAAGAGGGCTAGGTATGGATCATCATTTTGGTGTGGTGCGATCTCTTCTTCGAGAAGCCAAGGGAGGATATTTGGTGAGTAGGTGAAGGTGAAGATGAAGGTGGTAATTTGGTGAGAGAGGATATATGATGGGGTGTGATAATGGAGGCTACGGGTGTAGGGTCATTGGGTAAAACCTCAATAGATTGAAGAACCTCCATAGGAGCTTGATGATGGGATTCCAAGGTTTGGATGAGGTCATATAAGGCCATTTTGAGGGGAGATTGGTGTAATTTTTAAGCATGGTGCGATGTATGACTCTATTAGAAATAGGGTATGTGGGGCCGTGGATAGTGATTTTAGGTATGGGTACGAGATGGTATGTTGGGTATAGGATCGTTGGCGAAGTCAGTTTCCTTTTCTTTTCCTTTTTCTTTACGAGCATGGGTAGTAATGTGGATCATGTCGATGCGAGGGAAGTTGGTAAATGGAGAAGGTGTAGGATGAGTGGTATAACGACATGATGGGAAAAATCCTACTAGAGGAGAAAAGCCTTGTGAGGTGAGTGAGCGTAATGACATTTAGGTTATGGTGTGGTAAGTTCTCGATGCGAGCCATGTCAATTTCAAATCTTTGAGGTAGCTCTAGGAGATGTGGGAGTGGAGGTCATGGTTGTTGAGTGACAAGAGTGTGGGAATGGGTGTTAGTGCAGTAGGGTCCTCGTCGAGAAGGTCGTCATTGTCAAATTTGGCTTCTGGAGGACACAACTAGATAATGATGGTTTTCAAATCTTTACAGTTCTCCACATCGTGCCTTGGCACACGATGGTAGGCACAAACTTTAGTGTCATCAAACCCTTTTGGCTTGGGTTTAAGGGGGTCGTAAGGTATGAGTGGTGGTAATGTGATAACAAAAGTCTCAAGGAGGTTGGTTAATATTTTGGCATAGGACCCCGCTAGTGGATCGCAATGGGAAGTGAAAGTGGGTTTGGGTGTAGGTATGGTTGATTATTGAGGAATGGTCCTTGCAGGAGGGGGAGTGGGTTAAGTCATGGTTTTGGGTGTTGGTCGTGTTTGTTTGGGTAGGGGTATGGTAGATGAACAGGTAAGAGGGTGTATGGTTGCTTTGACTACCTTATTGGAGGGTTGCAGATTTTTGTTTTTGTGTTGCACCTTCTTGGGTAGAGGTGATATGGGTTTACGAGATCTAGAGGGAAAATCATATGGGGAAGAGGGTAAGTTACCCATGGGGATAAAGGAGGTGTAGTGAAGGTAGATGATGTGGGTCAAACAAGGGGTGTGAGAGATAGAATGAAGTGTAGTGGGTAATTAAGAATTTCTTTGAGGTTTTGGAGGTATGGGTGGTAAAGATGTTGTAGGTGTAGGTGTAAGTGTAAGTCGTGTTGGGAACTTGGGTAGGTTAGAGGTTTGCGAGGAAGGAGTGGGCTGTTGTGTTTATGGTTTATTGATGGGTGGAAGTATCTTAACCGTGTTAGGGAAGTCGAGATCCTAAGATGGACAGGATAGTGCGCAGTGTGATTGTCGTAGCTGTGGTATGAGTTCTATGGGTTTGGTTCTTCTATTTAGGTGTTGGAGTAGGTGTGGTATTGGCTTTAGAGGATGTAGCTAAATCCAGTTTTATAGGTGGATGAGTAAGGTTGGTGGTTGGGGTGAGCCCTAAGGTAGCGATAGGTTTAGTTGAGGAAGATGATGTAGGTGCGGGTTTGGATTTAGATGTAGGTTGGGTTATTGGTAAGGGTATGTGTTGAGTTGTGATAAGTTTCATGGAATAATTTGTGATAAAGGTGGTTGTGTTCGGTGCGATTGGTCAATATATTTTTGGGTAGATAGTGGAATTAGTAGTAAGCGACATCCGTATTTATGTTGAAACAGAAGCGAAGACATGCCCACAACAAGGCTCTATCTACATAATCTAGGTGATCAGCCAAACATGAGAATGACATGTCTATAGGTGATGTTGATGAGGACCCAATGGCTATTCCCATAAAATGTGTCTTAGAGACGGGAAATTTGTTAGCTTCAACTTTTGTGGGTAAGAGAGCCGAAATTAGGTCTGCAGGATCTTGGGTAGCTGATGGAGAATGCTCACCTAGAGGTAAAGGTATCTCTATTGGGTCTGTGATAGGTGGAGGAGATGATGGGTGCTCCTCTATAGGTGGAGGAGATGATGGGTGCTCCTCTGTAGGTGGAGGAGATGATGGGTGCTCCTCTATGGGTGGAGGAGGTAAACAAGTATCCTCCATGGAGTGAAGAAGTACTATGGGTGTCGGTTCTCTAGGTGGAGAAGCCAAAGGTGAAATGGTCTCAATATTAGTGGAAGGCTCCTCCATAGGTGAGGCAGGAGGTGAAAGGTGTTCCTCTATGGGTGGAGGAGTAAGTGAGGTGGGTTCCAATATAGAAGGAGGATTTTGGGCTAGAATCTCCTCTATGGAAGGAATATGGGGTAATTGGGAAGCAATAGGTGAGTCAATAAAAATAGCATGGACCTTGCAAGTATGGCTATCATGAGTTGAGATCTCACCAATTTGATCGGATGAAGGGGCATGATTAAGAAAGGGTTTCTTAAAGATATGTAGGTTTTGAGTGACAGGTGTGCTAGGATTATCCACAATTAACTCACCTTTCTTGAGCATTTCTTGGACAATATTTTTGAAAGTGATGTAATTGCCGTCACTATGACCCTTTACTCGATGATAGTTACAGAATTCATGTTCTTTATACCATGTAGGCATGGGGTGAGCATGGTCAAAAACAATGTGTGGTTTTATATGTGGAATGGTGATGGCTCGAGCTTTGATGAATTTTTCTAAGATAGAAGAGTAGGGCTCCCCAATTGGGGTGTATTTCTGTTGTTCTCATCTGAATTGAAAAGTCTATACGGGTGAGAGATTAGATGAGGGGGTAGCTTGATTTGATGGATAAGCTGGGTCAGCTTTGAGTACCACTTTTTTAGCGGTGCCCTTGGCCTTTGAATAATTATTATGTGGTTTGGAAGAATAAGAGGTATCATTCAACTTGAATGTCGAATTCTTATTACGCAATTGGATTTTCTTATCTTCGATGGCCTGAATCTCTAGCTTTCGTGCCATGGTGAATGCTTCAGCAAATGTTCGGAAAGTCCGAACTGAAGGGTCGGTGAGATATGTCTAGCACAATCTCGTGTGAGGAGCTTGATGAGTTCTATTTGTGGCAGTTTGAAGGTGAGTTGATTGATCGAGGCTATGCCAATGAGCGATAAAATCTGCGATAGATTTATCATCATACTAATGTGTGGAGTACGGGTTAGTCATGGTCACCTTCTTGACAATATTGATGGAGAAGTGATCCAAGAAGGCTTGGGCTACCTAATTAAATGAAAATATAGAGTTTCTAGGTAACCCACTATACCAATATAACGCAGGTCCAATCAGAGACATGGGAAAGGTCCTTAAGAGTAAAGCATCATCGTGAGTGATTTGGTAGCACCTATGTTTGAATGACCGTAAATGTTGTTGTGGGTCTTCATTTCTATTAAAGTAGTTAAATTTAGGCATCTCCTAATGCACTAGGTATATTAATAGGAATGTATGGGTGGAAGGGCTCGTTACAAATTTCATTGTAATTGAGAGTATTGTGGAAGCCAAAAATGGATGCCTCCAATGTTTGCATCTTTTCCATCATCAATTTGATTAGGTCATTGGTAGGTTGTGATGATTGGGTTCCTCCTATAGCGTAAGAGGGTTGGTGTTGGGCATGTAACTGGGGTGACATTCCAAAGTATATGGTGTTGTCGTGTAGGTAGATTGAGAAGGAGGTAGTGAAATAGGGGGTACATACCCAGAGTGAATAATAGATGAAATAGGAGGCTACTAATAGTACGTATATGGAGGTGGAAGGGTCATGGTAACCCTAGTGGAAATGGGGGCCAATAACTATGGAATGGAAAGGACCACGTTCTGAAAAGGGGTAGGGGTCACTAACACTGAAGGTGGTAGTGTAGCTACGGGTATATGTGAGACAATAGGGGTGGATAAGGTTATGTTTTGGGTGGTTTTCAGAGGTATGGTGGATATGGTGGGTGTCACGGATGTAGCAGATGCGGTAGTCATAGGGGGTATAGGCCCATTTGTGAAACAACTAGGGGTAAGGTAGATGTGGGAAGTGTGGAGGTAGATGGGGCTGATGTAGGAGTGGGAATGATATCTAGTGGGATAGATACGGGCATCTTGTATATCAACCGACTTGAGGAATCTCAAGTGGACAAGTGGGAAAGGTAAAACTATAAGGTGACAGGGTTTTGGTCAAGGAGTCGTGTGAACTCCTCATCTCTTGTAGCGATAGTGATAGGTTTGATAGGATCCATGGGGGTGATAAAATAGAAGGTGGTGAGGGACTAGGTAGGAGTGGTTGATAAGCGGTGTGGAATACGAGTGTGCTTTCTTATCTTTGGGTCAACACCATGTGAACAAGTACTGATTAGGTTAGACTGCTTCTCTGTAACTGACATAGAAAAACAACAAGAATAGGTGAAACAGGCGGTAAAAAGTGGATTAGGCACCAAATTTCAGCTGAAAAATGACACAGGGTAACTGATGTCGGTTAGGGTAAACAATTGCTGGTCATAGGTAACCATGGCTAGTCACTATGGGAAATGGACAATTGGTTAAAAACAAGGTATAAGGCCAAATTTGATAGGTATATCAAATCTGATGAGTTTTACAAGGTCAATGGGAATGATAATAGTGACAAGGACTCTGAAAAGTTGAAGAAGGTGAATAAATGTCCTTTTGGGTAGGTTAACCAAAATGATAGTGAACCGACACCATCCTAGTATAACCGACAATAGTCAAGGGTAAGCGACGGCAGTCACTAGACCGACACCGGTCACTGTGAAATTGAAATAGTGATGAAAGAAAAATGATTATGAATTAAAATCTGATGTCGAATTAGACCCAAAATTCTAAGAATGAAGAGAATATCATCCAGTACACTTAAATGAAGTCAAAATACACCAACTATGATGAGGAGCATGCAATAATAAACAAGAATAATGAAGAACATGACCTCTCACCTCGAAACATAAGCAAGCGAAACACTAAGAAAAATACGATCCTAAGAGTGATTTTTCTATTATGTTTATTTAGCTTATGCTATTTAAGGACTGACTCATGAACTGTAAAATATATTTTTTTGGTGAGGATGGCTTCCTACAAAGAAGGAGATCTAAAAGGTGAGGTTTTGGGTATGTTATGGTGGGGGTGGGCTTTGCTCTAAAGTATGACTCGATAGAGCAGTGAGCTGGGGAGTACCTACCAATCCTCATATCAATGTGATCATTGATAGGCATTCCTAGGAAAGATGTTGTTTAAGAATATGTATTTGTTTTGAATTTGTGAAATGTGGAAAGACTCAAAGAGAGAGAGAGAGAGATATGTGCTTTCTACGATTTGTTTGTTAACCATTATTTGAAATGAATTCCAGCATATAGGTTGCCCTCAATTAATGTGAGCTAATGTGATACATCAAAATGTAATGCACTTATTTTAAGCCCAAATTGAAATTTGAATTTCGATGATACAAATGGATGAAGAGGAAGAGCAATGTTCTTTCACTAAAATGTAGAAAACAATGAGAAATGGTTCTTGTTAAGTACACCAAAAGAAAGGTTTATTTTAGAGCAAATAGGAAGAAAAATAAGGTTACCAAGGAATAAAATTAATGTGTATGCTTTTCAGAAGGGAAACAAACACACAAATTTTCCTAGGAGTGAATAAAATGCAAGGAACCCTAAATGGGTCCCACCAGAGGCATACCAAAATGTTTCACTTGATTCTTAGATATTTCTTTGAATATTGATGAAATAGATAGGGTAATGGGCATAGGAGCAATACCTATTGAAATGATGTTTATTGGGTTGTTGCACACATGTTGACTTCGAATCCACAACTGATCATGAGAGCTTCGTTTTGGCTAGGAGGAACTACGAAATGGAATACAAGACCACCGAAAGAGTTAAATAATATGTGTAGTGAATTGCCTAGTATATGCTAGATATGGGAAGTGTGATACTTCCTAGATAGCTATCAGATCCTTTATTTAAAACAATTTAATGCTGGTAATGAAGTAAATCCTATTAGAATTGAAATGATTTAGGTATCTCATTAAAAATGCAATAAGAAAGATCTAATCTAACAGGATAGGTTAAAATAAGATCCTAAGGTCAAGTATGTGGTTCCGGTTCTCTGCGAGTCTAACAGAGGTCTCGGGCGGGTCATTGGTGATTAAGGGTGATGTGAGAATGGGTGGGTAGGTCTTTGTTATGGATTGTATTGGTAAGTATAGAGACTGAAACCGGTTAAGGGTCACTAACATCTTGGTTGGAGAAAACCGGTGCTGGTTCTTATGGAATACTTGGGAATACCACGCAGAATGAGCTCTGGATCTCCCTTATGATTGCACAAAGGACTTGGTTGACCGAATGATGTATTAGGCTGTTTGGATGGGATTTGGTGAGGTTTTAATGGGTGTTTGGAGGGTGAGTATTGAAGGAGGTCAATGGGTGGCTAAGAGAACAAAGGATGAAGATATAATGATTAAATTAAAGAACCGAGAGGAGTAAACTATTCTATTTACTTGAAATCTAGTTCTGGGTGCCTGTGAGTGATGGATGAAGGTACTTGTAGGAGGTTGAATGTTGTTGAGGATCACAAATGTTGGAAAGCTCCGCATAGGCTGCATGTGCAATCCTTTTGCTTAGTTGGATCAAATTTGTCTTTGGGTGATTCTTTGGATGGTTGTTAGATGCCTATGCAAGAGAAAATGTTTGATCTCCTACTTTGCATGCGTGTTCTCTCGGAAAGTGGTTCTAAAAATATGTGTTATCTCTCGGGGATGTGCCAATGTTTTTTCCAACCTCAAAAATAGGATTGATTTTGGGATAAAAAGGTGAGTGACAGTGGTTCAAGCTTAACCAGTTGACGATTAGGGGTGGCGGCGTTGGTCAAGGCGAGATTTTTAGGTTTGCTAAACTAAGCAGATCCCCTTGATTTTCTAGGATCTCATGTCATTAATCCATGGATTAGGATAGAAGCTTCTTTTAAGCATGTGGGAATGGTTAGAGGGAATGTAGGCATTGATTATTAGGGTTTGGGTAAGTCTTAGTTAGTTATAGAGACTTACTAAGAATAGGTATTAGGGTGAGTTGGCTTGGTGAGGTGTTTAGGTGAGGTGTAAGTGTGGGAATTATCTAAATTAAGATACTTAAATAATAAATATGGTGAAGATAATGAATTAATTTAACTAAATTAATATTAGTGGGGTGAAGGGGGCCATGGCTAGGTGAATGTGATGAAGGTATTTATTTGTCAAGGGACCAAAGGGAAGTGTGACCTGATTTTGGTGTCTACACTAACTTGGAATCCATATAACACTATTCAAATTGGAACACATGTTACTATAGGATTAGGGGAAATGATACGTCATTATCATTCCAATACTACTCCTATGTGGCTTCTTTAATCGGGAACACAAATGTTACCATCAAAACTAAATAGTTAACAAATTTGGTATTTATTCATCTACAACAATTGGACCTTTTAAGAAGCGACACGAGAAGGGGAAAAAATAAATCTTTATCCCCAATTCTTCCTCTGGTATAATTACACCCAAATCCTCTAATTATCAACATATCATGTCGGGAATTGATCACTCTATACTCCTCTTTATCACCTTTTACAAACAATCCAACATCTCCAAAGACATCACAAATATTTCTCCAAGTTACGATATTTTTATTTCTCCTCTTATGCCATGTGGGTCAAAACATTGATTCGTCGCTTTCTATGCTACAAGTTTCTATATTCTACACACACTCTACAATATGGCTTCTCCGGACTCTATATAGGTATGTTCCTTACTTCCTTTACACTATTTTAATTTCATTCAAATAGCATAAAGTTGGCAGATGTAGACACAAAATAACGCACATATTAATATTTTACCATGTCATTAGTATGTCGTTATATGCACAAATCTTAAGTAAGAAAAGTATTCATTGGTGACATTGTCTCTTGTCCTTCTTCATTTTTGACTGATATCTATTGTAAATATCTTCTAAATATTTCATTTATGTATCCACTTCTAGTTAGGTCACAAGGATCCATGTCTATCTTTATTTTCACATCTTTTGTTATTTATCTCAAGACACTAGCACCCACTCTAGACACTAGTGCCCAGGCACTTGTGTCCATTCTAAGTTCTTATGTCTTGTTTATTCTTTTTACACATTTTAAATTTTTGGTTGGCCTTTTCACTTTTCTTATCCTTATCTCGTATTCATAGTCATCCTTTTGTGTCACTAGTGTCAAAATTCAAATAAGAGACTCATATATATACACAACATACACACACACACACACACTATTATTATAGCTAGAAATTCAAAGGGGATATCACATCTATATACTATCACTATTATTAAAAGGGACTGTATTTTGGGCTGCATACACTACATAGAAAGGGGAAGTGTTGAATTCCATACCACACATTTTCATCAAAGATAGCTATATCTTGATATCTTGGCATCATTGGCATGAGGAAAAACCTAAGGAAATTATTTCACACACAAGCACACATAACTACATGGATTCTGAAATGTAGTACAATGCTTGGTACTAAGTTCACTCATCGGGTGACAACTTGGGTTAGTCTGACTTTACATATTGTATATTTTATTCATACTTAATGTGTTTTTCATCTTATGCAGATAACTAGGGTTTGTTTTACAGGTTACATGTGTTATAGAACCATAACAATGAATTAAGAATGATAAATTAGATATTGGATCGAAGACCCCCAGACCTAGGAAAAGAGAAGATCCTTAATATTCACAGAGACACTAGTTCCTAGAATGGACACTAGTGCCCATGTGCTCTTATCCTCTTATGGAAGCTTCCATCCTCCATAGTATAGAGTCTTAGAACTCACTTCCTGAAACTCGACATCATTCTTAGTCATATCTAGAAGATACATAGTCCAAACTTCCTCCATATTACACAAGAATTTGCTAAGTTATATCTCTCTCTTATTTTCTTAGGATTTTACATTGTTTGATTATGTAGCATTGTATATTATTATTTGTATATCCTTTGTCACAATATTTACTCTAAAATTACATTTAATTTAATTTATATTAAATAACTATGGAATATGGAGAGATAAGAATGAGTTCAAGAGTTTCTTAAAAAGGGATTTATCAGAGAATATTTGAGACCAAAGTATATCAAAATAATTTATCTAAGGAGTGGATATCACCATATCAAAATGATGGAATGATATGAGAGGAATATTTCCTTCAAAACACGAGAAGGATTTATGAGTGGTTATTCATGTCATTTTTATTAACCAATGTACCAAGAATGTTCATGTAGTTTATGAACAAGGTGCTAAATAATTTTAAGGGTAAAGTTTTCATTTCTAACATGGATGACATTCTAATTCTAAATAATATGTGGGAATAAAAAAATTCTATTCGTGGAAAGTGTTAGTATTTATTAGAGGATCAAATACTTGTAAATATGAAGAAATATAGTATTATGTCTAAGTATTTGCTATACTTGGGATTTGTAATATCTTGATAAGGGTTAAAGATGAATCCTAAGAAGGTGTGATATGTTTTACATCATCCATCTCCCAATAATTTTATGGAGGCTTCAAACTTCCATGGAATGATGAGCTTATATGGGAATTTTTATTATAGGATTCAGTGATATTTATGAATCAATCATAGGGGTGATGTGGAAGGAAAACTAGGAGTTTCTATTTACTAAAAACGTAGAGTATGCATTCCATAAGATGAAGAAAAAGGTCATGGAGAAACCAATTGCCTTAATTCAATTTAATATAGTATTTTACATTGATTATGATGTAAGTAAATTATCCATTGGAGCTATGATGAATCGAAATGAAGACTGTTGCATATTTTACGTGAGAAAAATTAAATACCACAAGAAGAAGATGTTTATTTTATGATCAATAATTTTATGTTATAGTGTAAGCTATGAAGAAGTAAAGGAACTATTTATTTATTAAGTAGTTTTTATAGTATATAGACCTTCATTAATAACTCAAGAAGGTAAGTTAGAGACACATTAAATGGGTTAAAGTCTTGTAAAATTAATCATTTATCTCGAAGTGCATAAGTGGGATATCAAATAGAGTTGTAGATGTGGTAAGTAGAAGAAGTTTCTTATTAGCATAAATGTGATTAAGTGTAGTACGATTAGAAGTAATGAAGATTTATATGATAATATTCTCTAAAGGCATCGAGCATATGCATAGAACCATCAAGTGTTAAATGAAAAAATGGTTATACTAATTATTATAAGAAGGATTGTTGTTTGAGGCATACAAGTTTGCGTAACATAAGGACCAATAATAATCAAATTTAATACATAAGAAAAATGTAGAGGGAGTCAAGTCACTTTAGGATAGATAAGATCTTGATATAGTTGGGAAAAAGATATTTATAGTTATTGATGGCTACAAATTTGTACATGTATGTGCAAAGATGTAATGTATTTAATTTAGTGAAAGGGAAGATTTAGAAAGAAGAGTTATCTCAATCACTTCCAATAACCAAATAAAATATGGGAGCATCTAAGTATGCATTTATTATAACATAGAAGTTTCATGATTCTATCTTTGTTGTTATGGATAGATTAGTGAAAATTTATGATTTTATTTTTTATAAGAATATAAATGATGTTACACATATTGGTAACTTATTTTTCAGGTAAGTTATGATACTACATGGATTGTTGCACACTATTATATTGTATAGAGATACCAAGTTTGCAAGCCACTTTGGTGTATTTTTTGAAACAAGTTAAATATGAGGTTAAATTTGTTTTATGCATATCACTTGTAGATGAATGGAAAATAAGAATTTTCAACTAAATTCTTGGAAATTTGCTAATATGTTTGGTAGGAGAGAAGGTGGTAACATGGGTTTTATTTCTTTTCCAGTAATATTTCACATATAATAACTCAATCAAAGAATCACTAGAAGTCACCTTACCTAATTTTGTATGGATCAAGTCCATGAGGAGTTATGGAGATATGATAATTTTGTATGAGAAGAATAAATCAATGTGTAAGGTTTAGGATTTGTGTAATGTATGATGTAGGTGCACATATAGTTGGAGTAGAGAAATGTGCAATATAAGGAACACTCAAACATACGGAGGAGACACTATAATTTTATTGTTAGTGATCTATATCTTGCACACATGTATAAATACAAGTTCATGGGAGAAATGTATGAAAAAATCAAGTGGAATAACATTATACCATGTAGAGTTCTAAAAAACTTCTATATAATACACATGAGTTTGAGAAAAATAAGGCATAATCATTTAAATTATCTTTAATGTAATGTATTTATGTCCATATTTAAGGGGAAAATATGTGGAGAAGATCATTGCACATAATTATATTGGAGACACCTACTACAAAAGCATAGGAATGTATTGATTAAATGTATTTTAGGTCATTGCATATGTAAAATTATAATCTTATATGAGCTTCCTATAGAGTGTTAGAGATATTAAATAAAAAAATTCAAATCGTAATATAATAAAATATGGGATTATGTTTGTGCTGTAAGTGAGAGGGAAAATAATGAGGTTCTTTCCATGAATAAAGTAGGTTAAATCTTAAATATTAATTTCCAATCAAAATATAGGGAAAATATTAGTATGTTTTTGGCTAAGAGACCTACCTCATTCATAATCTTATCCCTTTTCAAGGATGATAAAATAATATAATTCATTTAATCATATAATTCATGGTAAGGTAAATGAAATAAAAATAATGAAATGGTATACCTTTTTGGGGGCTTCAACAGGCCAAGCCATGGTGTAGGGTTTCTTAGTGGTATATTTTTATTGCTGATTTTTTATCATGTATTAACTTATAAGAAGTTTTCATGACTCACAACACATTCACATATGAAGCCATAAAGAAATCATAGAATATTCTCAAGCCACTCATAATTATAGTTGATACGTGTATCAAAATTCTAAAATCTAGTTGTGTTGCTATATTTTTATTCTAATATTTGGGTTGTATAAGTGATATTCTTGATCCTTTAAGAAAAATTATGAACAAATAATGGCAAGATAGATTTAAAACTATCCAAAATTCCAAGATTTAAGAAATGTTAAGAGAGGTGAAGAGAGGGGGTAAGTAATATTTAATAGATTTGAGGTGCATAGATGATTGGTATAAGTATGGGTATAAATTTCATATAGATTTGATATGATAAGGTTTGTGTGCATTATTGATGTAAATGATAGGTGGATTTGATTAAATTTTGGTAGTGTGTGCATGGAGTGTGGTGATAGATTTAATGTGAATGGTGAGGGTAATTAAATTGGTAAAATGTCTTTAATCGACCTGTAGTCACAAAATCACGCAATTACTATTACATGTATACCATCAGGTATATTATTTTATATATGGATCTTGCGTGATAGAATTATTCACTAATGAACCATCCTTAAGTCTTATTGTCAATTATTCAATCATCATTTTTATTTATCTAATACAGTCATGAAATTTCTATACAATTTTGGGCATCTCTTAGGAAGTCTGAACTGTAGTAATTTACTTGATTGTAATCTATAGTCCTATACTAAGGCACCTAGGGTAGCACTGGGGTACCCCAATCCTTCATAATATGTGCCCTTGTTTTTGTAATTTGTGGTCCTTATTTTTTGTGGTCAACGTTTGTCTTTGTTGTTACCATGTACATTCCCTTAGGTTGTAGTCGGCATTTTGGGTCATTAGTGTCGAAATTTAAACAAGATATCCCTATATAAACATAGCATACTCACTACATTATGGGTGGACATATTACTATTAAGGGAATATATCTACTAAGGAAAGGGACTGCATTTGGGCATCTTCTACATTTGCATCAAAAATCATAGGGGAAAAGGATTGTATTCTTTCTATTCCAAGCACCATTTACATTTTTACATCTAGTTATTTCCCCTACTTCTATGTCATTGGCGCTAGGGAACCCTAGGAACAAAATTTCACACACATGCACATAAAACTCTAATGATCGATTGTCACTTAATGCCTTTCATTATAGTCTTATTGATGAGGCACTACCATGGTATGCCCATTTACCCTTTGGGTCCATTAAAAATTTCTATGACATGGAGGATGCTTTAGTTGGTCATTTCATTATCATTCTTCATCATATAGTTACTTATGACCACATACCTACTTTATATCAGGGCTCATCTGAACCTATCCAGGATTATATCTTATGGTTTAATGCATGTATACATCAACTCATATTCCAACCTAGTGACTTAGAGAAGCAATTCATTTTTGTCATGGCCTCATTTCTCCACTTAAGAAAAGGTTACAATATGATACTTATGAGTCATTCATCCTTTTATGCTATAAATTTATTGACCTAGAAAAATATCTTCTATCCCCACATACCATTGAACTGCACATGTTTCTTTGCCTATTCCATCCTCTAGTCTCCCACTCACACCTCCACTAGAGCATCTTAAACAATTGAAACCATTTCATAAATTACATCAAAACAAACTCTTCCTACCCTTCCACCACCAACCCATCCTTCTCTAGTTCCCCAACAAGTTCCCACTTCCACTACTCCACCTCCATCACGAGAGCCTTTATATTTCTCCCCTCACGCTATACCACATGATGTGTTGTGCATATTACTTGACGAGTTATTAATTTGGCTACCCTTTAACTAGGATAATCCCCGCACCGCTTATAATGTCATCGTGAAAAACACTATTGTAATTGTGATAGCATTAATGACCCATAAGACAATGATTTTCTTTCCCTATTTGAGAGGATACAACTAGTGGATACCAATATCATCTCCTTTCCTGTCATGAGTGTTCATTATCTCATTTACCCCATTAGCATAGCCATACCCCAATTAAGTCTTCTCCACCAAGTACTCAGTTCATTCATCACTCACCACCGTCACTTCTATGTTCTCCACCTCTTCCATCCTTTCCAATATCACAATCATTGTATCAAAGATATCCCCATTATCCATTGATTCATGTAAATGCATCTTATGGGTTTTTCCTACATTTTCATATCCCATGGTTACTCCACATGACATTCCATTTGGTTCATACACTCACACTACATCCATTCCACACGCTTCCACCACCACACGTTGTCTTGGTCTTTGGTAGGTGATTATTATCACCTTATCCCCGATGACGTACTTTTGTTCTTACAATTCTTACATGATTGTTGAATGAATATTTATAAGAACATTTCATCACGTGCTTCATCGTTTAATATAACACACTCAATAATTTCCCATTGATGCACTCTTTCTTATGTGTCTCATTCTTGACTACTGAGGGGTCTTAATTACATGAGCCTATTCATTCACATGCTAGGGGGCATCATTAGTCTTCCCCTCCTATTATTTTCAAACATTCATCTCACTATCATACATTTTTCTATTTTCACATCTATTCTACTATAATAATTACATTAACTACATGCTACACATTTTATTCAATAAACATTTCATCAATCACATTACATTAGTTATATATATTGTCATCATTCACCATACACATTTTTTCTACCACTACTAACATCATAATGTGAATTTACATTCATCACATACAAAAATACACATGCTAGGAAAATAACCATAGAATCATACAACATCCATTACATTGCAATGGCAAAACATTCCAACATAGATTTAACATATATCAAAAATAGGTGTCCATACATATATCACTAATACAATCATCATCAAAAACATTTCTCACAACTAGGGGGCAAGGCCCCCACATCATATACAATAATCCCAATCAGACCTCGTCATCACTATTGCTCTTGTGTGTACTATGAGATCCCTAGAACATGATGCATCTCCAACAATGCGAGGCCACATTTCACGGCCTCAAAACTTCTCCACCCTCCTCTCTGCAGCATAGTAATATTTGTAGCCTACTCCCAAAACTGATGTTGCAAGTCCACATATCGCATGAACACATCCTATGCCAAGGATCACCACCACGCCTCTTGGGCATGTCAAGTCTCCTCGCGTGCCTCGTCCCTCTCGCTTAGTATCACCATACATGTTATAACTGGTATATCCACTTTGGATTAAAGAGATGGGAATGTTCATTTACTATATCATCAAATTTCTCTAGCATCCCTCCACCTAACACATCATTCGACACATTCCACATCAAAGTACGAATTGATGTGTCTACTATCAATGACCAATATGCATCCCCTATAAACATAATATAAAACCACACATAAAAAACAATGTATAAAATTTGTTAAACACCACATAGGCATACACAAATTCTTACACTCTACCATGACCACCGCTATAGGGTCAAGGATGCCTCCGTCCCCTCCTTCTCCATACAGTAACTCCATAGTACGTGTGAATACCTGGGTATAGTAATACCCACCTATAAGATTCCCACCATGCCCAATACTCCTCGGTACACCCTACATCATCTCCATCCGCAACCACTATCGTTGGATAAGCCTCATCTCGGCCCTGGTGTTATTAACTACTCTATCATGGGCCTTGTCCTAGCACTAGGCTTCTTAGGTGCTCAAATAGATTTCAACCATATATATGGCTCTAGGGCACATCCGAGCTATCCCAAACTACTTGTGACACCCTCTTAACTTAAAAAGTATCTGCCACACCTAGAAAGTGGTCCTCTAGCCACATAGTCCTCTATATACAATCCCAACTCTGTAGAAACCTTTGGGCATCCCCGTAATCACATTATGGCCTCCATATAACTAAATTAGGCCCCATCCTATTTATCGGTGCTATAAAGGTATTTGTATCCATTTTCTTGATGTGAATATCCACCCGAGTTTTGAGCATATATCTTGGGTGAACCCACTCTCCCATGTCCCTGTAACAAGTCTCAATACAAATATGTTCTCATATGCCCACACATGCATCAATGTGGTGGCTCTTTTTCCTTCAACATGCTTATCCTATGTAAATAGATAAAAGTCTCTCGTATAAATGGGCTACACACACCTTTGTGTCCATGTGTATCTCATACACTCCTCTTCTATCTATTAAGATATGTCATACATCTTATACAAGATGTCGGAACCTCCTCCTCCATAGATATACATGAAGCAATCATTACTATGATAAATTTCTTCAAGCGAGAACTTTTGAATACAATATAACATGCAAATTGATATGGGCCTTGGTAGGTACTCGAGTCCCCAAAAATATTAGCTCGTCAAGTACATCTAGCGATCCATATACTCCACTTCCATCACTTGTACCATCTCCCCCACAACCAACAACCACAATATATGATATACATCCTCCAATGTGACAATCATCTCCCCATAGGAAACCAAAATGTGCATGTGTCTACACACCATCTCTTACACAATGTAGTCAACATGGGCATATTATGGGGCACATCCCCATCCTCACTATATGTCATAGTTTGGCGTGGTCCATCACATCCCACTCATCATCCTTCAAACCCAATCATAGCAATGTTCTCAAATGATTACCACCATGGAACTCCCATGAATGGATATCCCTCTATACACTACCAAATAACAAAAAACACAGTATTATAACACATTACACAACCAAGCACACTTGTTCAACATACTAGAAACAATTATTTCCCTATTTTCCACTAAAACCACACATTTTAGACAAGGCCACCTATATGCAGGAGGGCACCTAGAGTAGGACACTAGTGTCTAGTCCTGGGTGCTCTAATCCCTAGGGTCACTAGCACCCTCAACGCTCTTTTCCAAGTCAAAAATGCCGAGAAAATTAAAAATCTCAAATTTTCAAAATTTCATCTAAAATGACTACTATATCACACATTTTGCAAAAAATAGTACACTTACCAACTCTGCAGTCATACGCTGAAGGCTACAATAGTTTCCACTCTCTCAAATTGACTAGGACGCAATGCTCATGTTTGAGACATATTCACTCACTTTCTACACACACTCTCACAATCATGTAGAAGAAAAATGAAGTAATGAAATACCTTTTCCCTTTACTATTTATAGTTACATTTCATCAATATGGTCTTTATTTCATTCTTATTACTACGACTAAAACACACTACTACTGTTTCACTCATATCTTGAGCATTATTATTGTGATTTACACCCCATTTGCAAAATTATTTTTAGAATTCCAAATATCAACATACTATGTACATTTGGTAGATATTTTTTCTCTTCACTATTTTCTTCCATTCACTACATATATGTTTGCACCTCTTATCATTACTTTCAGCTTAACCTTTGTTATTTTCATCACTCCCCTTTCACGAAAAAGGGGGAATATTAATGGGGTCCCCTATAATACCCCTCACATCACCATGAATCCAAACCTTGTAAATCCAACACTTACTAATGCATTATGTGATATTTCACCCTTGATTCCCCCTAATGACCTAATATGATGGAAACAAATGTTTAAAAATGATCCAAATATGATCACACACCGTTTCTATAAATTTCCCTTAACGACCTAACTTGGGGAAACAAGAAATTAAAAATAATTTATAATACAATCATTCATCATTTTTTATTGACTCCTCCTTATGACCTAACCTAGGGGAATCTAGTGTATAATCTCTCCATGAGTAACCAATCAAAATCAATGCATAAAATTTGTAAATCATATATTTCAAATCTACAAGCGGTCTCCCGAGATGACCTAACTTGGGAGTTACATTCACCTCTCCTTTATAAATGACATAACTTGTGAATTTAATCTATATGTTGCACTTGCTTCTAGATGACCTAACTTGAAAGACACCTCTTTCATCTCGTGTTTTCTTTCGGATGACCTATCTTGAAGTAACCTCTTTCATCTCGTTCTTGCTTCAAGATGACCTAACTTGAGAGCCACCTCTTTCATATCATTTTTTCTTCCATATGACCCAAATTGGAATTTTTCACATTATGGAGACAGCCATGGAGTGGGGGAAAGAGTTCCTTTCATCTATCACTTCTATACGGGTCAATTGTTTAACCAAAATCATTTTGATTGAAAGATCTTAGAATTTTTATTTGTGTCTGTCTACAACATCTATATCTTGAGGATATAGTTAAATATTGAAGAATAACACACTTTTCTCAATGCACTCTTCCTCTGGTGGTAGGATGGCCAAATCCTCTGATTATTCATTTGTATAGAAACTTTTGAGTTGGGAACATATCACTCCTTACCCACCTATTCATAATTAAACAGAATTTGAAATCATCATATAGCTTAATCATCACTTTCATTTAACACATGTCATCACTACATTTGACGCTTTTTCATTATGTTACATGGATCAACCCATTAATCCATGGTTTGACATGTTTTTATAGTCTTATCGGCACGTTTCAACTACACATATGTGCATTCTTCTACAACATGGGCTTCTCGAATTTTTCTTAGGCATCTATCTCTATCTACTTTATGTTATTGAGATTTTCTCTCACCAACATAAAGTGGGGAACATTTAGTCACAAAATCATGCACTTACTATTACACTTATACCATCGGGTATGTTATTTTCTATCTCGTATCTTGTGTAACAAAATTATTAACTAATGACCCATCCTTTAGTCTTGTTATTAGTTATTTGGTCATCATTGTTATTTTTCTGGTACACTAATCAATGTTTATACAATTTTAGGTGTCTTTGGGTCATAATTTTCTTGATTGTCATCTCAGAGTCCTACACTAGGGCACCTAAGGTAGCACCGTGGCACCTATGGTCACCCCAATCTGTGATTTTAAGCACCCTTATTTTTGTATTTTGTGGTCCTTAGTTGCTTGGTCGAGGTCGGTCTTTGTTGTTACCCCATACATTCCCCTAGATTGTAGTCGGCATTTTGGGTCATTAGTGTCGAAATTTGAACAAGATATCCCTATATAAACATAGCATACTAACTACATTACAGGTAGAAATCTTACTATCAAGGAAAGCTATCTACTAAGGTAAGTGACCGCATTTGGGCATCTTCTACATATGCATCACACAAGCGTAGGCAAAAAGGTTGTTATTTTTCTATTCCATCCACCATTTAATTTTTTACATATAGTTATTGCCCCATACTTCTACGTCATTAGCGTTAGTGCATCCTAGGCCAAAAAGTGCACACACACACACAAAACTACATAGGGTCTGGAATCTAGTGCAACATTTAGTCGTAAGTCCACCATTATAGCAGAGATAAGGCTAGTTTGACCTATTCATATGCATTTTTATTTTTAGAATTTTATGCTTTGAATAGGGTTTTGTAGGAGAATCTTCACATTACATTTACAACAACATAAGAAAAGGAATTGTGAAAACCATGTGATGAAGATGAAGATATTGTGAAGATCTTCATGACAATTCTAGATTTAGAACCTAAGTATTTTTGTAGACTACAACACTCAGATCACATACTAAGGCACCTTAGTATACTTCAAGGTGCCCCAGTCCATTCGGACGCTCAAATTTTTCCATTCTCGAAGCCATCTAGTCACATCCTTCCTAGTCGCGCACATCAACCTACTTCATTACAAGACAAAAAAAGGTAAGTCAAACTCAAGTTAGTATTTCAATACACTCAAGCAATAAAGTAAAATATCCCTCTTATTTTCATTATTTCAATACATTCAAGCAATAAAGTAAAATATCTAGTTTCAACATTTTAATATTGCATTATGTTTCTATTTAGATTAACTCATAAAATAAATCACATTCCAGTTAATCACGACCTTACTTTATATTTTTAGTTTCTTTTTGGGATTATTTGATGTTTAGTTATATTAATGATGGTTTTAAATATTTTTAAAACTATGTGGCCATGGAGGTGCATTTTCTAATGTATACCTTTTCCCTCGTTTTGGGTTGTCTTTTAGCAAACAAGATGCAATACAAAAATTGAAAACAATATGAGCTCCACTTAACCCTATGATGATAATTATCATGTACAAAGTCTTAGAAAATTGACTAGATAGACAAGAACATTGAAATGTGATTTATGGGCCATTTTATCAAGACTCTATGAATGGATTGATAGGTTAGTTTTGTAAGGAAAAGACTATTTGGTTAATTAACTATGATATATGATGATTGAGTGGCATAAAATTGACAAGAATGTTTTGGTATAACATCCCCTATCATGTGGAATTTTTTGAACCATAGGCTGCCCCAACATAACATGATGAGATGAAAAGAGTATTTTGATAAGTGATAGAAAATGATATTGGTAAATAAAAATTTTATTGAACTGAAGATAGTGTTGCTTGAATCATTTCCCATTAAAAAAGTGATAGGTAATAAGTGCAAGATTGGATGCAATTAATAAATTTTGAGAGAAGTGTTGCCCCAAACTAATAGTGGTGAGTGAACATGGTTACATGTTACCATGGATGAGAAAATTGGTTTTTCAAAATTGTGTAGAAAGTTCAATTCCTATGGATTTTTTAGTATATGAAAAGTATATTGCAAATGAACTGGATACAATAATAGATGTGAAGCAAGTACATATGGGACAGGTTTGAAGAAATATTTTTGGAGATAACTCGATGAGCTATGAGTCACATAGGAGGAGATAAGTGGTGGACTAAAATAAGATCTTAAAAGCAGTCTAAAAATTACCTAACAACATACTATCCCTATTTCATGTTGAGATCTATTGTGTTGCACGTGAAATTTTATTTTTACTTGAAATGAAGACTTGGAGGAACAATAAGTGGAGATAGACTAGAAAATGTGTAAGAATGATAAGAAAAAGTTGTGAATGGATGTGGATTTTGGAAGGAGAACAAAATTCATGTATTGTTCAATTTATAGCCAAAAATTTATATCACTAACTATCTATTTGGTTCTAGTCACACCATTTTTTTACTACTAAGAAGGCATCTATAGCCTTGTTTGAGATACTAGAAATACACCTAAGAGGATTTTTAATATTCATAAGAAATTATCCAATCTGAAATATTTGTTATTCAATAAATTAAATGAAATATTGAAATATGGAATTTTAGTTTTTATTTCATGTTATTTTTTAATAACAAATTTCAATCAAAAATATTTTTGTCAACTATACTCTGAATCAAGCATTAAATATTAATATATTACTATTTTGTAGTAGGTCACTTCCCCTTTTAAAAAAATGTAAATTTAAACCCCCAATTAAAACAATTTTGAAACAAAACAAAACAAAAATTAATTAAAAAGTTCCCATAGCATATGTGCACCAAAATCTCATAGACAACATATATTCTCACATTTTGAGGTATTTTGCAACATTTTTCAGTTTTTTCATTTTCTTAATTTCAAGAAATAGTACAATTTTTATTTAATGTAAATTTTCACGGTGAGAGATTGATCAATAATTTTTGTATTTTGCGTATATCTCATTATTTAGTTATTTTTTGATTTCTCCATTTTTTATTTAAAAATATTAAATTTGTATTATGTTCGTCATTTATCTTTAAAATATATAAAAAAGCAATCTAATAATGTTTTTAGATCATCTTATTTGAACACAAAAACTATCATTGTGTTTTAAACTCATCTTATCATACACAACAAAGTTTTTCCTTTATGTTATTGTTGTCTATTTTTTCACCCCTTACAAATATAGAACAACTTGGACTACCATCGAATTGGAGTAAAGGACGCAGAGATAGTTGGAGTATGTCGCCACCAAGGGTGAAGTGTCGTTGAAGTCCGAACAAGACGTGAATGCAAAGTGGAAGGTCGTGGGTTAAAGAAAGAAGATCACATATGATGATTCAAATCCATGCCAAACTAGTAGAGGCCATGGGTCAAAATAGAGAAATTTATGAAACCACATAATCACTTCAGCATGTCGGGGATGAAAAGAAAAAGTCATGGATAAAAGAAATCAAACAGGCTACAGGGATAAGGAAAGGAATTCCATGGATGTTGACATAAAACCACACTACATTGTAAGCCATGGAATTAAGAAGAGAGTTATTAAAGGTGTAACATGCAAGGAAGAACCGTGGAATTCAAAATTCATGAAAGAATGAAAGGAGAAAGTTGTGTATCAAAGGAAAATAACACTTTTCTACAAAAAACTAAAATTTCCATATCTTTTCATTAAATGATCCTATTTTTGGAAACCTTATATTGATGGAAATCTCTCTACTTCATCTATGACATGAATTTCTTAACTTTGTTAAGGATAGATACGGAAAAAGGTGGAACTTCTCAAACATGCAAAAGGTGTAGTTCTAGGTGGTATAACTACCAACATTTAATGCATTATGGGTGCCCAACAATGAAAATGGCGTGTTGCAGTGGATAATCAAAGGTGCCCAAATTTTTCAGAGAATTTATTACTTGGTTAGTGGTTGGAAATTTGATTTCAATTTTCCCCCTCTTTATCTTCTTCTTATCTCCTTCTTTTTCTATAAATGTAAGAGCTCTACTCATAAAAATCATCTTTTGTTCAGAATCGCACCATGTCCAAATGGTGGCCAACTTTCCACAAGTTTTAGACCTTGAGTTTAGTCTCTGCAATTTATTTTCACCTTCTCGATATGAATGTAGATGACTGTGCATCTTTCAATCAAGTAAAACCAATTTTGTGGCTATCTCTCTACCCTAGTCTCATGTTTTATTTTTCCTTACCTCTCTATTCACATTATTGGTATCTTGTGTGTTTCCTGCACTTGTAGGATCCATTTCATGTGTTTTTCATGTGAAGAAAGTCAGATCTATGTGGTTGTTTGTCTGTGGTAGGTATGCTCATGTCCTCTCACCTACTTTTTTTTTCTTTCTTTCTTTCACCCTTGTGGTGAGTGATCAACCCTTTCCTAGTGTTATCGCTGCCCCTTTTAGCCTAGGATTTCCCTTTCCTACATCTCCTTCTATCCCTAGTCCCTGGCGCGTTTATTCTAGGATTTTCTTTTAGTATTAGGATTAGTGTTAACATTAGGAATAGGTAGAGGAAGTCATCCTTCTTTGGAGATCTATCTCAGTTCGCAAGTCACACAACTAAGATACGGTCTCATATTGCCTCATAATTCTTGTTGATTCATGATCATATCTAGGGTATAATTTTAAGCTCCAACATTTACCAAACATCGATATAAAAACACAACAAAGTTTGACTTCATTTTTCACCCAGATCAATTTCTCACAATTTTTTTAAATTTTGAATTTTTGTAGATTTAATTGAATCTTACACTTGATTAATTAAATATGTTATTCCATTGAGGTATTTTTGTAAGCTTCATATTCCTTTTTAATGATTATTTCTTTGTTTGGGAAAAAATGAACATGACTAAAATTATAACATGATCCTCAATGCAATGATGAAATTCTAGTATTTTCTTGTGATGACTCATGGGTATTAATTCATAAAAATTAAATTATTACCCTAAAAATCATTCAATTGTCACATGAATTTTTTGAGGAATAAATTAAATTTGGTACAAAATTATATGTTGTTAATTGTGATAGAGTTCAAGATGTTGAGATTCCGATAATGCTACTTTTTGGAGATTTTATCAACGTAAAAGAAATAATAAAAATTACATTTTTGTCAAATGTGGAATTGTCAATTATTCATCATTTATGTCTACTAATGAGATTAAATATGATGCATCTCTTTTTAATATGTGTAGTAACACAATAATTCAAGACCTCATTATTAGATGTTAAATCTTCATGTTATCTAAAATACCCTCAAGGATATTTTGATAACAAGTGATTCTATCTCAAACTTGGGGTAGTATAAACAGATTATAAATGAGAAAATTCATGTTTTTAAAAGGGTGAAGTTATTCAGGACATTTCTTTTTCTCCTTTCAAATTCATTCGGGCCCATAATTAGCCAAAACCCTTTTTTGTGAAAATCCCTAAAATTTTGCTAAGTGTTAAGATTTTTCTTTGTGTCGTGTTTCTAGGCCCTTCATGTATCGAAACATGTTGCATGGTGGTTGTTTCCTAGCCCTAAATCCCAACTTTCCTTTATTTCAAGTTTTCCAACGTGTAAAACAGGGTCATAGTTTCTCCCTTTGTGTCATGTTTTGGTATTCTTCATCATTGGAACATTGTAAGGAAATTACATGTCAAATGCAATAAGGTTTCCAGTTCCAAAACCTGATGGTCTACATCATTTTAGTTTTTCAAGTTCCTTTGACATCAAAACATCGTGACTCTAATGCATGCAAATTGTAACTTTCTTTCTAATCTTGAAACCCAATTTCTTTTGCGTCGAGTTTTCGGGGGTTAACGAAATCCATAGAGGTCAAACATTTTTGTGTAGGTTGACCTTAGATTCCTTAAATCAAAATCCATTTGTGTAATAATTTGTAACGTGCATTCGACAAGTGTAGTTTTATGACATTTTTCTCGGTTACTCACGATGCAAAGCATAGTCAAAATTCATAAAGTCTTGTTCCTTTGTGTTAGGTTTCCAAGGGTGTTTTACAAGCTCACAAACCTGACATAAGTGTTATTTAATAGTTCATCAACTGACATTTATTGAAGTATGGCACCTTGAACTTCAAATGGCCATAAATTTCACCATGTAACTCCAATTTTCACAAAATTGGACTTTTCAAAAGGTCTCAACATGTACTACGCAATAGAAACTAGATTTCTTAATTCTAATGAGGTCAAGTTGTAAAAAAGTGTAAATATAGTCACCACATTAAAATAAGATCTCCATATTTCTCAACCACCAAAAATGATGAGGTATGGTGCCCATTCCTTCTCCTACAAGAAAAGTACCATGGGGGAATGGCCTTAGCAAGGTACCCATACCTATTTTCAGGCATTCAATGCATCTTATTGGTGGTTGAAGGAAAAATAATAATTCCTTTCTTTTCCCTCTTTTGTTTTATTCATTTCTTTGTATCTTCAATTGTTATGTTTTTTCCATGTATTTCTTCTTTCTAGGTTAATTTTTTTGTGTCTCATGGAGAGTAGAAGATAAAATGTTGTTTCGGATCTGTTTCATTCGTAATTTACCTCTCCCTTCTCCCTCATTAGAGTGTATTCACCCTTTTCTTGGTGTTATCACCTCCTCTTAGTGTAGGATTTAATTTTATGCATTTCCTTCTCACCCTGGTCCCTTGGAATCATAGAGTAGAATTACATAGCTACATTTCCTTTCCTAGGAGTAATTTAGCATTAGTATTAGGTAGAGGAACCAACCTTCTCTAGAGATTGATCTCACTTTCAAATCCTACACTTGTGATATCATCCCATGTTAGCAAAAAGTAGGGATTTGTAACAAGAAAATTCTAGAGTTCCACTTTTCCATGATAACACTTCCTTTGATAATAAAATTCCATACTCCACTAAAAAGATTCAAAAATTTAAGGAAATGTTAAGCCCATGTTGTAGCATCTCATTTCTCACTCCAATAATCATTATGTGAAGGGGTGAATACCAACATTTGATATTATTTCTCTTCTTGAAGATGGAAAATATTATTCACAAGATGTATTTATCTATATATTTATTCATGAATCTCACACAGGAACCCTTGAGTTGACACAATTGGATTGTTGTGATGACGATCCTAACCTTTAAAGTTTTGGTATGAATGATTCGTAATTAGAATTTATGGAAAGAAATCCCTATGAAATGGTTTATGTATATGAAGAGGGAAATATTATGTTATGTCATCCCTCATATTGTGAAACAAAACCCTTGAATGTAAATGATTTGGAATCATTTGATGAAAAAATAGATAATAATTTTGGATTAATTAAGAAAGGGTATTACATGGGATCCAATTTAGATGTTTCCCCATTAGAGAAAGTAGGTTTTAATTTTGAAATTGATGTGGAGAGGTTAGTTCATATAGAGGGGATTGTGATACCAACCTTAAATCCAATTTATTTTACCATCAAGTCAAGCATGTATGTCCACATTTATTATAATAAAATATCTCAGTTTATCTAAAGAAGTCTCATTGAGCTTCCATATCATTTATAATTTTTGTAGTGTCTTGTAGATTTTTTTATTGGAAAACTTTTTGTTGGGTGACAATTATTTAGAGTCATGAGGATGTTATTGGTAGAGGTCAAAAATTTCCCGAGGGTGTTAATTTTCATATTGTATTTATTTAATAGTATCATTCATTTTGTAATTCATAATTTTTGGTTTATGATTTATTTTGTTGCAATATTAACATCAATTAATTGTATAAATTTTTGTGCATTATTTGTTTATGCTATATTAATTTTTTGTTTTTTACTATTAGCAATATTGTTTATCTATGGTGTAATTTTATGTAATATTCATAACAATGATTTGTTTACTAATGTTATGTGCTCTATCTATCGGTGCAAGTTTTATTGATGATTTTTATTGTTATCTATATTAGAAGGTGGGGTATAGCCATCTTGGATGGGGAAACATTATTTTTCTAATTTATCATTAAAAATGATGAAAACCACATAGTCTTCTAGCTTCTAGAAGTGAAAGGTAATAATTACATCGTTACTAGTAGAGTAGTTATCTCTACAATATATGGTATATATAACGCATTACCTTCATACCTTGAATTGTCAACCACATCAAGTGTATTGCCACAATATATTCACCTTTTATCATATTAATTTTTAAATCGCCTTAGGTTTTACAACAGGATCTGTAGTGAATTTTTCTAGAAACAATATGTTTAAATGAAATATTCATTCTTAAGCATAATAACCCACTAAATTTCATTGTGGAATGTTATGAAAATATTTAAAAAGTAATTTTCTATACATCGCCAATGTTCCCTGATATATTTCATCCAAATTAATGGTTACTTATGAACTTATTGATATGAATTTTTTTCCACCTAGTATTGTTAAACATAAGAATTCACTAGAGTTCATTGTGGAAGGTTATGAAAATATGAAAAAGTAATTTTCTATATATGGACAACGTTACATGATAGATTACATCCAATTTTATGTTCTTTTGTACTTTATTATAGGATTTCCACCAATGGGACACAACTTATAATTTTTATGGATTGAGCATGAGGAATGTGCCCCTATATAAAGTTATACTATGCAATTATTTAATACAAGACAAATTATTAAATTTATAAAATATTGTTTATAATTATTATTTTCAATAAATATAGATAAAAATTTATCATATTCCACTATTAATTTGTTACATTTTTTCTATAGATATATATGTAACTTATTTCCCTTCATGTTGATTTAATGGAAAATTTGTTAATTTATTATGTCATACTTGAAAATAGTTTTATTACTCTTTATAGATCAAAAATTGTGTATTATGTCATGCTTACAAAGATTACAATAATAATCATCTCAATGGAAAAAAAGGTGATCTAGGGATTGCATGTGGAAAGTGTTATGTCATGCATGCAAACAACTACTATATTTTTCAATGTAGCTTAGAAATAGAGTATTTTTAATGACCATCTTAACTAATGGAAATAAGGTTGATCTAGGGATGCCATGCCAAAAATATCACTAATCGGGTGTTTTGTCTTATCATCATGAATCAATTGGGTTTCAATTTCCATCTTATATTGGGTTACAATTTCAATATATTTTTCTTCTCTATTACATACATTTTTGTTTCATCATTACTATACTCTTTTCTAAAGTTACTGTAATATTACTTTTTCATGTGTTATTTATCAAAATAATAATAAGTATCTTTTACATCTTATATTATATTTACATGACAAGGGGTTATAACTACTCTTAGATCAATTAAATCAATTTTTTTCCACCAATTTTGTCTCTAGGATAGTAAAAGCATGGAATGTTCTCAATGCACATGCATCAATAATAGAAAGGATATAAAAAAGAGTGTTTATAAGAGGATTTCACTATCAAGAATGTGTAGACACTATAAAACGCACCTCGTGCATATGGTCTCTTCTTAAAAAACATCATAAGACACAATAATCCCAAAAATTCAAATAAATCCCACCAAATAAAATTTAAAATATAAAACCCCATAATTTCGTGATAAAATTAACCTCATCACTCATTTACTAACCCTCACCCACTCACATTTAATCTTTATCATATCACCCACCTATTCACATTATACCCATATGTGTCCCATTTCCCTATGCACTAAAAAACTATAAAATACCATTCACCCCCATCATTCCACCCACCTGAATCTTTGTGAAATTGAACCTATACTTGATTTATTCATTCCTTGATCATGTATCTCAGTTTTGTAGGTCTTGAATAAGTGAAATTAGAGCATAAACGATAGATAAAACTTGTTTTTCAAAGATTATAGTGACATTCCAACATAATTATGAATTACAACTACGATTTGGATTGTGATTTTAAATTAATCCTCACCGTGATTTTCCTGCGATCTAAGTTGGGAGTACTTGTCATTTACATATATTATTTTATCATTTTAATTAATAAAATTTATTTTATCTCCTTAAATGGTTAGGGATATGACTGATGCATGTCCTTATCCATCATAAATAACTAACATTTTTCTAAGTGTGATTCTTTATACGTTTATATTTAAATCAAGAAGATTTTTACCCACTTTACTTAATAAATAACCCACTATCCTCTTTCTCTCATCAATGAAAGTGTAAGACCATTTTATTTAGTAGCATTGATTTGGATATTTCTATATTAACTAATACATCTTATAGGTAATTCATATCAAGGACTACAACATCTAATTATCCCAAAAGATCCCATTTTTCTCAAATTCCCAAGTCTATTAGGATAATCCAAAGGAAAAAGTAAGTTAGTATATCATTCATGTAAACAATTTTCCTCCTCATTGTAGATCATAAATTGAGTATTATATCATGGTTGTAAAGATTACAATATTGATGATTTTAATTGAAATCATGTTGATCTAAGTATGGCATGTGGGAAGTGTTATTTCATGTATACAAACAACTATTGTACTTATCTACATAAATAAAAATTTACTCATTAACTTCTAGTGTCTCACAGACTTTCCTTGTTCGCATATTTTGGATTGGTTTTCCGTAGAACACTAAAACCCTCATAACAAGTGTGTGTCTATATACAGGCCTATCAATTTCTTTAAAACTCTATAAATTTATTCCTAATGCCTCATGGCCTCTCATGGTTTTTCCATAGTGTTGTGTGGTCTTCATTTTGGGTTCTCTCACCCTATTTGAGTGATTTTATCAACTTGCAAGCTATCTCCTTTGCTTTTTAATTTGTTGTAGTATGATTTCTATGTATTGAAAATCTTTGCAACTTCTAAAAAAATTCCTAACACTCTACTTTTAAGTTCTGCTAAGTTTTCTTAAAAATGGTAAGTTCTTATTTTTTTCCATGGATAAATATTAGATTTTAAATGGGTCTAATAATAGTATTTGGAGAATCGGGATTAGGGATAGCCTTATGACTAGAAAGTTATGGGATCTAGTATGTGGTGTTGATAACAAACCCATTAGGAGACAAGATACACCAAAAAAACTTGAGTGTTTTCTCCCAAAAATCTCAAGAGGTCATGTCAATCCTAATGAAAAATATCAAAGATGATTTTTATCACATATAGGTCACATAGAGTCCCCTATTGATGCATAGATGTAATTGTAAACTATGCATGAAGGTAACCACCTCTCCAAAATAATCAAGTTGATCATGGAATTTTTCACAACTCCTATGAAAGCTAATGAGAAAATTGTTAATTACTTAGCTAAAATTAAGAACATTAAAGCTCAATTGGATGGATGTAATTGTGAATTGTTTTTAGGATAAGTTTCTTTACTTCATTATTCATATTAACATTCATGAGAAATTTAGAAACTATATTTCCATTTTGAATTCTAAATACCAAAATGAAGATGATTTACCTGATTTAGACACCTTGTCTTCTCTCCTTATCTAAGAAGAGAGTGTCATGGATAACTTTGACTCAAAAGAGAATGTTTCTCAAGCATTATTCTCCCAAAATCAGAAGTCTTTTAAAAATAATAATAACAATAATATAAATCAGCAATCTAACTTTAAACCTAAACATAATAGGAATAATTAGAAGTTTAAAGTAAATTTTGATGGAAATTATACCAATTGTGGTAAATTTGGTCATAAAGCATCCAATTTTCAACATAACATGTCTACTAACAATATGAAGAATAAGAACTTAAAAAATAAAAACAAGAAGAATATTAAAAATCATAATCATGCTAACAACTGAGCTAGTAATGTTGAGAAAACTATTTCTCTTTATATTACCCTATCAACCTCTAATGGCAGTGAATGGATCATATATAGTGGTGCCTATATACATATCATATACCGGTTATCTATCTAGGTGGAAATTCATTGATAAATTTGAAATGTATGGTAATGTTAAGTTAGAAAAGGGAATAATGAGATACTCTAGAACTTCTTGCACAAAAGAGGCATTTATAATTTCATCAAATGAATTTAGGGGCAAGACCTGAATATTTCGGTCCAATTTGCTACGGAGTGGAAGGACAAGAGGGTTAAGTATGGTGGGCACAACATTATTATCAATGAAGATCTGATTGTTGAGGCTATGGGCTTGGAATTAGAGGGCTTACGGTTGTTCAGTAAGAGGGTGGATAGAGCATTGAGGCCAAGAAATTTACAAACGAGGGAGAAGAGCTAGATTTTGTTGTTGTGAGTTAAAGGTAAGTTCCATCCCCACATCATATGATGAAGTGACTAACATGATGGTTAGATACATTTCATTGGAAGGGAGGTATAAAATGGTCCCCATAAAGCATCTTGTTTTTTTAAATCACTTTAGAAGGGATCTCACCATCTGTTTCCCACACTACCTTCTTAACTCTCTTCAAAGACTCTGTGCTTGACTTTTAAAAGCATGCCCGAGCTATTCCCTTGCATCAGGGCCTTATCCTTTTACTTCACAAGCTTTGTGTTACCAAGTTCCCTGGCTTTCCATTTACTCCTAGCGAGCCACTCATTACCACCTCCTTTGTTCCCATTCCCACTCATGTCGCCCCTTCCAAGTCTAAATCCAAGAACCCCATGAAATATGACATCCCTACCATTGGCAGGATCCTTAGAAGCTCCAAAGATTTGGAGGTTTCCCAAAACCTGCTTCATATCAGCAATACGAGGTACTAAACAGGCCCTGCATCGAAATATTCTCAAGTGCCTATTAGACTAGATGCCCTAGAGACTGAGATGAAATAGATGAAGAAGGACTTTCAGTAGTTGGGCAAGAAAAAAGGGAAGAGAAAATTTGAGGAAGAGAGTGACACTGATAAGGAACAGTTCTATGAGATTTACAAGAAGTTGAGCTCTCTTGATACTAGGCTGGGAAGAGCAAAAGATAGACATGAGCATAATTTGGCTATCTTTAAAGCCATAAGTGATTTCTTGGAACAACAGGTTCAGAGCATTGCGATGTTAAGTGGGATCCCTGCTACTATATGGGGAATGAGAAAGAGAGGAATATGACCATTTCGCAGCTGGATGCTTCGGACTCAATGCACACAACCACTCGGCACTTTTCACCTCATTGTAGAGACGATTCAGTCTAGAATTGAAAGAGCATCCAAAAATAATCTATCTTGGGCTGGTGGAATTCGGTTTTGAGGTTATTTTTGTGCATTCCTTTTGTTGTATAAATGCTTCTTTTTTGGTATTATTGCGGACTACGTCCTTCTTTTGCTTCTTGTTGTTCCCGATATTGGTTACCTTTGGTAACAATGTTACATCTAGATTTTGATCTTTTTGTTGTATACTCATTATTATATCTGGCTGGTGAGCCTTCCTTGTAATAGGGTATAGTCCCTCCAAAACTATTTACCAATAATAAAAAACATGTTAGAAAAGGGAATCATTAAGAATTTTTAATTTGTTTCTAATGTAAAGAAGAACATTTTATCTTTTTCTCAATTTACCAAAGAAAACTATAAAGTTTTGTTATTGTAAGACAAAACCGGGGAACATGCTCAGGCTTTTCAACAAACCACCTAATAAAAATGTGGACTCCAAAATCTCTGGGCCACCCCATGTAATTTCCATCTTCTTAAGCACAAAGGATGAGAAAGGAATTACTCATGTTCAAATTCCTGAAGCTTGTATGCACCGTGAGATCCAAAAGAACCAAATGACATTGGTAGGTAAGTTCTTAGGACCTAGACCTAATATTGACAATATTAGGAAATGGGAAACAATAAAATGTAACATAATGGGGGATATGATTATCTCTACAATGCCTAAGGTTTTTTTCCTTATCGATTCAATCTTCAGGAAGACATTTACTTTATTCTACTACTACGGGGCCTTGGTGCATGGGTAATATGGATCTTTTTCTCAAAATATGGTATCTAGGATTTAACCCTAACACAAAAATATCAACACCATCCCTATTTGGTGTAGAATATTGGGTTTACCCCTGAAATTTTGGGATGATGAGGTTATCCTTACATTTATAGACCTATTGGTTCTTTGGTTAGCAATAAAAATCCTACTAGAGCCAGATCTAGGTTGGATTTTATTAGATTTTATGTTTCAAATGAGATATCGAATAGGAGTTATTTGACCATATCATGTTGTAATCTAATCTTGGACTTTAGAAATAGCCAATTGAATATAAGACCTTTCACAGGAGATGCTTTAAATGTCACAATATTAGACATTTCACCAAGAAATGCCCAATTTCCAAAATATTTGATGAAAAGAATGAGAAGAAAGAAAATGTGAAAAATCAAAATAAATTTTTAGAATAAAAAAATTGTTGACTTCACCCTAAACCAGAAGGGCTTTACTAATCCTAAATCTAGTAAAGGATCGGTGAATGCCTATCTAGATTTAATGGAAAATAAATCCTCAAGGAGTTATTTCAAAACCTCGATCAAAAATCCCGGTTTGCAAGACTCTATGGAGACCCTAGACTCCTCAACCAAAGAATAGTGCCTATGAAGTTCGAGAGAATGGAAGCTAATTATATGGAATAGAAACTTGTTTATCTACACATTTAGGTGGATGAAAAAAAAAAGTCAAGATATTTTTGACTCAAAGATCTGAAAATAATGAATACCAAAATGGTGATAAATGTCACAAGGAGGGATACGTAGTTGAATATTAACCTCAGATAATCACTCAATATATTAAGGATTTGAACCAAGGGTTACTATTAGAAAATATAGCTAAATATTTGGTTTGTGAACACTTTAGTACTACACCTATAACTCCAATAGCTAGCATCCACAAAGTGGATCATGAGTAGCAGATAAATATTGAAATAACATCTCATCTTGAAAGATCTAGGTATAAGGAACACTTGACAATAAGCCTCTTTAAACTATTATAAAATGGAAGAGGGGGAACTAATCTTGGTTCAAAAACACATCCTATCAGAATCTAGCAATGCCTCATCCCTTGAATTCAAGAAGGTATCTAGAACCCATAAAAATGGATTAAAGGGATTTAGGACTCATTTTTATATGATAAGAAGACACTTGATAACTAGGAAACTTCTAGCAATAGAGATACTAAATATAATAAAAGGAATGCTAACATTAGTGCCAACTCTCTAAAAGGTAGGCAAACAAAAATCACCAAATGGAAAAATAAATAGATTAGAACATTGTAGATGGAACCCAATCTACCTTGGACCATCCTGTAAACTCTTCTCCCAAATTTTTCTGATCAAGATTGTCTCTTGGAATATTAGAGGCCTTAATGGAGGAGGGAAATAGAGAACTCTCAAAGAGTTAAGGAAAAATTATAGACCTACCATTATGGAAATTCAAGAAACTAAGATTGGATTTGAAGATTTGAATAATTGTCAGAAAAGCATTTGGAAAAACACTAATATTTCTAGTGTGGATTCCAAAAGAGAATATCATGGTGTTTTTATTCTATAGATACCTTTATTGTCTCAGGTATAATGATTCTTGAATCACATAATCATATTTTTATTCTCTTCCATTTAATTGATAATTCTCATATTTGGTTTCTTTCAAGGATTTATGCTCCTAATACTTTTCATGGAAGAAGGAAACTCTGGAATGATTTTATCATTTATAGAAGTAATTGTGTTAGTTCCCATTAGATGATCATAGGATATTTCAATACCCCTCTCAATCCTACTAAAAAAAGGGGGGGCTCTTCTGATTTCACTTTGTTGGCATAGAGTAACTCATTGAATTTATCTCTTTCTCTAATATATTTGACTTGGATCTACACGGAAACCCTTTCACATGGTCTAATAGAAGATTAGGTGAAGATCACATTCAGGTTAGACTTGATAGAGCCCTCATCTCTATTGATTAGATCTTGAATCAAGGTTTTCATCTTTCTTCCCTACCTAGAATTGGTTTTGATCACAATCCTATTTTTCTAAGTCTATTTGAATTTGATAAGTCAAACCACAGTTCTTTCAAGTTTAAATTTTTTGGTTTGATCACCCTGGTGTGAGAAATAAAATAGAGTAATGGTGGAGTTATGAGGTTAAAGGAACTTATCGGTTCAGGTTTGTTCAAAAACTCAAGAATGTAAAAAAAAGGTTAGAAACTGGAAAAAATGGTCTTTGGAAATATCTTCAATAAGAAAAATTAGATTAAAGAGGAGTTAACTTCCTTGGAAAAAGAGTGGCTGCTATAGGTATGAAATTTGATGACTATCTATAGGAAAAATATATACTCTAAAATTTCCATAACCTTTGTGCATGTGAAGTTTCCTTTTGGAGATAAAAATCCAAAGCTTTATGGTTAAAGGATGGTGATTGTAATATAATTTTTTTCATATGACCACTCTTAATCATAGAGATCATAATATAATTTTAGAAGTTTCATTGATAGATGGTGTTATCACTACCAATCGAATGTTATAAAATAATAAGCTCTTTCTTTCTTTAGTAAGCCTTTAACATATCACACTATTTCTCTAAAGAGGCTGCTAACATTTTGCTTCATTCCATTCCTAGTAATCTATTTTCAAAAGATGATTTTCACAGTCTTACTAAACTAGTCACTACTAAAGAGTTATGAAGGTTATTTTCTTTTGAAGGTGACAAATCCCTAAGGCGGATGGTTTCTCAGCCAACTTCTATCATCATTTTTGGGATATCTGCTCTTCTGATCTCCTTAAGGTTGTTAATGAATTCTTTAGGACTGCAATATTCTTAAGGAAATAAATAATACTTTCATTTTTTTGGTCCCTAAAAAACTTGGTGCTAAGGATTTCAATAATTTTAGGCCCATCAGTCATTCAAATGTCTTGTACAAAATATTCACAAATACTTTGGCTATAATAATTCAACCTCTTTTACCATCTTTGATTTCTAAACAACATGGTGGTTTTGTCAAAGGGAGACTCATTCAAGATGGGGTGGTGATGGTTCATGAAACCATTCATTCAATGGAAAAGAGTAAAAAAGTAGGTATGGTTATCAAGTTGGACATGAACAAATCCTTTGATCGTGTTTCTTGGTTATTCCTTGACAAAGTGCTAGAGAAATTTGGATTCACTTCTCACTTTAGGAAGATTATAAATTCTTGTGTTTCCACTCCTAAGTTCTCCTTCATTATTAACAGATCCCTAGTGGGTTTTTTCACCAAGATCTTAGGAGCATTTGACAAGGAGACCCCATCTCACCTCTTCTTTTCATCACTATGGCGGGCGGTCTCATCTGTACCATCACCAGAGCCATCTCTCTTGGCTATCTTAAGAGTTAAAAACCCACCTCCTTGGAAATTACCATCTCTCATCATGAATTTTTTGATGACACCATTATTCTTCTTCTTACTTCCCTCATGGAGAATAAAATTATGAAACTTATCGTCAAGCATTATGAAAATGTTTCTAGATAATAGGTAAACTTTGAGAATATCTCCTTATATTTTCTTTACACCCCTCTTAACCGTCAAAAGGAAAATTGTAAACATCTTGGGATGTGAGATTAATTATCTTTCTATAACTTATCTTGGACTTCCCTTTGGGACTAAAAAATTATCTATGGCTGTGCGGAATACTCTTATTGATAGATTCCATAATAAACTTGCTAGTTGGAAGGGAACCATTATTTCTAATGCGGGAAATGCTTACTTATTGAACATCTTGCATAATCTCCAAATATACATTATGTCTATGTTCATCATTCCTTCAAATTTTATTAATTGAATTGAGAATACAAAAGAATTTTTATGGATAGGTATTGTTGTTGAGACTCACAAAGCACCGGATGCAAATCAGGCTTCTAGGTTGATGTTCAGGCATCCAGTGTGATTGCACAACATGGAATCTTTTCTCCAAGTGTGGGACTTGTAAAGATGAGAAAATATTCTCCAGAGAAGGCTGGTTCCTATTCCTCTATTCAGATGCACACAAAAAATGCAGAGGGTTTGCTAAAACCTAATCTAACTTGCCAAGGAGACAGGGTAAGGAAATGCATAGAATAAAACCTAAACTACAAAGGTGATGCACCGAGGAATGTTAGACACTCGTTTTGCAAATTTAACACAGACCACATAGATGCAATACAAACACCATGCACAGGTAACCAAACTGTAATAAGAGATCAAAATGACAAGCAATGAATACATGAGAGGGTTGAGAGTCAATCACAACACATATATTATTGCTCAAGAGTCGATACAGTACATTGCAGTGGCCAAGAGGAAAAAAAGACTGGCATTACAACCCATATGGGAGGTTTGAAAGCTCCACAAATTCTCTGGCAAGCGAGGGAATAAGGGAGGATGCAAAACAAAAATGTCCGACCCCTTAAAGGAGCTCTTCTTTACAATATATATCAAGAAATGAGAGAGGGAAGAGAGAGGAAATCCAGAATCTACCCCAACCACTTCTTGGTAGCATTTAAAATCATCTCATTATGACAGAAGCGGCAGATCCTAGCAAAACGACGGGCTATCTAACAGGAGCGGCGAGCTGTCTGCTGCATTAAAGTTGGTTGTTGAAGCATTACTTCTATCTATCACCACACGTCAGAGACGTTTTCTTAATTTTCTCCCTCCAAACTACACCAAAATGTGAGATTGATCCCAGAATCATGTAGATAATTTCAACAGCTTTCCGTTGATATAAAGAACGTGCAAATCCGAGCTCTGGATCGAAAGATACGAAGGTCTCAAGATTTAGGGCACAAAACAGGAAAGAACAGGTTTTAAAATCTTTTCCCGCACTTTGCCATCTGGACGACACATGGCAGGCCCTGATTCACTGAGTAATTCTCTCTCTCCACCTTTCCGCGGGCTTTCCTTTGAAATTTCCTTGTGGGCCCTTACACTTGGACACGTGGCACTGTTTCATTGGTTCGGGATTTTCCTTCAAAAATCACCCCTTTGACCTTTGGACCTTTCTCCTTGTGACACATGGCATGATCTGATTGGCTTTCGGCTCCTTCGGCTATCTACGCCCTGTGCGTCCCTTTGTCCCAAATGTCCTTGTGTTGAAGTTCCTATTTCAGCCGATCCATTTGGTTTGTGTCCTTCGCGTTCATTTGTCCCAAATGTCCCATTCTTTATCTGGGACAAATTATTCAGTTCCGCCTTTGATTCACCCGGTTCACGTCCTTCGGCGTCCATTTTTCCCAAATGTCCTGGTAAAGGACTTGGACAAATTATCTTTCTTTCGGCCGATTTGGGCATTTCGCGTCTATTTGTCCCAGATGTCCCTTTTCTGTTTGGGCCACCTGGAGGCTTTTCGGCCGATCCGCACCTTCCACGTATAATTGTTCCAACTGTCCCAAAGGTGGCCTTGAGCAGGACTTAGCCAATTTTACGATTTTCTCCTGAATCAATCTACTTGCTTGGAACTAAAAATCTGATGCATGTTATCAAATTAACTCTGGGGGGTGAAATTTGGATAACAATTTGGTGACTTTTCGGGGTCACCTGCCTGCTAGGTAGAAGATCAGTGGCCTTTTAGCAATCCATTGGGCATGGAGTCATAGGCAATAACCTGAAACCAACCTGATATCTGATCCCGAGCCCGATACCGTAACTCCTTCTCTGAGAGCACGCTGAACTGTAGAAAACCAACCCAGGAGCAACAAAACCTGTGCCAAAGCACTTAGGGAAATTGAAACCTAACTACAACAAGACAATGTGCATACGCACTTAGAGGAATTGAAATCTAGGCTAATATTTACAAGGGTAAAACTTTTTCTTTTCAGTAGTAATGTTTAAGATAGATTCCGTTGACCGGAATCGGGAGTTCTTCTTCGTCCAATGTAGACAATTGGAAGGCATTGCTATTCTTACATTCCATGACAATGTAGGGGCCACTCCAAATGGCATCAAACTTGGAATGCCTTCTGGTTTTGCCCGTCGCATCCCATTTCGAACTAGGTCCCCTTCCCGGAAGGTCCTTGCTCTTGCTTTCTTATCAAACCATCTTTTCACTAAAGCCCGATCTTTCTCAATTGTTTGAACTGCACATTCTCTAATTTCTTCCAATTCCATCAACTCGCATACTGGCCTCCATTGGTTCGAACTCACCAACTCCAACCGCTTCATAAACTCCAATGCGGGAAATTCTAATGATATAGGCACATCGCCTCTTTTCCATAGACCAACTTGTAAGGGGAATTACCTGTAGACCTCTTTGGTGTTATTCTATCAGCCCATAATGCTGATTTTAGCTTGGTATGCCATGTTCTTTGATTTTCATCCAGAGTCCTCCTGATGATTCTTAGCAAATTTTTGTTCGTGGACTCTGCCTGTCCATTACCCTGTGGGTAATAATTGGAAGAGGTGCTCAAGTAGATTCCATTCTTGACAGCCCATTCTGTAATCTTGGAACCTACGAATGCCAATGCATTGTCTGATATGATAGTGGCCGGCACACCGAACCTGGTCACTATTCCTTCATAAAATTCTAGTATATTAGACTCGTTTGCCTCTTTGAGCGCTACTGCTTCAGTCCACTTGGTGAAGTAGTCCGTTGCCATGAGAATCCACTTGTGGCCTTGGCTTGAGTTTGGGTTGATGACCCCGATGAAGTCCAATCCCCATTGCAGAAATGGTTGGTCAACCAAGATTGGGTGCAATGGAAGCGCTGCTAGTCTTTCTTTGCCTGTGAAGAGTGCACATTTCTTACACTTTCTTATCCATGTATAGCAGTCATTGAACACCGTGGGCCAATAATACCCTGCCTTTATTATCTTGAGAGCTGTTACTCGTGGGGAAAAATTTCCTCCAGAATCTCCATCGTGAAAATCTCATAACACCCTCTCAATTTGACCAGTCCCAATGCACCTCAATAGAACCCCATTGATGTCTTTCTTAAACAAAACACCATCAACAAGCACATATGGAATGGCTTGTAATCTGAAGTATCTCCTCTTTGCTTTGCTCATTTCCGGAGGGCATAGTCCTGTCTGTAGGAAGTGTATCATATTCTGAGTCCAACAAGGAGTAGGCACATCATCATTTTCATGTTCTTGGCCATCCTGTAGTACCAAGACAGTCTCTTTTTCATCACCTACTTCAACCTGTTGACTCAAGGCTAGCTGTTCACATAGTCCCTTTCCACGTACTAGTTTGGTGACCTTGATCTCGATGTCATATTCCATGACATGAGTTATCCACCCTGCACGCTTCTCATTCAGATCCTTGTTTAGAAGGAAGTCCTTGACTCCCGCATGAGAGACCAATAATTGGATCTTGTTGTTTGAGACTAGGTGCTTGAATTTCTTTAAACTCCTGATCACTGCAAGTACATGCTTTTCAATGAAAGAGTATCTAGTTTCGTATTCCTCTAAGCCTTGACTGAAGAAAGCAACTAGTTGTTCTAATCCTTCTTTGTTTTGTTGTGCAGGGGTTGCGAAATTATGTCTCCACAACCGAAGGCATATAGCACGAAGTCCTTGGAGAAGTCTGGATTGATTGAGAGTTGGGGCTTGAGATATAGCATCTTTATTGCCTCAAAACTTGCCTTGCCTTCAGATGTCCACTTAAATGCCATGCTCTTCTTCAACATCAGCGTTATTAGCTTTACGAGAGCTGCAAAGTTTGGAACAAACCTATGGAAAAAATTGATCCTTCCCAAGAAGCTTTGAAGAGCCTTCTTGTGACTTGGCAATGGCAATGCTTGAATTGATTCAACCCGTTCTGGGTCAATCATCAACCCTTCCTTTGAAACAATATGGCCTAGAAGTTTTCCCTCGTGAGCCAAGAATATGCACTTTTTGGGATTCAATGATACTTTAAATCTTCTACATCTCTGAAATACTTGCCTCAAATGACAGAGGTGATCCGCTACATTTTTTGAGAATACAAAGTGATGTCGTTAAGATATATCAGAACTATTTTGTTGATTAACCCCTTAAATGCCATATCCATTGCCCTTTGGAAGGTGGCTCCAAAGCATTTGATAGTCCAAATGGAATCTTCTTGTAGGCATAGGTCCCACATTTTGTGGTGAAAGCCATCTTGAATTGGTCATCTTCTTTCACCATCACCTGATTATACCCCGAGTAGCCATCTAGGAGAGAGAATCTCTTTGAACCGGATACTACTTGTAATATTTGTTCCATTGAAGGAAGTGGGTAATGGTCTTTGAGAGATGCCCTATTGAGGTCCCAGGAAATCTACACACAACCTGATTTCTCCGCTCTTCTTCTTCCCGACCAGGAACCAAGTTTGTAACCCACTTGAGTGCTTGATCGGGAATATAATGCTTGCCTCTATTAGCTTGTTAAGCTCTTTCTTCATTAGAGGCTCAATGTGAGGGTTGACAAGTCTCTACTTCTATCTGATGGGTTTAGCATCTGGATCTAATTCTATGGTATGTTGTGCCAACTTTGAATTGAATCCTCTCAAGTCTTCATAGCTCCAAGTGAAGACATCTGGAAATTCTTGGCAAAGTTGTATGAAATCTGATTTCTCTTGCTCAGTGGCCACTTTACCAATTTGAAGTATTTTGCCTTCCCTAACGGAATTGGCTCTGAATCTTCTCTCTTGACCTGTATGTTAGCCTTTTCCTTACGAACTAGTCGTTAGGGTTGAAGATAGACTCCAATGTTACTAAACCCTTAGGAAGCTTGTTTGTCTGCAGCTGCACTACTTGATCCCCATACTGCTGCTCTAATCTATCCGATTTCTAGCTGAGAATTCAGCCTCTTCCGTAGAAAATTGATGATTTGTTGATCGTTCTCAAACACCTGCCAGCTTGTGTTCTTATCTGGCTGCTGGCCTCACAATCACATGGATATGTGGCTGTGTTTTTTCCTTTTGATGTTGTCAACCACATCAAACGTTGCTCCAACTGCTGCGAGCCTATCTCATGGCTTCATTTTTCTTCCTAGGTATGGACACAATGTTGAAAGCTTTGAAATCCTCAATGAGGTCCCATACCCTATTCTTATAGCTCCTCAGCAAGTCGTTCTTCATAGCATGTTGTCCTCTAACTTGGTTGACGATTAGCTCGCTATACCCAAACACTTGCAAGTTATTTATCCCTTTTTTCCTAGCCCAATGAAGTCCATGATTCAAGGCCTCATATTCAATTTGTGTTGTTTGAACAAGAAAAGCGGAAACAAAAATCTGAATAATATTTGATGCCTTGAGGTGAAACAAGCATGGCTCCACCTCCGCACCTTGTCTACTCCTTGATCCGTCAAAAACAGCCACCATACCTCATTGTCATCATTATGGCTTGGCTTGGTGATGCTAGGAACGGGTTGATTTTCTTTGTGTATACAATAGACTCTCACTCAGATTCTTCTACTTCTTGATAGGGATCAAAAGCATTTATCTTGTTTGCCCATTCATCGAGAGTTAGGTCCGGGATACTTCCAACCTTGGTGTCAGCCTCATCAGTACTAGGGTGATCTTCTTGATCAAATGCTGAGCAATTGGCATTAATCTGACTAGGAGTGTAAGGCTCAATATGGAAGTTTGCAGTAGGTTCAGACCTAATTGTATCCTTAGTTCCATACCTTGTTCTAAACAGCATGTGAGACCAATTAGCAGACAAATACCCCCTAATCTTGGCTGTGAAGTCCCTTGACAAGCAAAGGGCAAAGAGTGGTGGAAGGTCTATGATTGATATATCTTGTAAGACAACAACATTTGGACATTCATGCAAGGTAAGACTCAAGTTTTTAATCACTCCAACTATTGCTATTACTGTCCCATCCAATTGCACTACCCCTTTAGATATTACTTCATATTGGAGACCCAGCTGATTAGCTATTTGCTTGGGCATCACTGAGCTACTTGCCCCAGAATCAATCATGCAATTGTGTACTAGTTTACCCCCAATGATTAATGAAACATAGAAAGGAGGGGGCTTCAACATTTTACCTTGTTGCCCTCCATGGCTTCCTTCAGCTGGGTAGCATTTGTAAGCACTTTGTCTTGCATCTGAACTCGCTGATTCGAAGTTGTCCAATCCTTCATGGTAGGTTGCAGCAGAGATCTCTTTGTCACGGGATGGATAGGGATTCCCACATTGATATATTGACGTTAGTCTTCTTCATCTGTTCAATGATACTGAACGGGGATGAAGTATCCTTTTGTTGTCCCTTGGTTTGTACACTTACTCCTTGTACGTGGGCAGCAACAGCTGGCATTTGAGTTGGCCTAGGGGCTGTTCTTGGCTGCCCTTGTGTATTTGAAACTGGACTCTGCTTTCCAATCATTTGTGGAGCCGTGGAAGGTGGTGGATTGGCTGGGGCTAATGGTTGTTCTTCACCCAAATTTCTCCTCTTTGACCTTGTGTTGGTTGTGACACCTGAGAAAGCTGCTTGATTCATGCCACAGAAATCTTCCGCTTGCTAGTTCACCAACGTGGTGTTATTTGGGGCTGATTCGTTGTTGGAATGTTTCTTGTTGTTGACTATTTCCTTGACTTCCCTCGCCCTCCACACCAATAGTTGTCACCATCAGTGCTTGATTGAGAGCACCATTGAAACACATGGATTGGTTATGAGGCTCGTTGCATGGAAAGCACCAGTCATATTCCTGAGCAATGTTGTTCTGTGTTGGCACTAATGCCTTAGAGGCAGATATAGCATTTGGATTATAGGGCTGGAATGGTCTATTAGAGGGAGGCCTTGTTTGATTCACATTTGCAACTGGATTAGGTGGTCTTTGTGGTTGGTATGGCTGCCTATTAGGCTGAGCTTGAGGTTGATAGGAAGGTCTGAAACCTTGGGCTTGTTGCCTCTTAATAGTAACCAGCTCATTTCCCAAATTTTGCAACTGTTTCATGACCTCTTGGAGTTCATTCGAAGCACTTGGAGATGAAGTGGAAGCTTCACTTGAACTCTGATTTCTAGGAGTGGGAACAGGAGCCAAAGTGGGTGCTTGACTAGTGCTTGGATTTTCTAAGTTTGGATACAAGGGCATGGGAGGCCTAGGAGCCAGTTTACCAGCTTGAATAAGACAGTTTTCGGCTCTAATGGCAATGCTATAAGCCATAGGGATTGTTGTGCCTCCCATGGACTGAATTAACATAGAAATATCAGAATTCAAAGCTTTAAGGTAATATAGAAAAGCACCTTTGTTGCTTTGCCTGCCCTTTGGAATCCTATCCCAAGACCTTTGAAATCTGAAGTTGAAGTCAGTCAGCTGCTCGTTGGGGGCTCTCTTGATAGTTGTCAGCTGCTCCAAAAGAGACAAGTTGTCTCCCTTCTCTCCAAATTGCTCGTGAAGTGCAATACACAGCTGATTCCAGTTTGTGATAGAACCAGCTCCAAGGCTCCTAAACCATTGTAATGCTTTGCCCTTGAAGGAAGATGCAAGAACTTGATGTGACCACTTGCATTTCATTGATTTCATGGATTGCGTAAAGGTTAGCAATATCTTTACCATGATCACCGGAGTAGTCCGATTTTCTCCGAGTGAAGTAGGGAATGTTCTTCAAGGCTGCAATAGGAATTGGATGTTGTGCATTGAGAGCAAGTGGGCTACTACCGGTGAGGTGATGTTGGGATTGTTCTGAGCCATTCTAATTGGTCTTAAAACCCTTGTATACTGAATGAAAGGCCTATCAGGTGGAGGAGTTGAGAGAGTTCTGTTTGGTGGAGATGGAGACCTTTGAATCCTTCTTCCTCTTTGCCTTCTTCTTGGAGATAACTGCAGGTATTCAAACAACACTTCTTCTTCTCCGACTCTTGACCTTGTGGTGATTCTTCTCATGAGTTTTCAGGCCTGCACTGCTGAAACCAGTTGATTCTTCCCCTTGGAGTCGCCAGATATGCAAATAATAGCTCTTATAAGCAAGAAAACTACAGCAGATGCATATCAACTTTGCTGCAATAAAAATGAGACCTCTAGGGTCCCCTTAAGGCGTGCCAAAATTGTTGTTGCGACTCACAAGACCCCGGATGCAAATCAGGCTTCTAGGTTGATGTTCAGGCATCCAGTGTGATTGCACAACATGGAATCTTTCTCCAAGCGTGGGACTTGTAAAGATGAGAAAAGATTCTCCAGAGAAGGCTGGTTCCTATTCCTCTATTCAGATGCACACAAAAAATGCAGAGGGTTTGCTAAAACCTAATCTAACTTGCCAAGGAGACAGGGTAAGGAAATGCATAGAATAAAACCTAAACTACAAAGGTGATGCACCGAGGAATATTAGACACTCATTTCAAAATTTAACACAGACCACATAGATGCAATACAAACACCATGCACAGGTAACCAAACTGCAATAAGAGATCAAAATGACAACAATGAATACATGAGAGGGTCAAGAGTCAATCACAACACATATATTATTGCTCAAGATTCGATACAGTACATTGCAGTGGCCAAGAGGCAAAAAGGCGGCATTACAACCCATATGGGAGGTTTGAAAGCTCCACAAATTCTCTGGCAAGCGAGGGAATAAGGGAGGATGCAAAACAAAAATGTCTGACCCCTTAAAGGAGCTCTTCTTTACAATATATATCAAGAAATGAGAGAGGGAAGAGAGAGGAAATCCAGAATCTGCCCCAACCACTTCTTGGTAGCATTTAAAATCATCTCATTATGACAGAAGTGGCGGATCCTAGCAAAACGGTGGGCTGTCTAACAGGAGCGGCGAGCTGTCTGCTGCATTAAAGTTGGTTGTTGAAGCATTACTTCTGTCTATCACCACGTGTCAGAGATATTTTCTTAATTTTCTCCCTCCAAACTACACCAAAATGCAAGATTGATCCCAGAATCATGTAGATAATTTCAACATCTTTCCGTTGATATAAAGAACGTGCAAATCCGAGCTCTGGATCGAAAGATACGAAGGTCTGAAGATTTAGGGCACAAAACAGGCAAGAACAGGTTTTAAAATCTTTTCCCACGCTCTGCCATCTAGACGACACGTGGCAGGCCCTGATTCACTGAGTAATTCTCTCTCTCCACCTTTCCACAGGCTTTCCTTTGAAATTTCCTTGTGGGCCCTTAAACTTGGACACGTGGCACTGTTTCATTGGTTCGGGCTTTTCCTTCAAAAATCACCCTTTGACCTTTGGACCTTTCTCCTTGTGACACGTGGCGTGATCTGATTGGCTTTCGGCTCCTTCGGCTATCCGCGTCCCGCGCGTCCCTTTGTCCTAAATGTCCTTGTGCTAAAGTTTCCTGTTTTGGCCGATCCGGCCGGTTCACGTCCTTCGCGTCCATTTGTCCCAAATGTCCCATTGCTGTCTGGGAAAAATTCTTCCGGTTCACCCGATTCGGCCGGTTCGCGTCCTTCGCATCCATTTGTCCCAAATGTCCCGGTAAAGGACTTGGACAAATTTTCTTTCTTTCGGCTGATTCGGGCATTTCGCGTCTATTTGTCCCAGATGTCCCTTTTCTATTTGGGCCACCTGGAGGCTTTTCAGCCAATCCGCGCCTTCCGCGTATAATTGTTCCAACTGTCCCAAAGGTGGCCTTGAGCAGGACTTAGCCAATTTTACGATTTTCTCTTGAATCAATCTACTTGCTTGGAACTAAAAACTCTGATGCATGTTATCAAATTAACTCTGGGGGGTGAAATTTGGATAACAGGTACATAGGATAAAAATAGATTTCATCTTACCACTTGGGATAAGGCTTGTACCAAAACAAAATTGGGTGGTTTGGGCATAAAACTATCAAAACAATGAATTTTTCCCTTATCACAAATATGAGTTGGAGGAAACTTACAGAATATCATCCCTTGAGAAACATTGTAAGAGATAAATATTTATCCCAGGATAGTGCACAAAGTTTTCTCAATAAAGATAACCTTCCTTCTAGCTCAGTTTTTTGGAAAAATCTCTTCAAAACTAGAGGGGGCCTTGAGAAGGGTTGCAAATGGAAGTTGGGGAATGGTGAGGACATCCTTTTTGGAAGGACAAGTAGGTTAATTTTAAAAATTTGGGCTCACAATTTGTGGAATCAACTCGGAAGATAGCCTCACTTCCAAGTTTGGGTATAAGGTAAGAGATTACACGAGTAGTGTAAACATGAGACTTCAGTGGAAAAAACTAACTCCCGAGCTGCCTAAGTTTAAGAATATCATTGATGCCCTTAAAAATATTATTAACAACACCCAGATCATCCAAATAAACTCCAAGGATAAATTCATTTTTATAAGATCATTTGATGGTTCATACTTAGTCAATACTAGCTATCAATTAATTTTGGGTGACACTCATAGTGACTTTGACTGGAGAAATATTTGACACAAGGAACTCACCCCAATTTTTTTATCATTTTATTTAGTTGGTGCTGAAAAAAATAATTCTCACCATTGGCAACTTGATCAAAATAGGTTCCACTATGCCTATAACGTTTTGTCTTTGTAGGCATAAATATGATAACATACATCACCTTTTTATTCCTTTCTCTTATGTTACTTACTTATGGGGGATCATGTTTTCTAGATTTGGTGTTTGCTAGACTTTTTTGGAAGATATTTTGTAATATTGGGAGTAATGGAAACCCCCCTTCAAACATGGAATTATTAGGAAACTTTTAATGTTTGTCTTCCTCATGCCATATGGAGAATTTGGAAGGCCAAAAATTTAATGATTTCAGAAATTTCAAGAATACCTCTAACAGACTTCTTAAAGAGCTCACTATAGAAATCAAGGAAAATGTTCTCAAATTTAAGCCTAAAAAAACACATAGCTTTCCTAAATATGAGGAGAAATTAATAATTAATCAAAATATTATTCTATATGATTTCCAAGGTAGATGTCATTTTATTGATTGTTTCACTATTCAAAGGATTCCTCCTGCTTTGAAGTGGTCCAAATTGAATTTTGATGGTTCCTCTAAAGGCGGTCTTAGAGTTGTTGTTGGGGTAGGATTCATTAGGAATCACCTTGGACATCATTTTATTTCTTATGCAAGTCTTATGGGTGTCCAATCCAATCATTTTGCGAGAGGCTTTGGTGCACTTTGGGGTTTAAGAGCTGCTAAGGATTGTAACATTACTAATCTTATGATCGAGGGTGAATACTTTAACATTATAAACCATCATAATTGTCTTCTCCCTAGTTTGACTAGAAAATATTTTATCATAGAGGTCCCAAACATATGCACCACTTTCTAAAATTTAAAAAAATCAAACCTATAGGGAAGGGAATAAGGTGGCAACCTCCTTTGTCAATTTCGGGTCACTAGCAATCACCTTAATCATTAGCATGCCATTAGTAAAATCCTCCAAATCCCTAATGAGGTCATCATTAAAGAAAAAAATGTCAACTTTACTATGACTCAATACCTTCAACTGAAGGCTGCATGGGAAGTTATGGTGTTATGATGGACTCACACGTTTTTACCAAGACCCTATCATGATTTAACATCAAAAAAAATCCAACTTTTATCTTCACCTTAGATTACAGAGTTGTTGTAAAGTGTTACTAGATCTATAAGAAGGTTATTTGTGGATTTTTTACGGGTTTCTATCTTTCCACCATGGGTGGTGCTTCGTGCAGGGTGGAACCAGTTTGTGACATAACATGGAAAACTAATGAGGAGCTATGGAAGGTGTTGAGTATCGATGGATTTACCAATTTCATGCAGTGGATCAAGGGACATGAAAAACACATCTCCTTTTCCATTACAAATAACTTGAAAGAACAAGTTGTCACCTATAAGAGTAAGGATTATACCATCACTAAAAACCCCATTTATTTTGTTACTAACCTTGGCATGGATGGGATTAAGTTTTATAGAAATAAATTTTGATAAAGGGGATGAAGAGGAAAAATTCATTGAAGGAACATGTTAGTTGGAAATATTATCTTTGGACACAACCGATGACAGCTAAGGGGACAACAATCAGTCCTTTTTATGGGGAGGTTCCCTTATTTTTCAAAAACTTGGAACTCTACTTATTTACAAATATATAGATTAACTATTCATGAGTGAGGATTTTAGTGAAGCAAATGATTCCATATTTGTAATATTTCCAATATAGAATATAAAAAATAAGTAGGGTTTTAGAGGAATAAATAATATCTTATATGAGAAAGATGAGTGAATTAGGGACACAAAGTTCAATCTAACCCACCGGTCAAGAATACAAGTATTCTCCTTGGTTATACAAGATTACTCACTACTATAAGATAAGAAGTGAAGAAAACAACACATTTAGATATAGAGACTGCAGAATCATATCCTAATAATTCATGTAAGATATTTAAAGAACATGTGAAAATCCATGGAATATAAATGCGAGATAGACACAAAGTTCCCAACAATAGATTCAAAGGATTTTTCAAAAACTTGGAACTCTACTTATTTACAAATATCTGATTAATTATTCATGAGTGAGGATTTTAGTGAAGCAAATGATTCCATATTTGTAATATTTCCAATATAGAATATAAAAAGAAGTAAGGTTTTAGAGGAATAAAGAATATCTTATATGAGAAATATGAGTGAATTGGGGACACAAAGTTAAATCTAACCCATTGGTCAAGAATGAAAATATTCTCCTTGGTTATACAAGATTACTCACTACTATAAGATAAGAAGTGAAGAAGGCAACACATTTAGATATAGAGACTGCAAAATCATATCTTACTAATGCATGCAAGATATTTAAAGAACATGTGAAAATCCATGAAATATAAATGCTAGATAGACACAAAGTTCCTAACAATATATTCAAAGGATTGAACAAAAAGTTTCAAGATTCAAATATATTAATTCTCACATTCACAAGATTCAAGAAATGGAAAAGGAAATAACACAAATAAGGGAGAGAAAGTGTCTTCTTTTGTATTGATCAAAATTTATGTATCTACATCCAGGAGCACCAAAATCAAACCCCTTCAAAATGAAAAAAAAAGACTTATATATGCCGAGAGGTGGTTATAACCAACTTTCTAGCTAATTATATTTTAATTAAGTGCTAAATACTAAATTAGTGAATTAAATAAGTTATATTTATTTTACAATTTCACTTTTAAATAATAATGATAACTTCAAAGGATAACAAATAGAGAGAATAAGATCTATAAGAAGGTATGTTGGATAGTGACACCTATGTAACCTTTATCTTAAGGACATATACTTAGAATTTGGTGGCAGTGAATTAGAGAATTCTATGACCTTTGGAATGACTGTGTTTGACATTGTAGCTAACCAATTGCAAAGGGAGTATTCCATTTCTTTAGAAATTTCTCCATTCTCAGTAACAAGCCTTTGGTGGATTCTACAAAATTTTTAGTTCGAGATCTCTTCCATCTTCTCTCTGTTCACATCGATTCATCCTTGACAAAATCCTCCTTGATCAATGCATTAGACTTGGCTTTGACCTTATCCACAAATTTTTTCTATAGAATTGTCCTTGTATAACTAACATCGAATATCCTAAAATCAGAATATATTTCTAACTTGAATGATTCTCCTCTCTACACCATGTTCTTCAGTTTAGTTGTAACCTCTTCAAGGAATCGATCCTCCACTGACACTATAGACCGACTTACGGAACAAATTGCTCTTGGAATCATCAAAGATCCGTGATACAACATGATTTTTACATTAATTGTTGTCATGATTCTTAGATCCTAAATATTGTATGACCATATCTTGAGTTATTTCTCAGCAACACTAATAGTTGAATTGAATTTATCTTATGCTAAAGATATGTTTTCATACATTTTTAAGGCTTTATTTATTAAACTTAGTGCAAAAACTAGCATTCCTTGAATCCATGTCTTAGAAGCTCTACCAAATGATGCATGATTATGAATATATTTATATCTTTTATATGTTTTTAGAAAGAATAGTTGTAGGAGGAAATGAGGAGAGAGGATTGGGATCAAGAGGGACCTTGCTAGTGGAGAGAAAAGACTTTATGAAATTATAAATAACTTGAACCTATTCTTCCAAAAAAAAATTGTCTGCTTTCCTTTATCCACTCTTTTAATCATTTTAGAAACAATATATTTTATGTTATGGACCTCTCCTTAAAGATTTAATTATCTAATTGAAATCCTCATCAGATCTAGGTCTCAGTAACAATGATCTATCATTTTCATCCTTGTCTCCTTTTGGTTTGGAAATTTCCATAAAATGTTTTCCTTTTGAATTGGAGACCAAACACAATGTTTTCGTGGCCTTTTTTAGAGGAGGAGTAGGGGTTATGTCAAGTACAGAAGATACAATATCAAAACCAAGGGAAATAATATTAAAATAAGAATTCCTCTTCTTGTTATCAATCATGGGTTGAACCCATGTGAAGGAATCACTTACAGGTGGGTAGGATGTGGTTCCAATGCAAGAAAATTTTGTGGACCAAGAGGTTGAGTAGTGGACACCTCAATATTTGATACCCCAATAGAAGAGGAAATTGATCTCTTGACATCAATCTTGGGCCTACTGGATTTTCCAGTGTCAAGTTCAATAATTTCTAGCTCTTTATCATCATCACTTTCTTCCTCTTCCTCTTCCTCTTCCTCTTCTCTTCCTCCTCATGATCATTCTTTTATCCTTTAGACCCATTTTTCAGTTCATATTTCTCTTCCTCAGTTTATTTCACCTCTTCTCCTCAAGTTTGTGATACTTGTTCCAAAGTAAGAGAAAATTCTTCAGTCAATTCATGACTTTTCTCTTTTTCAAATTTCTTCTCAGATGTCTCTTCTATCTATGATTTTTCTTTCTTTGTGTACACCTTGGTTGAGGAATCCAATGGTGGGGAGGAATGAATTAATTCAACTGGAAATTTAGGATGAGGAATGCAAACTTATTTGTTTAAAGAATAAGCCTCTTGGAATGAAGATTGTTTAACAGCTTTCTTTTTATCCCCTCATTTTCTAATTAAACACATGATTGTTCCTAGCTAGAACTAGATTATTCATATCATATGGGTCATCCCTTTCCTTCTAAGACCAATAAATATTTTGGAGAGGCATATGCTTTGAATGGTTTTATAAAATCAACTTAGTAAAAATATTCATTGTCATCCTCAAAATCCTCAGAACATGATAGACCTTGAAATATTTAATATGTTGTAAAGAGGGTATCCCAAAATACCTTCTCCTTACCTCATATTCATCAATAAAAACATCACACTTATCCACAATGTTAGGAACATGATAGTAATACATTCTTAGATGATTTGAAATGAACCCTTTACTGTCAAAAGAGGGTCTTTTGTGATAGGAATGGAACTTGAAGTTGGTGGTGGTCCTCTCCACATTCTATGTATCAAGGGTAGATCTACATGTGTAGTTTCCTAGGGAAATAGGAAACTATATCCTTTTTATTTTCTTATCCCAACAAGTCATATGAAATATATCCATTTGTCTACTGACCTCTACAAAAAAACTTATCATTGTAAGGCATTGGTAATTTGTTAGGTGCATTCTCAAAACCACCAATCTAATATAGGAAAGCTTTATAAATTGGGCAAAAAAATACCATAGGTTTGTTGGAAATGTGTATCACTTGTGTTATCATTGATGTCAAGTGGTCTAGTTGAACTAGGTATGTTGGATATGTGATCTAAGTATGTTGGCTAGGTCATATAGAAGTCGCCAAAGGTAAATTTGTGTGTCTTCTATCTCTTAAAGGTGGTATGAAGGTAAAACAAGGTCCATAAGGTAACTAAGAGATGTCAATGAGTCTGTTACATGTCCATGTAGTCTAATCATGAATTGTATGTGTTATATTTAGTAGGGGAAATATAATCCACGGATAATATATCCACCATTAAAGTTGTAGACTATAGATTATGGCATGCGAGTTGATTAAGAAAAAGACATAACTTGAAATAGATCATGAATAACAAAGTTAAATGAGCAAGAGCTCAAAGAAAAAAATGAACAAGAAAAAGAGACAGATAACACCATATTTAAGTGGAGAAACCCGAAGGAAAAAATCTACTAGAAAACCATTGTCTTTATTAAGAATTTACACAAGTTTAACCCATCACTTCCACTTCAGTCCTCGCAGTATTTCACAACACTACGAGCTATGTCACTTGATCATTTAATACAATAACGATGACCATCTAGCTCATATTTTATTCTCCTAATGTCTTACATAGTATACTCTGCAAGCATATCTTACAAGTATGATCTCAATCTTTAATGCTATACTATACAAATGTAACCGTTTTCTAAAGAAAATCCCAAGAGGGGTCACCTACATCAATATGGGTGGGTGAATCATTCAAGTTGCTTCACTCTTAAATGTGATTGATCATCACAATACAATTTGATTATACAAACTTTAATAATGTTGGGGCATGCCCAAGTGGCTAATCCCACTTGAAATTATCACCCTAACACTCCCCCTTAATGTTAATTGGGAAAAAAATTAGGCAGAGCAAAATTTACCTTTTATATGCAAAAGGGTTTACAAACCTTGAATCAATGATTTTAACTAGTATGCCAATAAGGGAAATCCGTAGATCTTCCCATACAAAAATTATTAAGATGGTTTATTTACATATGAAGACTTACATCATATTATGGATCCTTTTATAAACTAAGGAATACCCATAACTAAATATTCACTAGGATTTACAAGTAACTTCACATAAGGTGACACATTTACTTATTAAAAAATGGAGGAAGTATTCAAAGTTTAGAATGTTACAACCATGTGTAACCTATCCTTACATGATCACTTTATTATATAAAAAGTGGGTGTCATGATCCAATCTTTTAAAATGACCCATCACGATGTGGCATTGTCATACACATTCCCCCTCAAGGGAAAATCTGATAAGCTCAACAATGTACAAAAATTCATAGCATGCAATGGCTTAGTGAAGATGTCTCCAACTTGATTTCTTGATGTTGGACTGGATTATTCATCATGAGAAATTTGGCCTTCACTTAGAGGAGGAATAACTCCTTTATCTCCAATGTGTATCACCACTAGCACCCTCTTTAACCATATGGCTCTTTTGCTTCTCCAAGTGATGGTGTTTACATCAAAACTTGAACACAAATCCATATACATATCCAACAGAAAATCAGAAAATAGCATAATAAGCATAATAGAAAACATATTGAATTTCACTTTTAACCAATTATAAAGGTTAAACACTAGTTAGATAATAACTAACACATCATTATGCTTAATAATTGCCAAATATGTTTCAACAAACATGTATCATTTTCCAAGCCTTTTTATAAAAAGATAAGACTTGATAGATAATTGAGTTGATTAGATAATCAAATAATTCATGAGTAATCATAGTATTCATAGAAGAAAAGCATAATTTAATCTTAGACATGTCATATATGATTAGATTTTTTATGGCAAAAAAACATTATTTAATAGTCAAAAACATTGTCTTACTTCTCAAGAATTATATTCTTGTTACTACTAAGAGATCATGAATTGTATTGATAAGAGAATCATTAGCATCAAATAGTTAGAGAGAACATGTTCATGAAAGAACTTGACATAGGCATCCTTGTCGAGTCGAGGATTGAAATATCTCCCCCTCAATTTCTAGATCCATTATATAAAAACAAATGAAAAACAACTTTTCATAACATTTTCAGTTTTAGGATACTCAGAGGAGGGCAGAGAGGCGGGTTTATAAAAATGTTTCTCTAGAATATACACATATTCTTTGTAACCTCTAGGTATAACTTATAAATGCACTTGATGCATTAAAAATATTCTATCAATATCTATTTTACCTCTCCGTGATAATTCTCAGACACCAATGGAGACAAAAAATATCAAAGACAAATCAACGAGGCTAAGCGAGAGACAAAAAAGATACAAATATTTTAAATTGTTATATGACAAAAACACCCCAAATTTGATCAAAAAAATAGCTTGAATTGGTCAAGTTTTGGATCAATTTAACAGGCTAGGTCATGTTTCGGTTATAGATCTATTTTAATAGGAAAATGAGCTAATTAATTAATTAATTAATTATGAGCTTAAGATCATAGCACAGTTTGTCAAATCTTCAAAAATAGCTAGATTTGGTCTAAAATTAGCTTAAATTGGTTGATTTAAGATCAAATTTATAGAATAGAGTTGGGGTTGAGTTACAAGAGCTCAAAACTTTATTTAGAAACTTAACTCGATGATCTAAAGGATGAGATGTCTAATTCGGAATCCGCAAGACAAAGAAACTTTGGAAGCCACTATACAAAGACAAATTAGAAAACCCACAAGACAAAGAAATCTTGACGAGTTATTTAGCGAATCGACGGGGCGAGCTAAGAAAATGAGCTACTGTAACAAATAAAATAAGTTAAATAAAAGCTCATATAGGGGTCAACACATGGTACTGATCAAAAATGCCAAGAAAGGCACATGTCGGCTTTAAAATAGATCCTTGGGCAGATGTGAAATTTTTATAAATTAAATTCAAATCCTTTTTGGGACTGAAATTGATTCAAAAATGCAACAAAATATAAACAAACATGGGTCAATACACGTAGCTTTAAGATAAAGCAAATACATGTGTCACTTTTTAATTAGCTCACATTTCATAATGCAACTAATAAGACATAATGACAATTAATTAAAAGACAGAACCATATACACGTGTCTTTAATTAATTGGATCACATTTCACACTTTGACACAATGTGACAAAAATTCTAAGTCAAACAAGCCACTTGTCAAAAAATTAATGGCATAAAATTTTAACACTAGTGAAGGTGACATAATGATAATGCAAGTCAAAAATAATTGGATCACATTTCACAAGTTTGACAAGTGTGAAAAGTAGAATATGTGTCCATTTTCAATTAGATTAGGCTTCGCAGTTCATAGACTTAAAAACCCCGTGGAATGAAGAAAAGAATTTGAAAGCCGCAGTATAAGGAAAGGATGGTAAAACTATGAACAAGTCAGAATACCACACATGGAGAAGTTAAAAAAACATGTCAATAGATAAGTGGTTCACACTTCACAAATTTGCCAAAAATTGATAGAAATGTACATGTCTAAATGTTATTGGATTGCACTTCACACTAAGTCAAAAAGATACGTGGAGCCTTTTTAATGGCTCTCTTTTCACAAGACTGAAAAATGTGATAAGGTAGAAAATTTTAATTGGATAAAAAATGCCACAAATAAATGACTAACAACTACTAAATGTGCAACAATTATATTGGTTCGGATTTCACAAATATGAAAATGCGATAGAAAAGATACTTCCAGAGAAATTTTATTGCCTTAAGTTTCACAAATGTTAGAAATAGCTAAGTCAAGTCTAACAATGCAAAGACATACATAAAGCCCTTATCGGCTTGCATAATTGCAAGTGATAATTAGATAAATAATATTCGACACCACGAAGCAAGATGGAGATTTTTTATTAGCTAAGGCTTCATAAAAGCGACAAATGTGATGCTAGTTGGAGCAATATGATTCTCTCAAGCTTCGCAGTCAAAAGAAGTCAAATAATTTTGTCGGGGTGAGTCTAGATGGCACAAAACAAAATTTCCCAAGCTTCACAATGAAAGAAAGATGTCAGATTGAAGCTATTTGGAACTCTAAGAGAGGGTGCAGATTCAAAAACATGAAAAGAACAGGGAAGATATGTGAAGCAATATTATTGATCCAAGCTTCAGAAATAAATTATGACCAAAAATAGGAAGCCAAATTGCACAAAACGATTGGCCCAAAATTGCAAAGGAAAAATGATGAAAAAATAAACATTTTACACCCGGGAAAAACTTAAAAGTGTTGAATAAATTGTATCTAACTAAATATTTTGGATCCACATTCAAAAAAATGTAATAAGCGGAAAACTAGAAAAATAGCTCACAGATAATGGATTCAAGATGTAAATTGATAAAATGATAGCAGAGGAAAATATCTAAGTGAAAAAAATCTTAAACATGATTTAAAAAACCATTTAGCCCATTTTTAATCAATATTTCAAGCAATATTAGGTGGGAATTGGAATTTTAAACCTGGTTATCTTGAACATGACTATGGAACTTTTGGGTCTTGTAGATCCGTCAATAAAATGCTTCTATATTGATCTTGCACATGCACAATCACCACACTTTTATACCATGTTAGATTTAGTAGGGGAAATATAATCCACAGATCATAGATCCACCATTAAAGCCGGAGACTATAGATTATGGAATGAAGTCGATTAAGATAAAGACATAACTTGGAATAGATAGAGAATAAAAAATTTAAATGAGAAAGAGCTGAAAGAAAATAATAAACAAGAATAAGAGATAGATAAGACCAGATTTAAGTGGAGAAATGCAAAGAAAAAGCTCTACTTTAAAAGTACTTTCTTTAATTTTAACCCAACACTTCCACGTCACTCCTTATTATTTCACAATGTTGTAGAGCTATGTCTCTTCATCATTTAATACAATAACAACAACCATTTAGCTCATCTTTTATTCTACTAGTGTCTTACATAGTATGTTCTCGCTAGCGTATCTTATAGTCTTATCTTAGTCTTTAATGTTTGAATGTACAAATGTAACCATTTGCTAAATCCAATCCCAAGAGAGATCACTGAAATCAATATGGGTGGGTAAATCAGTCAAGCTGCTTCATTTTTAAATGTGATTGATCATCATAATAAAGTTTGATTAGAAAAAAATTAATAATATTGGGGTGTTCCCAAGTTGCTAATCCCACATGACATTATCACCCCAATAGTATGGATTAAGTCAAGTCATTCCATGCTGAGAATTCACTCAAACCAAAGTCAAAAAAGCTAGTTTTGACCACTAGAGGAAAATTACAGGTTGGATTTCTTGTTTTATTTTGTCTACAAGTTAGAAATGATGCTATAAGCATGATCAATATGTGTCACACGGAGTATTGGGTCATCTAGTGAAAGTGGTAGTTGAAATTGGCTCATTCATGCTTGTTTCTAGTTTCTAATGAGGTGTGAGAAGTTGGTACATGGTATGGCAGGGTCATGTGGGCATGAGATTAACTTAGGAATGTTTTTTAGGGCATGTGTGAACAATAACAAGGGTTATTTTAGCTCCTAAAGGAAAAAGTCAGAAGTTCACAGAAATTGGATTTGAGAACTAGCAGTGTAGTCTAGTGAAAATGAGATTGGATAGAAGAGTATAAGAATATCTATGTAAAATGAGCTTATGGATCATATATAGGGGTGAGTTGTGTTTCTTCAAGACAAAAATCATCAAGTTATGAGAAGGTATGTGGAAGTTATGTTAGCTTTTCTAAAATAGGATTTTTGGAAATTGAATAAAAAATCTGCCTAGCTTCTTAATGCTCAAGAAAAATATAATGCATCCTTTAGATAAATCATAGAAGGAATTTTTGTAGATTAATCCATTCTTGAAATATTTCAAAATGTTTCAGGACATTTGGACATGTTTTAAGAAAGTTGTGAGCATTTTTCAAACAGGCTTCTTCTCCTTCCTGGCATGTGTCTTGAGTCTTCAAGATCAAGTTGAGTGTCTATTTTCATTAATAAATATTTGAGTTCTAAGAATCTTTTCATAGTTAATTTATAAGATGTTTGATTATTTGGAATGGTTTCTATTTGAAGGTCATGTTGTGATCTTAGGTGCTTGATGTTGTCCTAGAGAATGTGTCTAAAACCCGTGTCACATGAATTCAAAGTGCTCGAGGTGTCTTCCTCTATCTCTGTTTCATAAAGATCTTAGACATCATGTTCGAGTCTAAAATAACTCTTTGCATCATAATTATGAAGCATTTGAGAAAAATTATGTATTTGGTGGTCTATTTGCTTGTTTAGAAGACTCTTTGAGTCATACTTTTCTCATACACAAGTATGTAATTAATTTTTCTTCATAACAAGGTTTAAGGAAGGGTTTCCAAATGGATTTTATAATTTTGGTAAAATATCCAAAAAAATTCACAACATCAAAGACATTTAGTACCTCAATCAAATTCATTTGCAACTAACAATTTACTCCAAACATTGTTTGCTTCACTGTAACTATGGTTTCTTCATGACTAGGTGAATTCAAAGGTGTTGCATGACCATTTAATCATGGAGATAGTTTGATAAACATTGAAAAACACCTTCAAAATTAATATCATCGATTCATGAGGTTTTGTGTCATATATTCAATTTTCTATACTCACGGGTCGTTTACATTTGTGCTAACCACGATCTAAGGTTTCTTGAAATTCTTTTACTCGAATATGGAATATCAAGCAATCAAAATTCATAAAAATTCTCATTAATCTATGTGTAAGGTGTATAAATCTCTTTTATAAATAATTTTGGACTTCAATTGGTGTGGTGAGAGAATGAGTTGACAGAAATCTTAAAAATGACCATGAAAATGGCACATGGTCGAGTTATAGTTGTTTTCTATACAAATTATTTTCAAAATAAGTATGGAATCTATTGAACATGTTCTTCAAATAATTTTATGCCTGAATAAAAGTGAATTTTTATTTGAATCAAGAAAAAAAACTCAAAAAATTGAAGATTTCAAACCGCTTGTTGTGTATTATCACCCAAATAATTGCAGAGTTTGATATTGAAGGTTTTAAGTGAAAATTATTCAATGAAAATGAAATATTCAATATGGAAGAGTGTCTTGAAGCTTAGTAATGGTTAGGAGGATGAAACATAATGGAATTCATCATTTGAATGGAAGATTTGGTATAGTTATAGTATGTGACGAATGAATCGTTAAGTTCTTGATATTTGTGAAGGTGAATGGTGTTAGGTCAAGATAATTTGAATTGAATAGATGTGTATGGAATTTCAAGAGCTCCAAATAATCATATTTTCTTGAAATACCTTTATATCTCGACATGGAATGTAGAAAGACGATTATTTGTCTCTTTCAAATAAGGTGAGAACTCTTGGGCTTACAAGGAGATTTAAAAATTCAAAAGACTACCAAATGGAGCTCAAAGTTTTTGAGAGGGATGTTGAATATTTTCTGCATAGAGACAAAGAGTAATTGAACCATTAGTGATTTAGTGAAAATTTCATGTAAAAATTGAAACAAAAACATATTGTGGAGGAGAAATTTAAGAGTCTCTTGATATTTAATGGTAGAGTGAGAAGTTTTTCTTATCTACAAAAGGGCTACTGTGTAGATACCAACATGATTAAAAAAAAAATTCTCTTCAATTGAAGAAAATTTTCTGCAAAGCAAAACCCTTGAAAGTCTCTTTCAAGACAATATCTGGTCTTTGTGGAATGGAGATGATAATGTGAAATTTTTATGAAGGTGAAAAGTCTAACTCGGTTCGTAGTTAATTTTTTGTCGAAACAAATTGATAGTATTGTTGATATTCTAATTGTATATTGTAAACTATTGATCAAAACATTGACCCATTGTTCGAACATCAATAAAGAAAGGATTCAAGTTTTTTGTGTGTTCTTGTCATGTGTTTATGTCATACTAGATTATATCAAATTGTGATCAAGAACTAGTGTATGTGATTCATATGGATGTATGTTCATTGTTTGAAATAGAGAAGTGAAATTTTTATTACAGGATTGATTCTTTTTTACTTACATTGTTCTTTACAAGATGCCACAATGACTCTAAGAAATGAAAACTCAACAACATATATGACACTTACATAAGTCATAAAATCACATAGACACATGATAACACCATATACATGTTTATACCACACTTTTCCAAATAAAAGAGTACTATCAATGACCCAACCACAAGACAAATGACTCAAGGATTGGCATACCCACAACACATCATTTCTTTAATTACATCTGAGTTATGATTAACATTCTAAGAACATTATTGTGCAAGGATAGCTTTCTCCTTTTTCCATCTACAAAATATTAAGTTCATTCCACATTTAATTTATAGTTTGACCATTTTAAGTTGGCTTCCTTTATGCATCACGGAAATTTCCATAACTTACTTGCTTATTTGGCACAATTCAAATCACATATAAAGTACTTAATTATCTTGTTCTTATGTTAAGAATATGCTTCTCAAACATTTATTTAATGTTTAAAATTTTACCCTTGCTACACAAGTGAATCTAACGTGATGTCAAGATGAAATCTTGGGATTAAGGAAGACATAGATTCGAGATAGCTTTTTCCCCAAGAACATCCTTCGATCACGGAATAGTTATTTCACTACCATAGTTAATAAAGTTCAATAACTTATTGACTTCCATTTATATTTATATATCTTTTGTTTTCTCGAAGTTTGGTCACACCAAGGCAATACATATTCTTTGAAACACATAAAGATATTTAATTGAGTTATAAGGACTCCAAGAGTGGTAGTATCCCTAACCTCAAATCTCTTTTTTTTTTTCTTCTATGCTTTACTTTTACATCACATTATGGTCACATTTTTACCATCATTTTATAACAAAAGAGTTACGAAAGCACTTGTCTGACATCTTAAGGAAGTACATGGTTAGAAGCATTATAAACTACACATGAACCACAAGTGACCTATGTTCACAAAGATCCCATGTCTCGCATTTCACGATTCCGCATAAGGAATATTATTTATTCCTTAATGCCATAAAATGACATAACAAGGGATTATGGGACAAGATTTTAGTTTCTAAGGTTCTCTAGAATCAACATCTTTCAAATCAATTTCATATGCAAGGAGTTAAATTATAGTTTTTTACCCACAAGTTAACATCCTAATCCACTAGGGTTTAGTTTAATTCCAATTTTCACTTAGGGATTTACGCTCTATTATAGATTAGAATAAGGTTCAAAACATATTCACCCTATAAACCCTCCATAAAAGATCAAAGCACTATATTGTCACTAGCCAAAGATAATACATATAGCTAAGAGGATCTATTCATTAACAAAATTTTAAGTGATAGAACCACTATTTCACTAGCTCCATGATGTCATCTAGATCCCACAAGAAATTCATTGATGTAGAAAATTTAATTCTAAATCTATCTTCAAAAGACAAGGTAGTCCACTAGGATACGAAGGAAGAGTTAGCTCTACTTACTCCAGATCAAGTTTGACTGTGTTGCTCCTATATGTCTGGTTTATGTCGATGTCACTAAATGTACCTACTAAGACAGATAAACCCTTTCTTGGGATCTTATTTTCCTAAACTAGGATGTTCCATCGAGTGTAAAGGTTTTTGAAGGTCACAGTTTTCTACACTAAGGGATTAACATAGGCAGGTTAGTTATATACAAATTTTGAACTAGGGTTGACTGTTGTGGTTAGGTTCCTTTATTACATTTTCAAGGTAAGAAACACAACACCAATTATTAAACCAATAATTGCACAATGAAAGTTCACTACAAGGTATAAATTTCAATTCCTTTTGACATTTGTATTCCACTTTTACCATAACAATTTTGGGATCAAAATAACATCCATGAAAGAAATACCAATTTCTCAAGCTCTTATTAATCTAGTGATTTTTACATACTACCAATTTCAACAATAAGTCTTTCAATATATTACCAAAAATAAACAATGAATTACTCAACGCCTTTACGTCATCATTCTTTCATCCTGCAAAAACCACGTGAGCAAGATATCAATGATAAATCGCTGGCATGGCATCCACCCTAATCTAACATAATTATCATTTTTCAGTTTCCCATTTACATATGATAAAAATTACAATTTGCAATCGAAATAAAAAAGGTTTAGAGACATGTATTCATTACATTTCATTTTGCTTCTTTTTGTAACCTAGGAGAGAGAAAGAGAAGGGTAGAGAGAGAAAACACCGTTTTGTCAAAAGTTCTAATGCACACAACAAGTTTCATTATAGTGTTTTAAACAGTTATTTACATGTGTTAAAAGTTCCAAGGTGGTTTGGCAACCCTACGAGGGTCCCGCAGCTTTCTACTTTTACATTTTCTCACTAGCTACAAAATGTTCAAAATGGGCTCGGAGGCTAAGAAACCACTTCCAAAAGTTATCTTCCAATGAGAACGCACACCATGATTAACTTTCTACGTGTCCCTAGATATACCAAGAATTCAAAGCAACTGATGGAATTGGGAAAAAGTGAATGGTTTGCATTTGGCGGCAAGTTTTCTGGGGCCATTGGTCGTAGTTGGCCCAGTGAAAATTGAACAAAATTTAGCTCGAGGGCTCAGAAAACCACGTCCAAAACTAACATTCGATGGATGAGCATGCCATGAGACACTTCCTACAAGTTCCCCTATGTGAGGAGAATTCATCAAAGTCGACGGGACTGAGAACTAGAAAACCATTTTCAAATGGTGACCAGTTTTCTAGAGTGACAAGTGAAATTGGTCAAGTTTGACCTCATCAAACTATGACCGGAGGCCTACAAATTAGCTTTGCCAAACTATCTAGAAGAGTGCTTTTCCCTAAACTGAATGTTCCATGTAATTGTCTAGTATAAACACTAGAGGTTTGCAAAGATGGGAAGTGATTTCTCTTTCCAGGTTTCAAATGGCGGTCTAGAATGAAAGCCAACTTTCTAGATTTAACAACTTCCTATCACTACAAAACAGTGTAACATGGCTCCTATAAGGGCATCAAAAAGATCACAAATGTTCATTCAGGGTCAATCCAAGGATTTAAGTGACACCTCACATAACAAGGTACACGAAGAAATCTTAACCTCCCTTTTCCGAGATACGAAGGTTACTTTGCGAGTCCCCAGAAATTACAATTTATCTAATTAAACAAGGGAGTGGTCAAGTCATTTACAGGGAACTCAACTTCAGCCTGTCAATTAAAAAGGGTAATGTAGAAATCTAGTTTGGTTGTGACGCTTACTAGATCATCACGACGTGAGTGAACAAGTTTATTGTCTACCAAGAAATATTGGATCTTGTACATTACGATACAAGGTTTTACTATTTTTAAAACAAGTTTATTTTATACAGCATAATATACGAAAATCCTTTGGTTATAAATTTTCATTTTGTTGCAAAAGAAAAACTAAAGAACATAAATTATGAGAGATGAGGAGAGATGAACCATGCCTAGTGGAGTGAATCCGGTCAAACCCACAGGATGTGAGCTAATCCAAGCAGTTTCACTTGGACTCCAAAAGATTCATCCGTCTATTAGGCATTCTATCAAATGGTTTGCGTGCAACACGTCATCAAGCTTATCTTTTCCTGAAAGAGCCTCATCCATAACTGGTAATGAAACAAACAAATTGGTTGAAATATTTCTGAGGATTGTTGCAAAAGGAGTGCCTATTCCACTGCTCCGACCAGCACACCAGTCATTCCAACTTCCCATCACCGTTGATGACCATATCCTTGGCAGCTCTTAGAGCAACATGGAGCATAACAAGGTTCTCTGTACTGATTAAATGCTCTCCATTGTACATTCTGTAAATCATGGCACTCCAAGAGACCACATTTCTTTGAGGCATTCAATCAAACAGTTCACATGCCTTGAATACACTTCCACATTTTCACGTATAACAACTATGACACTTACAAAAAACAGATTCTATTGTTCATACCCTACTCCAAAGCTTCCACATTTTTGCACAGGTTGGAGATATACTGGAAAATGTAAACTGATTGGGTTAGAGAAGAGGGCCTATGAATGGCACAGACCTCATACACATCCCCCATGTGCATTTTCAACTACAACATCGACAAAATTTCTCTTTCCATTTATGCTCTAGGTTGGGGAAGTCCACGCAGAGAACCATGGCCCTAAGATGACATCTAGGAGGATCTTTTTGGAAAAGGTTGTGGAGTCTGGCTTTACATGTACCAATTGCATTTTCTTGAAAGTTTCCAAGGCCTTTTCAACAAACTCATTTTGTTCAGATCCATGCACCCCCAAACCAGCCACCCAACACCTAAAACCAAAGCATTATAGATATGTGTTTACAAACAAGGGAAATATTTTGCCCTAATCCTGCCCCTTTACGGGCTTTTTTTTTTAAATTTTAAAACTTTTATTTTATTTATTATTATTTTTTGTTTGTTTAAATCTAAAAAAATGTCATAAAACCCTAAAATGAAGTAGAATAACAATAAACATGAATAATAATGATCACCACATTAATAAAGATAACACAAATCTATAATAATAATAATAATAAAAATAATGCAAATTTATAAATCATAGCCCGTCAACAATGAGTAAAACAATAATAAGTACAAAATGACAATTCAATATAATAATTATTATGTAGATGTCCCTTCAAGTTGGACATGCCATAACGACATCAAGACAACATTAAAACCACCTATAGAATTTGAGAATGAGATTTTCCTTTAACCGGATAGTCATCCATGATGCTACGAGGTCCACAGTCTAGGGTGTCGACAACGACCCAAAAGGCAAGAAGGAGAGGGAAGGTGCAAAATCTTCACTGCGACAAGGAAAAAGTCAACAATGGTCAATGAGAGCACATGCACACAAGTCTCCAGGCTTAGCAACATGGGGTCGTTAGGTTAGGGACTGGGGGAACATCGAATGGGGCATTACATTCTCCTCCTTAAGAAAGCATCATCCTCTATGCAACATACAATGAAGAAGGAGAGATGGTAAGCAACAAGGAACAAATAATGGAAAAAGTGCACTCTATGGTTAAAATTTAGTTGATTAAAGCACAGCCACGAGGTGGCCTTAGGAACATTTGGCAGAAATTTTAACTTTCAAGGTTCTGTGAAGATTGGTAGTTCCCTCTTATTCATTATTTCATTAATCTCTTCTATTAACATTATTCTTAATTCAAGTCCTTTAGAATTTCATCTTTTTAGAATTTTAGTTTATTCCTTCCTATGGGTTCCCATCATGAACTACAGTCACAACACCCTACCAGGGTCATACACAACACTAAAATTTCACAAGCATACTTTTACATACTTTCACGACCATATCACATCACAAGGGTTTCACCAAAACATGGAATGACAACAAGTATACCACATAGCAAATAATTTCCAACGATTATGTCATAGACATCGATCCAGAACACAGATTTGAATGAAAAGAGAATCAACACGCGATACATATACAATGAGTATCACAAGACCCAAAGAAATCCATGACTGTAATGACATAGTTCTAAGATAATATCCAATAGTCCATATCAACCAAGGGAAGAGTCAATCCCCAAACATAAAAAGGTGTCAAAAGACTCACACGGGTACACATAACTCACTATACCAACTCCACACATCTCACAATATTAAGAAATAACTCCATATGTCTCCTGAAGCATCATAAAACAACTCCATATACCTCCCAAACCATCACCAAATAACTCCATATGCCTCTCATAGAGAAAGAAACATAGTGTCAAAACCAAGCCGGGTCACTCAACCATAGAGCCCCATCAAGAATAATCAGGTCACTCAACCATAGAGTGCCATAAGAATAATAGGTCACTCAACCATAGAGTGCCATAAAAATAACAGGTCACTCAACCATAGAGGCTCGTCTCCTTTCTCCTTTTAATGAGGCCGGGTCACCCTATGGCCCTAGGCACATAGAGCCCCGTCACCCCTAACCCAAGTGACATAATAACTCATGGTTCAACAACCCGCTAGTTATCTGTAACTCCTTGGGGTGTACCCCCATACAATGAAGTGGGTCCATAGGTTCCACCACTCCATGGTGAATCCCATGACCCTATTCCAACACATTACGACATTAGAACCAGCATAACAATCCATTCAAATGCCAAGTGGAAAAATCAAAAGCCTTGGGCTAGGCTACAAAACTTTTAAATATGAAAAAAGATTTAAAACTAAGAAAAACAAATGGCTAATTAGCCATGGTTAGTGCAAAATCCAAATGTTAATGCAACAATCAAATAAATGCCCAAAATATAAGAACATGTCAATCAAGAAAATGGCTAGTTCTAGCTAAAAGAGATAATGATCAATTTACGAATAAAAATATGTATAGAGAAATAGCACATTACAATCACTATGTGGCCTCATACTACCACTAGAGGGGTACTCATCGAGTTGTTGGCACTTAGACATCGAGCCTCAGCTCATAAAAATATACATGTAACCAGAAATGAGTAAATCAAATAATGTATCTGTCATCATCTCTACCTGAATCATAACTCCAAACTCCCACAAGGATCAACATAGTCAAAATCACATAGGATTATTCAATGAACAATCCAATAGGAAAGAGCAGGGAACTCTAGTTGCATAAGTTGAGCCTAAGGTGGTGCACACCCACAATATACTGAGCAAGCTCGAAGTATACTAAATAGATAGAAGTGGGTTTTCAGTCTATATAAGACTCCACTTCCTCACTTGTACTCAGCTCAAGATTATGAAAACCTGGTCCATGCCTCCTCTCTCCACACATACACTCTTGACAATTTATCCCCTTAGGGTCATCTAGTGTAAGGTTCACAACATACACATAACTACATCACTAACACAATGGTGATTCATGCACATTAACCATAACGTCTTACACATGGTATATATATATATATACATGTATAACACAATCATTACTTTCACGAGTTACGATACATCACATTACCTCATCCCGCACCCAAAGTGCAATCACTGTACACTAGGGATCATACTCACCATATGCCCCTAACTCATGACATGAACCATCACATATTACATGAATTATATGTATGAGGAACACAATGTCTAACCTTACAACATATAGTCAATTGCAATACAACACGATGATGCACACAACAAATCACAATATGGTGATGACACCACGATAAAATTCCTTTCACTTTACATCAATTTTGTCATGCAATACATCAATACACCTTCACATTACATAATGCCAAAATGTTCTAACCCTCAACAATCCACAATAACATTCCATTCACAAAAACAAGGTGGTACATCACACATGGATTCCTCATTGAATCCATGAAAAGGAGAGTCGATACTCTCATCACAAGCACATCAACATGACAACAAATATGCACAAAGTGACATGCACCACATGTGCATTCACAATTTCACAATTACGACATAGTTCACATCACACATATATCACATTACTCTTCCAATATCCACCACCATCATGCAGAATCATCACAACTCCAATCCATCCTAGAGGTTTGAGAGCATGAACCTCTGCTCTGATACCATATGTAGTGCCCACATTTTACACACTCAATTACAATAGTAAAATACCAGGATATTTTTTTTTTTTTTTTTACTTACATTGCTCATTACAAGATGCCACAAGGACTCCAAGAAAGGAAAACTCAACAACATATACGACACTTACATAAGTCATCAAATCACATAGACACATGACAACACCATATACATGTTTATACCACACTTTTCCAAATAAAAGAGTACTAGCAATGACCCAACCACAAGACGAATGACTCAAGGATTGGCATACCCACAACACATCATTTCTTTAATTGCATCTTAGTTATGATTAACATTCTAAGAACATTATTGTGCAAGGATAGCTTTCTCCTTTTTCCATCTACAAAATCTTAAGTTCATTCCACATTTAATTTACAGTTCAACCATTTTAAGTTGGCTTCCTTTATGCATCATGGAAATTTCCATAACTTACTTGCTTATTTGGCACAATTCAAATCACATATACAATACTTAATTATCTTGTTCTTATGTTAAGAATATGCTTCTCAAATGTTTATTTAATGTTTAAAATTTTACCCTTGCTACACAAGTGAGTCTAACGTGATGTCAAGATGAAATCTTAGGATTAAGGAAGACATAGATTCGAGATAGCTTTTTCCCAAGAACATCCTTCGATTACGGAATAGATTATTTCGCTACCATAGTTACTAAAGTTCAATAACTTATTGAATTCCATTTATATTTATATATCTTTTGTTTTCTTGAAGTTTGGTCACACCAAGGCAATACATAATCTTTGAAACACATAAAGATATTTAATTGAGTTATAAGGACTCCAAGAGTGGCAGTATCCCTAACCTCAAATCTCTTTTTTTTTCTTCTATGCTTTACTTTTACATCACATTATGGTCGCATTTTTACCATCATTTTATAACAAAAGAGTTACAAAAGCACTTGTCTGACATCTTAAGGAAGTACATGGTTAGAAGCATTATAAACTACACATGAACCACAAGTGACCTATGTTCACGAAGATCCCATGTCTCGCATTTCATGATTCCGCATAAGAAATATTCTTTATTCCTTAATGCCATAAAATGACATAACAAGGGATTATGGGACAAGATTTCAGTTTCTAAGGTTCTCTAGAATCAACATCTTTCAAATCAATTTTGTATGCAAGGAGTTAAATTATAGTTTTCTACCCACAAGTTAACATCCTAATCCACTAGGGTTTAGTTTAATTCAATTTTCACTTAGGGCTTTACGCTCTATTATAGATTAGAATAAGGTTCAAAACATATTCACCCTATAAACCCTCGTAAAAGATCAAAGCACTATATTGTCACTAGCCAAAGATAGTACATATAGCTAAGAGGATCTATTCATTAACAAAATTTTAAGTGATAGAACCACTATTTCACTAGCTCCATGATGTCATCTGGATCCCACAAGAAATTCATTCGATGCAGAAAATTTAATTCTAAATCTATCTTCGGAAGACAAGGTAGTCCACTAGGATACGAAGGAAGAGTTAGCTCTACTTACTCCAGATCAAGTTTAATTTGTGTTGCTCCTATATGTCTGGTTTATGTCGATGACACTAAACGTACCTACTAAGACGATAAGCCCCTTTCTTGGGATCTTATTTACCTAAACTAGGATGTTCCATCAAGTGTAAAGGTTCGTTTGAAGGTCACAATTTTCTACGATAAGGGATTAACATAGGCAGGTTAGTTATATACAGATTTTGAACTAGGGTTAACTATTGTGGTTAGGTTCCCTTATTACATTTTCAAGGTAAGAAACACAACACCAATTATTAAACCAATAATTGCATAATGAAAGTTTACTCGCAAGGTATAAATTTCAATTCCTTTTGACATTTGTATTCCACTTTTACCATAACCATTTTGGGATGAAAATAACATCCATGAAAGAAATACCAATTTCTCAAGCTCTTATTAATCTAGCAATTTTTACATACTACCAATTTCAACAATAAGTCTTTCAATATATTACCAAAAATAAATAATGAATTACTCAACACCTTTATGTCATCATTCTTTCATCCTGTAAAAACCACGTGAGCAAGATATCAGCGATAAATCGCTGGTATGGCATCCACCCTAATCTAACATAATCATCATTTTTAGTTTCCCATTTACATATGATAAAAATTACAATTTGTAATCGAAATAAAAAAGGTTTAGAGATATGTATTCATTACATTTCATTTTGCTTCTTTTTGTATCCTAGGAGAGAGAAAGAGAAGGGTAGAGAGAGAAAACACCATTTTTTTAAAGTTCTAATGCACACAACAAGTTTTTTTATAGTGTTTTAAACAATTATTTACATGTGTTAAAAGTTCCCAAGGTGGTTTGGCAACCCTATGAGGGTCCCGCAGCTTTCTACTTTTACATTTTCTCACTAGCTACAAAATGTTCAAAACGGGCTCAGAGGCTAAGAAACCTCTTCCAAAAGTTATCTTCCAATGAGGATGCACACCACGATTAACTTTCTACGTGTCCCCAGATATCCCAAGAATTCAAATCAACTGATGAAATTGGGAAAAAGTGAACGGTTTACGTTTGGTGGCAAGTTTTCGGGGCCACTGGTCATAGTTGGCCTTGTGCAAATTGAACAAAAGTTAGCTCGAGGGCTCAGAAAACCATGTCCAAAACTGATGTTTGATGGATGAGCATGCCACGAGACACTTCCTACAAGTTCCCCTATGTGAGGAGAATTTATCAGAGTCGACGGGACTGAGAACTAGAAAACCATTTTCAAACGGTGACCAATTTTCTTGAGCGACAAGTTGAAATTGGTCTAGTTTGACCTCGTCAAACTACGACTCGAGGCCTATAAATTAGGTTTTCCAAACTATCCAGAAGAGTGTTTTTCCCTAAGATGAATGTTACATGAAATTTTTTAGTATAAACACTAGAGGTTTGTGAAGATGGGAAGTAATTTCTCTTTCCAGGTTTCAAATGGTGGTCTAGAATGAAAGCCAAATTTCTAGATTTAACAACTTCCTATCACTACAAAACAAAGTGTAATAGGGCTCCTATAAGGGCGTCAAAAAGATCACAAATGTTTGTTCGGGGTCAATCCAACGGTCCAGGTGATTCCTCACATAACAAGTTACATGATGAAATCTTAACCTCCCTTTTCTGGAGATACGAAGATTACTTTATGAGTCCCTAGAAATTGCAATTTATCTAATTAAACAAGGGAGCGGTCAAGTCATTTATTGGGAACTCAACTTCAGCCTATCAATTAAAAAGGGTAATGTAGAAATCTAGTTTTGTTGCGATGCTTACTAGATCATCATGATGTGAGTGAACAAGTTTATTGTCTACCAAGAAATATTGGATCTTGTACATTACGATACAAGGTTTTACTATTTTTAAAACAAGTTTATTTTATACAACATAATATACAAAAATCCTTTAGTTATAAATTTTTATTTTATTACAAAAGAAAAACTAAAGAACCTAAATTATGAGAGATGAGGAGAGATGAACCATGCCTGGTGGAGTGAAGCTGGTCAAACCCGTAGGATGTGAGCTAATCCAAGTATTTTCACTTAGACTCCAAAATATTCATCCATCTATTAGGCATTCTATGAAATGGTTTATGTGTAACATGTCATCAAGCTTATCTTTGCCTGAAAGTGCCTCATCCATAACTAGTAATGAAACAAACAAATTGGTTGAAGGATTTTTAGGATTGTTACATAAGGAGTGCTTATTCCACTATTCCGACTAGCATAGTAGTCATTCCAACTTCCCATCACCGTTGATGACCATATCCTTGGTAGCTCTTAGAGCAACATAGAGCATAACAATATTCTCTGTACTAATTAAATACTCTCCATTATACATTCTCAGTAAATCATGGAACTCCAAGAGACCACATTTCTTTGAGGAATTCTATCAAACAGTTCACATGCTTTGAATACACTTCCAAGTTTTCATGTATAATAACTATGACACTTACAAAAAACTAGATTCTATTGTTCATACCCTGCTCCAAAGCTTCCATGTTTTTGTACAGGCTAGAGATATGCTGGAAAATGTAAACTGATTGGGTTGGAGAAGAGGGCCTGCGAGTTACGTAGCCTCATACATGTTCCCCCATGCATTTGTAACTACAAAATTTGACAAAATTTCTCTTTCCATTCTGCTCTGATGGAAGTCCACGCAGGAGATTGGCACAGCTGGGAGGATGCTGGAAAAGGTTGTGGAGTCTGGCTTTACACGTACCAATTGCATTTGCTTGAAAGTTTCCAAGGCCTTTTCAGCAAACTCATTTTGTGTAGATCCTTTCACCCCTAAACTAGCTTCCCAAAACCTAAAACCAAAGCATTGCAGATATACGTTTACAAACAAGGGAAATATTTTTCCCTAATCTGCCCCTTTACGGGCTTTTTTTCTTTCTTTTTTTTTAATTTTAAAACTTTTATTTTATTTATTATTATTTTTTGTTGTTTAAATCTTAAAAAATGTCATAAAACCCTAAAACAAATTAGAATAACAATAAGCATGAATAATAATGATCGCCCCATTAGTAAAGATAACAGAAATCTAATAATAATAATAATAAAGAAAATTTATAAATCATAGTCCGTCAACAATGAGTAAAACAATAATAAGTACAAAATGACAATTCAATATAATAATTATTATGTAGATGTCCCTTCAAGCTGGACATGCCATAATGACATCAAGACAACATTAAAACCACCTACAGAATTCGAGAACAAGATTTTTCCTTTAACCGGATAGTCTTCCATGATGCTACAAGGTCCATAGTCTGGGGTGTCGACAACAACCCGTAAGGAAAGAAGGAGAGGGAAGGTGTAAAATCTTCATTGCGACAAGGAAAAATTCAAAAATGGTCAACGAGAGAACATGCACACAATTCTTCCAAAGCTTAGCAATAGGGTCATCAGGTCAGGGACTGAGGGAACATCGAATAGGGCATTATAGAAAGAAGAACTAAAGAAATGGAAATGACAATGAAGAAAGAGTTAAACATCATGGAAAGTAATGTATTATCCTTTTAAGAAAGCTCAGAAAATATAAATAAGATGTTAGAAGAACAAAATGCATATGGTGATAGAACATGCCTAGGTTTCATGGAAGATTCATGTAGTATAGATAAAAATGAAGGTGAATCAAGTCAAGGATCAAATGGAAAAATGCACGGTCAAGCAAGGGAGATAGTAAAAAGATTTCATCTCATGGAAGATAATATATCAAATATCCAAATATATACAGGTATGTTTCTTTTCATGGTAATTTCTACAAGTTTGGTGTTTATGGACATAGGGATAGTATGTGAAATTCTAATGTTGAAAAGAGAGAAGATTCTAAAATAGAAACTCAAAAACATCACTCTCAAGGAAAGAAGTAAGAGAAAAAAGTAGGAAAAAGATATGGATCTAAATGTTATCATTTTCATGAGTAAGGATATATAGAAAAGTATTGTAAAAATAAAAAATCAAACATAAGGAGGAATGTAAAAAAATTCAATGGCTATTTTTATGCTTGTAATTAATTTGGACATAGGGATTTTGAATGCAAAGGAAGACAATTGGAGTATTTTAGGTGCCACAAGGTAGGGCACATTACAACATTTTGTGATGGAAGTGAACTAAATAAATAAATTCAAAGATCCAAGTAGTAGACTTAGATATACAATAAAAAGGGAGAAGCTAATAAAAGTGTTCAAAAGGATCCCAAGAAGGTGACTGATCAAAATGAGGGGTCTGTTGTGATAAATGAAGGGTCTGTTATTAGGTATCTCATTAAGCTCCTCCATGGGTTATTAGTGTGAGGGCGTGATTCTATGTTAAGGGGTGTGTGTGTGTGTGTGTGTGTGTGTGTGTCCTTCATGATTTCAAGCTATGAGCTTCTAAGTATTGCAAGTTTTTGTGAATCTAAGTAATTGATCTTGTAATATGAGTCAAGTCTCTATGTTTTTGTGTCTTCATGGGTGCATGACTATGTTTACAAATTAGTTTTCTATTTTCTAACATGTAACACCCGAACTGTTGTTACTTCCTCCCGAGCATACAAGTGTTGATATGTGATTTCTTTGTAAAAAAAAAAAAGGATGTGTTCCTTGATTGAGAAATCATGCTTGATATGTACTCGAATCTTCTTTGCAGACGAGATCTTTGACTAAGTCGAATTTGATTAGACTCTTTTATTTATTTCATTTTACATCCGAGTTTAATCGATCTCGGAATGAATTATAGAGTTATCCACCTATAATACCTAGCCTTGGATCGGTGGTATTGATCCAAGTGGTGCTTTAAGTTTTTCATGATGAATTAAAATTATAAACCTTTCACAGTCAGTAAGGTCCGAATTCGTTGAATAAAGCCAATCCGAGTCTAACGCAGTTGATCGTGTGAAATGGAATGGTTCCCGATATCGAAGTATATCTCGGAAGGTCTTGGTCATGGACAGGTAATACCTTGTTGCATATAATTCCGTAGCCTAATGGCAGTACAGGAGTGAACCCTGTTCGAGAATGCATGCTGTAGGTCTTTTTCTGAGCGTAAGAAATGTTAGACCTAACTGGAATTATAAATGTTAGTAACCTAAAACTAAACTTAACCTAGGGGTTAGTGTTAATCTAACCTAGACCTAGGCTAAGATCTAATGTTCTAAGTTAATATCTATGTTCTATGAAGTTAGACTAGGTATTATCCTAAATTCTAACCTAAGTTACTAACCTAACTATTGAGCAAGGATTATTGGGGACCTATGGAGGGATGCGAACCATGGGCAGCTTTTTCTATGTCTTTAAATGCAAAGGATAAGTATGAAGGACAGGTATTGGTAGAAGTTTTAGAAACGGCTAACTCGAGCCGACGTGGCAGGTCGCCAAAACTGAAAATGGTCTTGAAATTTTATTTGTCTATCGCCAACTATGGCGGTCGGTGGCAGTGGAGTTTGAGCGGGAAATTGGGAGTAAATGTAATTAATGAGCTCGGTAGTCGAGCTCGGAATTCGTGAGAAGGCATGCAAAATGGAAAGTTAATGTTTTGTTTGGCTTATCACGAATTCTGGTTTTTCCTCTCTGCCTGCTGTTTTGGTTCTTCGCACCAGTCTTCTTTGTGTTGCATGGCGAGTATGAGTGTATCTAGCTCTTTCCTCTGGCAAGGAAAATATATAAGTCATGGAAATAGCAAAATTTTGTTGGTGGCTCTAACTTGGAAAAGGAAAAGAAAGTCCGAGCTCTTTCAGTGGTCTGCTTCGGAATTTTGAGCAAATATCCAGGCATGTTAGGCCCTAACCTTTAAAAATCTTGTTGTCTTTCAAGTGATTTCATTAGAACAACTCTGTTCAAATGATTTATGGAAATGGATGATTTTCTATGGTTGTCTTGTGTGATTTTGGTACTGTATCTTCATGCTGGTTCGATTTTTCATTTATCCCTTGATGGGTGTTTATTAAATTCGAACTGTTGCTATATTTCTTTGTGTTTTGCATTCGGCTTTAATATGCGAAATTATTGCAAGTATATGTGATAGGCCTGCTCTGTGTGAGTCCATAAATTGTTCTCTCGATGGGTACAGACTATTGAGATGCTTGTTGATGGATACTTTTCGTTGATTCTTGTTGTGGAAACTGTCGGAAGGGATACTGAAGGACATTTGTTTGATTGTTCAGTTAATTGACCTTTTCTTTTGTAAGCTCTGTCGTGGTTGTTATTTAGTGGTGGTTATGGATTCTGGTTGGGTTACGTTATGAAATTTTATAGTTATTTGTGAAAAGGTAACTCACTGTGTTACAGTATTCATTACGACCTTGCTGGAGTTGTTTTTCCCCTTGCGTGGAGGTTATGGGGATTCAACCCATTGATAGTATTGATATATATATATATATGATTATTGTATTGAAACGACTCTGTGGAGTCCTTTGAATGAATCGTATATTATGGTCCATTGTTGAGGATATAGATACATCTTTGAGTATTGATAATTTGAATTTCGTTGGAATCTTGTAGAAGTAACAGGTCATACGACCTCTGTTATTTGTAATGAATTTGGTACAGACTCCCTGGGTATACATTTACGTTTCCTTCGTGTAAGCTTGTTCGAGAATTTTGAAGAGGTTCAGTTGAATTCCTTGTTATGAAATCGGTATTTGATTTGCTTACACCTGATTTTGAATGCTTACTATAGTTGGCATAGATAGAATCATTAACTATTTTTATCTTATACTGTTGTTGGGACTCAGTTGAATTCTTGACAGATAAACAGTGTAACTGCTTCAATTATGACTGTTGGGTTTACTATTGTTTTCGACACCGTTGGGTTCCGTGAGTATGGGAAGATATCTTGTATATCGGCTTCTGGAAAAGCTAAACTGTGAATACTGTTTATGGACTTAGTTTTAAATCCTCGAATGGTAATCTATGTCACTGTTTTCTGTATAAGCCTGAGTATGAACATGTAATGTTCTTGGCTTTGTTGGTTTTCTTTAATAGCTTGACATCATGAATTATGGCTTCTATAAAGTAGGTCGTGAATAACATACTTTCAACTCTGGATGCGTTCAGAAGTGACTACGTTATGTTATGTTATGTTTTCTTTCTGACTACATTCCAGTTGGATGTGGCTGTGCATGTTGCTTGGATTTCATTTAAAAATCCCTCCGCATAGTCATAGGGAAATGTCATTGCTTAAATGATCATGAGTCTTTGGTTGACTGCGATAACAAAGGAGATCTTTTGATTTCGACCTTGTGTCTAAAAGCCTTTCAGTGTTTATCTTCTTGTCTGTCGCTTCTTGCGCAAGGTCATACTGAGTCTACTTGGTAGATAGACACCATTGTTTGGCAAGAGGGTTACTGTACTGTAGTTGCTTTATTTTAAGTTTTAATAAAAAGCAGTGTCTTTGTTGATGGACTCGATTGATTTATTTACATGCGTATTAGGTGAATGCCTTGCTTTTGAAAGGACGATACAGTCATGAGCTAATTCAGAGGGAAACATGTACAATTTGTTTATTTCTCTTCTGTTGTAAATTATAAGTTGATATAATTGTTTAACTAACATCTGTAATTGTTTTTACATAATGACGGTATCAGGATTGATATGGTATTCCTCTTTTTTAGTTGAATATCATGATTGTCTGATGTTTGTTCATCTTGGGATTTACAATGAATAATTGCTTAGGATACTTTTGTTCTTCTTGATCCCTAATATTTTGATGAAATATTTGAGAAGTATATAGTACTACTCTGTAACGAAAATTATTATTACACGTTATAGACATGATATATTCCTAACGTATAGTCTGAATCATGTTTACTTGTTTGGTGATTTTATATCATTTAAACAGGGTGTTTAATGAAAACAATTGACGGATTGCAATTGTTTTAAGAGTTAGTGCTTATCATGCTCAGTTCATTGAACTGACCCATGTTGATAATTTTTGCAGATGGATGCCGTAAGTGGTAAAAGCAATGCAGATCTGACAGGATGATCAGATTGTTTAATTTGATTTATAATGAATTACATCTTGATTTTCTAAATGTACTATATGTGGAAAGATGTTCCTTTTCCGTTGAGCATTGTATCAAGTATGCTGAATGCATAAAATGTATTTGTATAGTTCTGAAAGGAATAGAAATAAGTATTTGCTACTTATGTGTTGTATTCTTATTTTGATAGTTGACCTTCTTCGGTTTATATACCGGAGGGGCAATGTTATCTTTGTATAATTTGGAGACTTTTGTGATTGTCAGTGAAAGCTTACAAGAAAATGTGATTGAATTCTTATGAGTGTTTAGTAGTTCTAATTTGTTCTATCGAAAGTAAAATTGAAATTTAAATCATTGTCTTTCTAAAAGATAGGATTAAAATAAACCTAAGCAGAACACTAATCAAGCTGAATTAAATTACTAATCCCTAGTCTTGATTATGACAGGACAACATTTAATTGGATTCTTAATCATTTATATCTTGATACTAATAGTATGATATAAATTCAGTTAGGAGAACTGATATAAACCTAATGGGGTTCAGATGGCAATCTCATGTGAAGTTTATGAGTTATTGTCAAATTCCGTTGTCTTAGAATCATGTATATTCTAAGAACTCCATGATGAGACCTTGGCCTTAATATCTCCACCGTGTAATGGGTTTTATTGAGGAAGGTCATTCTAAGACGAAGAATCCAGGGATCGGGAAAGGCTAACCCTAGGGGAACGTCTTTAATGTAATTTAAACTCAACGTGCGTAACGCATATTAATAAGTAGATCTTTCCGAGGCGGATTTAAAGGTTGACGGCACAAGTCAACTGCAGGGTTGTACCTCCGAGAAGATTAGGATCTTCTCGAAGTTACAACAATGCAGGTGACTTATGACGACACCCTTTGCATTGATCGCTAAGATTTACACTTTGATCTCGAACGAGTTACTCAGGGACCGATTAGGAATGTGGTCACGTTATAAGGCTGCCTAGGAGATTCGGGGTATCTTGACACACTGGTTTAACTAGGGTTGAACCAGTATGTCATCGTATCCCTAATCCTCGTGGGCATCCATATAACGTTATCACCTTGTTAATCCATTTCCGAGTGAATAAGTTGAGATAGGAGGGACTGACAGAAGTCGGTATAAGACATTCTACATAACATAAGAATGGGGTGAAGGGCGTATTCAGTTGACGAGTATCGTTAAGGAATACGAGACATAAACAGTATGTTTCAAATCTTTGGCCAAAGTATCGCAAGCTGCTGATTGCGTTGTCCTAATTCACCTAGTCTAAGGGATGAGATGCCGATGAATAATGGTAACAATTATTCAGTTAGGTTCCTTGGACAGAGCATTCTGAATCCCAGAATAGGGAAGAGAACCGCAAGAGTGAAGTGTTAAATAAAAACGCCAACTCTTATTACTCATGAATAGATCGGTAGATTACCGAGTCATGGAATGAATAGATCGGAGGTACTCGAGTCATTACAGCTGCATATGGTTGTCTGTTATAAGAATGGTTATTTGATTTGTGAGTTCTAAATTATGTATTTAGAACCAGGATGCATTTATCAAAAAAAAAAATTCACTTGTTCTAAGGTATAAAATGAGGATGTTACATAACATGTGTGTGTGTCATTCCTAGAAAAGATTGTATTAGCTCTTGTGCTCTTATTCCACTCCAAGTATCATATATAAAGAGTTCTTTTTACATGATCTCATCCCATAAAGTGATGTCCAAAGGATCCAAATTTGTCTCAATAGTGTAAAGTTGTCTCTTCGAGAAGATAAATTTTTGTCCAGGGGAGTTAAGGTCTCCAAGTCTATAAACAGAAATAATTTATAGTTCTTTTAGATCCAAATCTCTATTTGTTCATCATATATGATAGTATAATCTTAATCAATGACATATCCTTGTGAGTAGATATGAGGTGAAGTATGTATTGACACCCTTTGAATTTTGTAGGTTGAATTCTTGAGTGTGTCATGTAAATGTCTAGTGTTCAATCAAATTACATTTTTTTCTTGAGCTTATAATGTAATTTTGTAGTCATCTACGTGTTTCTATGTCATGTAAGAAGCTTATATATCATGTTATCAAGGTTCAAAGTTTTTCAAAAGGTAAAAATTATTTCAAATTGGTATCCTATATCAAGGTCTTAATACAAAGATCTAATTTCTTACAAGATGTTGTTATGGTTTCATGAATGCAAAGTTCTTATGAGGACCATCATGACATAACCGAGTCTTAAATCTGATCCTAAGTAGTAAAATTTCATCGTGTTAAAGACTTGGGAGTACATATTTTGAGAAGTGCAAGTAAGATTTCATAACTATGTATGTGTTCTAAGATTCTATTTTTGATCTACAAGATTGAGAAGACTAAATAAGAACCTAGGATTCATTAAAGGATAATTTTCATGCATCCAGGACATTAAAGAATCCCATGTGAGCTTAAATTTTGTAATCAGTCCTTCAGTCAATAATTTAGTAGGTCTGAAGTTTTTACCTCTACATATATAGTTCTTCATGAGATAGGTGTGCATATCAATGTGAAGGTAGAAATTTGTGTTTGGCCAGGAAATAAAGGTGTGTTGGTATCATGAGGATCCTACACATGTTATTCTTGGTGTCTCATTATGTTAGTCAATCATCGCAATGTGATGTGGTATACGCTTTTGAAGACTCCTTATTATGTATAAATCTTTGAAGATGTCCTTGGAGTTATAAAATGACACCATGAGTCCATATGTAATCTCTCTTCCACACGTGTGTTGTAAATAATCTAGACATTAGTGTTGCTCTGTGTATGTCATTTGTACTTGTGTCATAAACTTGCAAGGTAGTAGATTAATTCCTCGGTGGTGTATGAAAGTGGATCAATAGTGAAGGGAAATTTTTGAAAGCCACATGTTTGATTCCATTAGAAACACTTTTATCAAGTTCAAATTTCATGAAGATTGCATAAATATTATGAACATAGTATTGTATGTTATCCCAGTGGTATTATATCTAGTTGACAAGGTTTATAGCTAAGCATTGAGGGTTCTTAGGTTGAAAATGGTCACATAGGTGTTTGGAAGAATCTACAAAGATGCACTATATACTTTCACATTTTTTAAAAATAGTACAATGGCCTAGAACATGTTCAATATCATGTATTTGATAGCTCAAAGGGTGTCCCTTAGCTTTGAGCCTAAAGACCACAAGTGTGAGTTAAAAAGTAATTCAAGTTTGTGCGAAGTTTGTGATCTACATCATGATAGACATTGTAGGTTCCGATTATGTTCTTGAAGAAATATATGGAAAATGTATCAATCGATATGAAATGAAATTATAGGAATAAAATGATGAGCTATAGGGTTTCAAAGTAGTACAAGTGTCAAAATCATTAATTGTGATTTCAAAAATATTCTCGAGAAGAGCATATGAAAATGGTTGATCTTCTAATGCACAAAACATTCATCAATTTTAAGTATTCTTTTATTTTTCATTAAGGACACGAGAATCTTCAAATGGATAATATAGACACCTAAATCCACTTTTCAATATTATTGCCAAAAGCACACTAATCACTCTCATTCTTACCATTTTCATTATAATTAGTGATTTCCACTAATTAACTAATTTTTTTCTCTATCTTGGTTAATTAACGATGCTTTGTTGATTACCTAACCTCTTTCACATTTAGGATGCCAATTTATGACACATCGTAAGTCAAAATCCTCTTCCGAACAAACAATTAGCGATTATTAGCTAATTAAGCCTATTTTACCCTTGTTTTGGTCAATGACCCTATTATGGGTTAAACCCTCTTCCAACCATTCAAAATCGCTCCATTTCCATCCAAGACATCTCAGAAGGCTTCAAAATCTTATCCTAGCCATTTAATTGACCCTAAGTAGTTGATTAAGGCTCCTCACATCCTAATCACTTGTTAATTCACTAATCATAATTAGAATACCTTAATATACTTTTTACTTTTAATCCCACATGCACCAAAATACAAGTTTTCCCCAAATAGAAAACTATAAAAATACTAAGCACATGCCTTTATACTTTACACCATATTTTGATTAGTATATCATATAACAAATATGACTAAGAGCCTTACTTCCTTCTTGAATTAGCTTACTCAATCTTTGCATCAAATCTTCATGTTGGTTAGTAGAGGGATATCTAATATGGCCTTGTAGCCATTGTTATAGAGATCCCTCGACCATTTATGGAGTAGCAAAATCATAGTTTGATTGTTGTTAGATCAAATTAGGTCTATGTTAAGTAATCATTTAACATAGTAAGGATGCTTGTAAATTGAATGTTTAATTTCATCTAGTTTCCATTTATGCATACTTTTAAGCTTTGATCATGATGTTTCAATCTTAAGCTTGAGTTTGGCTCTAGGATATTATTATGTTAGCCTTCACTATTTAGTCACATTACAAGAGTTTAGGGTTTTATCATTTACAATGCTCTCGGTAGGAGTTTCCCATTGCATTTATTCAAATTGAAGTTTTCTTGATTTGTTTCAAGAGTTTTTCAAGTGAATTTAAAGTTTTGTAGATTCATTTATAATTTTGATAGTTGTTTAAACTAGATTAGTAGTAGATGCTTTATTTTCATGTTCTTTACAGGATCTAAGGAGGTAAAGTGTTGTCAAAATTACATTAGAAAGTCAAAGATTTGAGCTTTATCATATTTTTCTTATCAAAACCCATGTTTTGACCACCTATAGGAAGGTGCGCTCACGTCTTTAGGGTTTTGCTCATGTTGAAAGGGGTGTGTTTATGTATTCAAGGCCATGCTCACGCTCTCGGTGCCATGGTCATGTTTCACTTTGGATGTGCATGTGTTCCATTGAAATTTTTCCTCTCGTACTATTCGCATTGGTGCTTCAAAGCATGAGCTCATGCCTTTCGAAAATGATCATGTTAATTGATTGTGAATTTTTGATAGACACACGTTGGTGGTGTTAAGGCTACACTAGTGTGGTTTGAGGTGTAATGCTATTTTTAGGGCCGTGCCACCGTGCTAAGGGGTGTGTTGGCGTTCTAAGGTAAATTTGGCTCAAATTTCAAAATTTCAATTGTTGTTTCTTTATGCTCCTATCATTTTTCTAGGATTTTTAGCTTCTTTTATTGCAGGTTTTCTAATTTAGAGAAGTTTGATGAATTAATTTTTTTCATATTTTGTATGAGTTTGGGATAGGGTTGTGTATGCTCTTCTCTTGCACCTTGTGTGATCTTGAGAATCAAAAACAACTCTAAACCTTCTTTTGCTAACATTAGAGTAAGTGGGAAACTTCATTATTCATTTTTTTGCTTAAGGGAATGAACTTTTCATATGGCATTTATATGATCCTTTAGTTTAAGAGCTTTCATTTGATAAACAACTAAGGCTAAAGCTTGTGTATGCTCTTCTCTTGCACCTTGTGTGATCTTGAGAAAAAAAAATTAGTTTTTCACTAAAAATAACTTGGATTAATTAGGAATGAACCTTTATTTACAAATTATTATGGTGGTTATTTGATTTACAAGATTTTTCATTGTTATCTAGTTGGGTTTCTTGTTGTGTATGCTCTTTTCTCGCATCCTTAGATGATCTTGAGAACCAAAAACAACATTTAATCCTCTTTTTATGATATTGTAAATATTTTCAGATAACTACTAACTATTTATGTGTAGGACCTAATGCTTTTCATATAAAAATAACTCTCTTCAAACCAAATTCTAACATACACGTGTGTTGTAGGTTTCTAAAGGCGTTCCAAACCAAATTGTTTAATCCAATGACAAGAAAACACACCACTTTGGAAAACATTGTATATGCAAGTTTCGATTAAGAGTTATGGCTCGTCCCCTTTAAACTTGTAGAAACTCCCTTTGGCATAATCCTTAAGATAACAAGAGGTATACTCCTAGGAACCCCAAAGTATTTCACACAAGAGGGAACTTTGATAACAAAATGGGAAAGTGCTCCACTACCCAGTTGATTAGTATGCCTTGGTGAGATTAGATTCAAAGTTATCTCCATTGCGACCACAGTGAAAAAACACATGAGTGCATTTATTTCTCATTGTATTAAAGGGTGTAAAGTAAATTTGGGATAATCCAAGACTAGTCAGTGTGACTTTCTTAGAAAACCAAGCTCACAAAGGTAATTAGTGACACCTAGAGAGAGAAACCACTAGGATTCTTGTGGTTCAGAGCCAATTTGACTTAGACATCGTGTTCTATAGATATCTCATAAAGTGACAACTTGTTTAGAGTTGAAACATTGTTATTTAAAAAAGGAAAAAGTTCATTTAAGTTAAAACTACATGTTATTCATCACAATACCTATGACATGTTACTTTGTCCTAGTTTTTTACCTGGTCCTAAGACAAGGAGAAACTCGTTGTCAAGTTACACTTAGTTTGTTTCATTGCCACTTGGTTTACCAATTTTTTTCTTGTTTCCAATTTGGGACAAAATAAGAACAACATATGCAGATACCTTTAGAAATAATCATGTCCACCACTTTTGTAGTCTACTTGCATGACTAGGTTGCAATGCCAAAATGCAAGTGTTGAAAGTGTGAATGGTACGTCTTCATGTTCTAGTAGGCCCTTTGTCTCACACCCATATTGAGACTAATTATCATTGTAGTTAGGTGATATCATCATTTAATTCCTTTGATTTGTTACACTACCCGCATTATAGCCATACAATTGTGATACTTACGTCTTGTTTCCATTGTGAAACTTGGTCTAAGTCTCTAAATTGTATTGTTATGCTTCTCGCACGCATAGTAACTTCTTGATATAATTAGGATTAGTTTTTAATCCTAACATTGCCTTGAGTTTTTGTGAGTGTTGAGGTTATATTGTTCGCATCACAATAACATCATTTTGATACTAAAATATTTCTTTCTTAAAAATCTTGATTAACGTGTCTAAATAGTGTTGTTACGCTGCTCACTTTTGTAAATTCCATTTTTAAAGACTTATACTTTGTTGGTGTCTAAAATTGGTTTTAGTATACCTTGTTAGAGGATCACATCAACACTTTCTTAGCATTTAGGTCTTGTTTAGTTTAAACTTGGCCTAAGTGGTGATATTGTGTTGTCACTATTTTCTTTGAACCTATCTTGGAAAAATATAGGGAGTAAACTATTGTTGTGACTGGATTTGAGTCTTGTACTTCATTGTCTTATCCTAGATACTTCTTTTCATATATTACGTTAGTGTGTGTATTATTTATTATTTGATATCCTTGGGTTCATATTGACCTTTGGATTTGTGACCATTTTATATTCCAGATTCTTTGTGACTTTTTCACGTCATATCGTTGCAGAAACTTACCTAGGGTCCATTTTAGTCAACCTTAGTAAAACATTTCACATTATGCCTCCTACCACAAGAATGGGGCATCAAAAACTAGGGGCAGGTCCCTTTGGAGATGACATGTTAAACCCACTTTTAGAATACAATGTCATGGTTGATCATAGTGGTGGTGAGGAGAATTATCCTCGAGAAAATTTGAGTTGAATCCCACCCACTTTGACAATTATATATACCAAAAAAACATGAGGTCCTAATACATTTTGTAGATCTTGGAGCAAGGTTACCCTCTACGGTTGAACCTTCTCTCAATGCCAGTATGGTTTGTGGAGAAGAAGTAGTAGAATGTCCTTCTTGAAATATTAATGACATCTTAAACCTAGGTCATGCCTCTACTTATAGTACAACGAGTAATAATGAGGAGATACCTTTTGAAAATGATGGAGACTATCATACACCTACATTTAGAGTCCATTGTGAGGACCATGAAGAGCATGATCATTATGAGAAACCTCCTCCATATGAAAATCATGAAGAAGTACCCCTTTGGGTAGGTATCCTTAGAAGAACAAATGCAAGTTCTCACTCACCAATTGGAAAGTTTGGCTTGGACGTAAACAAGGAATAACTAAAATCTTTCAAACAATTCATACGAAAACCCAAAAATAAGGTTGCATACCATTAGTTCTAGATAAATACTCTCGCCAAGAAGCACATAAAGAGACTTATGAGGATTTGTATATAAAAATAAAGGTGGGGATACAACTATGTTTAATAATTTGTATATACCTACACCACTCACATAAGACCACATCTTTAATCAAGAGTGGTCAGTCATGAAAAATTCCTTATAGCTTTATAAGAAGGAAAAATATACAATAATAAAAAGTAACAATTTAAAGAGTTATGACCATATCCCTTTGATAAAGAAATGTTGCAGTTACGTTTCCCATGTCATTGTGATTATCCAAAGTTTGACAAATAGAAGGGAAATGGTGACCCCATAGACCATATTAAGGATTTTTATGGTGTCTCAAGAGGTTGCATACAATGACAACTATCTAATTCACCTCTTCCCACAAAGTTTGGGAGGTCAAGCATTATAATGTTTTTACACATCTCTAAGGGATCTATATCTACATGGCCATAACTATCTAAAAAATTTATACATCACTTCACATTTAATATAGATAGTTACGTCACCATGTTATATTTATGTAATGCAAAACAATGGAATAACAAGAACTTCACTAGTTTCTTACAATGATGCGAGAAGGCTAGCTAGTTGTTTCCCTTGCTCAATACCATAGAAATAGCTAATTGGTATATTTGTACCCAACCTCCACCAAGAAATAACATTCCACTTGTAAATGCATTATGGTAACACATTTGAAGAGGTGATCGAAAAGGGTAGTCAAATAGAGAAAGCATTGTTAGTTAGAGGGACCTTAAAACCCCTTTCACATGACTGTGATCATAATAATTCCAAAGCTAGTGATGATAAAAAGTTTGTTCCTAATAATAATTTGTTCCTAATAATAACACAAATGTTGTAGGCGATGGAATATTATAATCTATATGAGTGCAATAATTTCAAAATCACACTCCCTTAAAACTTTCCTACAGAGTATAAACATCATAACTTCACCCCTCTATTAGACTCTATGTATTCAATATTAAAATAGTTATAGGTGGTTAATATGGTCATATATCCCAAAATTACACCGTACGGGGATGACGCACCTAATCCATCATGGTTTAGGTAAAATGAATATTGTGGATTTCACCACGTCAAAGGTCATAATACCAATAAGTGTTTAAAACTAAAGAACTATATTCATGATTTAATAGACAATTGTGATGTGGAAATAGATTCTTGGTGGTGAAAATTAATTAGAAGCAATTACCATGTCATTCACTAGTCCACATTCATTTATTCATCAGACCTAGGGATGTAAACTTTCAATTTTACTAGTGATGTATACATAGTTACAAAGTGCTTACGAGGTATAAACTAAAAAATTGTTGTCACAACAATGAAAAACATAATGCTTAAAGAGATAAAACTATGTTGCATATGCTACAACTAAGTAATAAGAAGATAAAAGCATAACATAAGTGAAATAATGAACTACAATTCTAGTCTTATTCATGCAAGGAACTGAAACAACAAATAGAAAGTAAAGGGGTTAACAACCACAAGTCGGCCCTTCCTTGAGTGCCAACCTTTCTAAGGATTTTATCTACACTAAAATGATAGATTCAGAATTAAACTTACAATAATTCCCTCACTATGGATATATCTATTATAGTCTCGCCACTCCCTTTATAATAAGTATAGACATGAAGAGACTCTTTCAAACTAATAGTTACATTTTGACTAAGTGAAATATCACTACCAAGAAATCTCACAGATTCGTATGCACACAAAAAATTGAGAAGAGGTGTTCTAATACAATAAAATAACTAATTGTTTAATCTTATTGTTAAATATAAGATTTCCACATGAGAATTGTAGAGCATAATCAAGTGTTGGTGTAAGACCTTCTTGTTTTTGTAATTGCTAGTTTATTAGCATGTGTGAACTCAGGTGAAATATCCATGTTGATCAAGTTTTCTACAATCACGTTTTGTATGTGCGTGTGTTTCCCTTTGGGTGTAGACGTCTTGCTACGGATGAGTCCTAGTTTCTGCATGTTAGAGATGATTCCCCTTGTATTGTGATAGAGTTTCTTTGGTTGCATGTTAGAGATAACATATAAAAACTTCTTGCAAACAAGTATGGCATTCAAATAAATCACTAATAATCATTCATTGCATCAAAGAGATTAACATGCACATTCAAAATCCATGAAATAAAGTAACTTAGTAATAGTTATACTAATTAATATATAAGTGCCATAAGTTTGAGTTTAAGTGGAAATGTCTAACAAGATAACAAAGATAAAAAGTACGAGGGTATACAAAATACAATAGATGAGACAATTAAAATGGTAATTAGAGGGTCTCATCACACCCCCAGACTTAACCTCTTGAATGACCTCATTCAAGCATTTTCTTTTTATCTTTTTCTTTCTTGGGGTCTTCTTGGATGATGTTGCATAGTTATCTGCCATTATTTGGCATGGATTTTCCTTTGGTTGAGTAAATAATTACCCCGCAATCCTCCAGGTAGCATTCCATTATCCTTTCTTTCACTTCCTCATTGAGTTCTCTATCCCTAGACCAATGAGGTATTGGATAGTGGAAAATAGGTGGATAGTATCCAATAGGGAACCAATTTTTTCCACATCCCTTTGCTACCTCAATATATGGATTAATTCATCGAGAAAGTTGGGATAATGTTTGGATAGGAATGCATTTCTTTCCTCTTTAGCTCTGGTGACATCTCCTCCCATCTCCTTTTGCATGCCTATATTATCTCTTCTCTATTGTACTTAATGTAATTTTTGGCCTCATCGTGGGCCTCCTCTCTCATTATGTATACCCTCTACTTGATTTTTTGTTCTTTCATGAACTTTCCATACTCTTCAATCATATCCTTTGTATTTTTTTCCTCTTCCCTAACCATCAGTGGTTGCTCTTTTTGCACAATCGCATGTATTCCATCATTGTTTTTCCATGTATGGCTCATTATTGAAATAAGAGCACAATGTCCAAATTGCCACATCCCTTATGTAGAGGATAGGGATCCAGTCTCTATCATATTCTAAAGCATAGTTGAACATATACAATTCACAAAGAAGTAACTATATTTCATGGGGCATTTTCAGATATATTCTAAAAAATGACCTGGCTCCACTTATATTAAATGGTATGTTATTATTGATACAAGTGTATTTTAATTGCAACATTTGTTCCTTTAAGAAGATAGAATAAATGCTTGATGGTGGTCTACACTTGAATATTTCATTTTTACCTATATTATGTCTTCTTATTTCTTTTTAAGCCTTGCCATATTATTTTCCTTGGCTCTTAGCTACCTATCATTTCCCTCAAAATCTTGTTGGTGTTAGAATACCAACTCTTCCTTTTCTCATTCCCATATTCTTTGTAGCTTGTTACAATAATTTTCAAACTTTTGAACCCAATATTCTAAACTAGTTTTTATTGCCATATTTCTATATATTTACCTCAAAGTATCTCTAAAAATTCTTGGATGACAACTTATGGCTACAAGTTGGGCGGTTGAGACACTAGTTCTAGGGCAACATGATTAATTGGGGGTTATCTATGTGCATTGGTGCACTAGATTCTTGAGAAATTTCTAGCTCAAGGTTCTGGACAATGTTGTCAATTGTATCTTCTATATCAAGTGGTAAAATTGCTTCAGTATCCATGACACTTGTTTGAGTTGCATGTACTATTTCTGATGGCATTTTCTCATAATTTTCTTCATCATTTGGAGTTAATTATTTCTTCCTCACTTTCCTTAGTTACTAAATCCTCTTCATGTTGTGCATGAACAGTCTCTATTTCCTTAAGGATTCTATGATCATTGGTTAAAACTTAAATTTCTTCAATGGTCACCTCTTCTTCATGCTACATATGGGTTTCCCTAGCATGAACAACCTCTGTTTGAACCTCAATTGGTTTAGTAGGGCACTCAGTATCAGGTTGTTCACCTAACTCTTCTTTCTTTTCCTTGTCTACTTCATTGGTTTGTTCCTCCATGGCTATGTCTGTATCTGTGACTATAGGAACTTCCTGATCAACTTCCATTGGCATGGCTTCTTCACTTTTCTTCATCCTCTCCTCATCACTGTCTAAGGAGATTTGAATATATCTTCCAGACTTGAAGTTTTTGGATTTTTTTTTTTTATTCTGTGTGATCTCCTTGGTGGGCAAAAGGTTTTATTAGAAGAATTCCTCTTGCATTTGGAGGAAGAATACTCTGGGGTTGATATATTTAGCAATGCCTCGACAACTAGAACCATGTCAGGAGATATGGGCCTAGGGCCTTACTCTAGAAATGGAATTTTTCATTGACAAGTGTGTCATAAAGTATAGAAGCTTCAATAGGAACTAGGGTTTTGTAGGAGTAGGGTTTTTGAAACTAAGGGTTTAGGTGGAGGTATAGAGGAACTAGCTGAGATTTGTCTCTTGTTCTTACCCTTCCCTAATAGATCATCAATGTGCTTTTCTCTTGCAAAGTCTCCCCAATTCAATGTAGGATGCTCAATTTCCAATGCATGCTTTACAACTAACGTGACAAGAAAATGGTGAGACAAGGAAGACATTCCCCTTGTGACTCTTTACTCATATTCTTTAAACTTTCATGCAAGAAATTTGGTACATTCACATGTCTGTCATTCTTCAAGTGATTTATTAGTTTAAAATGAATAGTATTCAATCATGAATATCTACCCTCACAAGTGAAATATTTTATGATATAATTGGAAACATCTACCTAGAAAGGTTTTAAAGAAGTTTGTAGAGTACCTTGTCTATCGCCATGAATTTATCATCCTTGTCATAAAATTCTTACGGAGCTTCCTCTGGATTGGCTTTTACAGGATACATTTCACCTTCTCTTATAGATGAGTTATCATGTACCTAGTATTTCATCATCAACCTTAACTTGAAAACCCTTGATATTGCCTATTGCATATCCATTACTAAAGGAATTGGTTAATTCTATGACAATTGACTGTTAAAACCTTGGAACTTATTGATATAATCCATCCAGCCATTATTGTGAAAATATTAAAGAATTTTTGGATGGTTCCGTAATTGCAAATGGTCTGTTGGATCATTTATTATCAAGTATCCACCCATTGTTCGGTTCTGAAAATTTTACAAATTCTGTGAGGCAAGAATATAATTGATCAAAATTGATTATACAAAATTTTGAATGAGCTAAAGAACCAAGTATTCTTCCTTTTTTGAAATTTGTGACCAAGTTTACATATAACTTAAAAAGGTAGCATTAATTTGAATTGAAGGATATCCCCATGTGAAATGATGGTGTGGAATGACATGGGAGACATGTCACATTGAAAAAGGTGGTGAAACATTATGGGTAATAAATTTTATTTGACAACTTGGCACATATATTAATTAAATATAATTATTCTAGTAATACTCTATTAAAGGAAATTGAGTACAATTAACTCGAGATGTATTTGAATGATTGTGTACATGCCTTGTTAGAGGATTCACCGTTAGAAGCATGCATGAGGCTTCATGTTGAGATATTGTGTGGATACAAGTAGTATTGTTGCAAGTCCAATTGTTGAATGTGTTGTTGTATAGAATAAACTCCATAATGAATTCAATTAATTCCCAGAGAGGGAAGATTGATTTTTTCTAGTGCTAAATATCTTCATCTTTTTGTGCTCATTCAACTGGGATATTTATTCTTCATATAATCAAGTTATATCAAAAAGGAAATAAAAACAGGGATTTGGCTGCATGCTACTGAAAGTGGACATTTTAGTTTGTACACCACCTCCTTTAATCAGATATCATGCACTCCTTGCTACAAATACATCAAATCCTGCAAAACATAAATTCTAATAAAATAGATAGGTTAGTGAGTGGTGTTGATAACCATGAAGGATGATCTCATCAATTTTATTCCTCCCTAGGGTATCTAGTAAGCTAGATATACTAAGGCCACTAAATATCTCATTCCTCAAAAATATTAGAAGATGAACCAATAGGTTCAACTTCTATCCTCAATTCTAATGTTCTCATTTCCATCCTACTTTGGCCTCCTATTGAATAAAGGTGTTCCTATTAGTTGGCTTCTTGTACAACTTCAATCTATGACCATTTACCAATATTTTAAATATTATAGGATCAATGGTGGTGATCTTCACAAATCCATTGGAAAATATCTTCTCAATCTCATATGGACCTAGCCACCTTATCCTGAGTTTTCCCATGTGGTCCTTGTATTTGGAATCAAAGCAAAGAGCCCAATCACCTTCTTGAAATTACCTTGTTTTAATGGACATGTCATTCTACCTTATCCTTTTCTTTTGCACCACTTATCTATTAAGAACATCTTTCCTCCTCATTTCATCCAACTCATTAATTTGAAGAACCCTTTGCCTTTGTGCTTCAAACAAATCTATGCCTAATTCCAATGCAATTCTTAATGTCTTATGCTCAAATTAAATACGGAGGACATCATTCTTACCATACAATAGCTCAAAAGGTGTGAATCCATTTTTTTGTCTTCCATGTGGTATTGAATGCCCAAACTACCTCTGGAAGTCTCTCTAACCAATCCTTTCTATGCAGCATAATATTATTTGTCAAGATGGCTTCAATTTCTTTGTTTATTACTTAATCTTGGCCATTTGATTGTGGATGATAAGGTGTGGACTTCCTATGCTAGATTTTATATTATGTAACTAAATCAACAATAAATTTAGTAGTGAAGTGGGTACCTTGATCTATGAAAATCTCTCTTGGCACTCCATATCTTGTAAAGATATGGTCATATAGGAATTTTGTAACTCTTTCACTTTTTTGATTTGGTAATGCCTTTACTTTTGTCCATTTGGTAAGGTAGTATGTGCATACCAGAATGTACTCTTTTGTTAGGACTTAGGATCTATGGGACCAATAAAATCCAATCCCCATTTATCAAATGATTTTAATACTATCTAAGGCTACAACGACATTTCATTTGATTTGGTAGGCCTTCCCATTCTTTGGCATTTATCACATCTTCTTGCATACAATGTTGCATCTTTATGCAATGTAGGCCAATAATATCCGGTTTCTAATACTTTATGTGTCATTCTTTTTGTAGCGAAGTTTCCTCCACATGGATCACTATGGCAGGCTTTGAGGACATCATAAATTTCCTCATCATCAATACATCTTCTCATAACATTATCCTTCCCTGTGTGGAATAGGAAACTAGTTATCCAAGAAAAATTCACACTTTTCTCTACAATATATTTCTTTTTAGAATATAGATAGTGTGGAGGTGTCTTACCTAAAACCAAATAGTTGGTTATATCAGCATACTAAGGTGTCTTGGTGGAAATGGAAAACAAGTTCTCATCTGGGAAAGAATCATCCACTACTGCTTCCTCATTATTATTTTCCATTCTTGAGAGAAAATATGCTACAACATTTTCTTTCCCAGGATTATAAACATTTATTACATCAAACTCTGTAAGATAAGTAACCATATGATTATCCTTATACTTACAACTAGTTTGTTGATCAAATGTTTAATTGAAGCATGATCGTATGGAAAAAATAAGATATCCCATGATATAGCGCTTTGAACTTGTTGATGGCATATACACTGGCTAATACTTCCTCTCGGTGATTTGTGTAGTTAAGCTCAGCATGTTGTAGGTTCTTACTCATGTAATAGATTGCATATTTGAGAATCTTGTCTTTCTATCCCAAAACAAGACCAATGGTGTGATCTCGAGGCATCAATGTGTATATGGAATGGTAAAATTTAATATGGTCCTCTCAAAACAAGTGCGAAGTTAGTATTTTCTTCAAAGTTTTGAATGTTGCCTCATATTTCTCTTTCTAGAAAAATGTAACATCCTTCCCCACTAAAACAAATAATGGTGTTACAATTATTCAAAATCTTGAATGAATATTTGGTAATATTCAACATGGCCCAAGAAACTCGCTTACTTCATTTTTCTTTTTAGGTTTTGGAAAATTTATAATCACTTATATTTTTTTCTATATCTACGTAGATCCCAGTATATGAAAAGTAATGACCTAATACAATACACTCAGACATCATCATATAACACTTTTCATTGCTTAAGGATAGATTATGCTCCTTGCATCTCTTGAAAACCTTGTCTAAGTTCTTCATTGCTTCATCACAAGTACTTACATAGACTATGAAATCATCCATATATACCTCCATGAAATCATTGGTTAAATATGAGAAGATGTTAAGTACTAGCCTCTTAAATGTGGAAGTGCATTACATACAGAAAAGGAAAGAATAGACCATGCCAAAGTTCCCCATGGGCATATGAATGTTGTCTTGTCTTGATCTCTGCAGTGCAATATGAATTTTGTTCAGAACCACTATAACCATCCAAGAAATAAAAATATTTTTTTCCAGCAAGAGTTTCAAGTACTGATCAATAAAATGAAGTGGGAAATGATCCTTTTGGTTGCTAAATTCATCTCCCTATAGTCTACAAAGTTTTTGACTTACCATTATTTTTAGGAATACTAACAAGTGGTGATAGCCATTGACTCTTTCAAATTGGATATATGAAACTAGCATCAAATAATTTCTTTAGTTTGTCCTTCACTATATCCCTCAATGTTAAATTCATTCTCCTTTTTGGTTGTCTTATTAGATTTCTATTGTCCTTGATGTAAATTTTATGAGTACAGAGTTTAAGATGGATTCCATGCATGTCTCCATAATCCCATACAAAAATTTTCTTTTTCTTTTTGAGAAGTGCAACTAACAACTGCTCATGTTGCATGTTTAATGTTTTGTTCACATTTAGTGGATTTCAAGTGTAATATCCACTTTCTTGGAAATATCAGTCATGGAGCATATGTTGCTACTTATAGAATTCAATATAAAATCATGTGGAAGAAGTTAGTGTAGGATGCATTTCTTACCTAGAACATTCTTAGTACTCTGCTACGGAAAGATTTGATTTTCAAGGAATCTTATGCATTGCAATTTTCCATCTTCTTCTTCATTCTTACCATAATTATTCTGCAGAATGTTTGAAAGAAAAACATCCTCCTCTTGTCCTTCTATTATGCATGAATTATCTAGCATCATGAGTTGTTAAACTGAACTTTGATCTTCTTCTAGTTCTTCCACCCAAACGGTTTGATCTTCTTCATTGAATGGTTGTGTAGGGGGTAGAGCATAATATTTTTGGTGCCACTTCCATTAGAGATGATCATATTTCCATATCTACATCTAATGAATGCATCAACAGTTGCTAACCATGGTCTTCCTAGGATGATAGGATATCCCCCTAAGCTAGCTTTTGGCTAGAGAACAATGAAGTCAAGCAGGCATTCCCAAGAGTTTACCACTACTACCATATCCTCCAGAAATCCTTCAAGATTTCCTTTGGATCTATCTATAAGCTTCAAGACTCGTGGTTGTTGGTATTAATCCTTCTATTTTCAAATCATCCATGATTTGTTATGTCATTATAGTCATTGTTTCCCCTAAGTCAATCATAGTGTTTTTTTATCATTGTATCGTTGATTATGACATTTACTAGAGCACAACCTCGGATCAATATACTTGGAAAAACTAAAATTCCAAGCATAATATTATCTAATTACCCAATGAAATGTATGGTAGATGGGTATTTCCTCTTCCTTCCCGGATTTTTAATGCATATGTCCTTAACTAACTTATTACAGATAGGCATGTCCATGATAGCTTGTATTAATGGTATCTTGACATAAATGTATTTAAGATGATTGAAAAATTTAGGATCATATTATAATCTGAATTTAGTCTTCATCTCTTGTAATCTTTCAAGAAATGGTGGCTCATTATCTTGTGTTTTACACTTGCTAAATTTTACGTGTAGGTTATTTTGGATTAGCCTACAACATCTTATGTCTTTCTTTGTAGGTTATCATTCAACAACTATGGTTCCTTTGCAATTTTAGTAATGGTTGGTCTAGCTAGTGAAGGAAGTGCTCTTCCTGAGCGAAGATGGATATTGTTTATATCAATAGAATAAGTAGGGTATTGATCTGGTTCAATGGAATAGGTGGCTAAACAAATTTATTATTAGTATTAGGAATTGGTGAGTAGGTAGTCGTGTAGATTTTGGTTGGGAGCACCATTGGGGATTAGGCATTAGACCTTTCCGTTTCTACCCATAAGGAGGATGCTGATAATATTTTTGGTAATTAGGAGGTGGTTTATTCCACTGTTGTCCCCTTCATGGTTATTTCCATGATTAGGAAGGATGTTTCTAGTGTTATTGTGGTTGGCCTGTATGTATGGAGGTTGCCATCGTAATTGTGTCTTGGTTAGGATATGGGGCCCATATTTGAGGGTTATCCCAAGGTGGGGACTGCATATATAAATTATTATACCAATTTTGAAAAGAAAGCATACAATCTTGTGTCATATCTCTTTGCCTAGGTGGCCATGGTTTTATTTGAGAAACATAGAAAACTTTCCCATCTTCGGTCTCCATCATTTTGAAATCAGGTGAAGCCTCTCTTTCTTGAGAAATTTTGGCCAATTCTCTACATCTACAGTCTAATTTCTTCCTTCTACATTAATGGCAGTACTATATGACTATTTCTTCTACATCTTATTTTTAATTTTTGGAGTGTAGAGCATCTAATTGATTATCCATGTCATTAACAATCTCTTGCTTCATGTTTTTGAACATACTAACAATATCAGACTTAGAGATGTCCCCCATTTTTGTATATAATCCATCTCTTGATCTTACATTCCTTACTCTCATCATAGTAGATCTTGAATAGTTTTGCGGGAATCACGGATCTCTTCAAAACTAGCCTTTGAAATATGTCCTCCTCCTCCTATCAGGTCTAGAGCACCCATGTCTTTGTCATTGAGCCCCTTCACAAAGAGTAATTTGAGGGATTCTAATGGTATGTAAATGGTATGTTTTGAATTATTAACATAACAAGAACCATTCCAAATAATACTCTATTTATTCATCCTCTTTTTGTTGCATTTTGTATATTTCATCACCTCCTCTGCTACTTCATCTAGAATAGTTTTAATCCTTATTAAGGAATTTCTCCTTCATCTGTGACCATCTAAGTAACAACATTCCTTCATTCCTTCCCAATCCCATGAACCACCTTAAAGATGCATCTTTGAGTGTTGTAAGAAATAATTTCAATTTATGTGCATCAGTGGTATAATCATAGCTCCTGCACAAAACATCAAACTCAAAGAGAAAGGTGTTTGGATCTTTTAACATAGCTCCATAGAAATTTTGCAAGGAAGAAGGAAAAATATTATTAATTTAGAAGCTAAATTATTTTCAGTGATGGGGAACTCAAAGGTGGTTGCCCCATTTCAAGCATTCTAATATACTTCTTCTGTCATTCCTTGTTTCTCATGAACAATTATATAGTCATTGTCACTTGAGAATTATCTTCAAAAAGAAAACCAAGTACATAAGTTTCTTCTTCAGAAAATTTAGAGATAAATGAAGAGTTTTTTTGCTACTTGTGGATGTGGTAAAAATATACCAATGGCATCCCTTCGATGGTGCATGCATCAACTACTCAGCTCTTTCAATGGTAATTAGTTGGGGGTTTAATTTGAGGTAAATTCCTAAAACCTAGAATACTTCTAAGGAATGAAAAATCCTCACAAAGAACCTAATAACTTAGAAGTGTCCATAGAAATGGTGTGAAAATGGTGGTTTAAATTAATTAGTAGAAATTAATATGTTGTTCACTAATCCATAGTCATTTATTCATCGACCTAGGGACACAAAATTTTAACTCGCTAGTGTTGTAAACATAGGTACAAATGATTATGAAGTATAAACTAAAATATTGTTATCATAAAAATGAAAAACATAATTATTAAAGAGATAGAACTATGTTGTAAATGCTACAAATTCAAAATAAGTAGATAAAAACATAACATAAGTGAAAGAATGAACTAATACAATTATAATATTATTCATATAAGGAACTAAAATAACAAACAAAAAGAAAAGGGGTTAGCAACCACAAGTGGGCCCTACCTTGGGTTCCAACCTTTCTAAGGCTTGTGTCCATAAATAAAATGATAGAACTCATATTTTTATTCATTAGCATGAAGATTCAGAATTAAACTTACAAGTAATTCCCTCACTATGGCTATATGTGTTATAGTCTCGCTACTCACTTTATAATCAAATGAGACGTGACGAGAGTCTTTTAAACTAACAATTACATTTTGACTAAGTGAAAGATCACTACCAAGAAATCCATAGATTCTTATGCATGAAACAGAATTGAGAAGAGGTGTTCTAATAAAATAACATAACTAATTGTTCAATCTAACAATTAAGTTAAATCTAATAGTTGTAGAGCATAATCGGGGTTGGTGTGAGACCTTCTTTTGTTATTGTAACTCCTAGTTTATTACCATGCATAAACTAAAGTGAAAAATTCACGTTGATCAAGTCTTTTACAATCATGGATTTTTGTTTGTGTATGTTTCCTTTTGGTTGAAGGTGCCTTGCTGCGGATGAGGCCCGATTGCTGCATGTCGCTTCTGTATATGTGTCCCCTTTCATTGTGATAGAGTTTCTTTGGTTGCATGTTAGAGATAACATATAACAACTTCTTGCAAACAAGTATGGCATTCAGATAAAGCACTAATAATCATTCATTGCATCAAAGAGATTAACATGCACATTCAAAATCCATGAAATAAAGTAACTTAGTAATAGTTATAATAATTAATATATAAGTTCCATAAGTTTTATTTTAAGTGGAAATTTATGACATGATAATAGAGATAACAAGTACGAGGGTATACAAAATACAACAGATGAGACAATTAAAATGGTAATTAGAGGGTCTCATCAATTCCACTACTACTACTAAATCTCCCAATGTAAACATGGGGATCTTCAAAGAACCTTTCCCAAAACACAATAAAATAAAGGAAAATGTAGATCAAATGCAAATCGTAGTAAACCAAGAACGCCAATTATGTTTCAAATATAGACCATTTTAATTCCCCAATAGGTTTTGTCAATTCACTTACTAAGCATATCGAGATGATCAAGATTAAATCAAAGGAGTGCGTCGTGGAAATGTGATGGGCTCACCTTGTTATTTTATAAACATCTCCCCTACTCCTCAAAACAATCAATATGACATGTTAGAACACTTTGAGAAAATCATGGCCAGGATTTCAATCTTGTACCTTATTAAAATTTCTAATGTTCATAAAGACATCCTTTGTAAGACATTACAGGGATCAAGAGTGTCTATTTATATCAACCCAACAAACTTGCAAGCAATGGTTGCACAAATTGATCTTACAGAGAATATAACCTTCAATCCAATAGAAATCCTGGAGATAATCCTCCCATAACTTACCCTTACAAATTGAATTCATAATCAAACGTAATAAGTTAAAAAGAGTGCTTGTGGATGGTGGATTGGGTTTAAACATATGTACTCTGATTAGTTTGACAACTACATTGTCATGAAGATGATTTAGAAACGAAGTTCATCCCGTAAAGGCATATGATAGCAAATAATGATAGTTACATGGTATGATCACTTTCTCATTAGGACTGGGTCCTATCAATCAAGATACAAAGTTCCATGTCTTGGACTTGGAGCTCCCTTATAACATATTTCTCGGCCGCCCATGGATTCTTGTCATGTAAAATTTACCCTCAACGTATCATCGGCTTAAAGTTTCATCATGAAGGGAAGACCCTCACTATTTAGGGAGATCCCCAACCATTTTCTCATTAGGAGAATTTTCGTGATATTTTCCCACCATCAACAAATGTCCTTCTAAAGAGATAGTTATTTTAACCCTTGCATCATGAGTGTATACATATACCTTATCTCCCAATGATAATGGTGCTTCTACATCGAGAGAATCCTTTCACTTCTTGGGAGATGAAGGTTAGAGGAATTTTTGTGGATAATACCATCTTTAGCAAGCCCTTCTAGTTCATAAGCTTCCCCTATTTGCCAAAGCGCATGGTAGGTCATGTTATAATGTTCAAAGATCCAGGAAAATTTTCCTTTCAACGATTTTACTCATGGTGGATTATTAGAAGATGAATTTTTTTCAAAGATATTTTATTTCATCCTACATATGATGAAATGGATTTATGTTATCAATCACCTACGTATGTTATCCCCAATCGAAATATGCTTACTCTGGGATACAAAGGACTCGGTTGCAATTTGCAATAAACAAGGTATACTAAAATCTCTTCCAATACCTAATTATAAAGTTGGTAAGTATGGTATTGGTATGAAGATGTATGAATCACACCCCTCGAGGTTAAGGATACCTCTTCTAAATGCGAAGATAGTCCGTCCACATACAAAAGTGAAATATATTCCCAATGTAGTCTTTACGAAGGCCTTGCCTCCACGAACCTATTTTTGATGTGGCTATCCTAACCATAACCCCGTTATGTTCCATATAACTCAAACATAAAACCTTATATACCTATCACTTGTGAATTGGGACCAACAAAAACATGTGTCCATTGATGTAATTTAAAAGGATGGGGCTATTTGTGAGTTCCTTGGCATCCCTAACAGTATTCCAATAAATGACCACAAGAAAGGATGCTCCATTCAGCTCAATGAATGTGTGTACTTTGGGGAGGAGGCTGAGTTTTGTAGTCATTTAAGGGAAAAAAAGTAAGAGAAAATTTCCACCAAATATCCTTGCAAAAATAACAAGTTTAAGTCCTATAGTTAAAACCTCCTTGAGGCGCTTGTGGACAAACAAACAACAAAACTAACATACAAGATAACTGAACAACTTAAAGATGAGGATCACTTTGAACGATATTCGCTAGAGAAATATCTTAATCTCCCCATGATCCTATGTGCATGGAAGAAAAGTTCGGGATATTGGTGGAGGAGACAATAGATGTCGGTATTGGCGCAGAGGAGTTACCGGGATAGTCAAGTTGGGAGCTTCACTCTCGGCTCAGAACATAAAAATTTTACAAAGTGTTTTGAGAGAATTTATAAATATATTTACTTCTTCTTATGTAGACATGTCAGGACTTGATCCTTCATTAGTAGTGCACAATATTGTTATACACTGGACGTCAAGCCCATAAAACAAAAGCACCGAAAGATGCTTCCTCACGTTGAATTGTTAGTTAAAGTAGAGCTAGAAATATTATTGGAAGTAGGTGTCATCAGGCCTATTGAATATTCAAAGTGGATTTCCAATGTAGTCCCGATTCGGAAGAAACCTATCAGATTAGAGTATGTAATGATTTTTGATATATTAATAAAGTTTATCCTAAGGATGAATTTTATCTTCCTGACATTGACATGATTGTCAATTCAACATCTAGTTACGAGATGCTATCACTCATCGATGGATTCTTGGGATATAACCAGATAAATATTGCTAAGGAAGACCAACATAAGACATATTTTACTACCCCATGGGGAACATTCTATTATCAATTCATGTCATTTAGCCTCAAGAATGCAAGTGCTACCTACAGATGGGAAATGACTATAATCTTTCACGATATGATCAATGACATCATGGAATATTATGTGGATGACATATTGGAAAAATATAGGACTTACCAAGATCACCTAGAGATTTTGTGATGCATATTTCAGCATTTAAGGGACTACAAGGTTCGACTAAACCCGAAGAAGTGTGTATTTGGTGTGTTATCTAGAAAACTATTAGGATTAATTTTTTTGGGAGAGGAAGAGAAGTAGATACCGTAAAGGTTAGTGTTATAAAATAAATTCTTCCTCCAACAAATATCTGACAATTACAAATTTTACAAGGAATGATCCAAGTAATTAGAAGGTTTATCTCTCATCTTATAGACAAGTGTCACATATTCGTGCATCTTCTTAGGAAAGATGTCATTTTTCACCGATGGCCAAGAAAATAGAAAAATTTTATGTTTCTCAAAGCATATTTTGAAAAAACCTTGTTCTAATGCCACCCATGATAGGTGAAGCATTGTTACTTTACATTTCTTCCACGCACTTTGTAATTGGGGAATTGTTCACACGGTATGATAAGGAGTAGAAACAAAAAAAATTGTATTACTTAAGTCAAATGTTGATAGCATACGAGATCAACTACCCACAAAAAAGGGTTTCTTGTCCATGGATTTTGATTTTTAAGTTGCATCATTATCTATTAAATAATAAGATCAAGCTTATCTCAATAGTATATCCTTTAAAGAACTTATTTTCAAAGCTTGCACTCATAAGAAATATGGCCAATTGTATCATATTACTCGTGAGTTTTATATCAAGTATGTACATGAGAAATCGGTGAAAGGATGGGTTTTAGTAGATCAACTAGCTAAATCCCTGCTACCAAGTACAAGACCTTTGAGTCTTTAACTTCCATATGCATCCACAATGTACCTCAAGGTATATATTATATGGAAACTATAATTTGATGGTTCCTTTACCTTTCATGGTTTAGGTGTCAAAGTTGTGTCGATTAATCACTGTTGGTGATCGAATTAGTATCACCCTGTTTGCCATTAAAATCCCTCAGTTTGTGGCCTCTGTCATGTTTTTTGTCTCCCCGTGTTAGTGTTTGAAAAATTTGTCCTCCATTTGGTTACCATGATTAGTTACTCCTTTGTCAAAGGTCACTTAACAACCCAAAATTTGTTGATTTGTTCCTCTATCTATCTGATGGTGTCTATCAATTGGGCATAAAACTCGAGTTGTTCTTTCCCTTCTATTTTTCGTATTTGTGTGTTCTTGATCCTATCGTTTTGTCCTAGGTACTTGAAGAAATGTGAATGGATATAGCTCGGAGGGTCATGTGTGAACCTTACAACATTTCCAAATTCTCTTTCCTTGAAGAAAATTTCATCTCCAGGGCTCAAACAAAGTGGTTTCCCTGTATTTTTATGGCTTGATGGGTGTGTTTCTCCCATCAAATTTAAATCTCTGCATTAGTGGAAACGTGTCCCTTTTGGTTAGATGTGGCTCGGTGGGGCACTCTAAAACTTTTTGGATCATTTTAACCCAAAACTTGTCCATGTGGAGGAACAACACTTGTTTGAAGACTCACATTTTTGGCCTTGGAGTTATGTTGGGAGGACACGTGGAGGATTCTATTGCTTTGGCCAGACTTAGAAAACAAATTCATACAGCTGATATAGTTTTGGCGAGCCATGGACACATGGTGGGCTAGCACTCATTTGAAGATCTGTCTCAAGGTCCCACCTTAACAAATGCGATAGAGGGACAGGTGGAGGTTTCCGCCAGGCTCCACTGGGGACTTAAAATTTTAAATAAATTTTCTAAGGCCTGGGACATGTGGTGAGCCCACGCTCATTCAGGGTATCTAATTTTGGGGACCATATTGAAGTTACACCATAAAGACATGTGGAGGGACTGCGCATGTTTGGGGACTGGCCCTTGAGTTTTATTTTGAAGAAGTGCCAGAAGACACTTGGAGGCTTCCGCTCACTCTCCCTTTTGCTTGGACTTTTCAATGACCAAAGAAGACTATCTCGGACCTTGGACACATGGCACCTTCGCTAAACTCTCAATATTTTTAGTAGACTCTATCAAACTAAGACATGTGGTGAGCCCGCGCTCATTTAGGGTCTCTACTTTTGGGGACCATCTCAAGATGCGCCATTGAGACATGTGGTGGTTTGAAAAGTCAAAAGGCAGGAGGTGGGCCATTGGAGGCAACTTGGATTTTTTGCCCCTTATTGTCAAAAAAGATTAAAATCATCAAAATGACCCGCAAGCCCGATAGAGAATAGTCAAAATTTTCTTTAGTCAATGGCGAGAGGTGCAAAATTTCGGGGGAAATTTGGAAAATTTTCCTTTTGTGGAGAAAGGGGTTAAAAGTGTAAAAAGGAAGCACGGTTCCACTGGGACCCACATCAGAAACTAAAAGTGGAAGGGTGGAGCTATGGGGAAACTTTGAAAAAATTCCTTTTTCTGAAAATGGATGAAATAGTAGAATTTAGTTGTGGTTCCTTTGGGACCCACATTAGGACACGTGTCAAGCCCATTTTTCAAAGGTGGAGGGGTTGAGCAAATTGATAAATTTTGCATTTTTTCCAAAAGGTGTAAAAAGTAAAAAGGAACCCCCGGGCCCATCTTAACTTGGATCTCCCATGTGGATGGTCCAAATTCAAAAGGGAAATTGACGAAAAATGTGCATCTGTATCGATTTTCTACCATTTCTACTCCAAAGCTCTTGGGGATGCATTTTTTTATGGTTTTTATCATTTCTTGGAGTCTCCTACATGCCAAATGAAGAGGAACATTAATTTGATATCCTGGTTTGGTGGGGAAGGTCTAAAATTTTGTTTCGCCATTAAATATTTCTTTCCTTGGCACGCAAGAGACCTATTGATATCTTGGTTTGCTGGGAAAAAATCTGAAAACATCTTTTATCATTAAGATGTGATTTGACTATTGGCCTCGATCTAATTTTCCAATTTTTGCTTTCCTTAGCACGTAAAGAACAATATTTGTGATTGGAGGAGGAAGTAGTTGGTTAATGAGATGAATAATGACTTAACGGTGAAGAATTAAATGTTGGAAATATTTGGCTAGTTTTTCCCTCTACACACGACAACTTTTTACAAATCTGTTTCTAGGAGTAACGATGAATAGTTGTAATAGGAAATGGCGCTTTGAATGTTTCTAGTTTTGGGGGAAAACTCTGTTGTAAATGAAATGTTATAAATTGCATGAATTTGTCATGTAAATGGTTGGAGTGTTAGAGGTCAAGAGCTAATTCCTAAGAGAAAATTTTGACAGAGCCCATCTTTCTGAGAGACTATCTGAGGAACCTGTTTATTTCTTTTGTGTTAAATTTGATCATGTCAAGGTGGTTGTAAGTGTACAGCCATTGACAAGCTCTGAGATTGTTCTAGAAACTTTCCCCTGTTGATAAATTTAATCAAATTTGAGTAAATTTGTGTTTGATTTTGAGTATTTTCACTTCTAAAAGTTTGCAAATAGTTTTATGTTCCCATTGTAATCTTACATTGAAATATTTGTGAATCACACAAGATCTTAGCTTTGTGATAGTTTGGTGGCACTTGCAATTTCATTTATTAGAAGAGATTTCATTTGATAGTGAAATAAACAAGTTTAAAATCACTTTACTCCTAGCATGATGATTAAGATTGTTTGTTAGCCTTTTAGGGTATCTTAGGCATGATAAAATAGAGGTTGATAGTGTTTAATTAAGTTTTTCAATTTGAGCCTTCATTTTGGATCCTTAAAGTTTGTGTGAAAACGTGCTGATCTAGGCCTCCATTGAAGCACACCTTCTGGTTAAAGGAACATTCTAGCTATTCTGAAGCATTCTGTTGATCAAGCCTTCCATTTTTGTAAAAGATCTCAAATATCGGCAAGTTAGATCCACTCTACCTCACCTCCCACCAAAATTTATTTAAAAACAACCAATCATACACATATTATCCTGTTTTCCCTATATGTGCACAAATGCATAATTTTTGTTACCAAAACATGCAGAAGTAATTAGTTTTTTTGTCTTTAGTGGCCTGAACCTTTCTTAGAAAATATCTCCATTATCTAGGGTGACAACTCATAAGAGTTAGGTTTTGTTGTATTGATCATATTTTCTTCAGGGTCTTTGTAATAACTTCACAAAGAAGGACATCTCCATATCCTCCACAAACAACATGCTACAAAAGGGTCCTCTCACCCTAGTTAAAAGACACAACCATAAAGTAGTGAGGATAGATCAAATCCTCTTAAGGGTGGTACCCATTTCTCCACATTTGAGTGATAAAGAGCAAGTTGCATCTCTTCCCCAGCTATAAAATGAAACATAACATGATCTACTTGTCTCTAAGCTTCTTGTGAAAACTATGATGATGATCATGCTTAGCTTCTGAGTGAGAATCAATTTGGGCACCAACATTGTTTAAGCGCCATTTTTGAGGACCGATTTGCATTACTAGAACTGATTTGTCTTTCTTTGAGACTGATTTGTTGATTTTTTGCTAGTTCTTCATACTTAGGCCTTGGTAAACATTTATTATATGCTCTAAGTGCTAGTACATTGTTTCAACATCATCCTGTGTTCAGGCCTATAAGAAGTGTTCAAAGTTACGGGAGTTATGTGAAATATTTCAAGTTTCTACGAGTTATTGCACTAAGTTTCAAGTGATAAACAGGTAAAGGAAGGTCAAATTATTCCATTTCTAGTTTCTAGTGCTGAAAAACATTTGAAAGATCATATTTTTAGTGCATTTTCACATTTAAGGTGGAATTCCTTAGTGGCAAATCCATGTTAATATGATTTTTTGATAAATCTTTTATTACGAATATATTGTTTGTAAAATTATTAATATTGTATTGTGTGTGAGTATTTAATATTATTATTTAAATTAGATGTCAAATTCATTTAATAATAATATAGCATGAGTGAAGTTGTTGAATAAACATCTCATGTAGCTATTTTGGAGTGTGAGTGATCCTAGGATAAGCTTGAGAGATTTATAGAGAGAGATATGAGGAAGACTAAGTGATAAGACTTGACTCCTAGATTATAGGATCAAGCATTTGTATAAGAAGCTATCTCTATATGAATACAATATCCCAAATGAATTTTAGTTTCTATATTTTTATTATTCGGTGTTTGTTTATTATAGTTCAGTTTTTATCATTGGTATCAGAGCTATATTTGTTCCTTGCATAGTATGGAGTTCTAATGATTTTCTAGGGGTAGATATATTCCTCCATTGCCCCTGTAGATGGTGGCATTCTTTTGCAGATGTGTTTTCTATATTTCATTTTCTATTCATTGTACAAACATATATTAGACAAAGTATTCATGTGCCAAACCATTTAGAATTAATCGACTATGCCCACGTGATCAGGTTGAAGTTACACCTCCCTCTCTGGCTCGGTGTTGATCAACCTTGTCTGCAGATTAGGATTTCTAATCAGATCCTCTCGATCATATCCACATTCGATCTTTAACTTAGGAATTTATCCAGTACTTCGGGTGCTAGTTCAAACTACGTTTTGATTGAAGAGTGAATTATATCCATTATTACATTATGTGTTTTGATTATTGCATGAAGGACTTGTTTTCTACAAATGGCTCGACCACATTGATATTTTCCATTAGAGATGCAACTAAAAATCTGCAAGGTTCTGAAGGATGATTAAAGTATAGGAAACATGTCAGATTTCCTTCATTCCACTTGCATCAACCATTTCAGCCTTCCACATTTTCTTAGTATTATTCCAAGTTTTGTTTTGGTCTATGTTTAATTTGTATCATGGCTAATGGTCTGCGTACTAGCCCTTATTCCTTTGGATCCCCAAGCTCGGATTTGTATTGGCGTTTTGATCACCATCGGTGGCAACATTCTCGAGTTACATTAGAAACAAATGTCAGCTTTGCATTGGATTCACCAAAACCAAAATACTTGTAAGGTGTGTTTTAAACCCGTGGATTTGAAAAATTCTCTAGCAATTAGTGCAGTATTAATAGCTTGACCGTGGGGGAACATAAGTTATCAAAAAAAAAAAAAAGAGTTTTAGTTTAAGAATAATCATCCTATTAGACTATAAAAGAAGTTTTGTTTAGCCTTATATGGGTCAATCTCTTTATAGACTATATTTTTTTAATAATAGGTTGTCCAAGTATTGTTATTTAAAGATCATCATTGTTCTTTGTCATCTTGTCTAGTTGAAGTCAAGTATTGTTATTGTAAAAGTCATGTTTTTTGTTAAAAAAGACAAATGAGTGCATTTTCGAGTGTAATCCGACACTCAATTTTTAAGAGAAAAAAATGAAAACCATTCTCGGCTGCGGGCTCGCCTCGACTCCACCTTGTATCACGAAAGGGAATGTGTATCGTCCTTGACTATACTTTCTGCTGAGTAAGTAGTGACATGATGGAGGCTGGAGGAAAAAGGGGAAGGAGGTTGATCAATGACCTCTCATCAAGCACCATTGACGAGGCCATGGTATTTATTTGGTGGCCAAGTATTTTTAGTTGTGTGTTTTCTTTCAGCTATGTGGTAGATAATAAAAACAAATGATACATTCATGTTATTGTAATGTGTGACAAATTCCTATATGTAACCTTCTAATGAAAAATATAGTGGGGAAGTAAAAACACATGCAGACATGGATCTTGAAACAGTTCATGGAGATCCAGAAAACCACATGAGGTGAACAATAGAGTGGAGAATTGTTCATGTCTAGGTTGGTGGTAAACCTGTTGTAAAACCATAGAAGGTTGAGTGTTGCTCCCTTCATTTATATCAAGGTCATGAGCTATAGGCGTGCCGCAGGGGTTGGCATTCTGTTGAGATGTGTAAACATTTTTCTACCTTGTTCACATTAGGGGAGTGTATATTAGGAATTAATAATGTTAACAATAGGGGAGTGAATGTTACGAATATATTGTTTGTAACATTATTAATATTGTATTGTGTGTGAGTATTTAATATTATTATTTAAATGAGATGTCAAACTCATTTAATAATAATATAGTGTGAGTGAAGTTGTTGAATAAACAACTCACGTAGCTATTTTGGAGTGTGAGTGATCCTAGGGATAAGCTTGAGAGATTTATGGAGAGAGATATGAGGAAGACTAAGTGATAAGACTTGGCTCCTAGATTATAGGATCAATCATTTGTATAAGAAGCTATCTCTAGATGAATACAATATCTCGAATGAATTTCAGTTTCTATATTTTTATTATTTGATGTTTGTCTATTATAGTTCAGTTTTTATCAAATACCATTGTCTTAACCTCTGTCAAGTGAGATTTGTTACTAATCTTTGCAAAATTGGAGGGAAGAAGATCTTTCTTCACTAGGGATCCTACTAGGACATTGATTCGAGTTAGGAAAAGCAAATTCAGAAGGAAGAAGAGCTTGGAGAGTTGTTGGAGATCAATAGTCGAGAAAAGAGATCTCCATTGATGAAACTAACCAGCCTATCATTAAGAATTACCATTCAAGTGACTCTAAATTAGGTAGTCTTTTGTGGGATTAAATTATCCATCTGGAGAGGGGCCTTCATTTTAATTTGAAAAGTTTTCTTCTCATTCTGCTCCTATGTTTTCTGAAGTTGATAAGGTTTTCCAAGAGATAGAGCCTTTAGGGGATATCCATTTTGGAAGTTATACTCTTGTGTTTCAAAGACCCCTTGTCCCTTATCAGTTTGATTCTCCTCTAACGTCACCTCCTCAAAACAACATGGCCCATCCCCCACCTAGATCTCCATTTTTTGTAAATAATTTTGGCCTATAAATTTTAGAGGGATGATCGGTTATCCAAATGCAGTTCCCAAGATGTAAGAAATAGACTACTAAAGTTCCAAGGAAATAATTTTATAACTGGTGATCAACATCTAAATATTTTTATCAACATGTGTAGACACTAAAATTAGGTCACACTCCCCTTTGGTCCCTCGACGAATAAGCACCCTTCATCACATTCACCTAGCCATACCCTCCTTCACCCCACTAATATTAACTTAATTAATTTAATTTAATTAATGCATTATCCTCGCTATGTTTATTATTTAAATATATTATTTTAAATAATATCCACACATACTGATTCACTTAGACACCTTACCAAGCCAACTCAACCTAAGACATATTCTTAGTAAGTTGCCATAACTAACTAAGACTTACCCAAACCCTCAAAATCAATGCCTACATTCCCTCTAACCACATTCCCGAATTCTCACAAGAAGTTCCCAGCCTAATCCATGGGTAAACGACACAAAATCCGAGGAAATCAAGAGGAACTCCCTAGTTTAGTAAACCTAGGAAATCCTACCTTGACCGACGCTTGATTACCCCTAACCATCATCGAGTTGCTGGAATCGCTTGGGTTACCCTTTTAACCCCAAAAAAACCTTATTCTCAAGGTTGGAAGCTAGAAGTTAGAAGTTGGAAGTTGGAAGAAAGAAGTAGAAGGTTGGTGAGCATTAACACATCTCAAAGAGATAACACATCTTTAGAGAGTGAATTCCAGTGAGAATCGCATGCAAGGAAGGAGATCAAGCATGTTTTTCTATACAACCATCCCAGCCATAATTTGATCTAACCAAGCAAAGAGGAATGTACATGCAGTCCATGCAGAAGCTTTCCTTCATTTGGTGATCACTTGCAACCTTCAAACCTCTCATCAGCACCTCCATCCCTCACTCACAGGAATTTAGGATCAGAATCCAAATAAGTATAACGTCATACTTTTCTGGTTTATTTCATTTCATCATCATTTTATCATTTATTATTTACCTAGCCACCTATTGACCTTCTCTAACATTTCCACCTCCATATACCCATTAAAACCTCACCAAATCCTACCCCAGTCACCCAATACCTCATCTCGACCAACCAAATTCCTTTGTGCAATCACAAAGGGGACCCAATGCTTATTCGTGGCATTTACGGATTTCCACAATAATCGGCACCGATTATACCTAACCGCGTCGTCGATTACCCTTAAGCGACATCGGTCTCTGTATTTTCCTATGCATCCCAGAACATAGACCTACCCACTAAATTTCATCTCACCCTCATCCACCTGTGATCTACTTGAGACTTCTATGAAACCTGCAGAACCCAGAACCAATCATTTGCCCTTTAGATTCTATTCTAGTTTAGCCTATTAGATTAGATCTATTTCTTATTGTGTTTTAAGTGAGATACCTAAATCATTTTAAATTGCAATAGGATTTACTTTGTTTACAACATTAAATTGTTTAAAAAGTGGGTGATTGCCATCTAGGAAGTATAACACTTCTGAATCTAGCATACACTAGGCGAGTTCACGCCATATTGTTTAATTCCTTACGGTGGTCTTGCTTTGCATTACGGGTAGTTTCTCCTAGCTAAAAGGAAGTTCTCACAATCAATTGTGGATTCGGGAGTCATACGCGTGCAACAACCCATCGACTAGTATTTGAGCAGGTATTCCTCTTATGCCCGTTACCCTATTTGTTTCATCATCACTTCAAAGAAATGATCTAAGAAACATGTTACGCCTTAGTGGGACCCATCTGGGTTCCTTGCATTTCATTCATTCCTAGGAAAATTGTGTGTTTGTTTCCCTTTTAAAAAGCGTACACACTAATTTTCTTCCTTGGTAACCCACTTCTTCTTTCTATTTGCTCTAAAGGAAACTTTTCTTTTGGTGTAATTAAAAGAATCATTTCTTCATGTTTTCGCATTGTAGTGAAAGAGAATCCCTCTTCCTCTTCATCTTATTATTTCATCCAATTTTACATCTGGATTTGGGCTTTAAAATAAGTGCATTGCATTCTAATTTATCGCATTAGCTCACATTAATTGAGGGAAACCTATATCTTTGGAAGTCATGCCCGGTGATGGTTGATAAACGAATCATAGAAAAGAAATTCTTTCCTTTTCTCTTTCTCTAAGTCTTACCAAACCGTAAAAAATTTCAAAATACACACATTCTTAAACAACATCTTACCTGGAAGAAGTTGTAGGTGATCACATGATCACGACATAGTGGGCACACTGACTCATTGCTCTGTCGAGTCGCATTTAAGAGCGAATCCCATCCCCACCATAACATACTTGGAACCTCACCTTTTAGATCTCCTTCTTTGTAGGAATCCATCCTCACCAAAAAAATCTATTTCACAATTCATGTGTCAGTACCTAAATAGCATAAGCTAAACAAACATAATAGAAAAGGCACTCCTAGGATTGCATTTTTATTTTTGTTGGGCTTGCATTTTGAGGTGAGAGATCACGTTTTCACTTTTTGTTCATTCTTACATGCTCCCCATCACAGCTACTTGTATTTTGGCTTCACACCGAGTGTTCATGGGCCATATAACCATCATTTTCAGAATTCTAGGTCTCGATTCCACAACATATTTTAATTCACAACCACTTTTCTTTCATCATTGTTTCAATTTCATAGTAACTGTCTTCAGTTACCTCTGACCGCCATCGGTTATACCCAACTAACATCGGTTCCAAGTCCTTTTTCTAACCTACTCAAAAGGACTTTTTATTCATTTTCTTCCATTTTTCATAGTCCATGTCACTACCATAATATCTGTTGACATTGTAAACATCATCAGATTTGGCATACCTGTCAAATTTTACCTTCTACCGGGTTTTCACCTTTGTCCATTTTCTATAGTGACCGCAAGGTTACCCCTAATTAGCGTCGAGTTTTCCATAACTAGCATTGGTTAGCTTGTTTAACATTCTAACCATAATTTGGTACCTAATCCACTTTTTTCCACCAGATTCACCTATTCTTGCTATTCTTTGTGTCATTTACAGAGAAGCATCCCTACCTAATCAGTACTATTTCACATGGTGTTGACCGAAGACAAGCAAGCACACTCGTATTTCACACCAGTTGTCAACCACTCCCACCTATTCGTTCACCACCTTCCATTTTATCACCAGCCATGGAGCCCATCCAGCCTATTACTATCCCTACAAGATGAGGAGTTCACATGACTCCTTAACCAAAACCCTCGCCTTACAGTTCTACCTTTCCCACTCATCCACTTAATATGCTTCGGGTCGGTTGATATATGAAATTCCCATATCTATCCCCCGACTCTCATTTCCACTCCCGCATTGGCCCCATCTAGCTCCATGTTACCTACATCTACCTTACCCCAGTCATTTCACAACTAGGTCTTATACACGAGCTATAATCGCCACCACTGCCACTACCTCTATGGCACCCGCTACATCCACCATACCTGTGACAACTACCCCAAACACAACCTCATCCACCCCTAATGCCTCACACATACCCGTAGCTACATTACCACCTCCATTGTCGGTGACCCCTACTCCATTTTAGAATGTGGTCTATTCTATTCCACAATCATTAGCCCTTTTTTCCACTAGGGTTACCTGACCCCTCAACCCCCATAGACAAACTACCAACAACCTCCCATTTCATCCATTATACATTCTAGGTACATACCCCTATTTCACTTCCTTATTCTCAATAAACCTACATGGCAAAGTCCCATACACCGGAGTGCCACCCCGTTATATGCCCAAAAGAAACCCTCTCATGCTATAAGAGGCACCCAATCATCTCAACCCACCAACGACCTAATTAAATTGATGTTAGACAAGATGTAGACATTGGAGGCATCGGTTTCTAGCTCTCATAACACTCTCACCTATGACGAGATTTGCAAGAGCCCATCCACCCATCCATTCCTATCCGCTCAAACCCCATGCATTGGAAAATCCCTAAATTCAATCATTTAAATAGCAAAGAATACCCGCAACAACATTTACAGTCGTTCAAACACGGGTGTTATTTGATCACTCATGATGATGCCTTTCTCTTGAGGACCTTTCCCATGTCCCTCACTAGACCTGCATTAGATTGGTATAGTGGGTTACCAAGAAACTCTATATTCTCATTCAAGTAGGTAGCCCAAGCCTTCTTGGATCATTTATCTATCAATATTGTTAAGAAGGTTACCATCACCGATTTATACTCCACATGTCGGTATGAGGATGAATCTATCACGATTTTGTCACTGTGGTGTAGCACGATCAACCAACTTACCTTCCAACTACAACAAATAGAACTCATCGAGCTCTTCACATGGGCTTGTGTTAGGCATATCTCATCGACCTTGTAGGTCCAAACCTTCCGAACATTAGATGAACCATTCACTATGGCACGAAAATTAGAGATTCGGGCCATTGAAGAGAAGAAAATCCAATTACATAATAAGAATTCAGCATTCAAGTCGAATGATACCTCTTATTCTTCCAAACCACAAACCAATTATTCAAAATCTAAGGGCACCGCTAACGTAGTGGTACTCAAGGCTAGCCCAACACATCCGTCAAATCAGGCTACCCCTTCATCTAATCTCTCACCTGTCTAGACTTTTCAATTCAGACAAGAGCAGTGGAAATATACCCCAATCGGGGAGCCTTACTCTTCTATCTTAGAAAATATTATCAAAGCCAGAGCCATCACTCTTCCACCCATAAAACCACACACTGGTTTTGACCCTGCTCACCCCATGCCCGCATGGTATAAAGAACATGATTTCTATAATTATCATCGAGTAAAGGGTCATAGTGATGGCAACTACATCACTTTCAAAAATATTGTCCAAGAAATGCTTGAGAAAGGCGAGTTAACTGTGGATAATCCTAATGCACCTGCCAACCAAAACCTACACATCTTCAAGAAACCATTTCCCAACCATGCCCCTTTGTCTGATCAAACCGGTGAGACCTCAACTCATGATACCCATACCTGCGAGGTTCATGCTATCTTTAATGACATACCTGTCACCTCCCAATTACCCCATATTCCTTCCATAGAGGAGATCCTAGCCTAAAATCCTCCTTCCGCGTTGGAACCAACCTCCCCTATTCCTTCACCAATAGAGGAACAACTTTCATCTCCTTCACCACATACGAGAGGAATCTTTTGCTAACATTGAGACCATCTCACCCATGGCTTCACCACTTAGAGAGCCTTTAGCTATAGTACCTCCTCCACCCATAGAGGAGCACCCATCATCTCCACTGCCTATCATAGACCCAGTTGAGATACCTTTACCTCTTGGCAAGCATTCTCCATCAGCTACCCAAAATCGATAGACCTAATTTCGGCTCTCTTACCCACAGAAGCTGAAGCTAGCCAATTCCCCATCTCTAAGACACATTTTATGGGAATTTCCATTAGGTCCTCACCAACTCCACCTACAGACATTCCATTCTCACGTTTGGTTGATCACTTAGATTATGTGGATAGGGCTCTACTATGGGGGTGCCTTTACTTCCCTTCCAAACACAAATGCAGAGATCCCTTGCTGATACCTCCACTATCTACCCAAAAATATTTTGACCAATCAAACCAAACACAACCACCTCTATCACAACCCCTTCCACGACACTTGTTATAGCTTAAACCACACCCTTACCCATAACTCAACCTACACCTAAACCCAAACCCATGCCTATAACATTTTCCTTGTCTAAACCCATTACCACTTTAGGGGTCACCCCAACCACTAACCTTACTCATCCACCTATCAAAATGGATTTAGCTACATCCTCCAAAGTCAACACCATACCTACTCTAACACCCAAACAGAATCACCAAACCCATAGAACTCATATCCCAGCTACACCAATCACACCTACACCTATCTCATCCATCTTAGGATCTCAACTTCCCCACATGGTCAAGAAACCTCCACCCATCAATAAACCAAAAACACAACAGCCCATTCCTTCCTCACAAACCTCTGACCTACCCAGATGCCCAACCCAACTTACACCTACACCTGTAGCCTCTTTACCACCCATACCTCCAATACCCTCAGCTATTACTTCACTACCCACTACACTTCAGTCGTTGTCTCACACACCTCAAGCATGACCCGCGTCATCTACCTTCACAGCACCCCCGTTATCCCCATGGGTAACTCGCCCTCTTCCTCCATCTGATTTTCCTTCTATACCTCATACACCCACATCACCTTTACCCAAGAAGGTGCAGCCAAAAAACAAAACTCTACTACCCCACAATAAGGTAGTCAAAATGACCACACACCCTCCTACCCATCCATCTACTATACCCATACCTAAACAAACATGATCGACACCTAAAACCACACCAACACCTAAACCCATGGCTCGACCCCTCCTCTTATAAAGACTTCCTCAACAATGACCTACACCTACACCCAAACCCATGTTCACTTCCCATTGTGATCCACCAGCAGAGTCTTATGGAAATTTTACCCAACCTCCTTGAGACCTCTATCATCACATTCTGCCACTCGGACCTTATAACCCCCTCAAACCCAAGCCAAAATGGTTTGACGATACTAGAATTTGTGCATACCATCATGTGCCAGGACACGATGTAGGGAACTGTAAGGCCTTAAAAACTGTCCTTATCTAATTGTGTCCATCAGAAACTAACTTTGATGACGATGACCTTCTCGACAAGGATCCTGCTACATTAATACCCATTCCCATACTGCCCACTCAACAACCAATTCTATACCCGGCCATACCATCTACACCCATACCTAAAATCACTATCTGCGGTCCCACGTATCCCATTTCTAATGGCATCACACATCACACCATGCTCAAACAATTACACCAATATCCCCTCAAAATTTCCTTATATGACCTCATTCAAACCTCAAAATCCCATCGTCAAGCTCTCATGGAGGTTCTTCAATCTATCGAGGTTTTACTCAATGACCATACACCTGTAGCCTTTATTATCACACCTCATCATGTATCCTCTCTCACCAAATTACCACCTTCATCTTCACCCTAATCTTTTCATCAAGTAGCCTCCCTTAGCCTCTCAGAGGAAGAGATCATGCCACACCAAAATGATGACCCGGATGTAGCCCTCTTCATCTCTATCCACATCGATGACGTATGGGTATGTCATGTGATGATTGATGGGGGTGCTAGAATTAACATAATTTCATCCCACGCATTCGCTCAAATGCGCATACGCACAATTACATGCATAAACACTGGTCATGCTTTGTATTCATTTAATGACGCTATCACATCTACATTAGGTACCATCATCCTCCACATTCACGTGGGCCCTAGCACTATTCGAATTGTTGTACATTTTGGAGGGGAATTCCAATATAACCTATTTCTTAGTAGACCCTAGATCTTGTGTCATGGGTTGTGTTCCTTCCACTTTGCATCATTGTGTAAAGTTTGAACATGAAGGACACACTTATACCATTCAGCTAACCCATCACCTTTCAAAACATGTAACATACTTTACCTACCCAATGATGTGCTCATACCTATCAAGCCGTCACCTCACTGACCACTACCACATCACCGACACCTCCACCTACTAGTACGAGACACTACTTACATTGCACATACCTCCTCCATTCCTACCACTTTGCCATAACCTCCATGGCTGACCCATCAGACTTCCCAATCCATTAACTCCACCACGTGCATCGACCTCCAACACATTATCCATATCGGCTACCTACATACCAACCACCGATCCCTTCAAAGGTGTTTTCAACGCCTCACTGGGGAGTACTACCTATATAGTGTCAACACATTTCTTACTCCACAAGAGTATGGAAGCCTTCACCAACACCCTCATTATTATCACTATATAGGATAACATCTCCTTTATAGTCCTCCCCACCTTCGTACTAGATTCACCTATGGGGGAATTGATACTACCACTTACACACTGAACCACCATCACAAACCCGCCCATTTTCCACCGACTTCCAGTCACTTACCAATCACCATTTCACCCACACCTTCCTACACCGATGTGTGTGGAAGGGTTTGGTTTTGGCTTTTTGAGCAAGGCCACCATACCTTTATTCCATGTACCGCCCAGTAAACATAACGACCAGTAGTGGTATCGGCTTTCTTGAACCACCTACCAAATAGGCCTGCATTGAACTCATTAAGAACACTAGCTCTTCTCCACCTTCTTCACCTGCTCCACCTTCATCACCATCCTCACCGCAAGGAGTTGATGGATCCTAAATCTATTCCTCCTAACGCTTTTTTTTCATAAACACCATTTCCTTGGGGCCTCTAACTTAGCAACGTGAGGGTAAGGCCCCTTCCATTTCTTCCTTCCTATATCTTGAAATGATAAATGAAAACACACCTACAATTAACTTCATTCAATGTCAAGATGATAAATCCATACTCACCTACCTTGGTGAAGAGACTCATATATTCATTGGTCATTACCCTATGAAATGAAAACCATGTTAAACGAATCAACTATCGAGATCAACATTCATACTTAGGAAGACCCACACATCCTAAAGATCGGACAATATTTAGATGTTTTTGAATAGGAAGCCATCAATTCTTTTCTCGAGAGATCATGACCACACTTTCACTTGATCTTACGGACATACCCGATATTGACGACACCATAGTGGTCCACAATAGCATAACCATTCCCGATGCCAAACCCATCAAACAAAAGCTGAGGAAAATGCACCCTTGCATTGCTCTTCTCATCAAAGAAGAACTCCAGTGCCTTCTTTCAATTTCCTTCATTTTACCCATTGATTATCTTCGTTGCATTTATAACATTTTCCCTATCACTAAAGTGATAGGGGGACTCTACATTTACATGGAATTCTGTGACCTCAACCTAGCCTTCGAAAGACAACTTTCCCTTACTTGGTATTGACCAGTTGGTTGACCTCACCACTGGTCATGAGATGCTATCACTCATGGATGGCTTCTTAGGTTATAACCAAATTTTTCTTGCCCCAGAAGATCAACACAAAACCTCATTCATCACCCCTTGGGGGACCTTCTACTATCGAGTCATGCCTTTTGGCCTTAAAAATGTTGGTGCCACATATTAGCGGGCTATGACTTACATCTTCCATGATATCATGCATCACATATTGGAAGATTACGTGGATGATCTCTTGGCCAAATCTAAATGCTGCTTCGATCACCTTGTTATCCTCAAAACCATCTTTGATCACCTCATTAAATATTGTGTCTGCCTTCAGCCTAAGAAGTGCATCTTTGCGGTTCTCTCAGGAAAGCTCCTAGGATTTATCATTTCCCTCCGTGGTATAGAAGTTTACCCTACTAAATTCAAGTCCATTATGGAAATGCCTCCACCCGCTAACCTTAAACAACTATGTATCTGCAAGGTAAGTTGCATTCTATTCACCATTTCATTTCACAATTATCAGATTAGTTCCAATTATTTCATCATCTGCTCAAGAAGGATGCCTCCTTTAAATGGGATGATGACTGTCACAAAGATTTTGAGGCCTTAAAACAATACCTTATCCAACCACCCATACTTATCCCACCTAAAGACGATCAACCTTTTTATCTATACATATCCACTACTGATCACTCCTTGGGAGCCATGCTCGCTCATCGTGATGAACAACATAGGGAGTAGGTAGTTTATTACATCAGCTGTACTCTTTTATACTATGAAACCTGATACATCCATCCCAAAAAACATTACTTAGCCTTATTTTTCATTGCCACCAAACTCCGTCATTACCTACTCAACCACAAAACCTATGTTGTGACCAACACGACCCCTTACACTTCATGTATGCCAAACCTTATCAAAATTAGTGTGCCGCATGATGGCTTATGCTTTTAGCTGATCTTGACCTTGAATTCATTCATCAAAATTCCATCAAGGGCTAAGCTTTCACTGACCAATTGGCTGACACACCTATTTCGAGTATCGACCCTCTAATTTTGACTTTCCAAATGAGTCAATTCTATCCTTTTCTGGACAAACCTCGTTATCAAATGACACTCTTTTTTATGGTTCCAAGTGTCGGCATGGGGGTGGGGCTGGTATTATCCTCATTTATATTGATGGAGAACCCATCCCTTTGTCTTTCAAACTAGATTTTGAATGCACCAACAATATTTCCAAATACGAAGCATTCGTACTAGGTCTTCAAGTGACCTATTCACTATATGTCAAATCAATCAACATCTTTGGTGATTCTCAATTGGTCATAAACCGAGGTCAATGGTATGTACCAATGCCGTAATGAGATAATTCAAAAGAATAAACATCATGTAGACATGCTTTTGACCACCTTTGATCATTACACCCTTCAAACCATCCCACATTCAACCAAAAATTTATAGATACCATGGCTGCAAAGCTTCCCAAATACCCGCTTTACCCGCCGATTCTAAAATCTTTATCACCATACAATGACTCCAATCACCTTATTATTTACCTCATGATGTTTACTCAATCAGAACCACTACCCTTGACCTGAGTGACATTTGGTATAAACAATACTCCAACTACCTTTCTCTCTCCATCCTACCTCCTGATCTCACCTGTAACAGACTACGCGCCTTCCTTAAAAAGGTCTATCATTACGTCATTCTAGGGGGTCTCCTATATAAATGCAAATTTGATGGTATTCTATTACGATGCCTCACAAGTTTTGAAATTCCTTATACCATTAAGGAGGTTCATGATGGCATATGTGGAGGTAACTTTAGTGGCCTTGTTGTTGCTAAGCGTATTCTTCACCTAGGCTATTACTGGCCGACCCTTAACCATGATTGTTGTGACTACATCAAACATTGTGTAGAATGCCAACAACATTCCAATATTCATCATACACCTAGTCATGCCTTACAGGTCACTCGCGACCTTTGGCCCTTCTCTCAATGGGGTTTGGATCTTGTTAGAGAAATCAATCCTAATTCTTCCCAACACCATCAATGGATCATTACTGTTACCAAATCCTACACAAAATGGGTGGAAGCCATACCACTCATCTCCACAAAAGCAAAGAAAATATGTGAGTTCATTAATCACCACATCATTTGTCACTTTAGTGTTCCTCATCACCTCATCAGCGTGATGGAAAATAATTCAAAAACAAAACATTGCAAAGACTTTGCGATGCCTTTAGCATTCGACTTAGTTTCTCATCACCTTATTACCCACAAACTAACGGCCAATCTGAATACACTAACAAAACCCTCAACAAAATTCTCATGAAGGTGGTTGATGATCTTTGGGAAGGATTGGCATATGCACATTCCTTTTTGCCCTATGGGAATAACGCACTAGTATTCACACTTCCACTATGGCCACACCCTTTTCTCTAGTCTATGGTAAAAAGTAGTTCTACCTCTCAAATTTTATATCCCCTCACTCCATATTTCTCTCCATGATATGCACAATGATGATGACTTTCATCAAGATTGTTTAGCACAACTAGAGTTATTAGATGAACTTCATCTTAATGCTCTGAATCACCTTCAAGTTTACCAACAACGTATTAAACGTGCCTATGACAAACATGTTCATGAACAAACCTTCCAAGTCGGTGACCTTTTCCTGTTAGAAAATCAACATGTGACCAAAGCAGAAAAAATTAAATGGGGAAAATTTGCTCCTAATTGGTTTGGACCATACATCGTCACTCATACCTATGGATCAGGTGCTTATCATTTATCTTCTCTTAAGGGTAAACCCGAACTGAGCCCCTTAATGCCTTGCATCTTTGACCATTCTATTGTTGAATCATTTTCCTACCTCACCCTTTGTCTCTTCCCATGCTCGTCCCTTGAGCACCATTCACTCCATACACCTCCCTAACGATTAAACACGAATCATGTGAGTACCCGTCCCTCGTTATCTTCTCTTAAATATGTGTACCATAGCACTGCACATAGCATGATTCTCATGGATACTTTTTTCTACCTTTAGATGAGATCCCATGGTCATTTCACCTTTCCCTTTGAACAAGAGTCCTATCTTTCACCTTGGTCTTGTCCATGACTACAAAGACCTCACAATGGGACCAAACTCCTTGAGTCAAACTTCTAATAAAAAGATGACTCCCTCAAAAGGACATCTTCCTCTCGACCAATTGTTGCTATAAATAGACTGCTCCCATGAAGGACAACTATGTAAAGCTCTTCAAAAAAAAAAATGAGAGCAACCAAAGCTTCCCGCATCGATCAGCTTCATGAAGACCTCAAGGAGTTCAATTTTTCCCATATAGACTTCCCGCATCGATCAGTCTATCTCAACTATAAGTCAAAACACTCAACCTTTTTGTCATGGACTTGCCCATTGTGACCTTAGATCTCTTTCCCAAAGTGCATGCTACCTCATACCATATAAAAATTACCTACTCTTCACCCTGTGAACCATGCCCACTCTCATTTCCTACTACCTCAAGGGACTTCTTGGAACTTAGACATTTGGTGATCATGTGACTACTTTTCACCGTAGAACAGTCCATCGTGCAATGTCTTTAGGGTCTTATGTTCATCACCTCCTCCAAGGTATGATCTACTTGGTATGATCCTACCCAATCAGGTGGCTTTATTGCCCCCTTTTATCTTTTAACCATCTTTGTTTACATTTTGATTACCTTATATAGGACTTGGTCCTCGATGCTTACTTTTGGGGTAATCTCCTTCTTTCGCCACAATCGCCCCCACCTACATCATTTTGCCTATAATCCACCCACACCTAACAAACCTAAACCCACAACATGCCCAAACCCCTACCAACTCATTTTCACACCTCCTCATTTTCTTCCCTAGATAATGGGAGAACTACATATGTTTGAGGTCCCTTTTGCCGAGACTATGTAGGCAAAGCACTCCGAGCGCATGGGTCCCTTAGAGATTAGATGAGCCATCCTCTATCCTAAACAATTCATCTTCCATGTTCCCCACCATTTACACCATATCTCACTTAGTCTCCCTTTTATATACAACATTGGAAATTAAGCCACATACATAACAAGTTGCTTCATATTTTATACATTTATTACACCCACCATTCTCTATCATCACTATGCATAGATTATACTACATCTCACATATGACCCATAGTATCATTTATTTCAAAAATAATAATGAATCACAACTTCACCTACTTTCAACATAACCATGCCTATAACCTGACTCAACCATGCCTAAAACCTAACTCAACCATGCCTAAACCAACATGACTTAACCATGCCTAAACAAACCTAACTTAACCATGCCTAACCAACTTGACTCAATCCATGCCTAGCCAAACCTAACTCAACCATGCCTAACCAATCGGCTCGATCCATGCCTAAACCGACCTAACTCAATCCATGCCTAACTCACTTAATTTCCATCCATATCAAACCAACAAATCCATATCTCATCTAACACAAGCCATAAACCAATATCTCATAAATACATCAACCAATCACAAAATAACATGTATCTCATCATATAAATCAATAAATGTGTGGTTCAATATACATGCCTATCTCATCATGTCCATCATCTCAAGATGTTGGCATGCAGCGATATACAATACAAAATGTCATCGGTATGCAGGTTGGTCCTATATATACAAAAAAGAATGAATCAATACAAAATCTCTTTGGCACGTAGGCCGGTATATGCTAAAAATATAAAAATCACTTGTACATCCTCATTTTCTTTGGCACGTAGGCCGGTATATGTATAAAAAAATTAGTATACATCAAAAACCAGGTGAATGCATATCAAGAATCTCACTGGATGTCCTCCATCTTTGTGTTACCTATACCCTTGGACTCCGTGTCCCTATTGGTGCCTCTCATAGAGCTGGTCACCGTGCACTGGTGGCCTCTCCTTGATCACGCCTCAGAGCTCGTTGACCTCCTGTGCTCTCCACACTATGAGTGTGGGATCTTGTCCTCTTACTAGATGCCTGCTGTGCCTGTACTCGGCATAGGATATGAAATCTATCCCAGCTACCATAAGCTAGTCCTAGTAATATCTTGCCTCACCTAGGGCATCTCGTAACCTAGATACAAGCATGGTCTGTGGTGGTCCCATAGGTCTTGGCCCCTGTGCACCGCCTATGAGTTGGGACACATTCGGTTCTGTGGTGGTGCCTCCTACTCCGTGCTGTATTTGAGCCTATAAGGCCCCACTCTATTCCTAGCCTATGGCCAACTAGCCCTATAAACCTACCACCTGACCATCCCTCCTGACCATCTCCATCTCCTCCATCCACCATCTGGGCCTATAGGCTGGCCACATGTATGTGTAGCTCTGCTACCTCTACCTCCAAACCATCTAGTTATGTCTGTAGTATACCCAATTGGGTAATCAATGTAGCTACCTACCCCTATAGGGCATCTCTCTGCATTGTAATGGTAGCTAAGGTCCATTGCTTTGGTCTAGGTGGTACTGCTTGTAACTAAGCTACCCATCATCTATCCACCGATCCACTAGTTGGTCCTCCTCCCTATGGGAACTTTAGGCTATGGTAGAGGTAAGGGACTCTCCACGTCATCTCTCTAATACTGTGGGAAGGGCGGAGGAATGTCCTATAAGAGCCCAAACTATCATCAAACTCTATCTATCGGGATCATCTCATCCTCCCCAAAGGCACGGTGACCCTATATCCATCTCTCTAGTTGAAGCTTAGCTAGCTTCTCATGCATATTCCTATATGAGGGAATCCCACATATGGCCTCCATATAATGTCCACTCCAAACAATCCCTCCAGTAACTTCCAAAAATGGGCCACATCATTTGTCGGCCAATCAGATCTCCACTCTCCTATCACTAGTACCCATCTCCTATATCGGACCCACACAAATCTAGGTGGGAATACATCTACTCAAGGCATCCCTATAGGTTGCACACAAACTATGTGCTCGTTGTTTCACACGAGAATTTTGTTTGAGAATAGAGTTATTTCTATCTTTTCATTCTCTTGAGAAACAGATAAGGGTTAGGGCTAGGAGGAATACCTGTTGAGTGTTGGGAAGGTGTACGTGTACCGTAGAGAGATCAGACCGATTGTGAAGAGCTCTTTTTGTCTTGGAAGACTACCTGTAAATAAGAATGCAAGACCACTAGATTTTCATTCAACAATAAGTGAGGAACTGCCTTAGGCCTAGGAAATATTAGACTTCCTTTTAAAGGTGGTCAGTTCCCTTTTAATACAAATTAATGCAAATGATAATAAAGAAGCTATTGCAAAATCACGATTTAGGTACCTCGTTACTAAAATCAATAGAGACTAAACTACCAATAATAAAATGTCATGTTGTTTGTTTGGTCACTGGTTATTGATACGTTCAGATCAAGTTACAGGGGTAGACAAGGCTGGATATGGGATTGTTTGGAGGTAAATAGGTGAAAGGTTGGTTTTTGGTATAAGTCACAGTGACCGATGCCGGTCATTGGATAACCAACCGCGGTTATAAAACTGGTACCGGTAGGGGATAACCGATATTGGTAGGGGCAGTGGTTTAGGGTTTTTTTAAATGGAGGTTGGTTGTAAGGTGGTTATGGGGTTTAGAAGGTTGGTAGATGGTTGAGGGGAGTAGTAGGGTGATAGAGAAGACTCAGAGAGTGAGAAAGTTGTCTTTAGGGCAATATAGGGATGGATGAATGAAGGTTAGGTGCGAGTATGCTTGCCGGGTGGTAGATCCAGGAGTGAGCTTATAATCACTATGAATCAAAAGTTCACAAATTAGTTTCTAGAAGCATACAAGATAATAAAAGAGAATACTTACTAGTTTCTAATGTGGATGCAGGTCCAAGGAATGCAATGGCAAAGGCAAGGCTCGGTTGCGATGATCCGGCAATTGGAAGTGAGCTGATGAAACTATCCTCCAACTCTTCCAATGTTTGGATGATTATGACGATGATCTAGTTGCTCAGTTACAGTCTTGGGCTCAATACTCCTCTCTGTAACCTCTTCTCTCTCTCACTTATCTCTCTCTTGTTAAATGAATTCAGATCCCTTTGTTTTGGTTGGGGGAAGTCATTTACAGGGAACTGATGGTGGTTACCTAACCGACACCGGTCGCGTAGGGACCAATGTCGGTTAGGTCAAAGTTGGCTATTTTTAGTAAAATAGCCAACTTTCCCTCCTTTTCTCCCAAGGGGTCAGTTGTGGGCTTGGTCAAGTCATTATTAGGTTTGTTTTGGTGTGGGTGAGGGGTGATGAGTCATGGGTGTGGGTCTGGACCAAGTTATAGGTCTTAATTAGGTTAGTTTAGGGTTAGGGCTAGGTCATGGTGAGGTGGTGAGGTGAGGTGGTAGGGTTGGAGATGTGGATTTATTAATTATAAGGTAATTAATAAATAATTAAGTGTGTAAGGTTTAGGTGGTGAGGTAGGGTTAGGTTGCGAGATGAGATGCGGGGCACAGGGCATCGTAAGACCCAAATTTGGTGTCTACATTTTCCCCTTGTTGTCGTGTAGCTTGTCTTGTAAAGTTGCACTGACAATAATAAGAAGTGGTTGCCCGATTAAAAGTGCAGGTAATCCCCCTCAAATCTATCATAGATTGAGGCGATGTGAAATTAGGGATAGGGTTGATAAAGGGTGAATGATGATGAGATGATGGTAAGATGGTGGGGTAAGTTCAAGGAAGTAGACACACATTGAAATGCAGTAGTGCGACTAGGGTACATGATTTGAAGAGAAAACAAGCAATTCATAGGCAAAGGTCGATAGTTTATCCAAACAAGGTTGATATAATCCTAGTATCCAAGGCATAGGAAGTAGCTCCAGGGGATATAACGGGTAAGGTACCGGAACATTTAGGCATGTTTGGTAGTACCAAATGGTTGGTTTGGTTGAGATAAACGTCACGGTCTCGGTCTAGGAAAAGCTGGTCGGTGATCAATTCAAGTATCCTAGTCATGCTAAAACATGAACAGGTGAGCTCGATTGAACAAAACAGCTACATGATGGGTGGATAGAATCATAATTTATGGGCCTCGGTTGAGGTACTTAATTGGTTTGGTCTTGGGTTGGGCCAATTGGTTGGGTGCATCTATGGGTCGGGCCAATTGGTTAGGTGTGGCCATGGGTCGGGCCGATTGGTTGGTTATGCCCTTGGGTGGTGATTGGTTTGTTGCAACCTTGGGTTGGGCTGATTGGTTGGTTGCAGCCTTAGGTCTAGCCAATTGATTGGTTATGGCCTTGGGTTGGGCTGATTGGTTGGTTATGGCCTTGGGTCAGGCTGATTGATTGGTTGCAGCCTTGGGTCAGGCCGATTGGGTCGGGCCGATTGGTAAGTACCGATCGGTCGAGGTACTTAATTAGTGTGGCCTTGGGTTGGGCCTATTGGTTGGTTGCAGCCTTAGGTCGGGATGATTGGTTGGTTGTGGTCTTGGGTCGGGGTGATTGGTGAGTCGCACCTTAGGTCGGGCCGATTGATTGGTTGCGGCCTTGGGTCGGGCTGATTGGTTGGTTGCGGCCTTAGGTCGGGCCGATTGATTGGTTGCGGCCTTGGGTCGGGCTGATTGATTGGTTACGGCCTTGGATCGGAAAGATATGTTTCAAATTTTAATACTTCCAATTATAGGAAGACCAGTGTATCAGGCAGGGCCCAATGCGGCACGGGCAGCGATAATGGTAGTATTTGGTCCAGCCGCACGAGATTTGACACAGCGAGGCTTGACATTTACTTTTGGTATAATGTTTGCGGCACACCCTGAGGCAACAAGGTTGGCCGTGGTATTAATGATAGCGGTGGGGTATTATGCATTACCTAGAGCGGATGGGGAAGATTTCCAAAATCATTGATGTGTATTATTCGTGAGATGATAGAAGGTAGCGTTACTTTCGCATGGGCACCCACATATCTGGCGGAGCTATACAAGGGTTTATGGGCATGCAGGTGAAATCACAGGACTACACTAGATTGTGCATACTTATTACATTGTTGGGCCTATGAGCACATTATGTGTGTGTGACCAATAGGCCAACCAATCCAGGTAGGAGAGATAGGATTGCTGAGGTTGGGATTCAGGCAATGGGTCCAGACAGAGCAAGAGGCAAGAGCGAGACCGTGATAGATGATGCTGAGTATTATAGGTAGATGTTGGAGATGATGATGATTACGGATATCCATTGGAGGCCTTACGGGAACTACATGGTGACAGTGAACATAGCTAAGGATTTGAGGGGTGTAGAGTGATTGAGGTGGATCGCAGGACACAAGGCCAGGTGAGTACGAGAGGATTCCTCTAGATCACGTGTGGTGACAATTTGGATTTGTTCAAGATATACCCATGGATCATAGACCATATAGGAGGATCAACACCGAGGCACCATTCTCACCTCCATGGCCGACACTTCCAAAAGGACCAGAAGAGATAGCAGCCGATTGTAGGGTAATGGATGTAGGAGTGACAGAGTCTTATAGATTATGGTGGGCAGCAGAGCTGCGAGGTACACACGAGAGGGCTGATCATCCTGACATAGCTGTGATTACAGTAGAGAGAGACCGCCTGCAGGGTTTAGTTCACTAGCTTCAAACACAGGTGAACAAGACCACAAGATTGTTAGAGGCTTTGCAGTCACGAGTGGAGAGACTAGAGGCAAGACTCCTCCACGCGAGAGGGCATATTCGTATGTTACAGGAGAGATTGGTGGATCAGTGGGAGGAACCAATAGCAGTGGTACCTTTGAGGATGGAGAGGCCAGGTGAGTGGTGTCGACGATCACCATCGCTACCTAGTTCGGGATGAGGCACGGGGGCCTAAGTGAGTTTCATACATAGGGGTAGAAGAATAAATAAGGACTCCGACCTGCACGTCGATAATAGAGAAGATGTATTTGTTTAACATCTAAATAAAACTAAATATGTATGTTGATTTGAGTTATGATAATAATAAGAATGTTTGTGTTTTGAATGTTTGGATTGATAAAGGACAAAGGTGAGTGTTATCAATATAAATACACGAAAATATTTATATTTTTAAGGAAAACACAACACATGATAGGTTATGGTAGGGGATGGTCGAGCTAACCTTGGGAGACCCCATGTCTCCTAAGTGCTACCTACATAGCCCATTGCACAAAGCAAGGAGGGGCCTCAGACCGATGTAGTTCTCCCATAGGACCGGGGGAGAGGTGAATTCGGGCAATTTGGTTGTGGTTAGGCAATTTGTTGGTTGGTAAAATTTTGATGTTGGTAGGGTAATGTTGTTGGTGTTGGTAAGGTATTGGTGGTGTTAGTGTGGGTATAGGTGAAGTGAGGGTTATTGGTTGGTTACGGCCTTGGGTCGGGCCGATTGATTGGTTGTGGCCTTGGGTCGGGCCGATTGGTTGGTTGTGGCCTTGGGTCGGGCTGATTGGTGAGTGTTATCAATATAAATACGTGAAAATATTTATATTTTTAAGGAAAACACAACACATGATAGGTTATGGTAGGGGATGGTCAAGCTAACCTTGGGAGACCCCATGTCTCCTAAGTGCTACCTACATAGCCCATTGCACAAAGCAAGGAGGGGCCTCAGACCGATGTAGTTCTCCCTTAGGACAAAGGAGAGGTGAATTCAGGAAATTTGGTTGTGGTTAGGCAATTTGTTGGTTGGTAAAAGTTTGATGTTGGTAGGGTAATGTTGTTGGTGTTGGTAAGGTATTGGTGGTGTTGGTGTGGGTATAGGTGAAGCGAGGGTTAGCTTACCCAAGCATAGGAAACCATGTCCTGATTAAGGTCAACACATAATCCTAGATTTGGGTAAAAGAGGCAAAAGTGTCCCATAGTTGGAAAGAGCTAAACAAACCACGTATTATCGTAGGATGAGCTTGAATCCCTAGGTACCTTGCATAGGTGAGAAGTTGATAGGTGAAAAGAGTTGTATAATCACAATATATCAAATATACGTCATGTCCCTTGAGTTTTGTTGTTTTGAAGAATGGTGAGGTGAGGTGGATGGTATATTTGGGCACGAGATAAATTGTTATAAGGTGATTATTCGACAAAAGAGAACCAAACCTAAATAGACAAGTCCATGATGGAATTTGTGGTGGGCGCTTTAGTGGCCTTACTGGTAGCCAAGCGGATCCTTCGCCTAGGATATTATTGGCCTACTCTTAATAAAGACTGCTGTGAATATGTTAAGCATTGCGTTATGTGTCAACAGCATGCCAACCTTCAACATACTCCCAGCCACCCACTACAGGTCGCACGAGATCTTTGGCCTTTCTCACAATGGGGTTTAGACCTTATTGGTAAGATTCACCCGCCTTCTTTGTAACATCACCATTGGATCATCATGGAAACCGAATATTACACTAAATGGGTGGATTTCGTTCCACTCATTTCAACCAAAAAAAAGAAAATCGTTGAGTTCATCAATCATCACATTATCTATCGTTTTGGTGTTCCTCATCGCCTGATAACCGATAATGGAAAATATTTCAAAAATAAGCTATTACGAGCCCTTTGTGACAACTTTGGTATCAAACTTAGCTTCTTGTCACCCTACTATCCACAAGAAAATGGTCAAGCTGAATCTTCTAACAAAACCTTAACCAAAATTCTCATGAAAGTCGTTAATGATTCTAGGAAAAACTGGCATGATCACATCCCCTTTGCCCTTTGGGCTTATCGTATTTAAGCGTTTGTCTGGGCGTGCCAAAATGTTTCACACAAAATTTTGTTCTAGAATAGAGTTATTTCTATCTTTTCATTCTCTTGAGAAACAGATAAGGGTTAGGGCTAGGAGGAATACCTGTTGAGTGTTGGGAAGGTGTGTGCGTACCGTAGAGAGATCAGACCAATTTTGAAGAGCTCTTTTTTTTCTGGGAAGGACTACCTATAAATAAGAATGCAAGACCACCAGATTTTTGTTAAACAATAAGTGAGGGAACTGCCTTGGGCCTAGGAAATATTAGACTTCCTTTCGAAGGTGGTCAGTTCCCTTTTAATACAAATTAATGCAAATGATAATAAAGAAGCTATTACGAAATCACGATTTAGGTACCTCATTACTAAAAGAAATAGAGACTAAACTACCAATAATAAAATTTCATGTTGTTTGTTTGGTCACTGGTTATTGATACATTCAGATCAAGTTACAGGGGTAGACAAGGCTAGATATGGGATTGTTTGGAGGTAAATAGGTGAAAGGTTGGTTTTTGGTATAAGTCACAGTGACCGATGCCGGTCACTAGATAACCAACCGTGGTTATAAAACTAGTACCGGTAGGGGATAACTGATATCGGTAGGGGTAGTGGTTTAGGGTTTTTTAAATGGAGGTTGGTTGTAAGGTGGTTATGGGGTTCAGAAGGTTGGTAGATGGTTGAGGGGAGTAGTAGGGTGATAGAGAAGACTCAGAGAGTGAGAAAGCTATCTTTGGGGAAATATAGAGATGGATGAATGAAGGTTAGGTGCAGGGTGCTACTGGGTGGTAGATCCAGGAGTGAGCTTATAATCACTATGAATCAAAAGTTCACAAAGTAGTGTCTAGAAGCATACAAGATAATAAAAGAGACTACTTACTAGTTTCTGATGTGGATGCAGGTCCAAGGAATGCAGTGGCAAAGGAAAGGCTCAGTTGGGATGATCCGACAATTGAAAGTGAGCTGATGAAGCTATCCTCTAACTCTCCCAATGTTTGGATGAGTGTGACCATGATCTAGTTACTCAGTTATAGTCTTGGGCTCAATACTCCTCTCTGTAACCTCTTCTCTCTCTCTCTCACTTGTCTCTCTCTTGCAAAATGAATTCGGATCCCTTTGTTTTGGTTGGGGGAGGTCATTTACAGGGAACCGATGGTGGTTACCTAACCGACGCTGGTCACATAGGGACCGATGTCAATTTGGTCAAAGTTGGCTATTTTTAGTAAAATAGCCAACTTTCCCTCCTTTTCTCTGAGGGGTCGAGTTAAGGCTTGGTCAAGTCATTATTAGGTTCATTTTGGTGCGGGTGAGGGTGATGAGTCATGGGTGTGGAGTCGGACCAAGTTATAGGTCTTAATTAGGTTAGTTTAGGGTTAGGGCTAGGTCTGGTGAGGTGGCGAGTGTTGGAGATGTGGATTTATTAATTAGAAGGTAATTAATAAATAATTGTGTAAGGTTTATGTGGTGAGGTAGGGTTAGGTTGCGAGACAAGATGTGGGGAACAGGGTGTCGTAAGACCCAAATTTGGTGTCTACACTCGTATGCCCAACATTGTAGTATAAATGTACAACACAGACTAAACCTTCACAACAACCCATATTCCCACAACTCTCTATATAGCTACACTAAGAATGTTGGTGCCCAGGAAAAGTGTGTCTCATGCACCATCATATCATGGAGTACCCCCATCAGTGATCGGGGAAAGTGTCCACCCTCTACATCTGGTAGTGCATAGCAACACACTACCTCCATCAACAGAACCACTAGCCTCGTCTCTCATACGGATGGCTAGGTACATCTCTCCATAGCTCAAACTAGTGCTATGGAATCTCATATCAGCCACTCCCTTACCAAAAATAGTCCCAATCAACTCCTTTGAGGCCTTGGAGGAGATAGAGTACACCTGGGCACCCAATATGGGTAACCACAAAATCTAGAACACGTCCTCCAGGGTGATAGTCATCTCACTTGTCGGTAGGTGGAACGTGTTGGTCACGGGATCCCATCTATCGATGAGCATGACCATCAAGCTGGGTTGTCGAACAACATTTATGTTGCGATAAACCCCACTAAACCCCACTACCTCCACATGTTATATCTCCAACGGGGTCACTACACCACACACTTTCACCGGTGAGTGGCGTAGAACCCTATCTTGTATATGTAACTGCGCTCTCCCCTGCATCTAATACAAACACAACATTAATTTATCGTTACCATAACCATATTCACCAATTATCATTACCCTCCACCCTATTTTCACCCTACCCATCTCAACTACCTAGCCTACATCATTTTTGCACCCTTATGCCTAAAAGCTTGGTGTCTTGGTTCATCCTAACTGACTTCGGTCACCCTTAGACCAACATTGGTCACCTACTTGGTGACTGATACTGGTTCACCCTTACCGACCATGGCTACCCCTTAACTGGCATCGGTCATTTGTTTAGTGATTGATACTAGTTCCACCCTAGCGACGCCGACCACACTTGACCGACGCAAGTCACTATCGTGAAAAAACCCGTGACTTTCCAAAACCCCCCTTTTCTAAAAACCTCTCCCTCCTACCCCTTTTACCCCACCTACTAATGACCTAAACTACCCCTAGACCTCTACCCACCCCACCTATATAATTTACTACCCTCCCCCTTCCTCTTTTTTCTTGCTATTCCCCCATACCCAAATTTAATTTTTACCCACCCACACAAACCAAAAAAAAAAACCTACAAATAACAATAATCTACTCCTCTACTCTATCAAATCAATAATGTAGAGTAGGGTGCTTACCTCATCATGCTACCACCATCTCGGTGGAACATATAGCGCTATACCAGAGGCACGCCCGATCCCTCCCTAGCCATGCCATCATCGAATAGCTACTCGTAACCTCCAACCAATCAAATCTCTCACCCTGATCCCATGGACCCACTGCTCACCAACCAAACCCTCATCCAATCACACTGCCAGCTCACTGTCTCGTTTCCTCTAGAAACTTTTCTCTCTTTTCTCTCTTTTTTATCATTTTCTCACTTCGTAAATAACAAATGAATAACACAACACATGGATTTTTTTATAACAACCCGACCTAACCGATGTCGGTTACCATTGATCGACATCGGTCGCATGCTCTACCTTACCATTGTCGGTTACCCTATACCATTGTTGGTTATCCTTGACCGTCATCAGTCACCCTCACCTACACATTACCTTCCCTTTTACCCTTTTACCCCACCCTTCACCCTAATACTTTCCCTAACCCCACCTTTACCCAACCCATTTACCTTACCTTTCCTGACCTTATCATTTACTACCTCCCTTTTTCCTCCTTTAGGGACTCCTTATTTTACCCCTACCTTTTCCTTACACACACCGTGACCTCAATATTTAGACCTGGACCATCGCTAGTGACCTTTGACCTCATGTGTTCACTATGCCTTGTAGCTTATTACTGTGTTGTTGACCTAATGACCTTACCTAGCCTATTGTCGTGACCATTTATCCTAACCATACCTTTGGTGTAACAAAACATACTTAAACGTTCCTGCACCTAACCTACATTTTGTTTCCTGACCATATCCTATAACTTAGATCTTTGTAGTGCTTGCTGCTCTTCAACCCGGTAGCGTCTTGTAGTTTATATGTGTGCGTGCATTTCACTATTGATAACTTTGACCCCGACCCATTACCTAGAATGTCCCGAGTAGATATTTTACACTTTTTTCCTGTACCCACCTACCTTTTCCTCACATTCACCTTTTTATCAAACCACTCACCGATTCTTCCTTTGGCCTCGTCCGTTCCTAGTTTGAGGGGGATCACCTTCACCCAAACATGGGGCAACCACATCTTATTTTTGTTAATGTTGCTTACCAATATAAGCTATGCAACAAAAAGGGGAAAATCTAGACACTAAAATTAGGTCACACTTCCCTTTGGTCCCTCGAAGAATAAGCACCCTTCATCACATTCACCTAGCCATACCCCCTTCACCCCACTAATATTAATTTAATTAATTAAATTAAATTAATGCATTATCCTCACTATGTTTATTATTTAAATAACTTATTTTAAATAATATCCACACATATAGTTCACTTAGACACCTTACCAAGCCAACTCAACCTAAGACCTATTCTTAGTAAGTTTCCATAACTAACTAAGACTTACCCAAACCCTAAAAATCAATGCCTACATTCTCTCTAACCACATTCCGCATGCTCACAAGAAGCTCCCAGTCTAATCTGCGGGTTAATGACATGAGATCTAAGGAAATCAAGAGGATCTCCCTAGTTTAGTAAACCTAGGTAATCCCACCTTGACTAACGCCGGTTAAGCTTTTAACTACCGTTGGTTACCCTTTTAACCCCAAAACAACCTTATTATCAAGGTTAGAAGTTGGAAGTTAGAAGTTAGAAGTAATAAGCAGAATTTTGGTGAGCATTAACACATCTCAGAGAGATAACACATCTTCAGAGAGAGTGAATTCCAGGCGAGAATCCCATGCAAGGAAGGAGATCAAACATGTTTTTCTACACAACCATCCTAGCCATGATCTAATCTAACAAAGCAAAGAGGAATGTACATGCATTCCATGCAGAAGCTTTCCTTTAGTTAGTGATCACTTGCAACCTTCAAACCTCTCATCAACTCTTCCATCCCTCACTCATGAGCATTCGGGACCGAGAATCCAAGTAAGTATAATGTCATACTTTTCTAGTTTATTTCATTTCATCATCATTTTATCATATATTATTTACCTATCCACCTATTGACCTTTCTCCAACATTTCCACCTCCATATACCCATTAAAACCTTGCCAAAGCCTACCCAGTCACCCAATACCTCATCCCGACTAACCAAAGTCCTTTATGCAATCACAAAGGGGACCCAAAGCTTGTTTTATGGCATTTTTAGATTTCCACGATGAATCGGCACGATTATACCTAAGCTTACCATCGATTCTTGTACGTACCCAAAATATATGTACTGCACCAGGAAAGATGTTACAAAAGCCCCAATGATGATACAGTCTCCTCGCAAGGTGTTCGGAATCCAGAAAGCCCGTTAAACATGCGTTAACATCCCGCATGCCTCGCTTTGCCCCCGCGCCCTTTGTTTTTCCCTTTCTTTCCTCTTTCTTTGGCTTCTTGGCCTTGATGTGAAACCGCCACCTGCGGGGTGGTGGTCTGTCGCGTTTTCTAGACGCGCTCTTTTGACGCGACCCACGTGAAATATCACGATTTACCAACTTTTCTTTGCCGACTTAAGCTTGTATTTATGTTTTGCCGACTGAACAGTGATTTATCTTTGTTTAATAGTGGGAGAGTTCAATTTGAACTTGCCTTCTGGTGTTTGTGAATGCTATAAATATGTATCTTGTGCTGAGGCAAATGGCCACCATTTTTCCTTGTTAGAGTCTTCTCATTTTCAGTGGTTTGGTCTGTTAGCTTGCTTAGGATTGATAGTATAGTTCATTACATGTTTAGATAGTATTGTTCAGCTGTTGGTAAGCCACATACCCATCTTGTGCAGGCAGTGCTGTTGTTTCACCCATGGTATGGTTTGTTTTGGTCTTGGTTCTTTGGTCTGGAGTCTTCATTCTTGAGCTTTAGTCTTGATACTCGAGTCCTAGATTTATTTTATGAATCATTTTATTTTAGCATGGATTAGAATTACGAGTATTTAGTTATGCCTCCTGTACACCGACAACGATCTGCTTAGGAATCGTATAGGACAACTCTGTTCTCTTGTGCCATCCCTCTCCTACTTGTACTTCGTTGTATTTCTCTCTGAAGCTGCTATTATTCATTGTTTGAGTACTGCTTTGTTTATCATTTTGTTTTATCATTGCTGCAACAACCCCTGCTAGGAATCGCATAGGCCAAGCTTGCTTGCGGTTCACTTGTGCCATCCCTCTCCTACTTGTGCTTTGTGCCATTTTACTTCAAAGTAATTGTCATCCCAGTTCCTTTCTCTTTGATGTTGCCATACTCCTACTCTTTCTGGATTCACGTGAACATGCAAGAACGAAGAGATCACTCTGAGGGGACAAGCTACAACACAACTGGATTTGCCTCTGCTCAGTAAACTCCAGGTTTAAATCGTCAAAGTTATTATCAAATAGAGTAGTGAATCATTTTATTTCAGTTAAGCTCACTTTCAATATTGCCAGGGAAGCTGTGGGGAATGATAGTTTCTGAGAAACTATGATTTGTTCCTCACTTCTGAGGTAGGATTGAAGGTTTTCAATTAAGTTAATTAGCTGTCTTTTATTTAGATTCACACATCTGCACAGGTGAATAACCACACCGGGTTATCTCACTTGTTTAGTTTTAGTATAAAAGTAGTTTAATTGTTGCTTGTAATTATAATGTTTCAATCATATATTTTGTTTAGATTAGTTTCCCTTTCAGTAGTAGTATAAATTGTTATTTTCAGTTTAAGTTAATTTGGAGATTCCATAACTAGATTAAACGCTTAAATTCTAGTTAGGAGGGTAAATCACTAGGGAATTTATGCTACCCGCTCATAGCCTCTAAATCTCCCCTTTTCAGTTTAGCTACCTGGAGATCAAACTACCAGATCTTAGTCATTGATCCTCCCATGGTTAGCCATAAGAAAGTTGCTTGCTTTGATTCTCATCCTCGCTTGTAGCTTTTCTATTATAGAAAAGCGACCATAATCCCATTGTGACTTCATCTAAGTCACCCGCATTTCAAACCACCGGTTGTCTCGGCATGACCTCGGGAGGTCGGGTACGGGGAAGGTCACTTGTCGATTATCATCCTCGCATGTCACTTTCCCATCGTACAAAATTGGTGAACCCGACGTGAAACAAACAACTGTTTCACCTTCTACGCTTTCATAAAATCACCTTCGTTCATTCCCATTATTCTGCGGGTATTCATATACCCCCCGAATATGTCGGGATTCGATGCATATGGCAGGCCCCTCTTGGGTCTCGAGGCATACTACGCCCAACAGAATAGGCAATCATCACCCTCGCTCTCAGTATGGGGCGACAACTATTCAACTAATCAGTTGTCAACACAAACCCCAAGAATCAGATATAATTCATCTTTTCAAATGGGGGAGTTAGATCAACCCCCTCGACGCAAAGCGAAAGCAGAGCCTTGGCTCGAACAATATGACGTTCAGCTTTGGAGAATCTAGTTCGTCTCCTCGATGCTACTTAGACCACAAATTAGTAGACAATCAGACCCATACCTGGTCTTAGATGACGAGTACTCAATACGTTATCCTAGGAATGAACAACGCTCTCAAGGCATGTACCCACCTGTAGGAATTTTACAAATACAGCCCGAGTTCTCTCCTCAAGAAAATACCTCTATGCCATCACGTATAGAAAATACTCTCAGAGAAACTTGGCAAGATAGCAATCAGTTCATGACAGGCTATCACATGCCTATACAACACCAGGATATACAACAAACACCACCAAGGCACGATATCGTGACTTCACCAAACGAAGTCATTTCAACTCTAATAGAAAAGGTTAGAGGGTTAGAACTGGCTCAAGCAAGTCAAAATTCTCCATTCATACAAACAGGGAGTTCCAATCCTCTGCACCATCCTAGCCAAGTAGATCTCCTCACAGGAGTAGGCACGTTAGGTATGACTCCTCAGTATTCACAACAAGTACCAACTAGACCCACTATCGCTAGCACAGTTCCTCCTGGTCCGGTACAGAGCAATCCATTCCTGGATAGTACCCCTTCGTACTTAAACATGTATTCCAAATCGCCACAAGGGGATATGTACTCATCCCCCGGCATGTTTACTCAAATGCAGGGATTGCCTTATGCCCCTGCCAACGCGTACGTTACGCCATATCAACAACCCGTTCCGCCACCGCCTCCTCAACAGGCACCATCAATGGTTGAGACGTATGCAATAGGGACTTATTCAGAATATTTAAAGGAGCCCTTAGATTTCGCCATAAGAAGCATTATGCTTCCAAGGCCTCTTCGATTTTCCCAAATTCAAGGGTGAAGGAGATCCAAATGTGCATATCAAAGCTTATCTACAGCCATACGAGAATTACTTCCTTGGGATGGGGTTGTTGCTAAAATATTTCCCAAAACCTTGGAAGGCATCGCTCTTGATTGGTATTATAGAATACCTGAAGCTTCCATACATTCGTTTAAACAACTCGTGTCAGAATTCATCAAAGCCTTTGACATGAACAAACTATTGAGAACAGGAATCAGGGAATTCTTGCATATCAAACAAGAACACAATGAATCTGTCGCCCATTTCATCCAGAGGTGGCGTACAGTTCTTTATTCATCAACAAGTGCTCCAAACATGGATCAGATGGAACTATGCGATTTATTCCTTCATTCTCTTAGCAGAGAAGTGAAGGAAGAAGTCCAGAAGTTCCCACTAAGAACTTACGATGAAGTACTTGAGAGCGCTCTTCGAATAGATCAAGCAGCGATAGATAGTGGCCGTAAGACATATGGAACAAATGGGAAAGTAATCACTCCTAATCAAAACACTATGACCTATCCTAATGCCGGGAATACCGATCAAGGACCCAAGATCCTTAATGAAAACCATGGGGTTACAATAGATGGAGTCACTGATCAAGTCAAAGGACCAAATATTGTGAACACCCTGGCACCTGCTAACAATCAACGCAATAATAACTTCACTCCAGCGATCAATATGGTGGATTCTAATCATCCTCCACAATAGCAAATCCAGCCACAAGGCCTTTCTCGGGGCCCAGATGGATATCAAAACCAAAGCCAAAGGCCACAACCTCGAAATTTCAACTATAACAACCAGCAGCCCAATCAGAACTTTGGGCCACAACATGATTCAAACCGACGACCACGGAACTATAATCCCAATCTATATTGTGGTTTCCACAAAATCAGGGGTCATGATACTAGGACTTGCCATGACTACAATAAATTCATGCAACGCTTGCCAGAAGAACAAAAACAACTTTTCATAGATATGTTCTTGGCAGATCCTGCGTCACCAGCACCAAATACTTTTGCAGGGGCAGTTTCCCCTCAAAATGCACCTCTCAAGATCTTCAATGATCCTTTCCCAAATCATTATAAAAATAACAGGTTAGATCCAAATGGGAAAAACAAAGGTATCATAATAGGAAATAACGATCAAGATGTCTCAACTCCTGACAACTCTCAGATTGCTCCTAACCTAAGTTCAAATGGTAATACAAAAATCTTAGGATTAGTTGAGTTGGAGGTTGAGCGTGAAATTAATGCAACAACTCGGACAAAGGAGTATGTTTCACAACCCCTACCCAATATTTTCTCCACACAAGATGAAGTTCCTAAAAATGCTAAACCGATAGGATCCTATGATTTAATATACGAGGTGGAAAAGACAAATAAAGATAAGTCAATTTCTGTGGAAACAGTCTCCACTAAAGCCACAGCAGGAATTGTGAAACTCTTGGAGAATGACGAACCGATCTTTCTCCCATTCGAACCTCAAGGAATGGGTAGTCTTCTCGGCATAGCATCTCTTCCCTCCGATGACCTAAATCTAGATATAAACATGATAGAATTAACAAACGAAGAAGGGCAATTTAAAATTGAAACGATGCCTATCAAAACCATCTCTAGGCACTACCCTATTCTAAAGTCTAGTTTCGACCCATGCGTGTCTGAAGCTAAGTTTTCCCTATCCATGGGGCAAGACCTCATCATTAACACAATGCTCACTATGAGAGAGAAGGTCGAGCAGCATAGTCATGCTCACCCACATGTCATCTCTCAAAAACATGACAAAGAGGTACGCGAATGCCTCTTTCAGAAAAATGTTTTTAATAATGGGACATATACACCTCTGGGCAAGGGTTGTAAGTTCAAACCCAGAATGGTAGGCCCTCATCAAGAAAATGAAAAATTTGAGGATAATGGTTCTCCGCTGTGTACTTCTAGGGGTGAAGAATTCGATATTCGTCAACTTTCTTCACCTTAGATATCATGAAATATAGTTCCACCTGCATTTTCATATGTACATGGTTGCAGTTGCATTACATTAGTAATTTAGTTGGTTCATTTTGTTCACTCGTTTCATAAATATTGTAGTCCAGGAACTTACTCTTAAGTAATCTGTTACAAATTTCTGAAGATATTGGCAAAAATATTCAAATCACATCTCTTCAAACATCATCAAGTATTTTCAAATCTTCTCATCAAGTTCGACAGACAAACATTGACGGAAACCATACCAAGACCTGCATACTTGGCTTTGCTCTTTCTTTCTACTAGGTAAAGTTGTCCTTGCCTACGGTCTGTTCTAGAAGCTTCTTGGTGTCACATCTATCCCTCTTAAAATCTCTTGGAACAAAAGGATATCCCAAAGTCATAGATCAAAAATGTCAAAATCAAATGCAATCAAAAGCACCAAGCAAACAAAATATTTTATTTTACACACTTCTTTGCCCCATCAACCTTCGGTGATAAGCCCACATCTCTTACTGGTGATGTGAGGTTGGGAAAGGAAAGAAGTGCCCTTACTCGCCTGTATCTTGCCTTTGGTGACAAACCCATGCTTCTTACTAGTGGCGTGAGGCAAGGTGTGGGGGGTCCAGTCACACAAACTAACAAATCTTGGTATGCTAAAAACACAAGTCAAATTCTGTTAAAAGAAGGCAAATATCCAAACATCTAAATTCCAAAGAGATCAAATCCTCAAAACCAGATTTTGTCAACCAGGTTGCCATTTATGAATCTAAGTCTAGATAAACTGAAAAGTAAGTGGCCTTCTAAGCTTGGTAGTAGTTCTGAGTAGGGTGGGTGTGTAGGTCCAAATTTGGTTCTTGTTCTTGTTTTGTCTGTCTCTCATCATTCCACTCAAATCAAACTCATACAACTTGTGCCCTTCCCAATTCTTGGTGTTGAGCCCTCGCATCTTACTAGTTGCGTGGATTTGGGATTGGGGCAAGTTCATCTCTTTATCGCTATACATTCATCACATTTTGCCAACATGAGAAGAAATCACAGACATTGTCTAAAGAGGCCAAAAGTTCAAAACTACATGATCGTCATCACATATCAGCATTACAAAAGCAAATAAAGTAAAAACATTCTGTTTAACATTTGTTATCACTTGTCATCCATTGCATACATTCTGAAAAGCATGTGAAATTTGGCGGCATTTCGACACATGGGCATGTCAGGTATAGCCTCTAACTCCCCATTTTGGGACCGCCATACTCGGACCCAACGTTTTATGCCTCTTCATGGCTAAAACGCTTCTCCGAGGGGGCAATATGTACGTACCCAAAATTGTATGTACTGCACCACCGGAAAGATGTTACAAATGCCCCAATGATGATACAGGTCTCCTCGCAAGGTGTTCAGAATCCAGAAAGCCCGTTAAACATGCGTTAACATCCCGCATGCCTCGCTTTGCCCCCGCGCCCTTTGTTTTTCCCTTTCTTTCCTCTTTCTTTGGCTTCTTGGCCTTGATGTGAAACCGCCGCCTGCGGCGGCGATCTCGTGACCGCCGCCCGAAGCAGGTGGTGGTCTGTAACCGCCGCCCTGCTCAGAGCGGCGGTCCTGTGCGCATTTTCCAGAACGCTCTTTTGACGCGACCCGCGTGAAATATCACGATTTACCAACTTTTCTTTGCCGACTTAAGCTTGTATTTATGTTTTTGCCGACTGAACAGTGATTTATCTTTGTTTAATAGTGGGAGAGTTCAATTTGAACTTGCCTTCTGGTGTTTGTAAATGCTATAAATATGTAGCTTGTGCTGAGGCAAATGGCCACCATTTCCTTGTTAGAGTCTTCTCATTTTTCAGTGGTTTGGTCTGTTAGCTTGCTTAGGATTGATAGTATAGTTCATTACATGTTTAGATAGTATTGTTCAGCTGTTGGTAAGCCACATACCCATCTTGTGCAGGCAGTGCTGTTGTTTCACCCATGGTCTGGTTTGTTTTGGTCTTGGTTCTTTGGTCTGGAGTCTTCATTCTTGAGCTTTAGTCTTCAATACTCAGTCCTAGATTTATTTTATGAATCATTTTATTTTAGCATGGTTTAGAATTCTGAGTATTTAGTTATGCCTCACTGTACACCGACAACGATCCTGCTAGGAATCGTATAGGCCAAGCTCTGTTCTCTTGTGCCATCCCTCTCCTACTTGTACTTCGTTGTATTTCTCTGAAGCTGCTATTATTCATTGTTTGAGTACTGCTATATTTCGCATACGAGTTACCTTGGGACCGATTAAGAACGTGGCCATGTTATAAGACTGCCTCGGAGATTTGGGGTATCATGACACACTGGTTGAATTGCAAGGTTGAACCAGTATGTCCTCATATCCCTAATCCTCGTAGGCATCCATATAACATTATCACCTTGTTAATCTGCCTCCGAGTGATTCAGCTGTGAAAGAAAGGACTGACAGTAGTCAGTATAAGACATTCTATATAACATATGAATGGGGTGAAGGACGTATTCCAGATTGACGAGTATGCCGTTAAGGAATACGAGACATGAACAGTATGTTTCAAATCTTTGGCCAAAGTATCGCAAGCTGCTGATTGCGTTGTCCTAATTCACCTAGTCTAAGGGATGAGATGCCGATGAATAATGGTAACAGTTATTCAGTTAGATTCCTTGGACAGAGCATTCTGAATCCCAGATTAGGGAAGAGAACCGCCAGAGTATTGTGTTAAATAAAAACACTAACTCTTTTTACTCATGAATAGATCGGTAGATTACCGAGTCATGGAATGAATAGATCGGAGGTATTAGAGTCATTACATTTGCATATGGTTGTCATTATATAAATGGTTATTTGAATTGTGAGTTCTAAATTATGTATTTAGAACCAGTGTATGCAATTATCAAAAAAAAATTGACTTGTTCTAATGTCTAAAATGAGGATGTTACATCTTGGTATCGAGTGAAGGTTGCGGCTCTTGGACCTATTGAGTCCATAATCGATAAAAACCTGAATTTTCTTGTAAAGAAAATGGTTAGAACAAGGGGAAGCGTTGCGAGTAATGCTCCACGAAGAAGGAGGAGCGGCAACAACCGTAAATGGATGAGATCCTTGCTGCCTGTTGGACACAAGAGATCGCTTGGCTGTACTTGAACAGCGGTGACGGGAAATGAGGAGGAGAAGAAGGCGATAATAATAATCAGCAACCTCCTGAGGGCAATCCCGACACGGGTGTTGATGTTAATGCTGTGAATGCACCTGTGCAACCAGAAAATAAAAAGGCCCGATTGGCAGCAGAACTCACTAATGATATCAAAAGGATAAGTCCACCTAAGTATGATGGCACCACATTAGGAGATGGAGCTGAGAACTGGCTCAGCGAAATGGAGAAGTACTTTGCTATAAGGAACTTCTCAGAAGAAACCAAGGCAATATGGGGAGCCTATCAGCTTTCTCACGAAGCATCTTCGTGGTGGGATAGCCGAAAAGCTGAGCTAAATATTGATGAGACCAATATCACTTGGGATCAATTTAAAGGCTATTTTAGGCAACGTTGGCTGCCACAACTTTTCTATGATCAGAAAATGACAGAATTTCAGAACTTGACTCAAGGGAAGTTAACAGTAACTGAATTCTGGGAGCGGTTTACAAAACTCCTCAAGTATGTACCGCAGTATCAAACTGACGAAAAGTTCAGGATACGGAAATTCATCATGGGATTGAATCCTGTGATAGGGGGAGAGGTCGATGTTCACAGTCCAACCACTATGGAAGGAGTTGTTGAAAAGGCCATAAGGCAAGAACAGAAATTAAAGGCTATTTCTGCTCATAAGGAGGAAGTGCGGAAGAAGACTGCAAACCCTTCTTCAACCTCTCTTGCACCCAGAAAAGGACCATGGAAAAAGTTTGGAAACAAGAGTAAGTTTCCAGGAGATAACAATAAAAAAGCAGCAGTAAATAAGCCTGCTGGGAATGTGAAGGATAATTTTGCTAAAAATTATAATAATGGTCAGAAGTCCTATGGAGGACAGCGTGACAATTATAAAACTGGAGGCAACTTTGAGCCTAAGAAGGGACCTGTAGGAGGCTGCTACACTTGTGGTAAAGATCATTACGCAAATCAGTGCCCTTTGAAGAAGGATGATCGTAATCAGCTGCATAAGATACATGCCGCTGCGATAGCGGACAAACAAGTGAAAAGCAAGTGACACCTATAGAAGTTAGGGTAAGTTATTTGGCATACATCACTATTCTTTTTGATACGGGAGCTACTTTGAATGTTTTATATCTAATAAACTAGCTTCTAAACTTAAAAGAAAAGCTGGAAAAATGGATAAATCTTGGACTGTACAGTATGGTAATAATTCTGTTCATACAGTGAGTATGTGTCTTTTTGGAGCAGTCCTTGACTTACCTAACTTTTCCACGGAAGTTGATCTCTATGTTGCACCTTTGGGATCGTATGACATTGTCATCGGTGTTAATTGGTTAGCTGATCATAAAGCAAAGGTAGATTGCTATGAAAAGAACATAGAATGTTTAGATGATCAGCTGGAATCAGTAGAGATTCAAGGTGTGAAACGAGAAATTTCAGTTAGAAAGCTGTCAGCTATGCAGCTTAAAAAGGCTAAGAATAAAGGATGTACCCTTTATGCAGTAAAGATATCTGAATCTGCAGAAGAAGATAGTGATTTCATGAAGCAAATCCCACTGTTACAAAGTTTCAGGGATGTTTTTCCTGAGGAATTACCAGGGTTACCACCCAAGAGAGAATTTGATTTTACTATAGAAATCAAGCCTGGAACGGAACCTATTTCCAAGGCACCTTATCGAATGACTACTATTGAGTTAGTCGAGCTAAAGGCTCAGTTACAAGAGCTTTTGTCTAAGGGATTGATTAGACCAAGTGTTTCACCTTGGGGAGCACCTGTGATATTTGTGAAAAAGAAGGATGGAACTCTGAGACTGTGTATTGATTATCGGATGTTGAACAAAGCAACGATCAAGAACCGATATCCACTTCCTAGGATCGATGATCTGTTTGATCAGATGCGTGGAGCAGCGGTTTATTCTAAGATAGATCTTCGATCTGGTTATCATCAGCTAAGAATTAAAGAGGAAGATATTCATAAAACGGCTTTCCGAACAAGGTACGGACATTATGAATTCACAGTTCTAGCCTTTGGGTTAACTAATGCACCTGCAGCCTTTATGAATTTAATGAACAATATTTTTCAAGAATACCTGGACAAGTTTGTACTTGTATTCTTGGACGATATTCTCATTTATTCTAAGAGCGTTGAGGAGCACAATGAGCATCTGAAGATAGTTTTGGGAATTTTGAGAAAGAGAAAGCTGTATGGTAAGTTATCCAAATGTTCTTTCTTTGACTCAGAAGTTCACTATTTGGGTCATGTCATAAGCAAAGAAGGAATCAGCTGTAGATCCTTCGAAAATAGTGGCGATAACTGAGTGGCCTACACCAAAGAATGTGCATGAAGTAAGAAGCTTCATGGGTCTTGCTGGTTACTATAGAAAATTTGTAAAGGATTTTTCTAAGGTAGCTGCACCAATAACTTCATTACAGAAGAAGGATAAGAAATTCATGTGGAATGACAAGTGTGAAGCGGCTTTCAAAAGTCTGAAAGACCAGCTGACTTCTGCACCTATATTGGCTGTACCAGACCCTAATGGAAATTTTACAGTGGTAACTGATGCTTCTGGGGAAGGTCTTGGGGGTGTTTTGCTACAAAATGATCAAGTCATTGCTTATGAGAGTAGAAAACTTAAGATTCATGAGCTGAATTATGCCCCTCATGATTTGGAGCTTGCTGCCATTGTTCACGCACTTCAAGTCTGGAGACACTACTTACTAGGGAAACCTTTTGAGTTGAAAACTGATCACTTGGGACTGAAATATATTTTTACTCAGCCCAATCTGAATGCCAGACAAAGAAGGTGGTTAGAATTTCTATCACAATATGACTTTGATATCAGCTATATCAAAGGAAAGGAGAATAGAGTAGCTGATGCTCTAAGTCGTAGGAGGCACATTTCTGCTCTTATAACATTAAGAACTCAGTTTAAAGACGAGGTAAAAAGTGCCTCAGAATCAGATACATATTTTCAGCAAGTAAAAGCAGCGCTTGCTGCAGAACCTAAAGATAAAAGGTATGAAGGTTTTCATTTAGATAATGAAGGAATCTTGCGTTATGAAAATAGGGTATATGTGCCTGTGCTGGATGATTTGAGAAAGAAGTTGTTAGTTGAATTTCATAATTCACCTTTCTCTGGACACCCAGGTATCACAAAAATGCTAGCTGATTTGAAACAGCAATACTTCTGGAAAGGTATGAAAAAGGATGTGATAAATTTTGTGGCTCATTATGCGGAATGTCGGCGGGTGAAAGCGAGCATATGCATCTGCTTTGGATTGTTGTATCCTCATAGCATACCGCAGTACAAATGGCAAGTAATAACCATGGATTTTGTACAAGGACTACCTATGTCCAGGAATAAACATGATGTTATCCTGGTAGTTGTAGATAAGCTAACTAAGGTAGCTCATTTCATCGCTGGAAATCTAAAGGATGATTCTCCAGTGCTAGCCAAGAGGTTCGTACACGAAATTTTCAGATTACATGGTGTACCGAGGCCGATTATTTCGATGGGGATCCTAGAATGACGTCAAGGTTTTGGCAAACGCTTAACGCAGCCCTAGGAGCGAAACTAAACTTCGATTCGCATATCATCCAAAACGGATGGGCAAACCGAGAGGGTAAATCAAGTGTTGGAGGACATGTTGTGAATGTATTGCATGGATCAAAGTATAAGTGGGAAGAGTATCTCCCATTAGTTGAGTTCGCATACAACAACACTTATCACTCATCTCTTAAGATGGCACCTTTGAAGCACTTTATGGAAGAAAGTGCGAGAACCCCTGTAAGTTGGGACAACGAGTGTAGAGGATAGAGTGGTAATTGGACCGAGAGATTCTCACAGAGATGGAACAGCAAGTTAAGCTGATTCGTGAACGATTAAAGGAAGCAGTGGATAGACAGAAGAGCTATGCTGACCTTAAGCGGGTTGATAGAAAGTTTGAGCTTGGTGATAAGGTTTTTCTGCGTGTTAAACCCAGAAAGAGTTCTATAACTTTTGGCAAGGCTGCCAAGTTGTCACCACGATATGTGGGACCTTTCGAAATTGTCGAGATAATCAATCCTGTAGCTTATCGTTTAGCATTGCCTCCTGCTCTATCTCGTATGCATGATGTTTTCCATATTTCTTTGCTTAAGAAATACGTTTCAGATCTGTCACATGTTTTAAATTGGAATTCCTTGCAGGTCCAAGACCCAGGAATAATCGTGGTTAAACCCACACGAGTGCTGGAAACTCGCCAATTGCATTTAAGAAATCGTGATATACAGCAATGTAAGGTCCAGTGGGACCAGTTTAACGAAGAAAGTGCAACTTGGGAAAACCTGGAAGAGATGAAAATTGCTTTTCCTTCTCTTTTTGCAACAGAATGAAATCTGTTGATGAAATACTTTTATGAACTGATTGTTTTTAAGTATTTATGAAAGCCTGATTAAGGCAGACTTTATTCAGGTTGAATAAAAGTGTGGTGACATTGATTTCTGAACCTATTAAATATGGAAGTAAACACATTGTTTGTGTACTAATAAATTGATTGACCGGAAGGTTAAGTTTAATATGTAATTCATCGGGACGATGAATCCTTTTAGGAGGGAAGCATGTAACACCCTGAACTGTTGTTACTTTCTCCTAAGCATTCAAGTGTTGATATGTGATTTCTAGTAAATGGATTGTGTACCTCGATTCGGAAATCATGCTTGATATGTATTAAATTTCTTGCAGATTGCAGATCTTGACTGAGTCAAAATATTAATAGACTCTTTTATTTATTTCATTTTGTGACTGAATATTAATCTGATCACGGAATGAATTATACAGGTATTCATCAATAATATCTAGACTTGGACCAGAGGAATTGATCCAAGTAATGCTTTAATTTTGTGAAGTGATAAAATTAGATCACGAACCTTGAACAGGTTGCAAGGTATGGAAGCATTTAGTAAGCTGGTCAGGAGTATGACTCAGGCTGATCTTGAGAAATGAAACGGTTCCCGATATCTAGTATATCTGGAAGGTCTCGATTAAAGACCAGGTAATAATTCATTGACATACAACTCTGTAATAAGAACAGGAGTGGCTCTGTTCTAGAAAGTATGATACAGGTCTCTCCGAGTTTTCAGGAGAAGGACCAAACTGAATTACTAAGGGTTAGTAACCTAAAACAATAACCTAACCTAGGGGTTAGATTATTGTTAGTCTAACCTAGACCTAGGCTATGTGTTATGATCCTAAAATAATAACTAAGTGTAAAATGGTTAGCATGGTCATTACCCTAAAACTCTAACCTAAGATACTAACCTAGCTAACTAAGAGTTTTTGGGAAGGGGCCTTTGAAGGGTGGCGAACCATGGGCGCTATTCTCTATGGCAATAAATGGGAAGGATAAGGATGAGGGACAGGCATATGGCGGAGGCTTAGGCGGCGGCTAACCTTGGCAGACTTGGCAATTACTAAGTTTGGAAATGAACTTGAGTTTTTGGATGGACTGTCGCCAATTTCGGCGGTCGGTGGGAGTTGAGATTAAGCGGGAAAATTGGTTTAATGGCATTTAATGTCTAGGGAGTCGAGCCGGAGCTCGCGGAACAGCATGCAAACGAGAAGTTGGAAGGTTTGTTTGGTGTATCGCGATTTTCGGTCTTCTTCTCTCTCTCTCTCTGCTAGTTTACTGTTCATAGCACCAGTTCTCTTTGAGTTGCATGGCGAGAATGAAATTCTCTGGCTCTTTTCTCTGCCATGGAGGATATATTGTAAATGGGACAGTGAAATTTTGTTGGTCGCTGTATTTGGGAAAAAGAAAAGGAAGTTTGAGCTCTTCCTCTGGTCTTCTTCGGAAATTCGATCAAAATACAGGCATGCTAGGCCCTATCCTTTAAATATTTTGCTGTCTTTCAAATGTCTTCATTAAAACAACTCTGTTCATTTGTTTTGTGAAGATTAGATGAATTTTCTATGAGATCTAGTTTGATTATTGGCACTGTATTTCTTCTGGTTCGATTTTTCTTCAAATCCGTTTGTTGGGTGTTTGTGGAAATCGAATTTTAACTCTACTTGTTTGTGCATTCTTCCTGGATTATGCATGAGAGGTATTTATTAACAATATGCGAGTGTTCGGCCTGTTTGGCGTGAGCCCTTGGAATATACCTATGCGTAGTATGAGACCACAGTATGTCTTTGTTTCGTGGTCGTTGATCTTGTTATAGAAACTGTATAAAATGATTTGGGTGATTACTGTAAGATTGTTGTATTATTCGTTTATTAAAAAAAAAAAAAAAAAACTCTGTCGTGGGATTTGTTGACAGCGACTAATGATACTTTCGGGTTTCATTTGTTTTCAACTTTTAGTTTGGAACAGGCAACTGTAGTGTCACCATAGTCTTTTCGACCTGGCGGAAGTTGTTTTCCTTGTTACCAGGTTAGCGGGATTACTTGCGCACTGTGTATATTATAGATACACCTGTACTTCGTTGTATTGATCCAATGGAGTCGATGATTGAATCGTAATTGCCTAGGAAGGTAGATTTATCCATAAGTTTTGTGAAGGGTCTTTTCATGAAAGCCTGGTAAGATGAAACAGGGCTTTTTGATTACTGTTATATTGAAATAATTGAAGGATAAAGACTTCCTGTGTATGCATTTTTATTTCATGTGAAAACTCTTCGAAAGTTTCGAAGCGGCCCAATAGATTCCCTTGCTTGATAAGGGTATTCGACTTGTTTTACTTGGTTGATGTTGATTGTTAACCATGAATGGCGTCTATTGATTTATCGGCCAATTTCTTGTACGTTGCTGTTGGGTTCAGTGGTTATGAGTGCAAAATCCTTAACAGTTAGTGTGACTTGGACGACTCTGAGGAGTCGATTGAATAATTCATTGTATATTTTGAACCAAATATAGTTAAGTTGTAGTGACTTAATGGATGAACATGCATTTCGATCTTGTTGAACCATTGGGATCCCTTCGTGTTTTTGGGATTTTGAGTTACAGATGTTTATGTAGACATGTATATCTTCAACCTGTGCAAATTAGTATAAAGCGACTGGCTGAGAGTAATTTATTGGCTGGTTATTGTTATGCTTGGTTGATGAATGACAGTATGAATTCTTATGCATTCGCTTGAATTGATACATCCGTTTGAATCATAGAACTTCTGGAAGGGTAACCAGTACTTCTGTCTCTTTCTGAATTCGACCCTGGACACTATTTTTTGTCATTGTTGAGATCCTTAGTTTGGATGACTGTTTCGTGTTTTGACCTTGTTAGGGTAAGTCGCGAATAACGCACCAAGACTTGCATGCTGCAAGGTAAGGATCGTTTGGTTGAATTCCTTTCCTTCACTTCAGTCCGATTTTGACTGAGCAAGAATATGTATGCTATGTTTCCTTCCATTTTGATCTGTCCGATCGACTGTGCATGATTTGGAAGTACCGTGTGGGCAACATAGCATAGTCCTTTGGGAAACCTTAGATTGTTGATGCAATAGTTGTTGTTTTCAGCGATACGCTTGTAGCTCTTGTTTTCAACTGGTGATAAGCCTTACTGTGTAAAAGGAACTAGCATTGGGCTTAGGATTGATACATGATTTGTTGATGTGTTAGTTGCTATACAAGAGTTTGCTGTGTTTCTGTTCTTAGTTAAACAGTGATCTTGTTTGCGGCTTGTCTAACTTGTTCATTTATATACTGGTTGACTGTTTTCATATGTGAAGGCAGTACAGTGATGAACTTATGTGAAAGGAAGTATGAATGGTTTGGTTCTTTCTCTTCCTTTATTTAATATTATTGATAATGGACTATCAGTGGGAAATTGTTTGTAACATATTGGTGGAATCCCGAATTGTTATGTTATTTCCTTTTTGGAGAATGAAACAATCTGACCAATGTTGTGATTTTGGGTTTAATGATTGTTGTGTGCATTCGTTCCTTGTTTCTTAATATTTGATGAAATATTAGGAAATGATTAAGACTAATTGTAACAATGATAGAGTTACATAATTGTAATCATTCTGTATTACAAGGGCATAGTCTGATTATGTTTACTTATGTGAATATCTGATCTCATTTAAACAGGGTGTTTAATGAAAACAATTGATGGATTGCAATTGTTTTAAAAGTTAGTGCTTATCATGCTCAGTTCATTGAACTGACTCATGTTGACTATTTTTGCAGATGGTTGCCGTAAGAGGGTAAAAGCAATGCAGATCTGATAGGCTGATCAGATTGTTTATTTGATTTATTATGAATTACAGCTTGATTTTATGGATGTACTATATGAGAAAAGATGTTTCTTTTCCGTTAGCATTATATCAAGTATGCTGTTGCATAAAATGTAATTGTACGAGTTTCGAAAGGAATGAAAATAAGTGTTTGATACTTATGTGTTGTATTCTATTCTGAATGATGAACTTCTTCGGTTTACGTAACGAAGAGGCATAGTTATCTTTGTATAATATGGATGCTTTTGTGATTGACAATGAAAGCTTGTAAGTAATTAGACTAAATTCTTATGAGTATTTAGTAGTTCTAGTTTGCTCTGGCAAAAGCAATATTGTAATTTAATTATTGTCTCTCTTGGGGATAGGTTAAAATTGAGCCTAAAAGATAACGCTAAACAAGTTGGATTGAATTACTAATCCCTAGTCCTAAGTATAACAGGACAATAGTAAATTGGATTCTAAATCATTTATATCTTTAAACTAAAAAGTATGATATAAATTCAGTTAAGAGAACTGATAGGCAATCAATGGAGATCAGATGGCATTCTCAAGCATTGGTTATGAGAAATTGTCCCGTTCTGTTGCTTTGGAATCAGGTGTATTCTAATGACTCCTTGATGAGAGCGTGACCGTAATACCTCTACCTGTAATGAGTCTTTTAGAGGAGGGTCGTCTTAAGACAAAGAATCCAGGGATTTGGAAAGGCTAACCTTAGGGAAAAGTCTTTAAAGTAATTTAATCTCTAGTGCGTAACGCTTGTTTTTGGGTAGATCTTCTCGAGGCGGATTTAAAGGATGACGACATAAGGTCGACTGCAGGGCTGTACCTCCGAGAAGATTAGGATCTTCTCGAAGTTACAACAATGCAGGTGACTTATGGCGACACCCTTTGCATTGATCGCTAAGATTTACACTTGATTTCGCACGAGTTACCTTGGGACCGATTAAGAACGTGGCCATGTTATAAGACTGCCTCGGAGATTTGGGGTATCATGACACACTGGTTGAATTGCAAGGTTGAACCAGTATGTCCTCATATCCCTAATCCTCGTAGGCATCCATATAACATTATCACCTTGTTAATCTGCCTCCGAGTGATTCAGCTGTGAAAGAAAGGAATTTGACAAAGATAGTCAAGTATAAGACATTCTATATAACATATGAATGGGGTGAAGGACATATTCAGTTGAGCGAGTATGCCGTTAAGGAATACGAGACATGAACGATATGTTTCAAATCTTTGGCCAAAGTATCGCAAGTTGTTGATTGCGTTGTCCTAATTCACCTAGTCTAAGGGATGAGATGCCGATGAATAATGGTACAGATTATTCAGTTAGATTCCTTGGACAGAGCATTCTGAATCCCAGATTAGGGAAGAGAACCGCCAGAGTATTGTGTTAAATAAAAACACTAACTCTTTTTACTCATGAATAGATCGGTAGATTACCGAGTCATGGAATGAATAGATCGGAGGTATTCCGAGTCATTACAGCTGCATATGGTTGTCTGTTATATAAATGGTTATTTGAATTGTGAGTTCTAAATTATGTATTTAGAACCAGTATGCAATTATCAAAAAAAAAAATTTGACTTGTTCTATTGTCTAAAATGAGGATGTTACGGTACACCGACAACGATCCTGCTAGGAATCGTATAGGCCAAGCTCTGTTCTCTTGTGCCATCCCTCTCCTACTTGTACTTCGTTGTATTTCTCTGAAGCTGCTATTATTCATTGTTTGAGTACCTGCTGTTTATCATTTTGTTTTATCATTGCTGCAACAACCCTGCTAGGAATCGCATAGGCCAAGCCAGTTCACTTGTGCCATCCCTCTCCTACTTGTGCTTTGTGCCATTTTACTTCAAAGTAATTATCATCCCAGTTCCTTCTCTTGCTGATGTTGCCATACTCCTACTCTTTCTGGATTCACGTGAACATGCAAGAACGAAGAGATCACTCTGAGGGGACAAGCTACAACACAACTGGATTTGCCTCTGCTCAGTAAACTCTAGGTTTAAATCATCAAAGTTATTATCAAATAGAGTAGTGAATCATTTTATTTCAGTTAAAGCTCACTTTCAATATTTCTAGGGAAGCTGTGGGGAATGATAGTTTCTGAGAAACTATGATTTGTTCCTCACTTCTGAGGTAGGATTGAAGGTTTTCAATTAAGTTAATTAGCTATCTTTTATTTAGATTCACACATCGCATTGCGGGTGAATAACCACACCAAAGTTATCTCACTTGTTTAGTTTTAGTATAAAAGTAGTTTAATTGTTGCTTGTAATTATAATGTTTCAATCATATATTTTGTTTAGATTAGTTTCCCTTTCAGTAGTAGTATAAATTGTTATTTTCAGTTTAAGTTAATTTGGAGATTCCATAACTAGATTAAACGCTTAAATTCTAGTTAGGAGGGTAAATCACTAGGGAATTTATGCTACCCGCTCATAGCCTCTAAATCTCCCCTTTTTCAGTTTAGCTACCAGGAGATCAAACTACCAGATCTTAGTCACTGATCCTCCCATGGTTAGCCATAAGAAAGTTGCTTGCCGATTCTCATCCTCGCTTGTAGCTTTTCTATCATAGAAAACTAACCATAATCCCGGCTATGACTTCATCTAAGTCACCCGCATTTCAAACCACCGGCTATCTCGGCACGACCTCGGGAGGTCGGGTACGGGGAAGGTCACTTGTCGATTATCATCCTCGCATGTCACTTTCCCATCGTATAGTTACCCTTAACTGACATTGGTCTCTTTATTTTCCTATACAGCCTAGAACATAAACCTACCCACAAAATTTCATCTCACCCTCATCCACCTGTGATCTACCCAAGACCTCTGTGAAACCTGCAGAACCCAAAACCAGTCATTTGCCCTTTGGATTCTATTTTAGGTTAGCCTGTTAGATTAGATCTATTTCTTAATGTGTTTTAAGTGAGATACCTAAATCATTTTAAATTACAATAGGATTTACTTTGTTTACAACATTAAATTTTTAAAACAAGTGGTATCACACTTCCCGAATCTAGCATACACTAGGTCTGTTTCACTTGCCCATATTGTTTAATTCCTTCTCGGTGGTCTTACTTTGCATTACAGTAGTTACTCTAGCCAAAAGGAAGTTCAAAATCAGTTATGGATTCGGAAGTCATACGTGTGCAACAACCCATCGACCAACATTTGAACAAGTATTCCTCCTATACCCATTACCCTATTTGTTTCATCAACACTTCAAAGAAACGATCTAAGAAATAGGTGAAACAACATGATGGAAGACTTTGAGATTGAATTTGACTATGTATATATCAAATTGTTTATCCCTACATTGGAGGAAGATGTAAGGGATTGATACTAAGCTTTTTAAGATAATTCCATTAATTCTTGGACTTAAATGAATAATGCATTTAGATTGTAGTATGGTGACATAACACATCCTAGGTTTCTTTTGTCATAATTTGAGAATATAAAAAAGAATCCTGATGAGTCATTTCATGACTTCAACACTAGATTCAATAAGACATTGAGGAGATTTCCTGTAAATTTAAGGTCATGTGATGAATCTTATCTTATAAGTTATTCGATGCATTTGATAAGAAATTGGTTTACTACTTGAGGGATAAAAATGCTACCAATTTGAGGTAGGCCTTTACTATGGCTCTACAAATTGAGAACACCATTAAGGCCATTGGAAGACCTCCTAAGAGGGAGGGTGTTAAACTGATAAACCCAAAAAAATCAAGCAAGCAAGAGTGTGGATCTTGAGGAGGTTGTTAAAACTCTAGTAGGGTCTATCAAACAAATCTCATACAAGTTAGCTCGGGAAGAGAAATGAATTAGGAAGAGTTCACAAGGTCAAAGATAAGCAACAAGGCTAAGAAAAATTTACCAATCACCCTAGAAAATGAATAGAGATCTGATGATAGAGGTAAGGTACCCATGGGATCTACAAATAGACATCCCCAAGCTAGGTAAAACAAAATGGTGCCGATCCTTTGGCTGCGAGTTGCTATTGTTGAAGAAACAAATGTAATTGATTCTTTGTGACGGTGTGTTTCATGCCCCATGATTGAAGTAGACCAAGTAGGAAGAAGAGGAAGCTGATGATGATAATGCTGATGATGATGTGTGCATGATGGAGTGCTCTACAAGCTCACAGCAAGGAGAAACTTCAACTGAGGTAATAAGTGCTAGAACTACTACGATTTTTAGGATTACATTCACTAGGTACCTCTTCTTCCTCCCTCTCATACTTTAGAAACAGAATCTTTGTACAAGATTTTGAATTTCTCAATAATGAATTTGAATATTTAAGAGCTTTAATGATAAATACATGTGTTGGAGGAATCCCATATGAGGAGGATAGGCAGTTATTGATGAACATTGTTGTTGCTCAAGAGAAGGATTATAATACTAAGGGAAGAGTTTTCAAAGAGTGGGGCCTCAAGCCAAAACTAAATCCCCATTGCTTTCAAATATTCCTAAAGAGGTTCCTAAGAAATATACACCTTCCAAAGGCCTTATTGTCCCAAACAAAATTCATACTTCTCCTCATACTCAAAGCTGTCAAAAATCCTGTGCCATCGATGAATGTGTCAATCTCTCTTCCAATGCTACCTTTCCAAATTGTGTTCCATATTACATTGCCCAAGTTTTTAGTCAAATCAAAGTTAGTGTTCCAATTGTTGAGATGTTTAGGATTCTTGAGCACAAGAAGAGGGCATTGGAGTATTTGGGATTGAAAGAAGAGAAGAGTACCCCAGAAATGTAAATATTGTGGAGACTCCTCCAATCATTGAAGAGCTAGAAACACCACCAACATTGAAATATTTGGATGAATCACCGAGGTTTATTTGGGAATATCCTTGGTAGAGTCTTAGCTAAATTGAGATCCATTCTTCACCACTCTGATCATTAAGGATAGATTGTTGCACAACTATATGTTTGATTCAGGGGCATCATGCAATGTTATGCCTCTAGAAGTCATGAATGAACTGAATATCAAAGTAACAACAGCATATGGGAAGTGCACTACCATGGATTCCAGAGAGTTGCAAGTGGTGGGATGCATGAAAGGTCTAGTGGTACAACTTACACCTTATTTGGGAAGGAACTTGAAACTTGATGTTGTTATTGTTGATTGCCCAACCAAGTGGGGTATGTTTTTTTCTATAAAATGGGCTACAAGTGTTATAGGGAGTTTTCAAATGGATATGTCCTATACCACCATCCCAATTGAGGGTATTCTTATCAAGTTTTATGGAGAAAAGAATATGTTGCACCTCATTGAAGACCCTAACAATGCATCTTATGAAGTGTTGTACACAAGTGTTGATGTTGATAACTTTATTGGGTTTGTTGATGGGAAAGAGAAAAAAATGGATCAATGTAAGAATCTTGAACAAGTAGGCTCTCCATGGACTCTATTGTTTGATGGAGCTTGCTCCAAATTTGGAAATGGTGCTGGTGTAGTTCTAATTTCTCCAAGCTTGGAAGAGTTTGTTTTTTCTTTCAAACTTAACTTTGAGTGTACTAACAACATTGCTGAGTATGAGGCATTGTTGTTAGGTTTGAGAATTACTTGGAAATACAATGTTAAAGACATCATTGTTAAGGGAGATTTAGAAATAATTGTTAAATAAATTAGAATACTTGTATGCTACAAAAACCAAAGAATGAAATAGTACAAGCATGCGATGCAGGACTTGATTGGGATGTTTGATTCATTTAACATTGTGCATCATGATAGGAAGTTAAATGTTATTACACACAATATTTCAATGTGGGGATCTCGATTTGATAGTTGTGTAATGTCCCCATATTGTTAATATTATGTTGAAGTCTTAACAAGGCCATCTGTCTCGACAACATTAAACATTGGCAATTTTTTTATGATGATGCTCGAGGTCAAAATATTTTTTGCGAACAAAGGGAATTTTCTGATCAATGTATTGATTGGTAGCCAATGGTGTGTGTAGCAAAAGGTAAAGAAACTCTATTCGAAAGGATATCATTCAACTAAAAACTAATACCATCACTAGAGGACTGGTTTCTCTTGAATCAAATTTTGATAATGCTAATTGCATTATCAATAGTCATATAGCAACCTCGGGATGTTAAAGAGTGAGGTGGGTAAAGAGGAGAAACCAAGGAAGATCTGGTTGTGAAGTAATCGAACAAGGATGAAAAATAGTCCTATCTCCGGTTGAAGAAGTATCAAGATTGTTTGGCTTGGTCTTATTCGGAGTTGAAGGCATACACAAAGGATTTGTTTCAACGTGAAATTCCTTTGGGGTCTTATGCAAAACCATTCGACAAAAGCGAGATCTTTGATTAATCCACTCCTCTCTATGAAGATGCAAGATGAGTTAAATAATCTAAGAGATTGAGGTATCATTCAGCCAATAAGGGTTACAAACTTAGTGCCGGTTAGAAAATAGAATGGTGATATCAAGTTATGCGTGGATTTTAGAAATGTGAACAGAGCATCAATGAAGGATATATTGGTGTCCATTTTGATCCTCTGTTATTTTCCCACCTTTCCCCTTTCTTCTACATGCTCAAAAATGTTTTTCTTCAAGTTTGGTGGTCTGCAAGTTTCCCCATCCAGATTGAATGCTTTAAATGGCTCATAAACTTATTATTTTTCCCCAACTTGAAAGAAAAATACATGCAGGCTCTGTTTTATGCCCTAAATTTCCAAATCCATGGGCCTCTGTCATTTTTTCCATTTTTCTGGCTTGTGGAGCTCGAATTTGCTCATTTTGTACTTATTTTCCCTAAAAAATCCTTCCCCATGGTCAAAAATTTCTTAAAAACACTTCCCATATGTTTTTTGACCAAAAAATCCTTTACCCACGATGAAAAATTTGAATTTGGGCATCCTTAGCAAATTCTGTGTTTTTTGACGGTCATACAGGTGTCATTTGACCATCAAAATTAAGCTCAAACGACGTCTCCTACGTGGCCGCATCTAGTTGGACAAGGATTGGTGGGGTTTCTTTGAAAAACTTGGCATTTTTTGGCTTTGGGAAAAAATTCAACATTACCCCGCAACTCCGCAGAAGGACATATGTCGTGTTCTTATGCCAAGGCGGGATGGAAGGCGGGCAGGAACTTAGGCAATTTTTGCCTTTTTGGTGAAAAGGGAGAAAAGTAGAAGAAAGGCATGCGGGTCTACAATGGAGAAAGGGGTGGACACATGGCGGGCGTAGGAGGAAGTGCGGGCCACGGAAGAAAAGGGGAAATTTTTCCCTTTTGGTCAAAAAGACTTAGAGAAAAGAATTAAGCCGCGGATTTGAATGAAGCTACGGGTTTGAATGAAGCCACAGGGAGACACGTGGCAAAGGCAGAGTGGGTCGATGGGGGGCAGCGGAGGAAAAAGGGAAATTTTTCCCTTTTGCAAAAAAGACTTAGAATGGAAGATTTGAGGCATGGCTCCATGACAAATCAGAACAGGACACATGGCGAGGATGGGATCGGAGGTGCGGACCCACGAGAAGAAATGAAATTTTTTTCCTTGGTGAAAAGGTGCTAAAACATGGAATAAGCCCATGGATTTTTAGCGATAGAGAGGATGACATGTGTCAAGGATAGAGGTGGAGGTACGGGCCCACGGGAAAAAAGTGAAAATTTTCCAAACTCAAAAAAAGGGTCAAAATGCGCAAAATAGAGCCGCATGATCCCAATTTGACACACCATATGCCATGTGTCATCACCAATTTTTAAGGGCGAAGGGGTGGAGAAAAGGTCAATTTTTTCCATTTTTTCAAAAATGTTAAAAGGTCAAAAAGTGAGCCCGAATTCATTCCCAATCATAGTTTGACACGTGGAGGGCCTAGATTGAAGGAGAAAGAGCAGATCAAGGGTAACTGTACATTCTTCAATTTGGCTACAATTTTTTTCTCCAGGAAGTGTGGAAATGTGAATTTTTCATCAAATTTTTGGTGAATTTGTGTCCTTTATGCCAGCAAAGATCAATGCAAGTGGTTTTAGGGATTAATTTGTAGATTTGAGGTGTTTTTGAAATAATTTTTTACTCAGGCCCATGTAAAATGTGAAATATCAAATTATAAAGTTGTGGAATCAAATTTTAGAATGATAAGGATGAAATGATGAAACGAAAGGGTTAACGCATGCTTGGAGAATGAAAAAGTGCCTCCATAATGGATAATGATGAAGGATTTGTAATGATTCACCATTTTAGAAACATCTCGGTAACTCTTGTTGCAAATTTTTAAATTTCCCTATCTACGAATCATGTTGGAATTTTATAATAAACTTGATGTTGGGCGTATTATTTTCTTGGGAAATAAGGATCAAATGTAATTGAAATTTATATAATGCATGTTTTGAGACATGTAAAAGGTCGAGAAACTTAGAAATTCACGAGAAAATATGGGAAGAATCCCATTCTCGAGAAACCACCTAAGAACCATTTCTAATTCCTTTTTGCATCAGATTTGTATCATGTTGAGGTTGTTTCAGTTGTAAAGCCATCAAAAAGCTCGAGATTGTTCTTATAACATTTCCCTGATAAATTTGGTCATTCGGATTATTTTGTGTTGTCACTTAGCAAAATTTTCATGCACTTATGTTTGAGAATGTTTTCAATTTTGTTTCTTGCTCCTACTACGAGTCTTGTGTTTAAAATCTCTCTTGATCATACATGGTCTCATTTCTTGTTGATAGTTTAGTGGCATCTGCAATCTCACATTTAGAAGAGATTTCATTTGATAAAGAGATAAACAAATTTAAAATCACTTTACCTTCCTTGAATTATGAGATTGTTTGTAAACCTTTGGGTGCACCTTAGGTCATGATAAAATAGATATTTCTAGATACTTTGTTGGTTCATCTACTTCAAGCTTTTGTGGCAGGTTGTCAAATATTGTGTGGAAGAGTGTAGATCTGGGCCTCCATTTGGTGCACATATCCTGGTTGAAGGAGTACCTTAACCCATTTTAAGCATTATGTTGTTTAGGTGTTACAAATTTCTTGCAAAGGTCCTCAAAGAATCTGGCAAATTTTGGTTAGTCTTGTCTAAAATCTCCCACCAAAAATTCATTTAGAATAACTAATCCTACCCCATACTACCCCTACATTGCATTGTGTTTCAATAAAAGAATACAATCCATTTAGAAAAATTCCCAAAGAAAATCAATATCATACCATGTCTCTAGTAGCCTTAGCCTTGTCTTGAAAGCATTTCCATAATTTAGTAGTGACAGCTCTGTTGAGTTTGAATAATGGAAAATTGATCATGTTTTCCCAAGGCCATCTCCATACAATATGCACAATATAAGGATATCTCCACATCCTTCACAAAACAGAGGTTCCAATATAGGTTCACTTACCTTTGTTGAAAGGCACAACCTAAAATAGTGAGGATTAGATCAAAATCCTTTCAAGGTACTACCCACTTCTTCAAACCCTGAGTGCTAGCAAGTCAGATAAATTTCTTCCCGGATACAAAACAACATATAAATCATTTATCTAACTCGAGTCTCTTGTAAAATCCATGATGTTGCTTAAGTTGTGAAGGATATTAAATCTAGGTACCAACATCGAAATGGTGTTTGCTACTAGGGAATTATTTTGAATTCCTGGGAAATAATTTGCACTGTTGAGATTGATTTGCTGATTCATTCTCTAGTCCATGTATATTTATCCCATCAACAACACCAAAATGGTGCCATTGCCAGGGACATTATTTAGTATTTCAAGATTTCAATATTTCACACCCCTGGTAATACTTCTTATGTGATTTATGTGTAATTACAAATCTGAGTATCATCTTCTGATCAGATTTACAAGGCTCAAATGAAGAGTAGAGTTCTAGGTTTGATATTTTCTTAGTTCAATCTAATCCATGTGCATACATATTTGAGATATTTGAATGAATATCAAACCTTGGTAAAGTCCCTTATAAATTTTACATGCAAATACATTATTGAAGCATCATTTTATAATCATACTTGTAAGGATTAAGTGAAGATATAAGTTACGCCTGTAATTTTACCAGTTTCCAGCAGTAGTTGCACTTCATTTGCATTTTTGATTGATAAATTCAAAGAAAGGAAGGTCTGATCTATAAAGTTTTGCAATATTTTTAGTGCATTTACATAACTAGCATGAAAGTCCTTAATGGCGACTCCATGTTGTTCTGATCTTGATAAGTACCAGTGTCTTAACCTTCCTGTCATTTACTTTAGTGTTGCTAATCTCTACAAAAATGGAAGGAAGAAGATATCTCTTCATTAGAGACTCTACTAAGAAGTTGTTTACAAATTCAAGAAACTTAGAGTTGGAAGGGAGAAGAGTTTGGAAGGTTGTTAAAGGTTAGACATCAAGAAAAGATATATCCATTGGTGAGAGAGATCAGCCTTTGGTAGAGGATTATCACTCTTCTTCAAGTGATTCTAATTCAAGCAATCCTCTCATAAACTTGTTTGCCTCAGCTAGTGAAGGTCCTTCTATTGTACCGGGTAAGTTCCTTCTCCAATCTGCACCTCTGTGTTTCAATTCAAATAAAACTTTCCAAGAAAATCAACACTTAGAGAATACCAGTCTTGTGAATCACATTCTTGAGCCCTAAAGACCTTGCACTCCTCATCAACTTGTGTCACCCCCAAGATCACCTCCACCAAACAATATGGCTCAGCCTAGACCTCTATTTTTTGTTAACACCTTTGGTCCTATAGACTTTAGAGGAATGGATGGTTACCCAAATGTTATCCCACAAGATGTCAGAAATAGATTGCTAAAATTCCAAGGTAACAATGTAATAACTGGTGATCAGCATCTCAAACTTTTTGTTAACATGATGGAAGATTTTGAGATAGAGTTTGAAGATGTGTATATTAAATTGTTCATTCATACACTAGAAGAGGATGCTAGGGATTGGTACAAGGCTCTGCCTAATAATTCAATTGATTCTTGGACCGAGAGATGGTGTAAAGTTGATAAACCCTAAAAACCTCAAGCTAGAAAGGGTGCTGATTTGAAGGAGGTTGTGAAAACTTTGGTAGGGGCTATCAAAAAAATCTCATATAAGTCGGTAAGGGATGAGAAAGAAATTGGAAAAAATTCACAATGGTATCTAAGAGCACAAAACCATGACAGATTTTCCAATCATCTTAGAGGTGATCAAAGGGAAGATGATAGAAGAAAAGGACCCACGGGGCTCTGCAAATAGACATCCTCAAACACGTGAAGGAAGAGTGTTACCTAATCCCCTAACTACTAGGGTTACTGTTGTTGAGGAAGTTCTGATATTGATTGGTGTGATAGGTGTTTTTAACCCATCCTCCATGTGAAGTGGACCGAAGAAGGTGAAGCTAATAATGATGATGGTACTGATGATGATATCTGAATGATGGGTTGTTCTTCAAATCCATAAGGAGGAGTAACATCTATTGAAGTAATAAGTGCTAGGACTGCTGTTACCTTTTGGTATTACATCAATCGGGTACAAGTTTTTCTTCCCCCTCATACTCTTAAAGTTGATGTAGTGCAAGTTTTTGAAATTCCTAACAATGAATTTGAATACTTAAGAGCTTTGATGATTAAGAAGTATGATGGTGGTATTCCTTTGGAGGAAGATAGACAATTTTTGATGAATGTTGTTATAGCTCAAGAGAAAGATTATAACTCTAGAAGAAAAGTTGTTATAGGAGTTGGGCCTCAAGACATACCTAAAACACCCTTGCTCACAAGCATTCGAAAAGAAGCTCCTAGGAGAGAAAAAATTGCCAAAAGCTCTATTGTCCCAAGAAAAATTAAAGTGCTCCTCATGCCCAAGCTGCCAAGGATCCCCTGCCATAAAATGAATCTTCTTATCTCTCTTCCAATGTTATTTTTTTAGAGTAGGTATTTACCTTAGCTCATGTTCACCTAGGTACTTTATTTAACTTTATTGTATTTATCCTCACCCACTTATGTGTGTGGATATTTATTTTATCTTATTTAGATATTAGGAGATGTTATCTAGTTGTTAGGTATAGTTCTTTCCTTGATCTATGGTATTGACTAGATCCTTGATGTCTAGTTCTCTCCTAAATCTATGGTCTTAACTAGTTCTTTTATGACTAGTTATTTCCTTGATTTATGGCTTGATCTACGACCTTGGATTGGTTCTTAGATCGTTATTCCTTTCTTATTTAAGTAAGGCCCATTCTCAATGTATGGAATTGAGTTCCATAATAATATATGATATTGTTGCTCATTTGTTTGCAAAGGTTTTATGTAAAGCTATTCTGGTGAATTAATTTCATCCTATTAATCGTGGTGTTTGATTAACATCTGTGTTCTTGGCTTGGTATGATTTGGTTATCGTTCCTTTCATGGTATCAGAGCAGGAGATTGCTGTTGACATCCGTCTGTAAGTTTTATTTTGCAAATAAATTCATTGTATATTCATATATTTGGGATTTGGTCATATTTTGTTGCTGCATGCATTTTTATGCAAAACAGAGGCTTCCATTGGATTCGGAAGGTGGGAAAACCCTAAGATTGACTGTAAACTCGACCATTTCTAGAGGTAGTCATTTTTCTAGGTTTTTGTATTGTTATAGGGAAGCACATCGGATTGCCTCGGGATTCATGTGGCAAAGGAAGAAAATGTGGGATTATTTTTGGGTCTGTTGGATTTGTCAAGATTTATATAGGGAAATTTTATATTGTAGCATATCTATCTCGGTTTACGTGTTAGAAGGTTTTTGGTTCTTTCCTTTTTGGTAGGGGTCCATGGAATACCAATCTAAGAACTAGTCAAGGTCGTAGATCAAGCCATAAATCAAGGAAATAACTAGTCATATGGTATGGTCATATGAGGGCTTAAATCTTGTGATTCCTACTAGTAGGTGCTTAACTTTAGCCCCCTTTAATTTTATTTGTGTGGTGAAGGCAACAATAATTTATTTTGTTTCAGTGGCAACTAAAATAAATAACAAAGCAAAATATTAAAAAGATTGTATCTTTTGATCGGTAACTCGGTTTTGAGTGCCATTTTTTGCAAAATTACTTTTTTTTCATGATCTTTCCATTAGATTTATTTATTTTTAGACTTTAACTATAATTATAAAGTGCCAAATATGGAGGAGTGTTGTAATCAATTGTGGATGCAATTTCAGTTGAGCCTAACAACCTAAATTTTTGGGAGTTGCGGTTTGTACTTATCATGGGTTCCGAGAATGATATGATTTTCTCTAAAGTATGTGGAATTCAAGAGGCTATTGTAAAATTTTTGGAAGAAAATAGATCACTCAAGAAACAAAATTTTCTTCTACAATCACTCATTCATGATAAGGATACATTAATACACTCCCGCATAACAAACTTGTTAGCCTGCATCATCACCATCATATTATGGACAACCATATACATGCTCCTAGTCCACTTGCAGTTGTTTCTCTTGTACCCACCGACATTGATCTACAATTCTTTGAGCTGAACCTGCGGTTGATGCTTCTAAACTGTGAGGCTTGTTACTAGATACTCTTCCACATCTGTGCCTATTACAGTACCACATGTTGTGTATCCTACTTCTGCTCAGCTGCATGGTTTTTTTAGTAAGCATACCACTACATTCAATTCTCACATGCTCTGTTATATGGGTCTCATTAGCAGAGTCATTGATAGTAGACATTCATAGGTTATTGTTTTCTCTATTCCACATGTTAAGTGGAATTCTAATCATGACATTAGTTTTCGAGCGAGATACTTCATTAGGATCACACATTGTGAGCTCATTTTTTTATTCGCTTGACTATTTCTAAGGATCATGAGCAACACATGAGTTTTCGCACCTTCACTCGAGCTTGAGAAACATGAGATTTCAGTTGTCAGACATGATCAACCTGAAACACATTTTGATGTTCCTTTGCATGCACCCATTATGCATTTTACACCAGGTCATATGTAGGCATCTTCTTCATTCATTGATGTTGATTTGGGGTGAATATTTGATCACTCATGGTGGTGACATCAACATTCATTAAGAGGACTCTATAGGCATGGCTCCTCCACCATTTGGCCTCTTGCTTCACTTTACTCTGTACCTTGTGCATTGTGGTGCTTCTTGTTTTGAGCATTTTTCTTTAACAAGTGTAGTGTATCTCTCTTATTTGTTGAGAGATTTTGTATCTATATATTTTCGACGCTTTTGGTATGTTGATAGTATCTCTTATGGGGATCTATTCTAGTGCATTCTAGTGTTAGAGTAGTTTTTGACAAATCATATAGATTTTTAGTGTCACTCCACCCATTCAAAGAAGTATGGGAGAGTGTGGTGATGATCCTTCTTCTTCAAGTTTCATGTTCTTACCTTTTACCTTGGCTTTTCTTGGATCATGACACTCTAGAGTTTGTTTCCTTGCCTTGTTGCTTTAGTTATTGTTCTTGGATCATGGCACACATATTTGTAGTGATTGATCGAATTATGTTTGGTTTTTTTACACTTTCGATATCACTCCGTTGTGAGTCTCCTTGTATGGATCTATTCGGTGAAACCCTAAAGTGTCGCTTGTTTTTTAATTTTATGATAGAGTAGTGGATTCGAGACCACAAAGTGCATACCAAACTTCTTCAGCATTGTACGAGTTTTTGAGATGAGCTTCTTGGGATGCCTTGGAGTGGGTTTTCTCTCTCTTTACTTTGTTGTTATTGGTTTTGGGTACCTTACGGTGTCCCTTTTTCCAGTTATTGTACATGAGTACCTCATCAGGCCTAGTTTCCAAGACTCATATTGTGGACATGCCACTTCTATTTTGGCCCCTAGCTTCACTTGAGGGGGGTGTTAGAGTATGTATTTTCCTTAGCTCATGTTCACCTAGGTACTTTATTTACCTTTATTATATTTATCCTCACCCACTTATGTGTGTGGATATTTATTTTATCTTATTTAGATATTAGGAGATATTATCTAGTTGTTAGGTATATTTCTTTCCTTGATCTATGGTATTGACTAGATCCTTGATGTCTAGTTCTCTCCTAAATCTATGGTCTTGACTAGTTCTTTGATGACTAGTTATTTCCTTGATTTATAGCTTGATCTACGACCTTGACTAGTTCTTAGATTGTTATTCCTTGCTTATTTAAGCAAGGCCCATTCTCAATGTATTGCATTGAGTTCAATAATAATATATGATATTGTTGCTCATTTTTTTGCAAAGGTTTTATGTAAAGTTATTATGGTGAATTGATTTCATCTTATTGATCGTGGTTTTTGATTAGCATCTATGTTCTTGGCTTGGTACAATTTGGTTATCGTTCCCAGTTTTGTGAAAGAGTGTTCCTGTGACATAGCCCAAGTATTGAGCCAAATCAAAGTGAGTGTTCCAATCATTGAGTTGCTTAGGATCCTTGAGCATAAGAAGAGAGCATTTGAGTACTTGGGATTTAAGGAGGAGAAGACTACTCCAAGCAGAAATGTAAATGTTATTGAAACTCCTCAAATCATTGTAGACCTTGAAACACCACCAGAAGTAGAGGATTTTGGAGAGACACCGAGGTATATTTGAGTACATCCTTAGTTGATTCCCAATTGAATGTTGATCCATTCTTCACAACTTTTATCATAAAGGATAGGCTACTTCACAATTGTATGTTTGATTCGGGTGCATCATGTAATGTCATGCCTCTAGAAGTCATGAATGAGTTGGGTACTAAAGTGACAACAACCTATGGAAAATGTACTACCATGGACTTAAGAGAAGTGATAGTTTTTGGTTGTGTGAATGGTTTGGTAGTGCAACTTGCATCTTATCCTTAGTGGAATTTAAAATTGGATGTTGCGATTGTTGATTGCCCTACCAAATAGGGTATGTTATTGTCAAGAAATTGGGCTACAAGTGTTGGAGGGAGTGTCCAAATGGATATGTCTTTTTCCACCATTCCCATTGAGGGCAGCCTTGTCAAGCTCTATGGAGAAAAGAAAATGTTGCATCTAATTGAGGACCCAAATAATACTTCTTATGAAGTATTATTTGCTGATGTTGATGTTGATAATTTTATTTTTTTGCTGGTGGAAAAGAACACAAAATGGATAATTCAAAGTTCTTTGAACAAGTATTTTATCCTTGGACCTTGCTTCGACTTTGGAAATGGTGCTAGTGTAATTGATTTCTCCTAGCTTGGAAGAATTTGTTTTTTCCTTCACTTAATTTTGAAGGTACTAACAACATTGCTGAGTATGAAGCCTTGTTGTTGGGTCAAGAATTTCATGGAAGTATGGTGTTAAGGACATCATTACAAAGGGAGATTCAGAGCTAGTTGTTAAACAAATAAGAAAATTGTATGCTACAAAAAATCAACAGATGAAACAGTATAAACATGCAGTTTGGGATCTAATTGAGATGCTTGATTCCTTCAATATTGTGCACCATGATAAAAGTTTGAATGTTGTTGTTGATGATTTGGTAGTGTTGGAGTCAATATTTGAAGATTGCACCATTTCACCTTATTGTGAGTATAATGTTGAAGTGTTAACTAGGCCAGCTGTCCCTAACAACATCAAGCATTGGCAAGTGTTTGATGATGATGCTCAAGTGAAAAGGTTCTTACAAAATCAAGGTGAGTTTGTGGATCAACATATTGATTGGGAACCAATGGTGTGTATGACTAAAGGGAGAGAGAATTTGTTTGGAAAATATATTATCCAATTGAAAACTAACACCATTCCTAGAGGTCTTGTTGCTCTTGAGTCAAATTTTAACAATGTTGATTACATCATCAATAAAAGCATATCTGCCTCAAGGGATGTGGAAGAGCATGAATTGGGAACAAAGGAAAAACCAAGGAGAGTTTGGTTGGGTAGTAGTTTAAGCAAGGAAGAAAAACAGTCCTATCTTCAATTGTTGAAATAATATCAAGATTGCCTTCCCAGGTCATATTCAGAGCTGAAAGCATATAGAGAGGACTCGTTTTAGCATGAGATACCTCTTGAAAAAAATGAAAAACCATTCAGATAGAAGAAACGTCCAATTAATCCACTCCTCTCCATGAAAATTCAAGATGAATTTAAGATACCAAAGGAGGGAGGGATTATTCAGCCCACAAGGTATTCATCTTGGGTTGCAAACCTTATGCCGTCCGAAATAAGAATGGACATATCGGACTTTGCGTAGACTTCAGAAATATGAATAGAGATTGATTGAAAGACAATTATCCTTTTCCAAACATGGAGAACATGCTGCAGTTAGTGACTGGATCTGAATTGTTGTCCACCTTAGATGGTTTCTTTGGCTACAATCAAGTTGTTGTCAAGGAGTTAGAAATATTTAAAACTACCTTTACCACTCCTTGGGGAACATATGTTTATGTGAGAATGCCTTTTGGTCTCATGAATGCTGGAGCTACTTTCCAAAGAGCAATGGATGTTGCTTTTGCTAGTTATATAAATGACTTCATTACAGTTTATCAAGATGATGTGACTGTATTTTCAAGGAGTAGAAAAGATCACTTGCAGCATTTGGAAAGAATGTTGATCAGATGTAGAGAATTTGGAATCTCTCTCAATCCAAAGAAGTGTCACTTTGGGGTGCAAAAGGCCAAGTTGCTTGGTCATATTGTTTCAAAGGCTGGTGTCATGATTGATCTAGAGAGAGTAGAAGCAATCAGCAAGGTGCCAATTCCAAGAACGAAGAAGGGCATCCAATCTTTCTTTGGGAAAATCAACTTCATTAGAAGGTTTGTGTCCAATTTTTCTGAGTTGACTCTTCCTATCACATGCATGTTAAAGAAAGATCAAGTTATCAAGTGGGAGGAGGCTGCTATTTAGGATTTTGAAGGAATCAAAGAGGCACTTAAACATGCACATGTCTTGGCAGCCCGAATTACAAAAAGCCTTTTCAAATCTTCTCCTTTGCTTCTGAAAATACTATTGCATCTGTTTTGCTCCAAAAGGATGAAGATGGGGCTGAGAGGCCTATTGCCTTCTTTAGCAAGGCTTTACAAGTCTTGAGTTAAAATATACAATCATGGAAAAACAAGCATTTGCCTTGGTGAAAGCAACAAAGGTTTTTAGGCCTTATATTTTAAGTTCAAAAGTTGTTTCTTATGTTCCCCACACCATGGTAAAAGACATCTTATCAAAGATGGAGATCTCAAGTAAAATATGTAGATGGGTGAACAAACTACAAGAGTATGATATAGACATCCAAACCACAAAGTTGGTAAGAGGTTTGGGTCTTGCTAAGCTCATGGCTGAGAGCAACTTGCAGACTGTGGAAGTGAATGAAGTAGAGGAAGAAAGGGAAGATGTTCTTGGAAAATTGGTAAGTTATAAATAGTACAAGGATATAATATTTTAGCTCAGACACCTATGTTATGTTATCATTTAAAGAACCACGAAGGTGTCATCTTGAAGTGTGTAATCGAAGATGAAGCTCCCAAAGTAGTTTCTAATTTCCATGGGGAGTTTGTGGATGACACTTTTTTGGAAGGGTTACAACACACAAGGTTTTGAGAGTTGGTTATTGGTGGCCTACTCTCTTCAAAGATGTAACCATGCTGATTAGAAAATGTGAAAGCTACCAACATTTCTCTGGAAGAATGAAAGCTTCAAGCTCCCTTCCTTTGCATCCTGTATCAATTGAAGCTCCTTTCAAATAGTGGGGGATGGAATTCATTGGTGATATTTTAGACCCTTCTAGTGCTGGACATAAGTGGATCCTTGTAGCCACAGATTACTTCACCAAGTGGGTAGAGGAAATCCCCACCAAGAAAGCAACACACCAAGTTGTTATGGACTTCTTGTTGAACAATATCATATGCAGATTTGGTGTGCCAGTCAAAATTGTGGCTAATAATGCCATGTGTTTTAGAGCTAAACCTTTGATGGCAATGTGCAAGGAGTATGGAACCAATCTAACTTATGCTTCAAACTATAACCCCCAAGGGAATGGACAAGATGAGTCCAGCAATAAGAACTTATTGAAGATCATTAGGAGGACCTTGGAGTTGAACAAGAGAAAATGGGGTGAACAACTGAAATTTGTAGTACATATGAAGCAAGGATTAATCAGACTATGGAGCTAGATGAAGAGAGAAGAGCATCCCACCAGAGGCATGTCAAATTTAGAGAGAAGTTGAAAAGATTGTTTGACAAGAAGGTCACTCCTAGGGCCTTCAATATTGGAGATTTGGTTTTGTTATGGGACAGCAGAAATGAAGATAAGGGCAAACATGGAAAATTTGATGCATTATGGATGGGCCCTTACTCCATTGATATCAGAATTGGTGAGAATACCTTTTTTCTCAAAGATTTAGATGGGGAATTTCTTGAACTTCCTGTTAATGGTAGGCATTTGAAGCATTTCTTGGATTAATCCCCAAATTTGAGGTATGCACCACTTATACAGTGTATAGTGTTTGGTTTTTCTCTCTGTTTTTGGTGTTTTGTTAGTTTGTGGTTTGCCTTGGTGTGTGGAAGCCATTTTTGTCAGGTTCTCAGCTAGTTTTTGGTGGTTTTGGCTCATGAATCCTTTGCCCAATGGATTATTTTGGCACTTGGTCTACTTATTGTTCTTTTGGCACTCACTAGAGTGCCCATCCTTGAGTAGGAGCCGATGTTGGTGTCCATTTTGATCCTCTTTTATTTTCCCACCTTTCCCCTTTCTTCTACGTGCTCAAAAAATGTTTTTCTTTGAGTTTGGTGGTTTGCAATTTTCCCCATCTAGATTGAATGCTTTAAATGGCTCATAAACTTATTATTTTTCCCTAACTTGAAAGAAAAATACATACAGGCTTTGTTTTATGCCCTAAATTTCCAAATCCATGGGCCTCTATTGTTTTTTCCATTTTCCCGGCCTGTGGAGCTCAAATTTTCTCATTTTGTACTTATTTTCCCTCAAAATCCTTCCCCATGGTCAAAAATTTCTTAAAAACACTTCCCATATGTTTTTAACCAAAAATCCTTTACCCATGATGAAAAATTTGAATTCGGGCATCCTTAGCAAATTCTATGTTTTTTTACGGTCGTACGGGTGTCATTTGACCGTCAAAATTAAGCTCAAACAACATCTCCTATGTGGCCGCATCTAGTTGGACAAGGATTAGTGGGGTTTCTTTGAAAAACTTGGTGTTTTTGGCTTTGGGAAAAAATTCAACATTACCCCCACAACTCTGCAGAAGGACACGTGTCGTGTTCTTATACCAAGGCGGGATGGAAGGTGGGCGGGGAACTTAGGTAATTTTTTTCCTTTTTGGTGAAAATGGAGAAAAGTAGAGAAAGGCCCATGGGTCCAAAATGGAACAAGGGGTGGATACGTGGCGGGTGTAGGAGGAAGTGTGGGCTCAAAAGAAAAGGGGAATTTTTTTCCTTCGGTCAAAAATACTTAAAGCAAAGAATTGTGTGGGTCTAAATGAAGCCACGGGGAGACACGTGGCGAAGGCGAAGAGAGTGGGTTAGTGGGTCTGGTGGAGGCAAAGGAAATTTTCCCCTTTTTCCAAAAAGACTTAGAAAGGAAGATTTGAGGCATGGCTCCGTGACAAATCGGAACAAGACAAGTGCCAAAGATAGGATCGGAGGCGTGGACCCATAGGGAGAAATGAAAAAATTTTCCTTGGCAAAAAGGGCCTAAAACCGGAATAAGCCCATGGATTTTTAGCGATGGAGCGGGTGACATGTGTCAAGGTTAAAGGTGGAGGTGTGGGCCCATGGGGAAAAAAGTGAAATTTTTCCAAACTCCAAAAAAAGGTCAAAATGTGTAAAATTGAGCCATGATCCCAATGGGACCCACCATATGCCACGTGTCATCACCAAATTTCAAGGGCGGAGGGGCGGAGAAAAGGTCAATTTTTTCCATTTTTCAAAAAATGTTAAAAGGTCAAAAAGTGAGCCTGAATTCATTCCCAATCATAGTTTGACATGTGGAGGGACCAGATTGAAGGAGAAAGAGAAGATCAAGGGTAATTATACATTCTTCAATTTGTTGCCATTTTTTTCTCCAAGAAGTGTTGAAATGCTTATTTTGCATCATTTTTTCATTGAATTTTTAGTGAATTTGTGTCCTTTGTGCCTGTAAAGATCAATGCAAGAGGTTTTAGGGATTAATTTATAGATTTGAGGTATTATTGAAATAAATTTATACTCAGGCCCATGTAAAATGTGAAATATCAAATTATAAAGTTGTATAATCAAATTTTGGAATGATAAGGATGAAATGATGAAATGAAAGGGATCTTCATGCTTGGAGAATGAAAAACGTGCCTCCACAATGGATAATGATGAAGGATTTGTAATGATTCACCATTTTAGAAACACGTGGCAACTCTTGTTGCAAATTTGTTAAATGTCCCTATTTGGGAATCATGTTAGAATTCTGTAACAAACTTTATGCTGGGCATATTCTTTTCTTGGGAAAGAAGAATCAAATGTAATTGAAATTTATATAATGCATGTTTTGAGACATGCAAAATGTCAGAGAAACTTAGAAATTCATGGGAAAATCTAGGAAGAAGCCCATTCTCCAAGAAACCACCTAAGAACCATTTCTAATTCCTTTTTGCATCAGATTTGTATCATGTTGAGGTTGTTTCAGTTGTAAAGCCATCAAAAAGATCTAAGATTGTTCGTATAACATTCCCCTACTGATAAATTTGGTCATTCTAGATTATTTTGTGTTATCTCTTCACAAAATTTGCAAGCACTTATGTTTCAGAATGTTTTCAATTTTTATGTATTCCTCCTATTGCAGTCTTGTGTTTAAAATCTCTCATGATCATACATGGTCTCATTTCTTGTTGATAGTTTAGTGGCATCTGCAATCTCACATTTAGAAGAGCTTTCATCTGATAAAGAGATAAAAAATTTAAAATCACTTTACCTTCTTTGAATTATGAGATTGTTTGTAAATCTTTGGATGCACCTTAGGTCATGATAAAATAGAGATTTCTAGATACTTTGTTGGTTCATCTTATTCAAGATTTTGTGGTCGATTGTCAAAAATTGTGTGGAAGAGTGAAGATATGGGCCTCCATTTGGTGCACATATCCTAGTTGAAGGAGTAACTTAACCCCTTTGAAGCATTCTACTATTTAGGTGTTATAAATTTCTTGCAAAGGTCCTCAAAGAATCTGGCAAATTCTGGTTAGTCTTGTCTAAAATCTCCCACAAAAAAATCATTCAAAATAGCAAATCTGATCCCGTACTACCCCTACATTGTATTATGTGTCAATAAACAAATACAATCCATTCACAAAAATGCACAAAGAAAATTAGGATCATATCATGTCTTTAACAACCTCAACCTTGTCTTGAAAGCATTTCCATCATTTAGTAGTGACAGCTCTGTTGAGTTTGAATAATGGAAAATTGATCATGTTTTTCCAAGGCCATCTCCATACAATATGCACAGTATAAGGATATCTCCACCTCCTTCACAAAACATAGGCCACGATATAGGTTCTCTTACCTTGGTTTAAAGACATAACCTAAAATAGTGAGGATTAGACCAAAATCCTTTCAAGGTGTTACCCACTTCTTCAAATCCACGAGTGCTAACAAGTCGGATAAATTTCTTCCCGAATACAAAATGACATATAAATCATTTAACCGCCTCCGAGTGTCTTGTAAAATCCACGATGTTTCTCAAGTTGTGAAGGATATTAAATCTAGGTACCAATAGAATAATTATCCTTTACCAAACATGGATAACATGTTGCAATTGTAAGCGGTTACGAGTTGTTATCTACTTTGGCTGGCTTATTTGGGTATAACAAGTGGTTTTGAAGCAATCAAAGAGAATCAAAACTACTTTCACTACTCCATGGGGTACCTATGTGTATGTGAGGATTTTGTTTGGCCTGATGAATGCTAGAGCTACTTTTAGAGAGCAATGGATGTAGCATTCTCAAGATATATAAATGACTTCATTGTTGTGTATCAAGATGATGTGACAGTTTTCTCTAGAAGAGAAGTGATCACCTGCAACATTTAGAAAATATGTTGATAAGATGCAGAGAGTATGGAATTTCACTCAATCCAAAGAAGTGCCATTTCAGAGTGCAAAAGGCCAAGTTTCTTGGTCACATTGTATTAAAGGATGGTGTCATGATTGATCTCGAGAGGGTAGAGGCCATCAAAGAAGGTCTCAATTCCAAGAACCAAGAAGGGAATTCAGTCCTTCTTTGGGAAAATAAATTTTATCAGAAGATTCATATCAAAATTTTCTAAGTTGACCATTCCAATTACTTGCATGCTAAAGAAGGACCAAGTAATCAAATGGGAAGAGGTCATTTGTCATTCAAAGCTTTCAATGGGATCCAGGAAGCATTTAACAACTCCAAATTACAAGATGCCTTTGCAGATGTTTTATTTTTCTTAAGAGAAAATTATTGCATCTATCTTATTGATGAAGGGGATGAGAGGCCAATTTCCTTTTCGAAAGGCATTGTAAGGGGCTGAGTTGAAGTACACCAATATGGAGAAGCATGCATTTTTCTTGGTAAAAGCAACAAAGGTTTTTAGACCCTACATTTTGAGCTCTAAAGTTGTTGTTTATGTTCCCCACACCATGGTGAAAGATGTCTTATCAGAGATGGAGGTCTCAAGAAAAATATGCATAAGGGTGAATAAGTTGCAGGAATATGACATGGATATCCAAAACAAAAAAATGGTAAGAGGTTTGTGTGTAGCTAAACTTATGTCTGAGAGAAACCTACAAAATATTGAGGTGAATGAGGTAGAATAAGGAAGGGTGGATGTCCTTGAAAATTTGGTGAGTTTTGAATGGTACAAAGATATAATTTTTTATCTCGGATATATGTAATGCCTTGAGTATTTGAGCAAAAATCAGAAAAGAGATCTTAAGTTGGCTTCCTAGAAATATGTCATTACTAATTTTGGGTTAGCTTGGAAGAACCCTGAGGGAGTCCTCTTAAGGTGCATTACTGAAGATGAATCCCCAAGATAATTTCTTATCTCCATGGAGGATTTTATGGGGGGAATTTTGTTGTAAGAGTCACATCACACAAGATCCTAAAGGTTGGTTATTGGTGGCCAACTCTTTTCAAGGATACAACTTTTTGGTTAGAATATGTGAGAGTTGCCAGCATTTTTCTGGAAGAATGAAAGCTTAATGATCCCTTCCTTTGTATCCTGTAATGATTGAATCCCTGTTCAAGCAATGGGGAATGGATTTCATTGGTGAGATTTTAGACCCTTCAAGTGTTGGTCATAAGTGGATTCTTGTAGCCACTGATTACTTCACTAAGTGGGTGCAGGCAATCCCTACCAAGAGGGCAACACACTGAATTGTCATGGACTTCATACTGAACCATATCATCTATAGGTTTGGAGTGCCAGTTAAAATTTTTGTTGACTATGCCATGAGCTTTAGAGATAAAACTTTGGTAGCAATGTGTAAATAATATGGGATTAATTTGACATATGCCTCCAATGACAACCCCCAAGGCAATGGACAAGAAGAGTCTAGCAATAAAAATATATTAAAGATCATTAGGAGAATCTTGGAGCTGAACAAAAGGAAATGGGGTGAGCAATTGAAGTTTGTTGTTTGGGTTGATTGAATTACTATCAAAAGCGCTACTATAAAAAGTCCATTTGAATTGGTGTATGATACTCAAACTCTACTACCCCTACATATGCAATTATCCTCATATCAGTTCATTTAAAAATTGGAGGATCAAGAAGTTAGCCCATATGATGCTCGCATTAACCAGATTGTTGAACTTGATGAAGAAAGTAGAGCATCTCACCAAAGGCATGTGAAGTTCAGAGAAAACTTGAAGAAGTTATTTGACAAGAAGGTCACTCCCATAGCTTTCATCATTGGAGACCTTGTGCTGTTATGGGATAGTAGACATGAAGAAAAGGGAAAGCATGGTAAATTTGATGCACTTTGGATGAGCCCTTACTCCATTGACATCTAGATTGGTGAACATACCTTCTTCTTGAAAAACTTGGATGGGGAATTGCTTGAATTGCCTATTAATTACAAGTGCTTGAAACATTTCTTAGATTGATTCCCTAGAATCAAGGTGAGCATCCTTTGCATAATGTATAGTTCCTTGGTTGCTTTGTGTAATTTGTGTTTTTTCTCATTACGGTCCTTGGTGACCTAGTTTTGCTAGTTCCTCAGCCTTGTTTTTAGGAGATGTTTCGGTTTTCTACTCGTAAGCTAACTCCATTGCCTAATGGATGTTTTTTTAAAAAAATTATGTAAATTTGATTATTTTAGCACTCACGGTGAGTGCCCATCCTCGAGTTGGAGCCTATCTTTGGTGCTTGAATTAGTATCACCCCATTTGCCAATAAAATCCCTTAGTTTACGACCTCTATCACGTTTTTTGTCTCCTCGTGTTGGTGCTTGAAAACTCTATCCAATATTAGTTTCCATGATTAGTTCCTCCTTGGTCAAAGGTCACTTAAGAGCCCAAAATTTATTGATTTCTTCCTTTGTCCATCTGAAGGTGTCTATCAATTAGGTGTAAAACTTAGGATATTCCTTCCCTTCCATTTTCTGTAGTCGTGTGTTGTTGTCCCTTCCATTTTATCCTTGGTAATTTAATAAAATTGAATGGATATAGCTTAGAGGGTCATGTGTGAACCTTACAACATTTCTAAATTCTCTTTCCTTGAAGAATATTTCATTTCCGGGCTTAAATAGTGGTCTCCCTTCATTTTTATAGCTTGACGAGTGTGTTTCTCTCATCAAATTTAAATCTCTGGATCAGTGGAAATGTGGCCCTTTTTGCTTAGATGTGGCTCGGTGGGGCACTCTAAAATTTTTTGGATCATTTTAATCCAAAAATTTTCCATGTGGACGAATGGTGCACATTTGAAGCCTCACCTTTTTGTTTGGGCTTGGAGTCGCTATTTGGGAGGACACGTGGAGGATTCCGTTGCTTTTCTCGAACTTAGAAAAAAATTATGTAGCTTTTATACTTTTAGTAGGCCATGTACATGTGGTGGGCTAGCTCTCATTTGCAGGTCTATCTTAAGGTCCTACCTTAACAAATGTGACAGAGGGACAGGTGGAGGTTTTCATCGGCTCCACTGGGGACTTAAATTTTTAAAGAAATTTTCTAAGGCCTGGGACACGTAGTGAGCCCATGCTCATTTAGGGTCTCCTATTTTGGGGACCATCTTGAAGTTGTGCAATAAAGACACATGGAGGGACTATGCATGTTTGGGGACTGTCCCTTGAGTTTTATTTTGAAGAAGTGCTAGGAGGACACTTGGAGGCTTTCGCTCACTCTCCCTTTTTGTTTGGACTTTTCAATGATTGAAGAATATTGTCTCGGACCTAAGACACATGGTGCCTTCCACTGAACTCTCAAGATTTTTAACATACTCTACCTGACCGAGACATGTGGTGAGCCTGCACTCATTCAGGGTCTCTACTTTTGGGGATCATCTCAAGATGCACCATTGAGATAGGTGGCGGTTTGAAAAGTCAAAAGCTAGGGAGGTGGACCATCGGAGGTAACTTCAATTTTATCCCCTTATTATCAAAAATATTAAAATCATCACAATGACCCACAATCCATATAGAGAATTGTCAAAATTTTCTTCATTCAACGATGGAGGTGCAGACTTTCGGGGAAATTTGGAAAATTTTCACTTTATGGTTAAAAGTGTAAAAAGGAAGCACGGTTCCTCCTGGGACCCACATCAGAAACTAAAAGTGAAAGGGCAGAGCTACTTGGGAAAATTTTCCTCTGGAAATGGGTTAAATAGTAGAATTTAGCCATGGTTCCTTTTAGACCCACATTGGGACACATGTCAAGCCCATTTTTAAAGGTAGAGGGGCAGAGCAAATTGAGAAATTTTGCATTTTTTCCAAAAGGTGTAAAAAGTAAAAAGGAACCCTGGGCCTATCTTAACTCGGATCTCCCACATGGACAATCCAAATTCAAAAGGGAAATTGATGACAATTGTGCATCTGTATCTGATTTTCCACCATTTCTGCTCTAAAGCTCCTGAGGATGTGAATTTTTATGGTTTTTTTATCATTTCTTAGAGTCTCCTACACGCCAAATGAAGAGGAACATTAATTTGATATCTGGTTTGGTGGGGAAGGTTTGAAAACATATTTCACCATTAAAGATGTAATCTAACCGATGATTCAACCTGATCTTTCTTTCCTTGGCACACAAGAGACCTGTTGATATCTTGGTTTGGTGGGAAAAAATATGAAAACATCTTTTACCATTAAGATGTGATCTAACTATTGGCCTTGATTTGATTTTCCATTTTTTTCTTTCCTTGGCACACAAAGAACCAGATTTGACAGATTGGAGGAGGAAGTAGTTGGCACATGAGATGAAGAATGACTTACTGGGGAAGAATTGAATGCTGGAAATATTTGGAGAGATTTTCCCTCTGCACACTTGACAACTTTTTTACAAATTTGATTCTAGGAGTCATAATCAATGGTGCTTTGAATCTTTCTAGTTTTGGGGGGAAAACTCTGTTGTAAATGAAATTTTATAAATTGCATGAATTTTTCATGTAAATGGTTGGAGTGTTAGAGGTCGGGAGCTAATTCCTAAGCGAAAAAGCTTGACAGAGCCCATCTTTCTAAGAGATTATCTGAGGAACCTTTTTATTTCTTTTTTGTTAAATTTGGTCATATCAAGGTGGTTGTAAGTGTAGATCCATTAACAAGCTCTAAGATTCTAGAAAATTTCCCCATGCTGATAAATTTAATCAAATTTGAGTAAATCTATGTTTGATTTTGAGAAAAATTATGTCTGCTTCCTTTCGGAAAGTTTGCAAACAGTTTTTTTTTCCCATTGCAATCTTACATTGAAATCTCTGTAAATCACATAAGATTTTAGCTTTGTGATAGTTTGGTGGCATATTTGATTTCATTTATCGAAGAGATTTCATTTGATAGTGAAATAAACAAGTTTAAAATAACTTTTCTTCTACTACGGGATGATTAAGATTGTTTGTTAGCCTTTGAGGGTATCTTAGGTGTGATAAAACAGAGGTTGATAGTGTTTAATTAAGTCTTTCAATTTGAGCCTTCATTTTGGATCCTTAAAGTTTGTGTGAAAACGTGTTGATCTGGGCCTCCATTGAAGCACACCTTTTAGTTAAAGGAACATTCTAGCTGTTCTGAAGCATTATGTTGGTCAAGCCTTCCATTTTTGTAAAATCTCTCAAAGATCTAGCAAGTCAAAATCCACTCTACCTCACCTCCCACCAAAATTCATTTAAAAACAACCAATCATACCCATACTACCCCTGTTTGTGTCTGTGTGTGCACAAATGCATAATTTTTGTTACTAAAACATGTAGAAGCAATCAGGTTTTCATTGTCTTTAGTAGCCTAAACCTTGCTTAGAAAATATCTCCATTATCTAGGGTGACAACTCATGAGAGTTAGGTTATTTTTATTGATCATATTTTCTTTAGGTTCTTCTTAGAAACTTCATAAGGAAGGACATATCCATCTCCTCCACAAACAACATGCTATAAAAGGGTCCTCTCACCCTGGTTGAAAGGCACAACCATAAAGTAGTGAAGATAGATCAAATCCTCTTAAGGGTGCTACCCATTTCTCCACATCTGAGTGATAAAGAGAAAGTTGCATCTCTTACCTAGCTAAAAATGACACACAAAGCATGATCTCGCTTATCTCTAAGCTTCCCTGTCAAAACCGTGATGTTGTTCATCTTCCGAGGGAGAATCAATTTGGGTACCAACACACTCCTTCATGAGACTTTATCCCTTAGGAATTTTGACACGGGTTCCCATGTACTAATAATACAATAAAATATGAATCCCTTATTTTAGGGATGAAGTTTCTTATTAAGTGGGAAATCAGAAAATTGAATGTAATATGTGATTCTATGTTGATTATAAAGCATGTGATGATGAGTATAAAGTTAAACATGAGAAAATTCTTCAGACAAGAGAATGGTTGATTTTTGAAGGATTTATTTGAGAAAATTACATTTAAACATATCCCAAGATGACATAGGAGGGCACCAGATGCTATGGCCAAATTCAAGTCCATGTTGAGTATCTTACCCGGGAACAACAATAAGATGTTCTTCATTGAGCATGTATGGACACCAACATATGACATGCCGATTGATGTTTGGTATGTTAAGTTATTGTTCCCTTTTCCCCATGGTATAATGGAATTTTTAATTACCTTTATGATGGAACCTTTCCTACAAACATTTCCCATACCAATAAATGAAACATCATCCAGTCTATAGCCCGTTATACCCTAATTGGGGGAACTCTCTTTCGGTGAGGCTATGATGGGAATCTATTACTTTGTCTCAATTCAGACGAATCCATCCTAAAAATCAAGGAGTTTCATGAAGGTATCTGCGAGCCTCATAAAAATAGGATTTTCCTAGTAAAGAAGATACTCAGAGTAGGCTACTATTGGCCTACCATAGAGAATAATTTCTATAAACATGTGAATAAATGTATGCATTTTCAGAATTACGGTGATTCAATACATGTCCTAACACAATCATTACAAACTATCATGACACCTTGGCCATTTTTGAAGTGGGGATCAATCTAATAGGTAATCTTAACCCTCTATTCTCAAATGGCCAAAATTTCATTAGACTGCCATCTGAAGTTTTCACAAAATGGGTAGAGCTTGTTCCTCTTACGTGTGTCAAACATGGGTAGATATATAAATGTATAATGAACTATATCATCTCTCGATACGATATCCCTTCTTCCAAAGATATAGATGACAATGGTAATTCCTTTAAAAATGAAATTGTGAAAGTGTTATGCAATTTTTTTAAATATATCTAAAATTCTAAACCCCCTATTACACTCAAGGTAATGGGTAATCCAAAGATTATAATAAAAACCATATCTATATTGTGGAGAAGATGGTGCATACAACAAGTCGTAATTGGAATTTACAAATTATCCCTACCCTTTTAGCATTCGAACATCTATCCACACTCCTACAGGTGTCACTCCATATTCCCTAGTATTCCACACAAAGGTTGTGCTACCTCTAGAGATCAAGATCTCCTCTTTGCATATAGAGTTGAGATATTACTTGAATAAAGAGGAGGACTAAAGAATAGCTTGAATAGAAGAGTTGGAGATATTAGATGAGAAACAAATTCACACCATTAATCACCTTAAAGAGTATCATGATCGAGTGTGGTGAAGCTAAAAGAAAGAGTGATACCTCGTCAATTTGAGGTAGGAGACTTGGTGCTAAAATAAAATTAGTTCAACACAAAAAAAGACTAGGAAAAGAAGGGAATATTTGAGCCTAACTAGTTACGTTTATATGTTGTGGTCGCTAAGTTTTGTTCGGTGCCTATAAGCTTACTTACTAAGATGGTCGGGAGCTTTGGTAACCCATGAATGCAATGTATCTTAAACATTTATATGCTTAAGTTTTCAGTGCCTAAAATATTAGAAAAACAACAAAAAAGTATAAAAAGAGAAACATAAAAAGATAAATAAACTGGTGCATCTAATAGTGAAAACCACGCAATTGTGGAACTTTGGAAAAGTCCTTTAGTTAAAACCAGTTTCGACACCATTGGAGGATCCGTAGTTTATAAGCATTTTAGATCTAGGATTGTGATATCTTTTTCTGAAGAAAGTCTTTATTTACTTCTCAGCTAATTTTTATCTTAGCCCTCTTAATTTTTATCCTGGCCCCCTTGGCCTTGATCCAGCTGATCCTACTTCTTTGTGTGAAGATTTTCCTTTGTATATTTCGATGTCACATTGGGGGAAACTTTACATCATAAATTCTTACACATAATATGTTCCATTCTACCATTGTACATCCCATCTAATGCTGAGGGCATCCACATTTCTTCATTTCTTTGTGTTTAGCTTCAAAAAACTTATTAGAAAATGTTAAAAACATTTGTATAAATTTTTGTAAATCCCAAAACATGTAGATATGTTAGTTGATAAAATCAAAAAAATTCATATGTGTTTCATAGAAAACTAAAAAAATAGAACATTGTCTTAATATAATACCAAAACAATGAAAAACATTTCAAAATTGTCCCACAAAAACATAGTAGTTTTCTTACTTTTAGTTGTTGGTTTGTATTGTTTTGATTGCATTACTTTTTCATCTTGTGTGCTTTAAATTTTAATCATTTACTTGCTTAGATTAAGTGTTACTTTAATATGTGGCATTGAATTTATTTTATCTTGGATACTTGTATATAGTTGTGTTGCTTTGATTAGATTTGGTTGATTTGTGCTTGGGAAGTTTATTGTCATCTCATCATCATATCATCTATCATCACATGTATATATCATATATCAATAAAATTTAAGCTACATAATCATGAACATGGAAATTAAATATGTATTCTAAGTGAACATCATATAATATCGCCAAGAGGGGTAAGAGGGACCACCTTTTGTCCCCCACCAAACATAGACCATAATAAAAATGTGAATTAAACATGCTATCACATACAAAAATGTGATAGATAAAACATAAAGTATCTCATCAAACATACAAAGTAATATCATCAAATGATATATCATAATCTAACAACATGTGATACAAAAAAACCACAATAAACATATAGATTAATCATGATATCTCATAAACAAAATATGATACATCAGTAATCCATCAATCATCATATATCCATAAATATCAAATGTCCATGTATAAAATCAATGTTTTAATACATATCAGATTCAAAATGCCATCACGAGAATGAGTAAAAATGTTCATCATGAGGCATAGTCAAAAGTAATATATAACATATATATGTACAAAATTGTGCCTTCATATCGAGATGTACATAAAAAGATACATCAAGTACATCAATAAAATAATCAACCATGACTCTCACCATCTCCAGGATTATTGGCATAGATTACGTAGCTAATAATTATATATTATTAGGAGAGTTTGTTTTTGTGTATCCCATTATTCTCTCTCCTCGTTTGTAACCTCTCCTTTCATTTTGGGGAGTATTGTTATTTCTCTTCACTATAAATTTGTATGTGCTTCTTTATAATATATATGAGAGATATATGATCTCTATTCTTTCTCCACTAATTGCTCCTAAAAATATAGTATCAGAGCTGTCATAATATTGAGCATGTATGTTTGAGGGAGAGAAAATTATCTGTAGTAAAGAAATCATCCTAAAGTTTTCTTTTGGTGTTTATTTCCTGCATGAATATCTATGAGTTGTTGGAAAAAATTGCTACAATGGAGATCATCCAAGATCTTGTTGCATGCAATTTCTCCATCCTCAACATGCACACTCTCAAAAGAACTACATTAATTTATGCTACGTGGTGAAAAAAGTGCGGATTTGTGAGTTCTCTACATATGGAAGAAAGAGGAGACTGATGTGTGGTGATAAGAAGATCCTTGCATGAATATTTACATAGGTTGCATCCAAAACAAAACAAAAATAGTCTTTATCTTCTAATCTGTGTGAAAACAATCACTTCCAATTTCGAGTGAAGATCAAGGAAGAACGTGGATGGATGGACGTGGGATGGTTTTTTTTTTAAATTATATGTTGTCTTGCATTTACATGCTACGTGGAGGAAGAGAGAGGAAAAACCTACGTGGACAAGTAAACTTGTTATTTCTTACTACATGGACAAATGACTATCCTTCCGCATGGACATGTTTTTAGATCTGCATGAAGGATAAATACAACATGTGGAGAGGAGGATTGGCTGCGTGAATCTGAAAGTCTCCTACTACGTAAGAAATTGAAGCAAATATTCTTTTATTTATTTCCTACGTGATCTTTAAAAGAGAGAGAAATGACGTGGTCAAAACACATATTTGCTAAATAATTAAAAAAAGTTTCCCATCCTAATTCATTTAGCCACAAAGAAGAAGAAGATCCTACAAAGCAACACCGAATGTCAAGTGTGATTGACACAATCGCAACTTCTAAAAGTTCAACATCGACACCTAAGCCACAGAACATCATCTAGAATCTCCTGAAAGCTCCAGGTTCTACTTTGCACTACTCAACGAGCTACAAAACATCACTAACCTTTTCTTTGATGAACTGGTTTTAATAGGACTCTTGGAGTATTTTCTTTTCGACATCAACTGCTAAGAAAAGTGATTTCAATAAGAGCTAGAAGCCAGGTACGACACCAATTGTGATGACAAAGAAGAATGCCCCACAAAGCATCACAATATCTCAACATCAAGTATCGAGAGAATCTAAGAGCTTGTACTTATCATTAGTGAGTACAAACTATAATATTTATTGGTAAGCAATAAATAAGTAAATAAATATTACTTTATTTTATTACAATGTCTACTTTGAATTTGCTTCTTTCTAATTCTCAATTACTTAAAGGGCCAAAGTATGTGGCCTAAAAAAATGCAAAATATCCTTTAGTTTGAAGGATTATGGGGCATCGCCATAGGGTTTGTGATAGTTCCCACTGCCCCTGATGAACTCATAAAATATGAGATGGATAGTGATAAGGAATTGATGTTGATCATGATGAGTGTCACCTATGATGTGCAACCACATCTTCGGGATGCGAGAGAAACCATGGGAAGCATGGGATAAACTATAACCCATCTTTTATGTAAATAATATGACTAAGATACTCCATCTTCATTCAAAACTACACACCCTATCTATGGGGTCGGATGAAAAAGTTGAGGAGTTCTTACATCGGGTTGATGCATTGTGAATAGAGTTACTAGTGCTCGATGAAAAGGTAGAAGACAAGATTTTGGTTTTGATCACCTTGAGGGCACTCCCTTCTCAATTCGAGTGTTCGTTACGACACTGAATGTATCCAAATGGAAAGTGATGTTTGAAGAACTTGTGAACTTGTTGCAGCAAGAGGAGGCCATCAATTCAATCCAAGATGAGGCCCAAGACAAAGCCCTTTTCTCAAAGCCCCATCATGGCTAGAAGAATTGGAAAGGTCCCCATTGAATAAATCACATGAACATCAGAATCAACAAAGCAACAAGCTCAAAATTCCAAGAGGTGGTGTCAAATATGTAAAACCAACACTCATGACACTGATCACTACTAGTACAATGGCTTGAAACAAGGGTCTTCAAGTCAATCAATCCCATCCAAGCATGATGATTTTCAAAATTCAAAATGACGTCCCCACCAAAGAAAGTAGAAGGGACATCTCACAGCCCAACAAGATGATGAATTTGATGAGGAGACACCAAAAGGAGCCAATTATGGTAAGAACCTTGTACTAGTCTCTCAGACTTTGCAGCCCATGAAGAGAGCTTGGTTGATAGAATTGGATGCCAATAAGCATATGTTAGGTGACAAGAATCTATTTGATTCACTAAATGAAAAAACCACTCAAGATCAGGTTTGGATAATAGATGACAAAGAGTACGTTCCAGAAGGAATAGGCTAAGTTATCATTCCTCTAGGACCACAAAAATGTACACTTACAAGGTACTATATGTTTCTAGATTGACTAGAAACCTCTTGTTAGTAAGTCAGCTCCTAAATCATCATCTAAAGGTAGAATTTCTTGTTCAAAATGGCATCAAATCATGTTTGATCTCAAGACAAGGTATGGTTATTGCTAGAGATTTTCTAAAAGATAAGTTATTTTCTTTAGATAATGTTTCATCTAAAGTAGTAGATTTATCTACCTCAACAGTAGAATCTACTGTCTTATGGCATTACCAATATGGTCACATATCTCGTTGGATATTTTCACTAGTTGAGTTCACAAGAAATGGTACATGGAATTCCCAAATTGTCCAATTCCTTTCCTATTTTCCCTGGTTGTCTTATAAGAAAACAACACAAGGATCTATTTAAGGCGAGCATATTCCATGCCACGAAGCATCTGGAGGTAGTTCATACCAATTTGAATGGACCACTACCTGCTTCATTTTTAGGATACAAGTACTTACAACTATTTTTGGATGACCACTCTCAAAATATGATGGTTTTTTCCATTAATAAAAAGAGTGAGGCTCTTCACCATTTCAAGAATTTCTATCAACGTGTTGTGAAATAGACCAAACAACCACTTCTTCTACTCTTCTCAGATCGAGGGGGAATTCACATCAAAGAATTTCTTGGCCTTCCTAAACCAACAAGGCATTAAGTAAAACCTGACTGCTCCCTACACACCCCAGAAAAAATGGCATTGTGGAGTGATGCACGGTGCATAATGATGGCAATGGATCACTACATGCTATCAATAACAAAGCGGGGAATGCTATTGGGCTGAAGTAATACAGACATCAATATATCTTCTTAACAAGTCACTTTCGACAAATATTCTACAAAATAAAATTCTAGAAGAGGTATGGAGTGGTAGAAATCCATCAATTTCTCATTTACGAGTATTTGGTTGCACAACATACATGCATGTCCTAACTCAGAAGAGAAATAAAGTCAATCTGAAAACACTCCCGTGCATCATACTAGGCTATAACACTACCTCAAAGGCAAAATATCTCATGGATCCTGAGATAAATAAAATATATGAGAGTTGAGATGTGGCTTGTGATGAGTCATCCTTTGAATTGACTATTACAATAGAAGAACCATTACCAACCACCTCTCACCGACTAGTCTCTGAATCAGATGATCATCCAAAGGAGACTACTTAGAGAAAAGATGTCTGTAAGGAGAGCTATATGTTGACCTTGGATAACTGGATAATGTTACTCTCGCATCCATCCTCACGTCAATGAAATAGTTCTTCACAAAATTAGTTGAGTTCTCATCCGAAGTGGGTACAAAGCACCATCAAAGACTCTCATTTACAACAACTCCCAAATACTTCATCCAGAGTCAAAACGAGGAGTTAGAAAAGAAATGAGTTAAATTTTTCACTCATGAGTACACTGATTAATATATTTGAGCTTGATAATGTTCATGAAGCACTCATTCAACCTCAGTGGAAAGAAGCCATGGATGTAGAATATGACTCACTCATGCAAAATCAGACATGGGAACTTGTCGATCTACCTACAAGAAAGAAACCCATAGGCTGCAAATGGGTTTTCAAGAAAAATTATAAGGTAGAAGGATGCATCAACAAACATAAAACATGAATTATAACAAAAGGATATAATCGGGAAGAGGGCATCGAATTTGAAGAAAAATTTTCACCCACTACGAGATTAAAACCATCGAATTGTTTTCACACTAGAAGCATAGAAAGGATGAAAACTTGAGTAGATAGATGTTAAGAGTGATTTCCTAAATGGTGATCTGAAAGAAGAAGTGTTCATGACCCAACCTAAAGGATTTGTTCATAAAGAGCATCCTAAAAGGTATGTCATCTAATCAAATCATCATATGGGTGAAGAAAGCTCCAAGGGAATGGTATATCAAGATAGATGACCACCTTTTGCAGCATGAGCTCACTTGTAGCCCCTCATTAAAATTTGTATATAAACAAGGTAGGTAAAGAAAATTTCATTCTTGTTGTGTATGTGGATGATCTTATTATCACTTTGTAAGTTGAGAAGATCAAGTTGATATTGTGAAGAATGATTTTAAAAGAACCTTTGACATGATAGATTTGGGGCTACTTCATTGTTGTCTTGGCTTAGAGATATGACAGAAGAAGCATCATATTTTTGTCTCTGAGACAAAGTATGCTAAAAAATCCTTGAAAAGTACAAAACGTCCGACTATAATACTATATCCACTCCCATGGAAAAAGGTTTGGAACTTTGACAATTCCAAGAGTCACCTAAATTAGATGCTATGCTCTATAGGAAATTTGGTGGAAAAATCATCTACTTGACATATACTAGACCAAAATTATATTATGTTGTTAGATATCTTTCTAGGTTTGTGTGAGAGTGAAGAAATCTCATTGGTCATGTAGCAAAGCATGTTTTGAGATATGTTTATGTACAGAGTTGATTATGGTCTCGAATATAAGAAGAATAGTCAATTTTTATTATAGGGATACCTTGACTTGGACCACGCCAGATCTTTTGATGACAAGAAGTCAACCACTGGATACATTTTTCATCAAGGATCTGGACCTATATCGTGGATAAGAAAGAAACATAATGTTGTTTCTATTTCATCAATAGAGTCATAATATCACTCCACATGAGGAGCTGTGTGTAAAGTGATATGGTTACATTGCATTTTGGATGACATGGGACTCTGGAAAATAGTCACATATTCTCTACTTTGAAATTTGAGTGTTTTTAAGCTTGTGTAAAATCTTGTTTTTCGTGAATGAAAAAAATCATATTGAGATTGATTGTCATTTCATTTGAGATAATGTCTTGAACCATCACATTCAGCTCCAGTATTGTCCTATAGAAGCACAAGTAGCTGATATTCTCACCAAATCTCTTGGAAAAGTAAAATTTGGAATTTTCAGGGGTTACATTTGCAAGAATAATGTAATAAGGGGGGAATGTTGGCATAGATTACGTATCTAATAATTATATATTATTAGGAGATTTTGTTTTGGTGTATCCCATTGTTCTATCTCCTTGTTTGTAACATCTCCTTTCATTTGGGGGGTATTGTTATTTTTCTTCACTATAAATTTGTACATGTTTCTGTATAATATATATTAGAGATATATGATCTCTATTCTTCCATCACTAATTGATTCTAACAATTATTTCTGGCCCAGTGTGATGCTAGGTGCGGGTATATGTTGTGATGGACCCATGGAAGGTACTAAACCATGTTGCTCGAGGCACATTCTATGGAGGGTTATTCTACCGACATCATTTTTCATGAGGTCCTATGTTATCTATATCATAACACACCACTAAATATATGACTGAAGTCGGGGCTCTTTGCTCGGTGGGATGTCTATGTGATAATGTACCCTATATTAGGTCACCTCGGCTATCAAGGAGGCACTCTAAACTACCAAAAATTGTACTGCGAGGGATTACCTGAGATCTTTGAAGCATATCACACTCCACTCTTGTGCTTGCTATCTCTTCTCACACTGAAATCTCTTCGATAAATCTCAATCCCTCTCATCATACATTTGCACCCTCTCCACAGTCACATGATCCCACTCTATTATGAGCTGATGTCTCTCTATCCTTAGCTAATCCCTCTCTTCCCATAATTAATCTCTCTCTACAATAGCATGGTCCCTCTCCACAATAGCCTAAAGTTGTAAGGCTATAGCTATTATAATAGTTGTTGTAAAGTAGATATATCCTTGCCACCCTATATATCCTCCTCCATATGCTCTCCACCGCACCATATCCCCCACCTCCTAGTGGACTATGTGGTGGAATCACATGTGGGGGTGATGGAGGTTCTGTATGAATGATTGCCTTAGTGGAAAATGAAGTGACATTCTTGGTGCTAGTACCTATGGCTATACCACTACCTAATGCTACACAACCACCTATTGCTGAACCAATACATGTTGTACGTGTAACCCTACTTGTGAACCTTCCTAGGGATCTATCTAATCCTTTTCCTAAAGATCTAGTCCTTGTACCCCCGAGCATTTGTTGCCTAACACTTCTGTGGAATTTTCAACCACAAAGGAAACATTGTATCATACCATCCCTGATAATCTGGGGTCGTCCCTGGATCTACTATCTATGATCGTTGCACCCAAGGTTTTGGGAACACCTGTAAAAACCTTTTTTGGTTTATCCTAGCCTAATCCATGGCCCTATATGAAAGGTATCTCTTGATCTCCACCCCTACCACATTTCATTGGTAGGAATCCCTGAATGAGACTGAATTGTCATTTGACCCTGTCCACTCTATAACACTCAAGGATGTAGCTCCTGATCCCAATAATTAAATGATCAATGAATGTAATGATCAACTCTGCTACATCTTTAGGCCATCGATATAACCTGTATGACTACCATGTAATCATATGAGTTTGTGCCTCATTAAAGTATTTCCTATAGAAATATATGTCTCCCATGTTGCCACGAAGTCATCACCGTCGGGAACCTAGCCCATAACAGATGGCTCGCCAAGACCTCAGGCTTGCAAAGCTTTTGCTAGGCATCCTATAATGATATGATCCTAGGACCATATTTGAAGTAAGGTCACTGATCCCACAATATTCTAACTATAGTAAGCTATCAAATGTAAATCTGCGTATAAATGGGCTATTATAAACTACCCCCGTAATAGACATCCCCACGAATGTGTCCTTGTATCACTCTAATCGGGCCCAAATAAAAATGAGCACCACTCTTGTTAGGAAAAAAGGCCACTGATAAGAGCTATGAGATATATGGGAACTCACCCAAGCCGACGATCAACCATGCATCCAGTAATGTCCACTGACATACCCCAGTGAGGTATGTCTACTACTCAAAAATTCGCAGCAATCCTTTGTAGGTTACAACCACGATGGTTGTTTTGAAACACTTGCTAATCCTAAATAGAAACTCTAAAAATCCTCCAAACATCCTCCAAAGTAATGTTCATCTCGCCTGTTGGAAGGAAAAATCTTTGGCTCTCACTCTACTATCTCTCGAGATAAAGTTGTGCGTAGACTATGGTCTAAGGTAATATGTGGCATGGGAGACACGTGTGAGAGACTCGTAACATTTAGTAGCATCTCCAAGTATATGTGATCTCATCAACGAAACGTTGCCTTATACTCCTAGAGCCTCCCGTGTCACTCACACATCTCTAATGCAGGTAAGTGCAATTGCAAGGTTAGCTAGTTTATTTATTATGATCTAATTCTTCTCTTTCATCATCTAGCTCATTTATTCTATCATCTAATTTTTCTTAAACAATTCCTAAATTTTGGTAAGGCCACACTATAGTGCCCTTTTCATGCCAGCTTACCCCTGGCAATATCAACATGCCTCATTTGCCACTAATGCCCCCTTTTCCACACACATGCCTACATTTACATGTGAATGTGCCCCTTTTCCCCTAACTCTCTATCTCACTCTAGCGCGTCTCTTTTGATGCTAGCGCACACATTTTCGCACCTATGTGCAGGTGTGTGCATTTTCTAATAATTTAAACGTTAACACATATCTTTTTACACCCGGTGTGGTTGCATCTATGTGATATCACACCAATGCACCCCTAGGAATGCCTACATGTTCCAAGGGTCACGCTCACATGATCACGCAGGTTATCTACTCTATTAAATGTGATCAAAAGATAATAAATACACTAGAAAAAGACAAAAATGAAAGTTTGAATTTGTGTACATGTGGGTCATCCACGGGAAGACACATCATATTGAAAACGATCCACACGGTGTTTCCGGTTCTACACCTTCACCATTTTCTCTCATAGGTCGAGCTCACTCAATAATAAAAGGGTAAGTGTATGTGGCAAATAAATTCACCGTGATGGTTTTTACCCCTGTGGTGTGGTCTATATACCCATTTTCCCCCTACATGCATCTCTCACCCTTGAAGCACCTTGGGACCATCATGTTTCTTCTAGATTCTTATAGAATTTGGCACGATGATTATTTTTAATTTGTAATATTTTTTCACCCATTTTTGCTATGTTAGGGCATGTTTTTTCTTATCGGAAACCCTTTCTGCTACATAGGGCATATTTTTTCCTTCCATTGTATTTTGGTGATGTCACATGACTTTTTCATTTCTTCTACAATATTTTATTTCCAAAAATTCAAAAATTCAAAACGGTATTAAAAATTTCAAAAAAACCAAATAAAAGTTGTAAAATCATTAAAAATAAAAAAAATGTAAAAAATTCAAAAATTGGTAAATGAAATGCATATAGCTGAAGCCTATATCAAGTGCATTGTCCTTAAACATTGAAATTTTTCCTACAAAAATATATGTCTTAGGTTCTTTCTGTTCTTTTATCAAATGAATTACGGATCATCGTGATCTATCTCCACTAACAAAGGTGGCTTGCTTACTATGTCGATACTCTTGTGCAACAATGAGTTCTTAGAGAGCGTGTCATAGTGCATAAATGCTTTACATGGGACTAATTGTGTCCTCAATTATTCCCCTTGCATTTATCATTTCTTGAGGCACCGTTTTTAACCCTTGTCATTAAAACACGAACATTTGAGAATTGAAGCTTGATAACAAAAACATTGGTGCAACTATCTTGAACATTATTTGTTTGAGTATGTGTGATTGTACTTGTTTCTTTGTTAGGTTAGCTGGTTTAATTTCTCGTATTGCATTACATTATGTATGTTGCATGGAGTTACACATTTTTAGCAATGAAAAAATGTTAGTAATATATCTTTTCATGTTATTTTACACTTTTGTTTATTTTAATAATGGATAATGACTTAGATAATAGGGGCAACATAACGAAACAAACTTTCTTATTGAAAGATTGGATGCACAAGCTATTCCTATATTCTTCACTATCATGTCTTATCACTATTCATTTTTCTTCCAAAACACCAAGGAAATAAAAATCAGTTTTGTCCCCGCCTTATGTCTTCTATTCCTTTTGATCATATTTTTGATCATCGATTGACTTGTTTTATCACCCCATCGACACTAGGGGCATCCTTCATTCTACTAATTTTCCTTCAAAAATTTACTTGCTTATGTTTTTCTACTATGTTTGAAGTGATGTCACTTACTTCACATAAAATAGGAGAAAATGTAAACACCTAAAATCCATTTTTGTAATCTTATTGCTAAAAGAACACTAATAACTCTCATCCTTTCCATTTCCATTTTAATTGGTAATTTCCTCTAATTAACTAATATTTCTCTCTATATTGGTTAATTAAAGATGCTTTGTTGATTACCTAACCTCTTTCACATTCAGGATTCCAATTTATGACACATCATAAGTCAAAATCCTCTTCTAAACAAACAATTATTTTAGTCAATAAACCCTATTATTGGCTCAAACAAATATTCTAACCTCTCAAAATCACTCCATTTCCCTCCAAGACATCTCGGAGAAGGCTTCAATAGCTTATCGTAGCTTATTAATTGACCCCAAGTGGTTGATTAAGACTCCTCACATCCTAATCACTTGTTAATTCACTAATCATGATTAGAAAACCTTAATCTAATTTGTGCTTTTATTCCCACATGCACTAAGATGCAAGTTTTCCCCAAATAGAAAACTATAAAAATGACTAACCACATACCTTTATACTTTACACCATATGTTGATTAGTATATCATATAACACATATGATTAAGATTCTTTCTTCCTTCTTAGATTATCTTTCTCAATCTTTGCATCCAATCTTCATGTTTGTTAGTAGAGGGATATCTAATATGGCAATGTAGCCATTGTTAGAGAGATCCTCTCACCATTTGTGGAGTAGCAATAAACATAGTTTGATTTCCCTTAGATATAATTAGGTATATGTTAAGTAATCATTTCACATAGTAAGGATGCTTGTAGATTGAATGTTTAATTTCATTTAGTTTCCATTAATGCATGCTTTTAAGCTTTGATCATGATGTTTCATCCTTAATCTAGAGTTTGGCTCTAGGCTATTATGGTGTTAGCCTTCACTATTTAGTCACATTACAAGCATTTTTAGGGTGTTATCAGATAAAATAGAGCACATTCATGTGTTTTTATCTCAACTTTGGGTGAATTGATGTGAATGACTATATTATGTGTATGATAGTGGAAAGTTTTCAAAAGTCATTTTGAATACTATCTTAGGAGACTATATAAGTCACATTATCTTCAAGACTTGACCTCCATTGTTGAATATGGCATATTTGACATCTAGGGTGGATAATTGTCATGTTTTTAGAATTGTAGTAATCACTTGAACAAGGTCAAATCCAAAGTATGAATGAGGCTTCGAGGTTGTGTGGATCTTGTTGATGAAATTATGTTTAAGAAGGTAGGGAATCAAAGCTTTGAAAATAAAAATAATTTGTTAAATTTTGGTATGAGCTCAATTTGAATGGTCTTGGAATGGTAAGCTATAGGTCAAGAAAAGTGATAAAGGATTGAATCATTACCTAGCTTAGGATTGCATCTAGAGAAAACTGAGTTTTCATGATACTAAATGTCTTGATCAATTATCATAGATATCCATGGTGTGTTTACCCATTTGATATGTTGAAAGGTGCAGTGATGCTGATCCAAGAATAATATAAGAAGACAAATATGATTATAAGGAGTTAATTAGAATTACAAAATGTAGAGGTCTATGATTAAGGTGAAGATAAAATTCTATAAGTTTGAGAATGTCATAAGACACTATAGAATTATATCAATGAATATGGTTATAAATTATGAAATACTGAAGTTTCCCATAGATCTTTGTGATCTCAAAGGACTTTTGAGTAGCTACAGGTGTGTAAGGTTACCGTAGTCCAAATAAATATGGGGATAAGTTTTAGTCAGTCAAAGGTAAGAGGCTCGAGAAGATGTCTAAAGACTAAGAGGAGTCAATCTTGACCTTGCATCAAGAAGTTCAAAAGTGTAGAATGCATGTTATATGATCATACTTATATGTTGGGAAACAGAAGAGGCTATAAAGACTGAAAGTTTCATTCAAGATTTGTGGTACATGTCTTGAACCTCTAAGTTAGCAAGGTATCAAGGTAAGAAGTCTAAAATTTGAGTTGTCTAGATGAGATTGATAGTACAAGCTCAAGAGGAGTCATAAAGAGTTGTGACATGAAAAGATTAAAATTCTAGAAGGTTGTGAAGTATTTTCAAATCACACTTTGAAGAATTACTTTAGGTCATTGTGTCCTAAGGAAGGAGTCAACCGAAAAGGTTGTTGATCTTATGCACAAATAGACTAGAGAATTATGTTTTTTATGAGATAAAGGCCAAAGTTGTAAGCATATGGTAATTTGGAGTTGGCGTTTTTTCTCTCAATACAAATTGTCCACATATAGATTTCAAAAATTGTGAAGAGAAAAATGTGAGTGATATTTCCATATATGATGTGTTTTAGTGTTGTCACTATTTTTCAAGGTCGAAGTAGACTATGAAAATGTGGAAATGGTCCCTTGACTTGCGATTAGTCATGATTAAGTCAAATATAGGAGAAAGAACATCAAGAGATTCTCTTACATATATAAAAATATTATGTAAAGTGTGTAGTGGAATTCATGTCAAAGGAAGCATGGTATCTTTTGCTAGAAGGTGAAAGTGATGATATCAAGGTATTAAAGGTATGGTCTAGCTATTTTCTCTAGTGACAAGAAACTTATGGTTCATAAATGAATTTCCTCATCCAAATATGAGTGTGAGGACTGAGAAAATATTTAAGGATGTGTCTTGGTTTTTATCTATCATTCAAGACATGAATTCAATATGTATAGACAATTTGTTTTGGGTTCTCATAGCGAGAAGGATGTTAAAGTTGCTTGTCTCAGGGGGGCATAGTGTTTACATGATTTAAATAAATGTAAAATCAGAACTTGAGGTGCTTTCCAATTCTTTATGAGTCATTTGTTGTCATTATGATTCATTTATCATTGGTTTTATCTCGATGCACTTGGTTGACATTATGGATCATTGGTTTCCAAGTCAAGTTCATAAATACCTTTGTCATACATGTTAAAGGGGGATAAGTGTAACAAGAAACATGAAAATTAGGGTTATCTAAGTGTGTGCTTTCATGGTTTCCATTAATGTTTCTAGTATGGGTTCCATAAATTACAAAGGGGGAGTTTGTTGGAAGTGTGTGTCACTTATGTTTTCATTGATGTCAAGTGGTCTAGGTGAACTAGGTATGTTGGCTAGGTGATCTAGGTATGTTGGCTAGGTGATCTAGGAGTTTCCAAAGGTGCATTTGTGTGGCTTGTGTCTCTCAAAGGTGGTATGAAGGTTAAACAAGGTCCATGAGGTGAGTGAGAGATGTCAATGAGTCTGTAACATGTCCATATAGTCTAGTCATAAATTGTATGGGCAAGTCAAGTCATTCCAGGATGAGAATCCACTCAAACCAAAGTAGGTAAAGATAGTTTTGATCACTAGAGGTAGAGTATAGGTTTGATTTATACTTTTAGTTCATCTAAATATTAGTAATGATGCTACAAGCATGAGAAATATGTCTCACACATAGTATCGGTCATCTGGTTAAAGTGGTAGTTGAAAATTTCTCATTAAGACTCATTTATAGTGCCTAATGAGGTGTGAGAATTTGGTATAGGTTATAGCATGGTCATGTGAGCATGGGAGAAATCTAGGAATTTTTCTAGGGCACATGTAAACAATAACTAAGGTTATATTAGCTCCTAAAGGAAAAAGTTAGAAGTTCACAAAATTTGGCTTTGAGAACTACTAGTGTAGATTAGTGCAAATGAGATTAGATAGAATAGTAAATGAATATCTATGGAAAATGATCTTATGGATCATGTATAGGGGTGATTTTTGTGCTTCAGGTTAAAATTCATCAAGTTCGAGAATATATGTGGAAATTATATTAGCTTTTATAAAACAAGATTTTAGGAAATTGAATATAAAGTTATATCGATTCTTAACACTCAAGAAAAAATATAATCCATCCTTTGGATAAATCATATAAGGTGTTTTTGTAGAGGAATCTAGGCTTGAGATAGTTGAAAATGTTTCAAGACATTTGGACATGTTTTAAGAAAGTTGTGAGAATTTTTTAGACAGCTTCGTCTCCTTCCCAACATGTGTCTTGAGTCTTCGGGATCATGTTGATTGTTTGGGCTTACAAGGGATATTTTAAAAGTCAAAATACTACCAAATGGAGCTCAAAGTTTTCGAGAGGGAAGTTGAAGATTTTTGCATAGAGACAAAGAGTAACCAAACCATTAGTGCTTTAGTGACAATTTCATGTAAAAATTGAAACAAAAACGTATTGTGTAGGAGAAATTCAAGAGTCTTGTGAAGTTGAATGGTCAAGTGAAAAGTTTGTCTTGCCTACAAAATGGGCTAGTGTGTAGATACCAACTTGATGAAAAAAAACCACTTTTCTCTTTGATTGAATAAAACTTTGTTGAAAAGAAAAACCCCCTAGAAGTCTCTTTCAGGATAGTAGTTGGTCCTTGTGGAATGGAGATGATGATGTGATAGGTTGATGGAGAGAATTCTATCTGGTCTACAATTGATTTTTTTTGTCAAAAGCAAATTGATAGTATTCTATAGATTCTTAGTTTATACTATAGACTATTGATCAAATTAGTGAGCTCTGATCTGAACATAAATAAATAAGGCTTCAATTTTGTTGTGTGTTCCTATAATTTATTTATGTAATACTAGATTATATCAAATTATGATACAACACTAGTGTATGTGATTCATATGGACGTATGTTCATTTTTTGAGGTATAAAAGTTAAATTTTTATTACAGGACTGATTCACCCCCTCTCATTCCTTTGTCATTACTAACAATTGGTATCAAATTAGGCCTTTGAAGCTGCTTTAACAAGCTAGAAGGAGATATATGGTGATAAGGATGGGATATTTTTATCAGATGATATGGGGAGTAGAGATATGTAAAGAGAAGATGGAAAAGTTGACTCACAAAACTAGGTGGTTATGTAATGACTCATATTTTTATATGAAGAATGACACTTCTATAACGACTCGAAGACAATTTGAATTTTGAAAATAGATGAGAAATGGGAAAGTTACATCCAAACGTGTTCTCTATGGCACATGAGTTGAAAAAATATGATGCAAAGTGAAAATCACAATTGGAGCGGTGAAAATGAATTACATTTACCCGCTCTATATCAAATAGTTCGATAAAATGATTAACTTGGGAAAAAAATGTAATGCGGGAAATGAACAATTCCTAGGAACTCTATAATCAAATTTTATCATAATTGGATATGTTGGGTTTTTTGGGAACTAGAGGCTGAGGAACATGTACCATCTGCTCCATAAATTTCCTAAACTCCCGCAATATAAGTGAAAATAGTGAAATGCAGAGAAGGGAAGTGTACGAGGAACTGGGGGTGGGTGGAATAATGGTCACGAGTTCCTAAAATGTCCGAAAGACCCGTAATGCAAATTATTTTAGTGGAATTTGGAATCCACGAGGTTGTGGGGAATAAGGGCCAATGGGGAACAATTCCACTGATTAAATAATCTCCATAAAACTATAAAAAAAGAGTTACGTGTTCAAAGTATTTACGAGAGAAAAAGCGAGTTTGGGGAACAAGGAGCCCAACAGAACATTTCCATGAGGAAACAAAGTTCCACAAAACACTACAATCAAAAGCAATGTGGGGAAAGTGGGGATGCGGGGAACAAAAGGCGTAGAGGAATTTGTTCCTCTAGAACCTGCATTCACTAGAATACACTAAAAATGATCAAAATCACCTTAAAATAAGTGTTTAAACCTTTTTCCAATCCTTAGAAAAATATTGCAAAAAAGTGGTCACTTAACAACAATTTCAAAAAAAACCAAAATTACACATTTTTGGGTTAGTGACAACAACACCAAAACCCTACAGATTGTTAAAACTAGTCTGGTATCTCTTCAATCCCAACCCCCTTTGATGATGTTTCTTGAATGGTAGTGCATTATGTTACACTTCAAGGCCACTTTACAACCCTTCCCCTTAACCATCTTGTTATGTTAAACCACTTTTGTCAGAGCCCGAGAGTAATTCTACTCTACTATATTCTTATGTCCCTTGAGAAATCCATACAATATGTCCATTCTCATCTGTATGGATTTACTCTTTACCACGGTGTTATTATACTTCTCCATCAGTATTGTAACACCATTTTCACTAACATCCCTTCCCACATCATTCCCCATAATGAACCACTGTCCAACATAGGGTGAAGTTAAAAACCTTAGACCACATTCTCTTACATCGACCAAGCATGTCCTACGCAACAACAAAAGGGGAAGGAGATTTTTTTCTGAAATATTTCTATCCTTTGGTCTAGCCTCTTGTGAAACTCCTAATCTCTATGATTTGAAGGCATGATTGAAGAATCGTGATGACAGGATTAAAATTCTGAGAAAAAATTTACTCAACTCAAGGAAGATACTATGGGAAAATAGCATGCCAATAACCCCAATCTCGAGGCCATAATTGATGAGATTTATAATAAATACGATACCTTGGAGTAGTATCTTTGACATATTGTCAACAATATAATTTATCACCTTTCTCTACATAAATATCTCATCAATTTGATTGAAATTTATGTCTTGAAAATCTGAAATCTTAGCAACATCTGTCCTAGATTATGGAAGGGAGGAAAAGAGAAGAAACATGTTGTCTCCTCCATTAATAAGGAATACCCATTTCAACTCACTACTCTTACTCTTTTCAATGCAATGGAGGAGCTTAAAATTGCTTTAACAAAATGTTCAAGTGAAGTTTTCCCTTGTTTGTACTCGGTGCTCTATTTTTCTACTTTCTACTTGTCCTATGGGAAGTAATGCTATTGTGATGCTTCTTTTTTACTCCATTTTGATAGGATGTTGCCTCCCTATGTATATATCTTCCCATTTTAGCTTCTAATTTTTGTTGGGTAGTGGGCCCCACTTGTTGGAAAACTACTACTGCTACATTTTATTATCTAGTTGTTGAACCTTTTTTGTATTTTGGAGTATGGTCCCCTTAAAAACCATGTATCAATAATAAAAAAATATAAATGGTATGTTAAGAATGATCTTGGTAAAACTATTTTTCTAGGTTTACAAAAGAATTGTTTTTACATTTTGGATGGATTTTTTATTTAATCTTGTATTACTTCTTCCTCTTGTGATGTTGTTCAATTGTGGTATGAAAGGATTAGACATGTAAAATTTAAGAGTTTGTATGATATGTCACACCTTAACCTTGTAGTAGGTCTTCCTAAGATAAAATCATACCATGGAACTTGTGAAAGTTGCTTGTGTGGTAAGAAACATGTTCAACCATTTCACAAACATCATGAGTCCAATTCCTCTTGCTTTCTTGAGTTGGTTCATAGTGATGTAAGAGGTCCTTTGGAAGTTCCTTCTCTAGGTGGAGCCTTGTATGTTGTTATTTTTATTGATGATTTCTCAAGAATGACTTGGTCTTATTACATTAAAAAAAATTGATGCATTATCTAAGTTCTAAGAGTTTCAAGCCTTGGTTGAAATTGTAGATAATTTGAAAATTAAAATAATCAAAACTGATAATGGATGTGATTATGTTAATAAAAAAATTGATGAATTTTGTGTGTCTAGTGGAATTCAAATGGATCTAACCAGTCTTTATTCTCCTCAGCAAAATGTCATAGCTAAAAGGAAGAATATAACAATCATAGAAATGGTTGGGACTATGCTTCATGCTTCTAATGTGCCTAAGTTTTTTGGGTTGAAGCTATGAACATTGTTGTTCATATTCTAAATAGAATTCCTACCAAATCTTTTCATTAAACTACACATCATGAAGTATGGACCAAACAAAAACCTGATATCTCTCATTTTAAGATATTTGGTAATCTTTCTTCCCTTCTCATTTCTAAAATCAAATGAAAAATAACTTAATCCTACCTCATACTCTTGTATTTTTGTTGGGTATGGTAGTCACATAAAAGGATTAAGAATTTATGATATACTCAAACATGTGATCATAGAGAATCCTCTCTTCCTTGCTCATACAATAGGAAAACTAACCTACAAAATATAGATCACCATTCTTCTAACATGATGGATGTAGACCTTAAGGAGAATTATTATGCCTTATCAAATATTTATGAGGTTGATCCTCAATTTTTGAAGAATCCATATTAGATGAAATATGGATTGTGGCCATGAAATATTAGTACAATGTTCTAGTCAAGCATCAAATTTAGGGATTAGTCTCTCTTCCTCTTAAAATAATAATTGTAGGTTTTAGATGGTTGTATAAATTTAAATATAAAGTTGTTGGTAAGATTGAAAAATTTAATGTTAGATTAATTGTTAGAGGATTTACTGAAAAAATTGGTTTGGATTATGTTGAAACCTTTTCCCATGTTGCAAAAAAAGATCAATACTAGAATTCTTCTAGCACTAGCTGCTCAACATGGTTGGTAGGTTTACTAAATAAATGTCAATGCTTTATAAATGGTAACTTGAAAGAATAAATTTAAATGCATCAACTAATCAAATTTTAAGAACATATAATATAATTGCATTTTATAAACTTAGGAAATATTTGTATGGTATTAAACAAGCTCCTAGAGCTTGGTATGCTAAGATAAATAGTTCTTTCAAGATATTGGTTTCAATAACTCTTTTTATTATAATGATTCACTTGTTAAAACTAAAAACAATCATGTTATTATCATTGTCTTGTATGTTGATGATCTCTTGATTACTAGTAGTGATAAGAATTTGATTCTTAAAATCAAAGATAAATTAAGACAACAGTTTGAAATGAATGCTTTAGGACTGTTAAATCATTTCTAGGCATGGTTATTTGTCAGTCATCTCAATAATGATATGATAAGTTAATCTTCATAAAATATTTAATATGGTTGATTGTAATCGTGTCCTTATTCCTATGAAAGTTGGTGTTAAATTATATCCAAAACCTTCTTGTGATAAATTTAATCCTACTTTATATAGATAACTTGTTAGTAGTTTGATTTATTTGACTATCACTACACCTGATATATCATATGCAGTTAGAATAGTTTATATATTCATACAGGATCCTTATGAGGACCATTATAAAATGGAAAAAGAATTTTAAGGTATATAAAAGGTATAATCAATTATGGTTTATGTTATTCTTCTTGTGATAATGCAATTTTATTTGGTTATTGTGATTCTAACCATGTTGGTGATATTATAGATAGAAAATCTACTTCTAGATATGTGTTCAAGTGGGTATAGGTGAAATAACTTGAAGCGACAAGACAAAGTAACCAACAATATATATGTCTTCTCTTGAAGAAGAGTATACAATCAAGTTATTGAAGCAGCCAAGAATGTTATGTCACTCAAAAGACTATTGGAATAACTTCACATGGGTGTCAAAGGAAGAAAACTTCTTCCACATGATGGGAAAATTTGTAATGTTCTTGAAAAAAATCTACTCTAGCATCAAAGAACAAAGAATTTTGAGATCCATATGCACTTCATCCAAGAGAAATTTCTCAATGATTACATAGATATCAAATTTCGTTCAAGTGAAGAGTAGGTTACGAAAGTGTTACCGATCCATTATGTGCTCCAAAGTTATGCAAATTACGTCTTTGTGTTGGGAATTTTAGGTTTTATCTCTTATGATATTTTGAATGAAGTTTATCTTCTCCCGTGAATCATATGATTTTCGGCCTTTCGGATCTCGCACTTGAGGTGGAAATAAGAAATGAGCATGTTGTAATTTTTTTCTTGTGCAATGTCATCTCTTAACGACTTGATTATGTAAAATTGGAAATTCCCTAGACTATTTACATTTTTAAAGTAAATTTTCATGTTATTTTAAATTTACTTTTAATCCCTAGTGAAGCAAGCAGTATGAGAGGTTTAAAGTTTGTAGAGAACTAAATCGATGTACCACAAATTTTCTAAAACCTGCGACATAGTTTTTGTTGTTTGTAGCTTTCTTAAACCCATGACATACTACAATATTGTACCGCAGAGTTACAAAACCCTCGAAACACTACATTAGTTTATCACAGAGTAGTAAAATTTATGGGACATTGTGGTAGTACATCCTAGAGTTTAAAAATCCATGGGACACTGCTATAGTGCACCCTTGTTAAGAAACCCAAGTAAGACTATATATTTTTGGTTTATATCTTTTATTAAAAATATAAGATTTCTAGATCAAAAATTGTTTTCCGTAGTGTTTAAAATATAATATTGGCCTAAAATAGGACATCCACCTTTTATATAATAAGGTGATCTCATTAGAGATTGATATATGGGGACACACATAGATATATAGATATATGTGTGAGTTGATCATAGATACATGATGTGAATGTTGTAAACACATGAGACAATGTATGAGGTGTTTTGTAATCCCTTCTTAAAGGTGTAACTACAAGTGGATGTTTGGAAATAGTGGAAGTGTTGGGTGAAATTTAATTCTTGATAAAGATAAGTGACTTTTAATAGGTTTTCTACCTTTCACAATTTTCCCACTTATATCTTGGTTCATTGTTCACATTTAATTTTTGTTTCATTTTGTTTACATTATGTAATCTACAATATAAACATCCTAATCTATGTTTTAATTACTACATTTCATAAACTATAATTCTTGGAAATTTAATGTGGTGGATCTATAATTTGTAACATTATTTATCCCCTAAATTTCCTAACATCTCCTCCCACCGGACATGGGTTTTACTAATTGAGTTAGTCATGATGCATCATCATCATCTCACCAATATTTTTTGGCATGATTAACATTTTGAAAAGGAATCAAACTACCAATATGAATCTTAAATCTATACCCGAACGGAAATCTATGATTTCACCATCACCAAATGTGGAATTTCCTTCATAACTAGTCATTACCATCAAAAATAATTTGATTAATCAACTAAAGAGTACATCAACTAAGATATCATTATATGATCTCATCATTTAATATTTCTATCATCATGAAGTGCTTACTAAGGATTTAAAGGTTATTGAACTATCTACCTAAAATTCCAACACCTTTTCACACTTCATGGGAAATCTTCATACTTTGGCTTCATCATCAATCACATTCTATGACTATGAAATTAAGTTTGAATCACCTCTCATCACACCAAGGGGATTGAGCCTCATGATCCACCATTGTTGAAATTTAACACAAAACATTCAAATGCATATTGATTGACAATAGATCAAGTATTAATATCATATCATCTACAGCCCTATGTCATCTTAACATAATGTTATCTCATATTTCGTCCTTGAAAGAATAATTGTATGCATTCAATGATGTCCCTTGTTCTACATTGGGAACTATCATTTTAACATTGAAAGTTGGATCTAAGAAAATTCACAACCTTTTATATGTTATAGAAGGAGAACTAAAATAAAACATCTTATTGGGACACCCTTTGATTCATGAAATGAAATTTCTTATGTCTACTCTTCATCAATGTATAATATACAAGCAAGGAAGAGTTATACATTGTGTCACCATCGATGATGAACCATTTAAGTATTACAATAACATCACATTTTCATTTGGAAGATTAGTTAATATTACACTAGTCACACTAATCATCTCATCTCCCATGGATGTATATAACACATCCACTTATATACCTCTGCAGTTGACCCATCACCTTACACACAACATTATTATTCACCATAATCATATGATCCATCTACTTATTCATCATTATACCACTATCAACTATCAACATCACTTCTAGAAGTAGTCATACCCCCACCACCACCCTTGTCATCTTCACCATCGATGATTTAAGTTTAATTCCTTCTAATAGTAGACTGTATCTAACCATACACCTTAAGATAACAAAATGAATCCTATGACAAATAATGTATAATATATTGACATTGGGAATTCAAACTCCCTTACGTCATTTTATTCCTACATAATATGCCAATTATCAAAGAAATTGGTAGACCATGTTCCTCATAATATGTCAAAGGTTCTTTGGTGTTTTTTAATTCCTCCTAAAAACACTTTTTTGTGTATGAAGGATTTTATATTGCAGCTCATCTTATAATCAACAATGTATCTAATAAAAATATCAGCTCACATCGACGTTTCATACCTTTTAGATTTGTAGTTTCTTATGCATTTCCAACTCAACCAAGGATAGAAAGGATATGGTGCAGGAAATTTTAAACAAGGAATTTCCACTCATATTCATCCACATTGCAAACTAGCTTCCAACATATATGGATTAGGATATGTTGAGCTTGATAATGATATTGAAAATATAATAAAGTATTTTACAAATATGAACTACTGATTTAGATGGAAAAAACTAGTTATTCACATCCATGTATTCTTAATCACTCTTTCATACCCAATCATTCACATATATTCCTTATCAAAGCTACACGGTTCCATTTTGTTGAGTTTTTTCATGATTTTGGAACATTGTTTGATTGGTTCATTCATCACCCAATTCAAAAAATAATACCTACACATCATGATGACATTACTTGATTTCATACCCCCACTATTTTAATTTTAGATGATTGATAAACGAGCTTAGATATCTAGCAACTCGTAGGACATAAAGACTAGTTTCGATATGTTGACCATTAACACATTAGCATATCAGCACTTGCCATCATGAACCGTAAGCTTCCGAATACCGAAACCCATCTAGTATATGCTATGAGTACATATTTTACTTATTTTAGATAATAATATGTATGGTTATCTTCCTTTTTCATCATGTTTGGACTGTAATCACAATTATGCTTTTCATATAAAAAACAAAGTTGATAATGAAAATATGTTGATTTGGAGATTGTTATAATTTTATTGTTTATTGTATATACGACGATATTTTACTACTATGTTTATAATATTTTGGTTCATGACATAATTATATTGCAATTTCTATAACAATTACTATTGATCTAAGTTTCTCTAATGATGGATATAACATTACCATTATTCAGGAAAAAGGATGAAGCCTTAATAAATTAGGCTGGTAAGAACGACCTTGGTAAGGATAAATTACTATTCCTTTGTTTATAACTTGACTAGTTGATAATAAAAAGGTGATAGTATTTGTTATGATCTAGAGATCATAATCATTGTGCAAATAAATCAATGGTCATTGACCATATGAAATGGGTTTACAATACTTTTGGTAATTGAATCACTAAGTTGTCTTTGGGAAATCGAGAAAATAATTTGTAAATGGGTGTGTATAAATTATTATTATCTATAGATCATAGCTTTTTTTTTAATTAGTATAAGGTCATTAACCTTAATAAGGGCCCTTGTTGCATTGTTTAATTACTAAAGGAAATGGGTGGTATCTTGGTTAAGCACCAACCCAATCTTATAGGCAGTGCAAGTTAGGTAGATCAATAATAGCATTGGCCACCTAAGCATGTTTATTAAATTTGCTTCAAAGTTTTAAAATGGAAAAAGGTGAACCATGCTAAAATAGAATTATGTTGGAGTTGGTCTTGGACCATCGATGGATCCACCATACTAACCTCTAGGGTGAAGATTCACTATGAAGTTTAGTGGGAAAACCTAAATTTGGTTGGTGGTTGGTAAACTGGATAATGGGAGGGAAATAGGAAGATGTATCGGTTGCATTAATGGGCATTGATCCTTATCCTACGGACATAAGGAGAAAGGAAAATCTTCTTGAGGAAGCTACCACAAAGTTAGAGTTTTTCTGGTTTCATTCTTTGATGGCTAATATATCAAACTTTTGAAATCTGCATGAAAAAAAAAAGGAGGTGGCTATTTTATTATTAAGCGATTAAACTTTGCATGCATGTATTTAAGGTTGTTAATAGATGTATTCAAGTTATTTATGATATTTGTTATGATAAGAATGGGGTTTATATTCTCTCTTTCGGATCCACAAGGATGGGAAGAAGAGGATCCATCACCAAGGGTTGTTATGAAAGGTTCAAACCCTCTTAGAAATCAATTAATTACCGCAAATGAAAATAAATTGATTTGTACTCTATTTGATATGATGTAACAATGATAAATTACAATAATGAAGGAAATAAAACAAAAATACAACCTAGAATTCACGAGAATAGAGGTAAATCCATTTATGTACTATTTGTCCCCCTCAATTTGTTCCTTTCTTTCTCCTTATATCCATATGCGTCCAAGGGATTGGGAATGTAAGAAAGAAAGAAAGAAAATATGCTTGAGAAATGGTAACTTGAAGGCATTATGGTTGCAATGCAAATAGAAGAAAGATAACAAAAGAGATCGAGCTTGGCTATGCAATTCCTAGCAAGATTGTGGCAGCGTAATGCTATGCAAAATACATGATATCCAAATATCTCTCTTAGAAATTTAGATAACTTTCATACACATTCTAGCCGCGAGTTATTCACTAAAGAATTATATGCACTCAAAATCATTTGGCACATTCCCTTGGTCATAGTTTACCTACACGCCCCTTTCCTTTTCTCCTTCCACTTCTTTCTTGCGCCCACCTTTCATGCGTTCACCTTCTTTCTAGTCAAGTTTCTTCCCATCCCACACACCTCGCACTTACTACTAATTCATTGGCCCTTTACATGCCACACCCATTACTTTCTAATAGTTACGCTTTAAACATACGTTCTCTGCTCACCAATTCACTTCATCTCCCTATGCACATCACGAACGCCCCCTCTGTGCCTTCCTCTATTTTATCTGTGCATCCTTCCCTCATACCCTTATGTGCCAGATCATCTTTTGACATGCTTAAGTGTGCCGCGTGTAATCAATCAAGTGTGTCAATAGGGTGCCAAATCCTTGCAACAAATTAGTAAGGGACACGTGGTAGGAACGATAAGTAATTATACATTTGGCCACCATCTCAGCCAATCAACGCATGCCACGTGTTTTACATACACCAATGACTCTGAAATCTTCTGACAACCATATCTTCTACTACAGAGCTCAGATTGGCATGCACCTAGACTTGTCAGAGAGCTGCTGTGACATCAATTACAGGGTCAAAAATTCAAAATTCAAATTTTGGTGGATCTGGTAGGTGAGAAATGGGAAAACATCTTTCTAAACATTGATGAGTAGATTTGATTGCTCCAACCACCCAATTTGGTATGATTTGCCCTCCTTTGTCTTTAACACATCAAGAAGGCATGGGGAAGCATACTTCATAGATTTTCAACCAGATTTAAAGACATTGAATGCTTCTTGTTGGTGGTTATGTTTCAAATTTAGGTTTTCCCTCCTTTTCCTTTCTACCTCCATGGATTCATCTATAAATGTAAGAGCAAGGCTCATTTTTTATGTTTGACACTCCAGATCCTTACGCACTTTTCCAAGGATTTCATATTTTATATATTTTGAGTTTCACACCTCTATGTTTGGCTCTTGCATGTGTATATCGGCCTCCTTCATCATTGTAATAGTTTTGTGCATTTCTGGAAGTAATAGAAGCATAATTTTGTGACTATTATCTATCCTAACATGTTTACATTCCTTCTTCTTGCCTTTTCTTTTGCGTTGTGTCTTTGGTTGTGCTACTTGAGTCCCCTATGAGTTCCATATTTAGTTGCGTTCCATGATAATGATTTGGTGAATGCATATTTCACTATCTTTACTTGTGCCTTGCCTCCTTTCATTTATTCCCTATCGTTCTCACTCAAAATAGATAGTGTTCATCCCTATTTTATTTTGTTATCACCTTTTAGTGTAGTTTACTTCATGTTATCCTTCTTTCCCTGGTCCTTGGCATTCTTAGCTTAGATTTCCCTTTCAGCACTAAGATTAGCAGTAGCAGTAGAAATAGATAGAGGAACCGGACTTCTCCAGAGATCCGTCCCAAGTTCGCAAGGTCCCACAACTTGGGGATGGACCCATTGTGGTCTCAAACACCTCGGCCCTTCTGAGATCCGAGACATGGGTGCACGTTTGAGAAACCAATAGTTTCTAGCACGTCCAGTGGGACCAATATTGAAAGATAAAATTTCATATTTCTAAGTTTTGGTGTGTAAACTTAGTGTTTTAGCCTTTGGAGGCTCATTTCAATACATCCGGTGACTCCCAATATTTCAAAATATTTGTTTTAGCAGTCCTAAGTGCTTTTCATGAGAAAAGTGCACACAAGACAAAGTGCAGTGATTAAATATTTTTTTAAATACCTCTAGCTATCCCCGAGAAGAGTTCTTTCTAAAAATTCTACGTGCCCATCTCTATCTTCAGTGCGCCACACCCATTAAATTCCTCCTCAAATCACACAACCTACATGCCCTGCAATGGTGCATCAATGACCCCCTCCATTAATAAACTTTTCAAACTTTGATGGAGGGAGTCCCATACTCCTAGCCATGCAGCATGATATGCCAAATGGTGTGCTCAAGAGTATTCCTTAATTTACTGGTGATAATCAAGTCACCCCTCAGGAGCATATCTAGGATGTAGCAAATGTGTTTTCACTCTATCTGATCACACATAATGATGTAGTAGTTAGGTTACTTACAACCTCTTTCAAAGGTAAGGTACTTCATTGGTATAAAGGCTTGATACTTGAATCTATTAGCACCTGGGATGAGCTGGGAACAGCTCTATGTAGTTTTTTTGAAGAAAAGTCAGATCACCTATCTTTGGTGGAGCAATTGACAACAACAAGGAGGGAACCCAATGAGCAGATGAATGATTTCAACATCATATTTCAGAAGACTTGGGATAGAATTCCTCTTGTGGTAAGACCTACAACCCAACATGCTTTCCTTTATTATCTAAAGGTGCTCAATAATGACATTTCAGTTATGATCTAATCTATGGGAGGTAGGAGTTTACCAGTTGCTTATAACATTACATTACAATAAGGAAAAAAATAGTCTCATTAAAGTGGGAAAGTTGGCTCCTAGACTGCCCATGCCATGGTTCCTAGAATTTTCATAGGTGCCTCAACCTTTTGTGGCCCCTATTCCTATCCCTGAGTAAAGTGCACAACCAGTTACCTCAACATCCTATTCTCCATCACAGTAGAGGGAAGCTGAAGAATTGAAGGCCTTGATCAGAAATTTATCAAACAAGGTCATATCATTAGAAAAGTAGTAGGAACAAGCCTATAGAGGTAGTTTCAATCAAGTGCATGGCCACGATAATCAGCCCTAGCAAAATCACTATGGAAATCAAAGATATGTGCCCAATTAGTAGAATGACAGATGATAGCCTAATGCACATCTACCCTTGCAAGTTGTTCCTCCCATGACTTTTCTCCCAATACCCAGCGTGAGCTGAGTACTTGTTCTAGTTCAGAATAACTTGGCACAAGAGTCAGAATGATGCTTCCCTTGCAAAATGCCTTATAGCCAGGATCATTGTGCTAATGTTGCATGAGCCCAAGCCTTCATGATCCAGAATGCTTCATCATGTGAGCCCTCAACAAGCGCCCATGAAGAAAATAATCCAGAAGGATCAGAAGTTCCTCGGAGTCCAATTTGATGTTCTTTAGTGTAGAGGACTTCTACATAATCAACCAAGCTATAGAAGAGATAGAAGCAGATCACACGCCCAAGTACGAGATAACACAAGATATAAGAAAATAATATTAGAGTCAGGTGCGTAGGTTATAATCCTAGAAACACAAGCAGATCATCTTCAGAAGAAAAAAATAAACGAGAGATAAGGAATTATGTACGGTAAAAGCACTCAAATCCCTATACAGGAGGCCCCTCGTAAAGCTCCATCTAAAAAATCACATGCCCATCATTTGGTAGGTCAAGCCTCTACCCCAGCTAAGATTCAAGATTTCATGCCTGAAAAAAAATTAAGAAGGGATGTTGTTCCCCAAATACACAAGATGGGGGGGCTTCTATTTAGCTTTTGACCAGATGAAGAGAAAAAACATAAACGTCACAATGTGGGATACCCTGACCATTCCATCTCAGTGGGACCTGTTGTATGAAGCTCGGCATAACTCTGTGCACTAACCCGATTATATATAAGTTGCACTTCTATCAGAATATTCCAAGAAGAGGAGAAACAAGTAAGTAAATTTTTTAAAACCCCACCCTTTTATATGTCCTTGATTATAAGTAAACACCTAGTGCATAACTGCATGATTGACTCAAGTGCTAGTACTTCTATTATGCCTAAGAAGATAGCTGATGTCTTAGGTCTGAAATATAGCCTTTTTCTAAAGGAGTCATACAACTTGATGGCTCAATTTTAACCACCTTAGGAGTCATCAAGGATCTTGAGTTAACCCTCCATGCATGTCCAAGCCTAACAATTACTCAAGATGTGTCAATTATTGACCTACCTCCTTTGTTTTCCCTATGTCTATCAAGGGAATTTACTACCAAGGTGGGTGGTTACTTATCTTCTGATTGGTCTCATATGTTACTCAAGACAAGGTATGGTACCTAGTTTACCATACAAGCTGAGCCTATATTTTCTTATCATGTAGAGCCATATGTCTCATCCCCTCTCCAAGCCAATTGTCTTATCCAAGAAGAACAAGTTTCAGTTCCTGAAGAGTAGTCTCTTCCACCCTCTATTCCAGACCTAGTGCTTGATGAATGGGTGGAAAGGCATCAAAAATTTTATCCCTATGCTAAAGAATTGGAATCCTATGAAACTAGGCTTGGTACTTATTGCATTCTAGAAGAAGATGCTACACTTCCATGTGCACTCATGGGAGAAAAAGTTCAAAATGGTCTATGGAAGTTGTACTTTGATGGATCCAAAAGAAGAAATAGTGTGGGAGTAGGAGTGGTTCTAATTTCCCCTAAGGATGAGAAATTCTTCTTCACACATAGGTTGTAGTTTGCATGCTCTAACAATGTGAAAAAATACGAAGTGTTGGTGCATGGCTCGTTCATTATTGAAAAGAAGAAAATTAAAGCACTTTGAAATCTTTGGGGACACATAATTGATCATCCACCAGGTAACCAAGAAATTCTAGACAAAGAATAATCTCCTTAGACATTATAAATATAGATTTTGGGACCTACTTGAGATCTTTGATGCCCTTAATCTACGTGGTCCACAAAAATGAACAAGGAAGTGATCAAATGGCGCGCTTGGTTCATTTTCTCTGCTACTAAGGAATTTTTCAAAGGAAACACTCAGAACATTAAGATGGTAATCAAACCATCCATTCTAGACAATGACACCAGGTAGTAAGTGTTTGAACAATGATGCGTAGATCATCCAGTTTATCCAGAATGAAGCTGAATTTTCATCAAGTATGTAAGCTAACTTGCATGATAGCTATGGTGACCAAGTAATACAAATTGAAGAAAAATAAGTTTCCTAAAGGGTTGGTCACCTTAGAGAAAATGTTTATCCCTAATGATGAGTTCAAGGGTGAAGAAAGATACATGTGCTCTACACAAGAAGACTACTCCTCCATTACTATTATGCATGGAAAAGAGATACTAATCAACCAGGACTTGTGCACATGAAGAGAAATAGGCCTTCATCTCTCTCTGTCAAAAATATAGTGATATCTTCTCATGGGAGTATGAATACATCAAAGGTTTTGATCCAAGTGTTTCTCAACACTCCATTGACCTTGACCCTAGTATAAATCCGCATCGAGAGAAAAGCAGCGAAGACAAGTCAACCCAAAAATAGATCCCCTCATGAGAAAGGATTTATCCAAACTCATTGAGGAAAAAAAAATATCTTTCCCATCAAATATTCTACCTAGGTCTGAATCTTTTCTAGTGCATAAGAAAAATGGTGAAATTAGACTTTGTGTTGATTTCATATATTTGAATAAGGAATCTCTAAAGGATCATTATCCTTTTCCTTCAATGGAGTAGATTTTGCAGACTGTAGCTGGCACAGACGTTCTCCATGTTAGATGGGTATTCGAGGTTTCAACCAGATCTGGTCAAGGAAGATGATCAATTCAAAATAACATTTACAACCAAGTGGGGAACATATGCATATCAGAAAATTCCCTTTGGTCTATCAAATGTGGGTGCAACATTTCAGTGCACCATGGATATTGCCTTCAAAGGTTACATCAATGATTTCATCTTGGTTTACTTGGATGATATAATTATCTTCTCAAAGTAGAGCATGGATCACATGGCACACCTAGAAAAGTATTTGAGAGATGTAGAGAATTTGGGGTATCTCTTAACCCCAAGAAGTGTAATTTTGTGGTGGCACAGGAAAGCTCTTAGGCCATGTGGTTTTGAAGGATGGCATCACGATTGATCCTAAGTGTGTTTCAACCATCCTAGACCTTTCCTCCGATGCACAAAAAGGCCTTATAGTCCTTCCTTGGCAAAATTAACTTTATTAGGTGTTTTATCCCTAACTTTTGGGACTGGTTCAGCCCATCACACTTATGCTCAAGAAGGACATAGCCTTCAAATGGACAACAAAAGGAAGAGAAAGATTTAATAATATCAAAAAGGATATTGTTTGTGCGCCAACACTCATCAATCTAGATTAGTCAAAGGATTTCATCCTTTATGCTTATGGTGCTGATGTAAACATTGTTGTTGTCCTAACACAAGAAAATGAATAAGGGAATGGAATAATGCCCGGTGGCCTTCTTTAGCTAGACGCTAAGGATTATGAATTGAGATACAGATCACACACAAAATGAAGGTCTTTGCCATCATATGTATGCTCAAGAAATTCAAAAGCATGCTTGCTAAAAATCATACCAAGGTTTTATTCTCCCAATCATCTATTAGAGACTTCATCATGGGAGCTGAAATTGGTGAGAAGAGAGTGTGATGGGTGACTAAAATAATGGAATATAATATGACTATTAAGGCCATAAAACAGGTAAGAGGCAGTGCACTCTGCAAGTAGATTGCAAAGGATGCGTAGAATGAACACGAGGCTTCATTATTTTACGGATGAGTCTCTCCCACACGTAGAAATTGAACAAAATATAGATTACTGGTGTGCATGACTAGATGAAGGACATGATCACATTCCTTTCCAAGGGTGCGTACCCTCTAGTTTGAACAAATTAAATAGAAGGACATATGAGGTTACAATATATCTCTTATGTTTTGATTGATGGAATTCTCTTAAAAATAAATCTAGATGGCGTCTTTGTTAAGATGTATCAACACAGTGTGTAGAATAAAAAGGTGTTGGTAGAATTCAACAATGGATTCTCTGGTGGACACTTCTTTGCCAAGACTACAATAATAAAGATCATAATGGCAGGTATCTTTTGTCCTACCATATTTGCAGATGCACATAGTGGTCAACAAATGCAAGGAATGCACTTTCTTTACAAGAAAGAAAAGATTGGCAGCACTTCCCCTCCAACCAATCTAAGCGGATCATCCCTTTGTGCAGTGGGGTCTCAACTTCATAGGCATGATCAATCCTCCTTTAATTGTTGGACATAAGTGGGTGTTGACAGCTATAGATTACTTCACCAGATGGACAAAAGTTTTTGCGCTTAAGGAATCAACTAAGGTATTCATCCTTGACTTTCTCAAGGGTTTAGTGAAAAGGTTTTGCATTCCTCAAACCATTATCTTTGATAATGAAAAGGCCTTCCTTGGTGCTAAAATCACTGATTAGGCTCTAAATCTGGGCATTTACTTGAATACTTCTTCCAACTATTACCCTCAGGGAAACGTTTTGGTAGATTCAACAAACAAAAACCTGATCAGAATCATGAAGCACACAATGAACATCAGCTAAAGACAATGGCATAGGAAGGTCTTACTTGCAATCTAGGCAGACATAATCATATTCAAAAAGGCAATAGGAACTTCACCTTATAAGCTTGTCTATGGCAAGGAAGCTGCCCTTTCTTTGAAACTAGAACTAAATTCATTAGCGCTTGCCCAAAAGCTAGAATTTGAAGGCACAAACTAGAAATAAATCAATGGTGGAGCTGATTCATCTTGAAGAACTTAGAAACTCTGCCATGATCAAGCTAGAACATCATCAACAAGAAACAAAGAAATGGTTTGACAAAAGGCTAAACCTAAAGCTTTCAAAGTTGGGGACTTGGTTCTAAAATGGGATGCTGACAGAGCTAAGCCAGGGCACCATTCAAAGTTTGATGCACTTTGGAGTGGCCCATACATCATCAAGTCCTATAAAGAAGCTAACTCTTTCGAGTTAACTCATCTTGGATGGAAGCACGCTGCAAATCCTAGTAAATGGGATCTATCTCTAACCCTTCCATTAGGTTTGTTGCATCATGTTGTATATATTAAAGTAACTTAAATTCCTCCAAGTTTGCTCACACATATTATTTTTTTGTACATAGTTCTTTCCTCTCACGCATTCTTCCTGTGCATGCTCTTTTCTTACTTCCAGAATGCAGAGCCTCTCTCATCAGTTGTAAGATTCAAAGTAGAGTGTAGAAATGATTCTCAAAGTGATCACAGGGGCATTTTCATGATTGAACAAGTAGACTCCATGCCCAATGGATTCTTCAGGATATTGATCTCTTTCATCTAGTAGGTAGATGGCCTTGAAAGTCACCAAAACTATTATCCAAATAGCTCTCCTAGCAATTTGGATAACTTGCATACACATTTTGGCCTTAAAGGTTATTCATTGAAGAATTAGTGCACATTTCTAAAAATCACTTGGCACATTCCTTTGGTCATAGTTTACCTGTGTGCCCCTTTCTTTTCTCCTTCCACTTCTCTCTTGTGCCCACCTTTTACACATTCACCTTCTTCCTAGTCAAGTTTCTTCCCATCCCGTGTGCCTCACACTTACTTACTAAGTCCTGGCCATTTTGCAATGCGCCGTACCCATTACTTTGTAATAGTTACACCTTAAACATACATTCTCTGCTCACTAGTTTGCTTCATCTCCCCATGTAGTCACTCTCCCACACGCATCGTGCACGCCCCCTTCGCACCTTCTTTATTTTATCTATGCACCCTTCCCTCGTGACCGTTATGTGCCAGATCATCTTTTGACATGCTTAAGTGTGCCACGTGAAACTAGTCAAGCACACCAATAAGGAACTAAATCCTTGCAACAAATCAATAAGTGACACGTGGGAATGATAAATAATTGTACATTTGGCCACCATCTCATTTAATCATGCACGCACACCACATTTTTACATAAGCCAACAAATTTGACATCTTCTAACAGCCATATATTCTACTATAGAGCTTAGATCAGCACATGCCTAGACTTGTCGAAGAGATTCTGACATCGGCTACAGTGCAAAAATTCAAAATTTGAATTTTGGTGGATCAGTAGGTAAGAAATGGGAAAACATATTTAGCGAACATTGATGAGCAAAGATGGTTGCTCCAACCACCCAATTTGGTATGATCCACCCTCCTTTTTATCTTTAACACGTCAAACAGCGGCATGGGAAGTGTACTTTCATGATTTCTAAGTGGATTTACTGAGACATTGAATGCTTGTTTTGGTGGTTGTGTTTCAAATTCAAGTTTTCCCTCCTTTTCCTTTCTTCCTTCATGGATTCATCTATAAATATAAGAGCAAGGCTCATTTGTTATGTTGGACACTCTAGATCCTTACACATTTTTTCAAGGACTCCATATTTTCTATATTTTGAGTTGTAGACCTCTATGTTTGGCTCTTGCATGTGGATATCGGCCTCCTTCATCATTGTAATAGTTATGCATTTTAGAAGTAATAGAAGAATCATTTTGTGACTATTCTTTTTCCTAACATGTTTGCATTCCTTCTTCTTGCCTTTTCTTTTGCGTTTTGTGATGGTTGTGCTACCTCAAGTCCCCTGCAGTTCCATATTTAGTTGTGTTCCATGAGAATGATTTGGTGAATGTGTATTTCACTGTGTTACTCGTGCCTAGCCTCCTTTCACACATTCCATGTCATTCTCACTCAAAACAGATAGTGTTCATCCCTCTTTTTTGAGATAGTGTTCATCCCTCCCTTTTTTAGTGTTATCACCTTTTTAGTGTAGTTTTTCCATTTTCATGTTATTCTTCTTTTCTAGTCCTAGGATTAGTAGCATGGAAATAGATTAGCCTTCTCTAGAGATACATCCCAAGTTCCAATGTCCCATAACTTAGGATGGTTCTATTTTGGTTTTAAATACTTCTTCCCTTCTGAGATCTAAGACGGGGTGCACATCCGAGAAACCAACAATACACAAAATTCTTAGGCCATTTTCTTGAATACAAGCATGGAATATATAATATTTGGGTTGGGATATGCCTTCATGCATAAGGAAAGAAAAGGCAATCAAACTAATTAAATATTTATAAAAATAGAAAAGGGAAGGAAAGCTAAGCCATCAAGACTATTTTTAGGCAATTTAGTTCACAAATGCACCCTAAAAGTTAAGTTAAGTGAAACCACACTGTTAAAATTACGCGGGAAGGATTCTTTAAAAACATTCGAGGACCACCTCCTATGCAGGAGAGGTGGTCCTAGGAAGCCCCAAGCCAGGAGGTGGTTTTGACACTAATGCCAAAACATGCATAGAAATGAGCGGGAAGCTAGAAGAAAGTGTGGAAAAGTTAAGTAAGGATGTCTAGGCTACAAATATACACTTTACGAATGGGTTTAGGAACTCGAACACCTTCTAAAAGGACATGAATCATCATTGGAGAATTTTGTAATCATTTTATGACAATGTAGCACATGCAATTTTGGGTGTGTACATATTTCCCCCTCGAAGAAGCATCTTAGCCATGAAAAGGTGTAAAATGTAGAGTCATGGCATTCCCAAAATGGGGAGTTAGAATCAATTACACGACACGTCGTGTGTCTAAATGTCATCATCCAAGCTCCCGCTACTTGTAAAACAAAAAAAGGACTCAAGTGTAGATAGATAAAATATCAAAAAATAAACACCAAATTAAAATTAAAAGAGGACTCACCATTTGTGTAGGGATGTAGAAAAATACCTACGCCGGTGATCCACCCTTGTGAACATATGCACTCAAAATTATATATATATATATATATATATATATATATCTAAACAAAATCATTTCCAAATTCATTTGCACATATCTACTTGGTGATTTTTGACTGGTGGGCCCATGTTGACCATTTTTTTGGGTATGGTTGAATTGGAATGGATTTGGGAATGGTATTTTGCATTAGGCTTGGCCCTTTTCTGTTTGAATGCTTTTGAGAAGAACTTCTAAGAAGTTCGTAACTAGTGTGGTCATAAGGGGCCTTAAAGAGGTGGATAAGAAGAGTGCATTTATTTCTTAGTCTCCATTTGTTGAGGCATATATGATGTTTATGTATTTTTGCTTATTGCGAGAGTTTTGACCACACGTAGTGTGTGATGTCATTATACAAAACTATAACACAACATGATATCTACAAATATCTCTTTTTTGATCAGTTATTCCTTGTATAGAGTTAAATTCCATTTATTATTTGATTCATGTGTGTAATCTTAATTGTTTAGAAGTTCCATTTTTTATGTTTTTTAGAATGTATGTAGTGGATATGAATGCTAACAAAATGATCTCTTTTTTACTATTTTGTAATCTTTGATATATGATAATGAAAACACATTGTAATGTTGAACTTTAGTTTCTCTAAAAACTTTTTGTACTTTGTATTTTTTGGAAAAACATGGTGAAACAGTGATATGATAAGTGAAAAAACTTTCCCTGCTCCTAACTCCATGCAACCAATAAAATGTGAGGGCTTAACACCAAGAGCTAGAAGGGGCACAAGTTATAGAATTTTTTTGAATGGTAATGATGAGAGAAAGACAAGGATTTGAAAAAAACCAAATTGAGACACTACAACCTCACTCTAATCAAGTTTGCTTCATATTTTAGAATGTGAATTGCTTTCCATTTTAGCTAGACTTAGATCTGTAGATGGCCACTTGGTTGAAAAAATCTAGTTTTGAGGTTTAAAAATCTTTTGGAATCTTGAACATCTAGCTCACTTTGTTTTGACTTATGATCTCACAATATTTGAATGTATTGTTTCTAACTTTAAAGTTTATCAAAAATAACCCCTACACCTTACCCCATGCTACCAAAGTAGGAAGTATGGGTTCATCACCATGGACAAGGCATAGGCAAGTAAGGGCACTTCTCACTTTCCCCAACCCTACATCACTAGTAAGACACGTAGGCTCAACACCGAAGGTTGGTAGGGAAAAGAAATGTGTAAGATAATATTTTTGTGGATTTACATTTGACTTATTTATTTGGGAAAAAATGGCTAGAATGTTCTTATTTCCAAATAGATCTATACGAGATAGATGTGACACCAAGAATCTTCTAGAATAGACTAGGAAAAAGACACCTAATCTAGAAAGAGACTATAAGTAGAACCAAGTATGCGAGGCCTTGGTATGGTTACCATGAAAACTATGTCTTATCTTGTTTGGAATTGATGAAATGATTAGAAGCAATTAATGACACCATGAAGATTTATAGAGGTGTGATTTGAGTGTTTTTGCCAATGTTTTTAGAAGTTTTTAGGAATTTCTATAAGAATAAGTCCTTGATCACAAATTTACGAAATGGTCTAAAAGATGAAAATACAATGTGGATGTATTAATGTACATATGGAAATGTAGGTGAAACTACATGTCATGATGTATAAGGTGAATAAAGTTGATGAATATCAAATTCTTCACCCCTAAAAGTACACAGTGAGAGAACCATTATCCACAAAATTTCCATTCTTTTGACAAGGGCCTACCATTCTAGGTTTAAACTTATAACCCTAGCCTAGTGTGTATATATCCAATCATTAAAATAATTTTTCTTAAATAGGCATTTAGGCACCTATTTTTCACATTCTTGAGACATGGTGTGTGGGTGAGAATTCTAGGTTTAAACTTACAACCCTTTCCTAGAATTGTATATGTCCAATCATTAAAATCATTTTTCTGAAAGAGGCATTTAGGCACCTATTTTTCACATTCTTGATACATGGTGTGTGGGTGAGCATGAATATGTTACTCGGCCTTGTTTTCTATGTGGAGCATTTTTTTATTATTGACTCTTGATGAATGATGAGGACTTGCCCCATGGATATGGAAATCTTAGTTTCATATGCACATGGGTTGAAACCAGGGTTTAGAATAGAACAACCCTCAAAGATGGTTTTTATGGGCATCATTTTAATCTTAAATTTCCTTTCTTTGTTTGTTAGTTCTATCATGTTTATACCTAGACCTAAGTCATGGGAGGAAGAGATGCTAAACTAATAAGGCTACCAATCTCTTGTAGTTTAAATAGGAGGAAGATCAAATCGTCTCTCTCTAAGAGTTTCACGTAATTTCTATTTTGTTTTAAGTGGAAACTATTTCCATAGATATTGATTTACCCTTATCTGTTTTTGCCACCTCAAATGTTTTTGGGTTAGAAACTTCAACCTTGACACACCCGGGGTGATCGGGACTAATTGTTTTGATGGAGGTGGTTTGTTTAATTTATTCACGGGAAGGGGACTCCTTTATTCTTCTTGAGGTTTTCTAACTATATATCGAAGGGCTTAGGATCCCCTCAGTGACGAATACCTTCCCCAAATGAAGGAATCTAATCTCTTGGAATAGTGTAGTAGGGATAGCATTCATTTGATGAATTCAAGGTCTCCCAAGGATCATGTTATAACATTTTCCCGATAAATAATGTAAAACTCCATCCATCAAGATGGTTTTTGGACCAAGCGTGAACTGGAATAACCATGGTTTCAATCAAGGTCACTTTAAGACTCTCATACCCCGTAACGTGTTTCTAAAGAGGAACAATTTGTCTCTCCATATCCCAACTTCTGCAAGAAAGAGAAAGGAACCACATTTATAGTAGCCCCGTCATCAATCATGGCTCTCTTAATGTAATTTTTATAAACCTAGACTTGTAAAAATAAGGCAGGATCACCTCTTTGGGTAATTTCAACGTCAAATGGCATCTTGTCTATATCAAAAAACAAACCTAGTATCCCTATCATTATGTCCTAGAGGATGTATGTCAAAGTCAATATGATTTATTTTGAGCACTAGGAGGTGGTGTAACATGGATTAGATGACCAATACCTAGTGCATTGAGTAATGTAGAATGATGCGTAGGTGAATTCTTTAGCAAATCTAAAAATGAGATGTGAGAAAAGGTCTTGTTCAAATCCGCTATTAAATCATAGGCTCCTACTAGTTTTTGAATTGTTATAACATTGTCTTGTGAGAAGGAAAGATCTGGGTAGGGGTTGTGAGACATACTCCTTTGTCTGAGTTGTTGCATTAATTTCTGGTTCAAATTCTAGCTCGACTAACCCCAAGACTTTTGTATTATCATTTAAACCAAGGTTAGGAGAAACCCAAGAATTTTCAAAAGTTGAGGCTTCATGATCGTTGTTCCCTATAGGGATGCCCTTGTTTATATTTTAAGGATTCATTTGGGAATCCTAGGAAATTTAGGGTTCAAATTTTGAGGTGTGATAGGTCCAGATATGACTAGGCTATGGGTTTGTTTCAAAATTTTCTAGGAACATGTCTACAAAGAGTTTCCTGTTGTTTTTGGGAAGTCTTCGTAAAAACTTATTGTAATCATGACAAGTCCTATCATCATGCCTCAAACCTTATGGAAACCAAAAAATAGGTTAGGATCAAATCTCTTAGCCTTTGATAAGCATCTTTTCTATTTTTATTATAAACTTGGTTGTAGTTTTGAAATTTGTTGTTATAACCATGATTTGTTACCCCTTGGAAAAAGTTTTGATACTAGTTTGGGCCTTGGGTTTAATTTTTTTCTGCATTGGATGATTTACATCAACCATGTTGACATAAGACATAGTGTTAGGGCCTCTTTTATTTCCTGAGTTTTTATTATTACTATTTCCATTGTTTGTAAAAACAATGTTCTTGGCTTGATCAGTAGCACTAGTCATGGTAGCACCATGATTACAATTCACACCCTTAGGTCCTTGGTTGTTGGCACCATTGTTTTGATAATTTGTGCTATTTATATTTGGGGATACCAATTTCCTATTGGGTCAATAGATCTTACACCCACTATCTATGGTGGCTTGGTCAATCCAAAGTGCACCTTCTAATACTTCCTCATAACTATGGAAAGGAAACTTATGGCATTCCTCCCTAGTCTCTTGATTGAGTGTGTGAAGGAAAAGATCGCAAAGTTCCATCTAGTCCATATTGGGCACACTTGTAGAGGAATAAAGAACTTGGTGCCATATTTGAATGAAATGGGTGATAGATTCATTTTTCTCCTATCTAATATGTAATAACTCCCTAATCCTGTCGCAACAACTTGTTCATGTTGCATGCTTTCATGAACTTAGAAACAAGTTATTTAAAGGAATGTATAGAAACATTCGGAATATGGTAATACCAATCCAATTCCATTCCTTCGAGATTCTTTGGAAATATCTTTGCCACTTAAGTATCCCAAGGAATAAATTCCCTTATAGTAATATCAGAGGCCTTGATATGAGTGTTTGGGTCTCCTTCTCCCTTAAATTTTGGAAGATCCGTAATGGGTGCGAAAGCATGAAACCACGTACGGTGAAGTCAAGAGGATCCTTTAGGTAATCAGCATATGTACCCATTACGTAAGATTCCACCATTGAGCATCCTTGATGAGGAGGTGGAGGAGGAGTATTTGGATAAGCTACATTATAAGCATTGAGGAATGTATGGGGTCCCTTAATATTGCATGCATGGAGAAGGAATGGTATATGGGTCCATCTGGGGAGTTTTTGAATATGTATGCATGTAAGGTGGGATAGTACCAAGATATGGACTAGCGGGCATAAAACCAGGGAATGTTCACATTTGCTGTTATGGCAGCATTCGAGAGCACACTTCCGTCCATCCCTTGTGTATGATAAGCTTGAGAAGGATGAGGACCCATCCCTAGTGTGTCTAACCTTGTGATAAGATCACCTGGATTTGAATGAACTAGATAACCTTGTTATATAGGATATTGCATTGGTTTCTCATTGGGAGGGATGTATCCTTTGTTGTTAACTAGATACCTTATGTTTTTCCCTCTTTGCATGTGTTGTTTGTGAACTCTAGGAACTTTCTAGTTTTCTAATCCTCCCTACTAAAGTATAAATGTGATCATTGGGAGAGGATTGAGGGCCAAATATGGGTCGAAGGATTGGGCACATGTGTGAATGACCTTGAATCCCATTCTAGGTATACATATTTTGTTAAGTTATTGTTGTGGTATCTTCTCAAATATGGAAACCTTTTTCAGGGTAGTTGGATAGTTTGATCTCGGCTTCGACCAAGTTTTTTTTTTGGTTGGTTTATATACCTGTGAAGAACATTTTGAAGTTTGATTCTTAGTTGACCGAGTTAACTATTTTTTGTTATTTTTTTGTCTATGAGGAAACATTTGGGTTTCTTCCTTAGCTATGGTTATCTTTGAGTTATCTTGCTTGAAAATATATTTTCTTTTCTGGAATGTTTGACCTGATCTTGGGTGTTAAGTTGAATTTTAAATTCTATCTTGAATGTTATTTTGAATCCTATTGATTAATTAATTTATCTTTTGTTACTTGAGGTTGTTGGGTCAAAAAACCACCATACCTATTTGTAATTAATTTTTATGCATAAGATGAAATATTTTCAGATTTGGTTGTGGTGTAGTTAAGCACTTGTTGTGCGGGGAGGTTGGTTTCACTTGTTCTTTTGTTGTTTTGACTCGGCCTTACACCAAGCTTTTGATAAATAGGAAATATTAATTTTTCAGTTTGAAATTCATGTTATGATTGTTTTGGTGATTATGCAGTCTTGAGGAAAAAAATATGCATCCTTTCTCAGTTTTATCCTGACTGTACTTGGTATTTGGTCACCTTGGGTTCTTAACGGTTGGATGCAATAAATACTTGATGACGATTTGTAGTTAAAGTTATTGGGCCAACATTTTTATTCTGTCTGTAGCTTGTTTGATATCAAGTATAGTAGATATGTGGAAACTGTCTATGGAATGGTTGCAAACAAAATAATATTTGAATGTTAGGACATTGCTTGATTTATTTGTGAATTGATGTGATTATGATGTTTGGAATATTTATTTTTGGTTCCTCTATAAAGCTATAGAATTTATTCTTGACATCTTTACTTGTTGTATTGTGACATTCTTGTAAGTAATTTGTGTTATATTTTAAAAAGTTGTTATGGTTGGAAACTTAGATCAATTTCATAAATTGGAAGGATTACTTTAACGAAACTGATAGATATGAGTATGTAGATTTTAATGTGTTAGATCGTGTCATGCTCATTTCATGCGACACATGCTAACAATGTGTAGATGGATTTTGTGAGAGATGAAAGGTGAAAGAATTATAAAATGTTACACTTGTTTTATTGATTGGGTTCATTTATATTTCATTATGATAGAAGATTATTGAAAGGAAGAATGTTGTAAAGTGAAAGGACATAAGGTTTCGTATTTGTAATTATTTAGAATTTGTCATTTTTGACCTCGGAGCTTATGAAATATTATCATGATTAACTTAATAGAATTTTTCCATTATTGATTGAATTGTGGAGTGATTGGAATTCCTTGATTGACTTATCTATGTAGTATGATTATGGTATCTGATTTCAAAACTTAGATATTTAAAATTTGATTCAATAGATAATTAGTAACTTGGGTTAAGCATGAAAAAAGTATTAAAAAGTTGAAATCTACCATTATTAGGATAATATTAAATCTATATTAAGATATTAAACTTACATGTTAATCCTTAGTGGGAATGAGTAACATTAAGATGTTAATTTATCGAATGATGTAATCATTCTTATGAAGTTTTTATATCTTAACTAATTGTAAGTTGAATTAAATAATTAATATTGAAATAAACATAGGTTAATTATGCAACTTTTTCAAGTTGATTTAGGTATTAGTGATTATACATTGTCTTTAGTAATTACCTATAATTTATTGATCGATGAATCAAATGTTTTGATGCCTAGACTACCTAAACTCAATAATGTTTATAGTATCCCTGATAGGTAGAAGTTAAGGATAAATTCCTTTAATTAAATTAATATCAACTTGTTATTTAATTGATAAATTAGACTAAGGAAACTAAGGTTTATATCTACTTAAATCGACTTATGCTAAGTCCGAATCATTACAACGCATGGAATGAAAATTCATTAAATAGATTGTTAAATCAATCTATACATATTATTAATTTTTGCAATTAAATAATAATCCTTTTCTCATAGGATTATTCCTAAGCACAATTGAATCCTAGGTATGGTTCTTTTAATCTAAATTAACTACTTATCAAATTTGTAAGTTAAATTGACCTAGGAATCATTAAGTATGTCATTTTAGTTAGGAAACTTGGTGCGCTGATACAAATTAGTTGATGCTACTTAGTGCCCACCTAATGATGAAATTCATTAGGTGGATACAAGAAGCAACCTCTAAGCTTTACCATACTACCTAGTTCCTCTAACTTAATTTTCATAAAAAGGAATTTCAATTCACGGCGTCACTCTAAGTTGGGATAAATATCTAGTCCAATGTAATAGTCAACTTATGTTGACCTAGGGTAAGTATACACACCCGAATCGACGTAATTCGATTCGAGTATGTCTACTTATCCTTGATCACCACAGAGGACTACCACACTAGACTATGTAGTCTAACCCTATTTAGCATGAAACTTTGATTTGAAATCTAGTTGGCAAGAGCTAAGAAAGAATAATCTAGATAACAGTTAGAGTGGGGTGAAATACATATTCCTTTTAATAAGTATGTCATTTAGGAATTTAAACATGGTAAACATGTTTAAAACTTTGACCAAAGTATCACAAGCTTCTGGTTGTGTTATCTTATATCATCTGGTCTAAGGTTGCAAGATTTTAGATGAGTATCAGTAACAAATAGTCAAATAGGATTCCTAGATAGTAACACTTGAATGACCTGTTGAGGGTGAAGAAACCAAAGTATAATTCATGTACACACGAACGAGATAAATATGAGAGCTCGGTCTAAAACTGATTCATGAAATGAGAGATCGGTATAACACCGAGTCATTATAGTTGCATATGGTTTTCTATTATGTGATGGATTAGCAAGGAATGTGTGTTCTAAATTATGAAAATTTAGAACATACAACATTATATGTTTCAAAAAAATCCCTTGTTTTCTAATTCATAAATGAGGATCTTACACTTTCTTTTACGTGATGAAAGGCTAGTGGCAAAAAGAGTGAGATATGTGGAACATGATGGTTTATACATTACATAGGAAAATAGCATGTTGGTGGTCTATGCATTGAGATATTTTACTTGGTTGAAACAAAAGGCATAATATCCTTCTTAATAAGTTTTACTTGGAATAATATTCCTTCTTTAGTATAGGATTATGATGGGAATACCCCTCCTATATTAAATGTTCACATTTGTGAGTGGAATTGGACATAAGGAAATGATTCATTTTCATCATCTGTATGGGTCCACAAGTTTTAATCTATTTTTTATGGGTGTGTGCATGCTTGGTATGTACAAGCTAAGTTGAAGCAAGAGACAAAAAGTTGGTGTAACCTGACTGAAGGTATTGTTCATAATTTTTATTATTTTTATACTAATCCTCCTATTCATGAAGCCTTGGAGATCTTGAATTACATTATATTAGGGGATAAATTGAAGGTTGAAGAACTCATGATTTATTTATTTAGTGATTCTAACATTAAGGTACGTGAGGACCTACTAGAGACGAGAAAAAATAAATTTTGGGTTCTCTTGGAAGGAGAAAGATAAAGGAAAACTTGTTTACCTCGTAGATGATGAGGATGTTAAGGACCTATACATTAAGCAAATAGAGGGTTCATGTAAATTACGAGACTCTACAGATGAGAAGGTTTGTGTATATCATGTTCCTAAGAAGACTAAGAAGGTGAACATTGGGATCGAAGATGTGCCTAAAGAGGTGATAATTGGTGATTATTGGTTAGAACCATAAGTTACGAAGATTATTAATCCATTAAGTGACTTTCAAGATTTGTTTCCAAGAGTTTATCATAAGTTTAAGGGTTTACATCCATCTTTGGGAGAGATTAAGATCAAGTTAAATGATGGTGCACGACAAGTTTGAAAAAGGCCTTACAGGATGAATCCCAACCACGTGCATAAAGGTAAAATAGGGATTGACAAAATTCTCAAGTCATACATCATAGAACTTATTGAGGAATATAAATAGATAATCCTCGTGATGATTATTATAAAAAGGATTAGAAGATAAGTATATATGTTAACTACAAGGTACTCAATGCTTCATGTTTCAAGGACTCATTTCCTACATCGTTCATCAAGTGATCTTCAAAGGTGTAGTAGGGTGTGAGATCTACTCATTCATAGATGGGTTTTCATGTTACCACTAGGTGATGATTATACGTGAAGATCATGAGAAGACCACCCTCGAATCTGAATAGGGAAATTTTTCCTATACCGTAATGCCCTTTGGATTGAAGAATGCAGCAATAGTATTCTCGTGCATTATTGTTCAAGCATTCTAGGATTTCATTCACAAGTTTTTACATGTCTACTTGGATGATTGGACCATTTATGGGGTAGTGAAATATAATTTTGACAATTTGATATTGATTTTTGAGAGATGCAGGTATCTTAACATCTCTTTAAACATCAAGAAATACATTTTTGCTACCCCCTTTGGTACATTACTTGGGCATATTATTTTTAAACAAGAATTTTTGGTAAACCCAGCTAATATTGCAGTCATTTTGGGACTAGAATAACCAAAAAATTATATTAAATTCCATGGTTTCCTTAGGCGCACTAGATATTAAAGGAAGTTGATTAAGGGTTATGTCGATATTTCCATGCCCTTTGAAGATTTTTTCAAATCCAAAAGAAAATTATATTGGAGTAACATGCAACAACATGCATTTGAGACCTTGAAGGAGAAACTAACCACCTATGCTATCCTATGTTTCCCTACTTAGAAATATAATTTTCATATACATGTAGATGCTTATGGTATGAAAATTGGAGTAAATTTGGCACAACCAAGGGAAGGAAATGTTGATCACCCTATCGATTTATGAGTAGGAAGCTAACACCGAGTCGAGGAAAACTATACCACTACTAAGCGCAAATAATTATATATGATCTATGCTCTTCACAAGTTTAGACAATACTTATTAGCCACACCATTTATATTTTACATAGATCACATGACATTGAAGTACTTGGTGAATAATTCAATCCTATGAAGGGTACATATTCCATTAGATCCTTCTCTATCAAGATTTTGATTTTATAGTCATAGTGAATGGGAAAGCATAACTTGGGACCTAATCACTTATCAAGGATTAATTATGGGGAGGAAATGTAGAGAATTGACGATACTATGTAATATGATTTAGATTTAACTAATCACCGGCTAATTTAGAGGATATTATATATTTCTTACTCACTAGGCTCACACTACAAGGAATGAAGACCTTAGAGAAAAAGTATCTTGTCATTCGTGTTGTGCCATACCAGTTGATTGGATGATATATTTACAATATGGGAAAATATGAGGTTTTTTTCATATGTGTGTTAGATAACGAATGAGAATATGTCATGGAATAATTACATGGAGGAATCAACTTTGGAAGGAACTATACAGGAGAAGTAATTACAAGTAAGATCTTGTTGGTAGAAATAGTGTGGGAAAAACTATATAAGGATACCAAATCATTTGTCAAATCTTGTGACCATTTTCAGAGGATAGATAAGTCTGGGAACAAGAATGAGATCCCACTGTTCCCTATAGTAAGTGCATATCAATTTGAGAAGTGTTTCATTGAATTGTTATGCCCCATAACAACATCTTTAAGTAGGATAGGGGCATGCTATATTATGCCATGGACATATTATTTCACAAGGTGGGTGGAGGTTTCACCTACAAAATATTGTACTACAATAACAATAGCTAGATTTATGTGAGAGATTATCATCAGCGGTATGGTTGTTTGTTAAGCCTCAAAAGTGATAGAGGGACTCATTTTCTAAATGATACTATTAGAATCCTTCAAGAATATTTTATGGTGGCACACCATAAGACCCACCATTATCACCCATAGGTTAATGACATTTTGAGGCTTTCAAAATTATTTTGGGACAATCCTTGACAAAGATATGTGAGGTGGATGAAAGGATGGGGATGATAAGGTATCGGCTATTCTATGAACATACATAAAAATTTATATAAGGTTCAACAAGCCTATACCTTTTTCAGTTGGTGTTTAGACAAGAGTCTAAATTACTAATTGAGTTTATATTACCCTCCTTGTGTATTGTGCACAAAGGAGGTTTGGATGATGAACAAATAGTTGATGAGCGCATTGCTAAATTATGCAACTAGATGAGTAGTGCACTATTGTTTATTAGATTCAGAATATGGAGAAATAAATACGAGAAGGCTTAGCATATAACGAAACATCAAGAACAATTCATTTTTGTGGGAAAGATGGTAATTTTTATTACTCCAAGTTTGTACACCATCCTAGGAAATTGAAATTTCATTGTTTAGGACCCATTGTTGTAACTAATATATTGGAATTAGGTGCATGTCAATTATGGTTGGTGGATTGTTCCATGTTTTTAGTTACTTCATTGGGTGTAAGCTGAATCCATACTATAAATAAGCTTCTTTGTGTTTTGAATAAGGTAGTATTACCATTTTATTTTATATTTCCATTTTTGTTTTTTTTTCTTTATTTTGTTGTAATAAGTGTGTTCATTCGTAGGAGATGATTAATTTATGTTGGACTAATGCATAGATGAGTACACATACTTTTAGTGGGCGTGAAGTAGTTACAAGTGCGTAAAATTGAATATGGCATGTCGGTACATCTTGCAAGGATGTTTAAAGAGTTACCATTAGTATGAGGCAGTATCAACTAAAGCAATGTATTGATACATGTGACGGGGTGAAAGAATGGTACTTGATGGAGAGTATGGGGTGCGTAAAAGGAAGTGTCACATGTACTTAAGTATGATGGTATTTGAAGGATATGAAATTTATCATATGTTGGAAACCACGCAAAGGGTTACGCAAAGTATAACGTGAGGGAGGTAGCAGAAGGAAGACTACTTGGTAAATGGTACAAAGTAAGATTGTTTTTATGCGGGAAAATATGTGTAAGGAGGTATATAGCACGGGAATCAGTAGCGTGCATGAAGGTTATGACTATAACACACAAAATAGAAAATCGGGAGAAAAATAAAAAAATCTTTCAAAGAAAAAAGTGGTGATAGGTGAGGAGGAATAAATGCAGAAAATTTGGGATAAATTATCAATAGTGTGTGAGAAAATTCATTCTTTTACTTTGAGAACTATTATATTTGAGTGATTGAAGAGAAAAATTGTAATTAAGTGCAAATATCTAGTGTGAAGAACAAACTAGAGGATTTTTATGAACTAGAGCTGAGTGTACATTACCTTAAGTTTGAGAGATCCTTTGGTAGAAGTGAAAGTGTGAAAATAAGGCAAGGAGGTAAGAGATGATAAAGGATTACGGTTCACAAAGTTTGAATTTGACAAGATAGGGAATGATATTTTGAAGGTGAAGATAGGTAACATAGTAAAGGAAAAAAAGAGAAATGATATAAGTAATTGAAGGGTTTGATTGAATAATTTGGATGCTCAACGCTAAGGCACACGACTTGAGTAAGTAAATCTAAGTACCTAGGGCATGTAATTTGTTGAAGTTGAAATTTTGAGCATTTTAAAAGTGAAACAATGACACCTAATAATGTACCTATAGTCAAGAAATCACCCAATAATAATGGCAAGAAAAATATTACTCATGATACACCTGGAGGACTAGTTCTCAAAGATGCAATATCATCCAGAGGTGGTAGTACAAAATCCATAGGTTTCACATATAACAAAAAGTAAAATCCATGATTACAACCATCGCACAAAGGCACATGAATGAGAGATAAGGAAGGGTCATGAAAGAGCTTACTTATAGGACATCAGAAGGGTAGTTTATCATTGATGACAAGGTAAAGAAGGACCTAGCGAGCACAAGGGTGTTGCGGTTGTACAAGTTTCCATACTTTGGCAAGAGAGAGCACCTCTACCCGGTGGTTAATGTTTAGGGTGCATGAATATTTATTTTACTTCATAGGAAGGTTAATGTGCATTACCACGTAATTTATTGGAATGGTAACTAGATTGCACAATTTAGGATCTGAAATTGGGATAGACTTGGAGAATGGTGAGATAGTAGAGGCCACAACCAAAAAGATCAACTATTAGCAAGGAAATTGTGCATTTGTCATTACAAGTATTACATTCCATGTATAAGATAGTGTAAAATACTCTCTATAACATCGTGTTTTACATTTTTAATGGATAATTGAAGAAGAAAGGATTTAGGTGAGTAAATGTGAGAATATAACTTTGGGGTGTGATTCTACCGTTGATTGATTGTCTTTTTGAGATAGAGGTACCTATTGGCCTAGAGGATTAGATCTGGATCTATCCTATTGAGAACAAGTCTTCCATGCAAAGATTTGCATATTTCACTTGTGATGGGGAAATAACGAGCCCTTATAAGTTACGCATGGATAAGTGGTATAAATGAATTTTAAAAATGAATGATGTGTTCCTAGGAGTTTCCCTCGGTGTTTGATGGGAATTCGAAACCACGGTACACCAAAACTTTTACCTTTGTAGGTTCATGCTCAATAATGGAGAGATAGGATTGTGGTGCAAGTTTCATTTTTCCTTTATGAAAAAGTAATTTTAGAATGCATTGAACGCATTAAGTGCACAAGCTAAAATTTGATGTAGATAGTGTTTATTCATACTACCATACCCCGATCCAAACCTTTGTTTATCCTTCAAATTTGGTGTATATGGAGATAATATATTCTTAATACATGGATCTTCACCCCATAAAATTCATAGTGGGTAAGCATGTAATTAAGGTATTCATTTATCTTAGGACCAAGCGAAGGGTGGGAAATACCTTAATGAATGATATCTTCATCTCCTCAACCCTCCAAAAAAAAATTAATTTGTGGGAATTTACAAGTGAAGGCATGAGGATACGCCTCCTCAACAAGAAGAAGAAGAGTTATAGGATGAAGGGGATAAAATTATGTATATGGGGAAGAAGAAGATACTATGCTTTCCCAAAGTAGGAGAAATGAAGTGAAAAGGCAAAATAGAGAGGAAATAAGGGTGAGAGTACCTATGAAGTGCCCAAGAATTCCCCTTCAGTCACCATTACTAAGCCAAGTCTAGTAAATCCCATCCCGACAAAGAAGAATTTGTGGGTGGTTCATATTGAAGAGATTGAGGATGACTTGGAACAAAAGGCGGAAAAGAGTAATTAGTGCATGAGAAGAAGAAACCAATGAAGGATATACTAGTGCATAAAGAAGGGCCGACACACGGGAGGACGATACCATCTAATATGATGAAGAGATGTGTGATGTGCATGACAAAGAGGATCCCAAAGAGGGTGAGGAAGAGGAGAAAGGTGATGGGGAACCAGCTAGGAAGATGCAGGTGTTGCGGAGGTGATGTAAGTAGTGTGCCCCTAAACATTATGTGAGATGCCTAAGGAGAATTAAAGAGGTTGAAGAGAGAAATATTAACCTCTGTAGGAACCCCAAATGAGTACCAAGGTGTTGATGTCCATATTTCATAAGACAGTGTTAAATACAAACTTCTTTGGATGGGAGTTGATTGATCAAGATGGGGCTTACTCATGCACAAATAAGATGTTTTCATGAAGCATGCAGATGCACATTGAGGATCCAAATTTTGTGTTAAGTAGGAAATCATACTCCAAGATGCACCTAAAGAAGGATTCAAATATAATCCTCATAACCATTGATCCTAGAGGGTTGTCTAATGAGAAAGAATCTAATGTGCTAAATAAGATGAAATATAATGTTGTGTGCAGAAAAATAGGCATAGTTGTTATATGAGTGATGCAATGTGATAAAGAGAAAAGAGATAAACAAATACATAGGATCACATAGGATTTTAGAGATGAGAATAATTTCATGAAGAATGCATATAACAAGGTAGCACATATAGTGAATAGCACGTGTCGATAATTCGTAGGTCAATCCATGAATGTGTATCCAATAGAGTTGGATTACGGAATACCCAAAGTGCACATGATTCTAATCGAGAGGAAGAGTGAGACAACACCAATGACTAAGGAATCAACATGACCGAAGAAGAAGAATAAGGAAGCATTGGAGAAAAATTCAGCAAAATATGAGGCAATGATCACAAAGATCTAGGAGGATATGAATAAGGAAGAGCACACATTTGAAAATTATTAGGATTTTAACCACATGCTTAGAGCACATATCACCAAGGAAGAGTCGAACTGAAGCACATACTAGACACTATGAAATACAATAAGGCCGTGCACGTAAAGGTCGTGGAAAACTTTGTGGAGATGAGAGATTTAATCAAGTTCTTAAAGGACACACTTGAGGTAAGACTTAAGAAACTCTATACCTTGGTCATGCACAAGTTTGATACTTTAGAGGAAGTGGCATCATACCTTGATGTAATAGTCAAGGAGATGAAGGAAAAGTTTGATAAGTTGGCCCTAAACAAGTGCTAAGTGTTATTAAAGTTTCACCAAACAAAGCTATTAAGGAGCTTGCAGGATGGAAGGAGTTAGAAGATATTTTGAACACGAGTTTCAAGTGCTTCTCCATCCACCTTAGGATTAGTTTTGGAAGTAAGGGGTATGGAAGTTTCTCATTATTTGATTCATTGGGTAAACACCCATCCCATTCTTTATTATTTCATTCTTTATTAATTATTTGGAGGAAGATATGTGTTTGTAATATTTTTGAGGACAAAAAATATCCCTAGTGTGGGGAAATATTGGTCGGAGAAAATGGATAAGTACTATCCATGTGAAAAATTCGGAATTTTGTGTGCGAGGCATGTGTGCGTGAAGAGGAATTAAAAACAGGAAATGTGCAGAGTTTCCCGCATTAGAAAAGAACAAGTCGGTGTAAGGGCTCGCATGTATGCATGCATAACAATTGGGACTCAAACAATTTTCAAGATATGGCTAAAAATGGACAAAAGCACAATGGCTTAAAATATGAGAAAGGTCTATAGATAAGAAAACATATGTAAACATGGATGTAGACTATTAATAGGATTAAATCATGATAAAGAATGGATTTATTTATAGCTCATTCTATTGTTAAGAGAGAGTTGAAAAACATGCAGGGAAAAACTAACATGCCTATTATTAGGAAAGGCACATGTAAACGGTGATGGGAAAGTCCCCACCTTGTATAAATAGGTTTATTTATCCTTGTATTAGATGACCTCTTGTTGTTATGCCAATAATGGGATTTCTAGATAAATGATATTATGTAAGCTATTTTATATGCGTGCATGGTCTAGCACATGTTTGTAAGTAATGATAATGTAATCAAAAAAATTATTCTATAATCAATTATGTTTTGCAATGGATAATTTTGTTTGGGTGGCTAAGGTGACTACATCTAAGTATGGTATTTTGGGAATTCAAGTGTTATTGATCATGTTGTATGTTGATTAAAATTCCTTATTATATGTGTTACCAATTTGTTATGCTATGATGTATCTTCATGCATGAATGGTTATGATAAAGATGCATGTATAACATCTTGATGAGCAAGAAAAGAAGGGACTTGGTGGTTATGTGCACTTTGGGTGAGCATTCGAGACTTTGTATGAATGAAGTACCAATGTGCCTAGCTAATATTGGGAAAATAAAATGTTAGGTAAATGACAGGAAGATATAATTAAAAAATTATGGATCCACAAAATAAATTTATGAATATTATAGATTATGATGTGCAGTTAAATTAATCATATATTTAGTTGGTTATATATTGTAGATTATAGAATGTAATAAAAAGAGTTGAAAGAAAATAACAGGAAAAGTAAATGAGACAGAATACACCATATTTACAGTGGGGAAACCCAAAGGAAAAAAACCCACTATAATAAATCACTTCCTTTATTAATAGTTTCACAAATACTTTAACCCAACACTTCTTCTTCGCTCCTCAATCTTACCAAAAATAATTATAGACTTGTATCTTGCAGTTTTATAGTTCACTTATATAAAATAGCTTGAGCATTTGTATTTAGTATGTTTTAGGTTGTCCACCAAAAGGTATCCCAACTTGACATTATCACCCCAACACTCCGCCTTAATGTTAAGTGGGAAAAAACATGCTTAATTACCTCTTTCTACAAAATGATTTACATATCCATAAATCATCAATAATGATTCAGGCTAGCATGTAAACAAGGAAAATCATACAAATCATCCCATACCAAAATTATTATGAAAAGTGCTTTATATATGAAGACTTATATCAGATTATGGATCCTTTTATAAAACAAGGCATACCCATAACTAATGCTTCTCTGGGATTTACAAGTAAATTCACATAGTGTGAAATATTTACTTATTAAAAAATAGAGGAAGTATTGGAAGTTTACAATAGCTGTTAAGATGTGGAATTTTCACGTACACTCCCTCTAAATGGAAAATATGATAGGCCTAAGACATGAAACTTGAAAAACTTCACAACACACAATGGCTTATTGAAGATATCTACAACTTGATCTTCAGTGGAAAAAAACTTAAGATCAATATCACCATTCAGGAATTTCTCTTGAATAAAGTTCTTATGAAATTCTATAAGTTTGGTCATTTGATGTTGAACTAGATTGTTTGCAAGAGTAATGAAACTTTAGTTGTCACATAGAATATTAGTTCTCCCTTTGACGCCCATATGTAGTTCATCCAATAGTATTTTCAGCCACATAGCTTCCTTTGCAGCTTCCATAACACTTATATACTACGCGGTATAAGATAAGAGAAAATGTTGGTTGCTTCTTTCTACTCTAAGTGACGGCACCTGCACCCAACTTGAAAACATATCCAGAAGTATATTTTCTATTGATAGCATCATTAGAATGGTCGAGAATCAAAATATCCAAATAAACTTTCATCATCACAAGAAGAATAATACAACCCATTATTAATTTTTTCGTTTAATATGCTTAAAAAAATTTGTCCATTTTCCAATGATCCTCATAAGGATCCTGCATGAATATATAAAAACTCCTACTATATATGAAATATTAAGCTTAGTAATAGTCAAATAAATTAAACTACCAACTAGCTATCTATACATAGTAGGATTGAATTTAGCACAAGTAGGTTTAGGATCTAATTTAACACCAACTTCAATAATAATGGACACAAGATTATATCAAATCATGTTAAATATTCTAAGTAAATTCACAACATACTAAGATTGAGATGCAACAATAGATTTATGATCCTGAAATATGACCATTCCTAAAAATATTGGTGACCTAAATCAATCATTTCAAAACATTGTTTTAACCTTCTTTGAATAGAACAATTAAATGTTTGTCACTGCTTATTAATTAAAAGATCAAATTTATTTGGGATACTATAAAATGAAGTGATAATTTTAAAATTGGGAGTGAGTGGGGAAATAGAGGTGATCGGGTTGTAGGAAAACTCGGAGGAAAATCTACCGAGATGGAAGGAAGGATGTGAACTTCACAATGAGAAAGAGACAAGGTGGACTTGGATAAGGGACCTACTTTCATGTTGGTGAATATGGTTTCAGGGAACAAACCAAAACAACTACCTCTTTTTAGCATTATCCCTATTTGTAATGATAATTGTTTCTCTTTAGACATCCCGAGATCGAGTTACATAACGCGTTCATGCTTTGATGAGTAACATTATTCTTGAAAAGATTCTAGGTAGTCTCCCAAATATTGATGAGTTTTGAAAATGGGCTAGCCAGAAGTGGATTCCCAAAGGTTCAATGAAGATAGTATCATATTATAATTCATTTTTGTGGTCTCTCTATCTTTGGAAGATTATTTGTTAAAGATTCTTCTTTGGGGCATGGTTTATAGGTAGAGTTGTAGCATTGGTTCAAAAGTGGCAACCGGGATTCAACCCGCTTGAGATCACTATCAACGAATATCACCTATGGGTTACACCGCTAGGGATTCCATTATAATATTAGGATATGGACATATTAGAGGATAGCTAAATATATTGGTGTTTTGGTTATCGTTGACCTTGTTACTTATGCTAGATCCCTATTAATGTTTTCTCATTTCTATGTCAATGTGGCTCCATATGCAAACCTACCTAGGGGCATTAATCTTAAAGCAAAATGGGGAGTCCACTCTCAGAAAATAGATTATGATTTTCCACCCTTTATGTGCTTCTCATGTTTGAGCGGGGCATAATGTAAAAATGTGCCAAAAGGCAATAGAAGAGGTTGCTTTGAAATCATAGCTCAAAAATAACGAGAGGGAATGAAAGGAAGATTCAAAGGGAAAAGGATTTAGGAATCCAAATCCCAGTGGACCTTCAAAGTTATGTCCCACATGAATGAAATTTAATAAACCTTCAGAGGTTAAGGAGAAAATAATAAAGAGTTAGAACTAGTTTTAGAGGAAGTTGTTGTGGATGAAGGTTAGGAAAAGGTTAGCAATGAGGTAGTTGATCTAGATACAGAAAAATAGAGGATTCAATGGGTTTCAAAATTATAGGAAGATAACATCATTAGATATATTCTGTCAGACATAGTGGATGTTATTTTCTTCTCTCAAATACTTGATGAAGCCCTGTTGGTAACCAACAACATGTTTAATGTGTTAGATATCAACCTGGAGGATATTCCCACATTTGAAGAGGATTTAAATCATATTTTGGAGACAAACAAGATTCCTAAAATCTCATCAAAAACTAATAAGGTTGAACCATAAATTGGTATTCCTCAGGTCTCTTCGTCGGTTAGTACAGAGGATCAGGAAATCAAAGAAACCCAAAGTCCGTTAGCGTAGACCAAGAAAAGCCCAAAAATATTTCCTAAAAGGAAAGAAACTCCTATAATGAGAGGGAATGTGAATAAAGCATCTGTATGAGAAAAAAATACTCCCTTGACAGGACATCTTAAAATGAGAAGAGAGAACAAGCCTTTAAAAAGAGGTGATCGAAGGAAAGAAAATATTCTTGGTGAGTGCTATAAAATCCAATATTTTAAAGTACTAATCCTCTTATGGAATATAAGGGATCTAAATAACCTAAGTAAACATATAATTTTTTACGATATTAGGGAGGATAAGAATCTAGATATTATTATTTTGCACGAAACCAAAATGAATACAAACAAAAACATGGAATTTCAAAAGGTTTTTTGGGAAGGAATTAGGTTTTCATTGCTAGCCATTTATGGGATCTTCGGGTGGGATCATTTCTCTCAGGGATTAGAATGTGGTGAGTGGGGTACCCTTCTCCAATAGTCGCATAACTTAGTGTGTGTTTTACTAATTTACATTCTAAAAATATGTTCATTTTATCCAATGTCTATTCTCCTAACTCTAGTTTTGGAAGGACTCTTTGGGATGAGATAACTAGGTTCATAAGGTTTTCAAAATAGATTCATCACATTATTCGTGGATAAATTAATACTCCTCTAAACCCTAGAGAAAAGAAATGAGGAATCACTTATTACTCGAAATCATGGAGGACTTAACCAACTTTGAATTGTTGATCTTAAAATCAGCGGATCTAAATATATGTGGAAAAATAGAAGGAGTGGATATGATCTCATTTAGATAAGATTAGATAGATTCCTTGTCAATGTCCAATGGTTATAGGAAAAAAATTATTCACTTTCATCTTTACCGTGTATTGGATATGATCGAATCCAATCCTCCTTAGAACCGGTGATGTGGAAATATCAAAAGATAGGCCCTTTAGATTCGAAAAAATGTGGACCACCCATCTTGAGATTGAGGAAAGGATCGAGGAATGGTGGAACCTAGAGACTAGAGGAAATTGTATGTTCCAAGTGGCATCCAAACTTAGAAATGTCAAAAATAATATTAAAAATGGAATAAAGAGACCTTTGGCAACATTTTCTTGCAAAAGAGTAAACTATCAGAGGAGCTAAAGGAAATGGAGGAAATAATGGAGGAGGGAGCATGGAGTGATGAAGAAAAAGAAAAAGAAAAATTACTTTTATCTGAATTACATACCATCCTTTGCAAGGAAGAAATGTATTGGAAATAGAAATCCTAGATTAAGTGGTTAAAAGAAGGTGATAGAAACACCAAATTTTTCCACATCTCAGCCACCATTAAAGAAAAAAATATCATATATAGGAAATTACAAGATCAGATGGTGACACGGTCACTGAGGAGAAGGATATTGCCGATACCATAATTATTTCTTTAAACATCTTTTCTCTTAGGAGGATCAACCCGATATAGATGCTACAAATGAAATGTTGATACTCTTTGAAGTAGCCATAAGTGAAGACAATAATAAATATTTTACAACTATACCATTATAAGAAGAGATTAAATTTATTGTCTTGATGATGGAGGGAGACAAAACCCTAAACATGATGATTTCCTAGCCTTCTTCTTCCAAATGTATTGGGACATTCATAAAAAGGAAGTGGTGGTAGCGTGGTTCAAGATTTTTTAAAATTAGGATATATGCTTAAACAAGTCATTCACACCTTCATAGCCAAGATTCCAAATAAACCAGGGGCTAATGACCTTGGTGACTTTAGGCCCATAGGCCTCTGCAACACATATTTTCAAAATATTCTCAAAGATTATGGATTTTCAAATGAGGGAGGTTCTCAACAATTTCATATCCCCAAAATTAGGAGTCATCATTCGAGAAGAAAATTAGGATAGAATCATATCCATACATGAAACCATTCAATCAGTTGAAAAATCCAAAAGATAAGCAATGATTATCAAATTGGATATGTAAAAATCATATGATAGGGTTTCATGGAAATTCCTATTCAAGCTTCTTCAAAAATTTTACTTTGATAACCACTTCATCAAATTGATCCAAGCTTGCACCACCACCTCTATGTTCTTAGTCATTATAATTGAAAACCTCGATGGTTTCTTCAAGATTGAGAGGGGCCTAAGGTAAGGTGATCCATTATCACCCTTCCTCTATATCATTATGGAGAATCCTTGAGCAGGATGTGTTCAAAAGATAGAAATGAAAGAATAATTGAGGGAGTCAAGGTTGCTAATGATGTTGAGAACCAATGCCTCCAACAATTTTGGATGACACAATTCTGTTTAGGTCAAGCATTTGTTTAGAAATTCTTTATTTCAAAACCATAACAAGGAAGTATGAGGAGGTCTTAGGTTAAAAAGTGAACTTTCGGAAGAGCTCGTGTTACTTCATCAATGTTAGTGAACAACAACAACATAGACTAGCCACCATCCTGAAATACAACATAAATAATCTTTCAAATAGCAATTGGGAATTCCCTTGTGTGGTTGTAAAATGGATGACACGAGTTGGAATAAAATTATTGAAAGGTTTCACAAAAAATTATCATCCTAGAAGGGCTCATTACTGACACAGGACAGAAAATCCCAATTGCTTCAAAGTTTAATGCAAGGAGTGGCCACGTACACCATGTCTATTTTTATTATGCCCCTAAAAATTAGAAAGGTTATTGAGGTATATAAAAAAGGTTTTTATGGTCAATGAATAAGTTCAAATCTAGGATATCTCGATATCTGGGAGATGTGACAAAACCCAAAGACAGAGGTGGCATTGGACTGAAAAATATGTAGATGATGAATCAGGAACTCATTGCCAAAATGGGATGGAGATTGCATAAATAAGAAGGCATCTGGGTTGACATCTTGAAAGTGAAATATTTTCATAATGTTTACGTCACTTTAATTTTTTTACTTCGATAAATATCTACCTAAAGGATCTATTTTTGGAACAATCTTGGTCAAACTAGGGAGTTGTTGACTAGAGGGATCAAGTGGAATCTGGGGAATGGCATGAATATAAAATTCTGGGAGGACCCTTGGATCAAAAATCAATCCTTAAAAATGAATATCCTTGGAGAGATCACTTCCAGTTTTATAAAAGGGAGATTGGAGAGAGGGTGTGTGACTACTTGATAGAAGAGAGAAAATGGAAAAATATTAATCCCCCAACAAACTACATTGGCCCTCTCCTTCCCTTTGAGACCCTCAATAATGAACTAAATTTTTGTCATATCCCTCCAAGACTAATCCAAGATGAATTGATATGGAGGAATATGGACTTTGGGAATTACGAAGTTAAATATGGATCTCTACTTAACTTTGAAAATTTTTAGGCTAATGATTACTTTGGAGGAAAGTTAGAAAAAATTTTGGAAAAAAATATTTTGGGAAGTTGTCCAAAAGAAAATTCTTACTATGGAAAAGCTAAGGAAAAGAGGCATGATAATCATAAACAAGTGTATCCTATGCAAAAACCAAGAAGAAACGACCAACCATATTTTTGGAATGTCCTTATGCTTTTCAGGTTTTTTCAGCTATGCTTGATATGTTTAAAATGTAGATGATTCTCCCAAGGGATGTCTCAAATCTACCAGAACAATGGATGTCCATTTATCATCATGATATTTTCAAGGAACTATGGAAATTTTCCTCCCACATACACTTTGGGAATCTAGATTGAAAGATAAATAATAGGATATTCGAAATCAGGGATCTAGCTTCAAGAAGGTGGTGAGGAAAATCAACCCAGGGACTTAAAGAAAATATTCAAATCATCAAAAGTAATTTGACCAAACCTCCCTCAGATTTAGAAATTTCTATTTTAAACAACTTAAATCTTAGCATCAAGAATGAGAGTAACAACAAAGAAGGGGAGGACTAAAAAAAGGTTAAATGGAAAAGTCCACCTATAAGATAGTGCAAACTAAACTTTGATGGCTCTTCCAAGCTTAAGGAGGGGCATGCTCGATGGGGGAGGGATAATATGGGACCATAAGGGAGAATGTCTTATGGTGTATGTTGGGCCAGTGGGGAATCATTCCAATAATCATGCCGAGGCTATGGATATACTTTGGGGTTTAAAGCTAAGTGGCACCATTAACATACAAAAATTATAATCGAAGGGGATTCCTTGTGCATGATCAATGCACATAAGGATAATGGAAGCACAAGATGGAAGCTTAATAATATTATTAAGGAAGCCAAATAGTTGATTTATCTTTCGAGAGGGTGAACATGTAGGATGTTTTTAGAAATGGGAATAAGAGGAAGATGGTTTGGCCAATCATGGTAATGAATTACCAAAAAAGGTGAGTTGGCAGAAAAAATACATACTCTAGAATAATATAAAAAATTGATTAATGAAGAAAATATATTTTGTGATAAGGATTCATGATTATTGGGATTCACAAGACATGATACGTGTGGAATTGCATCATTATTTAGGAAGCCTTTTTGTTGCCTATAAAGAGTTAATTATAATTTTTTGTCCTTTCCCTCATTCGGATTAATCTAGAACTATTTTTTTTGAGGAAAAACATGGGTGGTGAGAGAGTTTGTAATGAACCCATGACCTACATGCATCGAAAATGGATGCTACTTTTTGGAGGCTCTGCATTGGGGGGTTAGTCCAATTTCAAAAAACATGGAGGGCCATAATCCACAATGGTAAATGAATTTGGGAAATCCTAGGAGGATGGATGTTTCAAAATGAGGGGAACTAAAAAATTTGTTACTAAGGAGACCATTTATGAATCTACTGGTATGTATATTGGCGATGGCCTTAAAAATTTTAAGGACAAATCTAGAAGAAAGCATGAAATTTCAACTATTTTGGTCCTTGGGAAAATATCCTAATGTATGATGATGGAATAGCGAGAAATTTTTTTCATATCATTGGGTTGATGTGTGTCTTGTGGTTATGAAGTACCTCACACTTGAAGGTAAGTTCAGGAAGATATTTTCTTACCACTTGTCCATTTTGAATTTTCTGAGAAGAAATCAAGAGATGAGCTTCATTTTTTCTCCTTAGGTCCCTAACCTCCTCTATAGGTGACTACCAAAATGAAAAGATGGATACCCCTCTCCATCATGGCTTGATATTATTATTTTTTAAGAAAGGTAAAATCCCAATTTCATCCCAACCTCTAGAAAAAGGGAAGATGATTTTGATAACGAAACCCTTGGGACTCACATGAAACAAAAAGAAAAAGGGTGGGCATCAAGATGGTTATGTTGGCATTTCTGACATCCTTTATAACATGAAAAAGGGTGATAGAGACTATCAATAGTATCTCTAGAGTGGCATTGTTGAAAGAATGCTGACTAGGAATCCCACATCCTCATAATGGAATCCACAATGGAAACCATATTGTGGTTAATAAAAACACAGTGCAAGAATTAAAATATTGTCATAGGAAAATTTAAATTCAAAACATGAGAATTATAGGGTTTAATGTTGAGTTAATCATGTAGGAACATAGGATTTCAATTCTCCAATATCATATTGTTAAATTTCTTGCTATACAAGATGAGGGTAATATGTGTCTTGAGATGAGTAGCTCAGATGATGAAGAGATTAGGGAGATGGAGGAAAATAACAATGATAAAATTCCTAAAATACTCATCATTAAGTGCAAAGGGGTTATGGAAGTGGTCCCAAGCATGATAACCATAATCAAATCTCTCCCAAGTAAGATGGTTTGATGGTGACATTTTCCACCCTCTTCTTTTTTTTTATCCTTTCATGGGTTTGTTGATCTTGGTTCCTTGTAGGTCTAAGTATTTAGGTTTTTTTAAAGGTGAAATATTTTGTAGGTTCTCTACCGGTGTGGTATGTTTTGTTTTTTGGGCATTGTTGGTCAATCCTATTTGACTTAGTGTTTTTGTTTCTTTTTCTTGGCCTTTTGGCCATTTGTTTTGTGTTTTGTAAAGGGTTTTTGGGTTCCTTAAAAACCAACTCTTATTACCTTATCTAAAAAATAGATCATCAACATAAAAGATAATAATGATAATATGATTATTTTCAAAATTAACAAATAAATCATTATCATAACAATAGTTAGTGAAACTGAGATCCTGAAAGAAACTATTAATTTTATCATAGCAAGTTCTAAGAGATTGCTTAAGACCATAAAAATATTATCTCAGCTTACGTAGACATATAGTTCCTTACTAGGTTCTTCAAAACCTTTAGGTTGTCGCATGTAGATTTATTCTTTTAGGTCACCATTAAGAAATGTATTTTTAACATCCACTTGGTGAATCTCCGAACCATAGTGGGAAACCATAGCAAGAATAATTCTAAAAGTTCTCATATTAGTTGTATGAGATAAAGTCTCAACATATTCAATACTAAATTTTTGAGTGAAACCACGAGCTACCATCCTTGCCTTAAATTTATCTATTTCTCCTACATAGTTATACCTAACTTTATACAACCACCTTAATCTTGCAATGCTTCTCTTAGAAGGAGGAGGGACTAGCTCCCAAGTGTTATTTTTAATCAAAGAATTGTATTCATCTTTCATATCCTTAATCCATCTATCATCTTGACAAGATTCTTGAAATATTTTGGTTCAACCTCATATTGGGTCATCAAGGCATGGTAAGTATGTTGGCTATGAATTACCTTTCTAAGATTAACAGGATTAGAATCCTCAATAAGATTTTGAGTCCATTTAGGAATATTGGGATGCAACACATTTTGAGATGACTCCCCCTCAATATCCATCATATCTAGATCAGGATAATCATCCTCTTGAACTTTTGTTTCCATATTGTTAGGAGAAGGATTATTAGGATCTATTTTAGGAGAAACAGAGGAGGGTTCATAAGAAGCATCACATAATGTCTTTTCTAAGACATAAACATTCATGTTTTCAACTATGTCATGCTTGAAAGGGTCATAGACTCTTAAACCTTTTGTTTGACAACCATAACTAAAAAAAATACAAGAATATGAGGTTGTATCAAGTTTCTTCCTTTTAACTTTTGGAAAGAAGATAAAAGCAGGACTACCGAATATTCTTAAGTGCGAGATATATGGTTTTTGATTTGTCTATACTTCATGAGGAGTAGTTTGATGAAAAAAATTTATAGGAACTCTATTAAGGATAAAGACTGCGAGTACTCATGGATTCTTCCCATAGAAACCTAGGTATATTTGATGTATGAATATCTCTAAAATAGTCCTAATTTTCCTTTCTCGCAATGTCATTTTTTTGTGGGGGAATATGGAGTATTCAAATACCTTTGAATACCACATGACACATATAACTCACCAAAAATTTGTTTAAATATTAACCTCCATTATTAGTTCTAATTATTTTTATTTTCATATTATAAGCATTTTCAATGAAGGCTTTAAATTCTTGAATTTTAGACAAGGCATCAAACTTTTTATTAATGAAATAAATCCAGGTCATCCTAGAGAAATCATCAATAAATCATACATCATACAAATCTCCACTGAGAGAACGAACTTCAAGTGGACCTCTCACATCACTGTGAATCAACTCTAATAAATGAGAGGAATGTGGATCATGATGTTTGCAAAATGGTTCAACATGTCTCTTACCACATGTTTCATGATCATATTTCATCTTAAAGAGACCAATTACAAGATTTATGTGAGACATCTCATACAAACATCTGAAATTCACATGTCCTAATATTTCATGCCAAAGTTGAAGATCATTTCTATAGGAAGAAGAAAAGCAAGATTTAGAAACAAATCCATCAAAAATATATAATCCATTTTTCTTAATACCAGAAGTAATAACATTACTAAGATTATCTTTTACATACCATTTGTCTTGTAGAAAAACAAATTTACAATTTTATTTAGTTAGCTAAGAGAAATATAAAAGGTTATTTTTCAATTGAGGAATATAAAATAGATTCCTAATTATCCCATTTTCAATTTAAGATCCCCACAACCTTCAGATATAATGATTGAATTATCTCCTAGATATATAATTTCCTCACATTTAACAACATCTAAGAGAATACGAAAAATATAGGTCATATTCCTAGAGTCACCACTATCTAGGATCCATTAATGTTCATTTCAAGCTGAGAGAATAGTGTACAAGGAAATAGACTGCTCAACAATATTTGCAAGATTTTGTTTCTAATTTTTCTTTTGATTATCAGGGTTATTATTTCTAGTATACTTAATGATTTGTTAGTTTTCACATGACAATCAGACTATTTAAGACCAAAATTTTCACATTTATTACATGTTCCAATAAATTTGACTTTAAAGTTTTGATTGTTATTAATGAAGTAGATTTAGGACTAGATTTAAATCTTGATCTTATATTAGACTTCTGATTAGGATTACTATTATTTCTATTTTGAGAAGACTTACGATTTTAAGAGAACAATGCCTCGAGAAGTGCTATCTTTTGAATCAAACTTCTCTATTACTCATTCTTCTTGAATTAACAAAGAGGATAGAGTATCTAAATCAGGAAGATCATTCTCATTATGATATTTAGAGTTAAGAATGGAGATATAGTTCCTAATTTTTTCATGAATATTTATCTAAATAATGAAATATAGAATCTTATCTTGAAATAGTTCACAATTACAACCATCCAATTGAGCTTTAATGTTCTTAATTTTAGCTAGATAATTAACTATTTTCTCATCCCCCTTCATGGGAGTTGTAAACAATTCTAAAATTAGCTTAATTATCTTAGAAAGATGATTTCCTTCATGCATAGTTTCTAATTGTTTCTATGCATCAGCAAGAGAATCCATATGACCTATATGCATTAAAAATTCATCTTTTATGCTTTGCAATAGGATGGATAAAGCTTCATGTGATCTTTGAGAGAAGGAGCTAAGGTTTTCAAGATTTACAAGTCTTCTAGTGGGTCATTTTTCCACACCAGTTATAAGATCCCATAGATTTCTATCCATGAAACAAGATTTTAACCTTACTCTCCAAATACTGTAATTTGTTCCATTTAACAACTAACATTTGTCCATTGAGAAACTATAGGAATATCCATTCTAAGTACATTTTAAAAAAGTAGAGTGTAGCGGATTACAATTTTAAATAAAATGGATTTATATTGATAAAGATTTATCCAAACAAGGTTCAAGAACCAAGAAATAATTCTTTAGAACAAAAATACAAGCTACGAAAGACTACAGAGCAGAGGGGAAAAAGTTATAAACATTTTAAACTTTGAAATCTGTAGCATAAAGGAATTAGAAACCCACGGTACAAAGAAAGATTTTATACCCCTGGAATAAAGAAAATATTTAAACTGTGGAGTAAAGAAATTTCAAAAACCTCTAATACAAAGAAAGTTTTGAAAAATCAACAGACAAGGAATATTTTGAAAAAAACCCTCGGAAAAAGTAGGATATGACACATGTTAGAGATAAAATCAAAACAACATAACTTGTGTTGTCTTTCCAAAAAAATTCTAAAGAAGATCTCTCGGGAAGACGTGAAGTCCCTAGAATTTAATCAAAACAAATAGATTATCGGGTCTGCAACAAGGTTTAAAAGTCAACAAAATATGTGACAAAAAAATAAAGGAACACGTGGAAAAAACTAAAAAAAAAAGAAACTACGAAAGAAAAATACACATGGTGCTTTGTTATTAGTTGAAACTTCACAAGATACAAATAATAACTTGAAGAATATTTGATAGTAAAAACAAACTTAAAAACCGCACGCACGTATCGTTAACTTATTGGATCAATTTTTTCACTTTGGCATGGTTATAACAAAGGAAAACCCAAATGTGAAAGATCATCTACACGTTCTATTGGTTCATAAGCTGAATAACTCTAATAAATACTTTAAAAAGGTGAAAAGTGGTGGCTTAATCTTATTGGTTAGCCATTGACATGTTTAACAAAATAATTGCGATGTGAAATGTGAAAATACTTTGAGCTTTTATTTTGAGTCAGATTTTCCATGGGTCGAAATAAAACAAAATATCGACAACATGAAAAGACTTGGTTCAATTATATTGGATCGAATTTTGCAAGTGAGAGAAGAAGCTAACAAAAGACTAATTTTGTAAAATATGAAGTGACTTGGATATTTCTTATTGGATTGGATTTCTCATGCAATAGAGGAGAGATAACACAAGTTTGATTTTAGAAAGAGTGTGGAATGACCTTATTTACTTGCACATCACAACTAACAAAGAAAATCAATAAAAAAAGAGTGACAAAGTGAAGTTAGATGGATTTTAATGATTACCTTGAGCTTTAAAAAATGAAAATATCTATTAAAATACTAAAAATGTGAAGCTAGATGAAACTTAATGATTGTCTTGAGATTTGCAAAAATGAAAATATCGACATGAGTGAGCTCCCTAGACTTATCTTATTGGTGAAGGTTCGCAACAACAAACCTTGTAAAAAATAAGATTTTTAATGTTGATGCGAATTGGAAGAATCGAACTAACTAGATCTAATAAAAACTTTTGGATCCACAACCAAATATAGCTACTACAACTATAAAAAGCATGTAAAACTTAAAAGAACTTGCGGGCGGTGGATTTAAAATATGAAGTACCAAGAATAGGTCGCAGAAACACAGATCTATGCACGCAAATGCACAAACAAGATCTAAATAGATAATTAACCAATATTTCAAAAATATATGCGCGAGATTAAAAATATTTCCCGTGATTAATTTGAATTCAATGGGGAACAACTATGGTTTTGAATATCTAAAAATAAACTTAAAATTTCGTCACTCCTACAAATCAAAAGCATCCATATTGATCTTGCACATGCATAATCACCAGCTCTAATACCATGTTAGGTAAATGAAGAGAAGATATAATTAACAAATTATAGATCCACAGAATAAATTTCTAAATATTATAGATTATGATGTGCAGTTAAATTAACCATAGATTTAGTTGATTATATATTGTAGATTACATAATGTAATAACAAGAGTTGAATGCAAATAACAAAAAAACTAAATGAGATAGAAGACACTTGATTTAAGTGGGGAAACCCAAAGGAAAAAACCCCACTAAAATAAATCACTTCCTTTATTAATAATTTCACAATTACTTTAACCCAACACTTCCACATTGATCCTTGGTCTCACGTGAGAAAATAATTGCGAGACATGTATCTTGCAGTTTTACGGTTCATTTATATAAAATATCTTGAGCATTGACATTTAGTATGTGTCTAACTCAATATCAATACTTTAAGGGATCATCCTATATATAGGATGGGTGAACGGTCTTACACCGTCTCACTCTTTATTAAATACCAACCTTAATTTTATTAAATAAACTTTTAAATAAAGGAGTTGTGAAGTGGTGGTCCACGAGAAGGTGTCCCCACTTGACATTATTACCCCAACATAAAATACTACGAAGTTATTGAATCCGTTCAAAGTTTTGAATTCACATACGCCTTTGAAGGAATCCATTGAAGTATAGAACTCACATTGAAAGATGTTTAACCTTGAAAATGTGAGGGAGTGGAGTAAGGGGCAGCACTAGGAAGCCATCAGTGACACATGTAAATGATAACAAGTCTTGAAATATGGGGAATGTGTCGGAGAAGAAATTACTAAAGCTATAAAAGGAAAACATTTTTTCTAGAAAACAAGGGAACAATTGTCAAATAGATTAGAAATGGAAAGATTGTTACATGCTTCACAAATATGCTAACTTGATCACTTCTTTAAATGATTTTTTTGTAAATTGTAAATAGTTGGAGTTACCCAATTAATCAACATTTCATTTTACATATTGTATGATGAATAACTCAATATAATGATTGGGAGTTACTCTTTCAAATATAGATCTGTGATATTTGAAGATCCTTAATTAAAAATAACTCCCCATTTGTTTCATTATGTTTTTCATTTTCCCATGGATGATGAACATGTTATGGAGCTGTTTTTGTAACCCAATTTTATGGATTATTTCGTTGCAAAAGATTTTGATCTTTTTCCTATTGAGTTATTTAGGGAAAAGGTTTTTGTATAGATAATTTAATAAACAAGCGTATAAAATTAATGTGTGAGGTTTTTCTTGCAACATTATTCCTTTATAAAAGGAATAAAAAAATATCTATGTGGATGATTGTTTATGTTTTTAAACTTTTGAGAGGGGAAAGATTAAATTGGGCTACATGTATTTCTTCTAGATTTAAAGATCAATTACACAAAATATTTCAAAATGGGTTTTGCACTTTTACTTGTAATTTATATATTATGATATTAAATTATTTGATTTTGTCAAATTTATTGGATGGACAAACACCTTACTATCCTTCCATTTATTATATTACAAATGAAGTTGGTACTCTTACAACTAAATAATTGGATAAAAATATTGAGGTCGAGAACTATTCGAAGATTCAACAAGAAACTTTATGTTCATCAAGAGGATGAAGGTGAAGTTTCACAAGTGATCCCTTTAAAATGTAGAAAAATATATCCATAAATATGAAAATTGTACTTGTACTATGTAGATGATGATGGTTATAGTAATGAAGATGATAATGCAAAGGAAGATGATAAGGAACCATTGCGTTATGAGTTTTATAAAAAAATAAAGAAATATAAACTCCCACATCAGCAATAGAAACATAATTTATGCCAAATCCATTGATAGTTCAAGTAAGTCCTAACATACATAATAATGTAGTGGCTTAGCCAATAAAAATATAGAATTTGATGAATAGGATATAAAGTACAAGAGGATAGTCTACCAAAATTTTGGGTGTAAGACCTTATAAGGCTAGCATCCACAATTATGAAGACTTTGATTTTTTTGACAATCCTAAGAAAATGGATATTCTAATATATACTATGATAAAATAATATATGGAAGTTTATAATGAATAATAAGAAACATGGAATTGAAGCTAGAGATGAAGAAAGTCGCGACACTAATGTTTGGTTTGTAATTTAATCAACAATTACTATAGACACTAAAATTAGGTCACACTCCCCTTTTGTCCCTCGACATATAAGCACCCTTTATTACATTTACCTAGCCATGACCCCCCTTCACCCCACTAATATTAATTTAATTAATTTAATTTAATTAATGCATTATCCTCACTATATTTATTATTTAAATAATATCTACACATACAGTTCACTTAGACACCTCACCAAGCCAACTCAACCTAAGACCTATTCTTAGTAAGTTACCATAACTAACTAAGACTTACCCAAACCCTAAAAATCAATGCCTACATTCCCTCTAACCACATTCCCACATGCTCACAAGAAGCTCCCAGTCTAATCCACGGGATAATGACATGAGATCCAAGGAAATCAGGAGGATCTCCCTAGTTTAGTAAACCTAGGAAATCCCACCTTGACCGACATCGGTTACCCCTAACCGTCGCCGGTTAAGCCGAAACCATCATCGAGTTACCATTTTAACCCCAAAACAACCTTATTCTCAAGGTCGAAGTTGGCAAACATTGGGAGAAAGTTGACGAACAAGAACACATCTCAGAGAGATAACGCATCTTCAGAGAGCCAATTCCAATGAAAACTCACATCCAAGGAAGGAGATTGAGCATCTTCTCCTGCACAACCATCCCAACCATGATCTGATCTATCCAAGACAAGAGGAGTGTACATGAAGACCATGTAGAAACTTTTCTTCAATTGGTGACCACTTGTAACCTTCAAACCCATCATCAGCACATCCATACCTCATACACAGGCCTTCAGGAATGAAATCCAAGTAAGTACAACATCATACTTTCCTAGCCATTTCATTTCTTCATCATTTTTATCATCTATTGTTTACCTTGCCCCTATTGACCTTCTCCATATTTTCACCTCCATATACCCAGTAAAACCTCACAAAATCCTACCCCAGTCACCCAATACCTCGTCCCTACCAACCAAAGTCCTTTGTGAAATCACAAAGGAAACCGAAAGCCTATTGTGTGACGTCTCTAGATCTCACAAGTGCATTGCACTGCCTTTGGTTATACCTAACCACCATTGGTCACCCCTAACCGACACCGGTCTCTGTGTTTACCCACACAACCCTGAATAGAGACCTACCCACCTAATTTCACCTCACCCTCATTCACCTGTGACCTACCCGAGACCTTTATCAGACCTGCAAAGACCCAAAACCAATCATTTGACCTTTGGATTCTATTCTAGCTTAGCCTGTTAGATTAGATCTGTTTCTTATTGTGTTTTTAAGTGAGATACCTAAATCATTTCAAAATAACAATAGGATTTACTTTGTTTACAGCATTGAATTGTTTAAAATAGTGGATTGACAACCATCTAGGAAGTATCATACTTCCCAGGATCTAGCTTACACTAGGTAATTCACTACCCATATTGTTTAATTCTTTCTGGTGGTCTTGTTTTCATTACAGGTAGTTCCTCCTAGCCAAAGGGAAGCTCTCACGATTAGCTATGGATTCGAAGTCATACACACGTAACAACCCATCAACCGACATTTGAACAGGTATTCCTCCTATGCCCATTACCCTATTTGTTTTGTCAACACTTCAAAGAAACAATCTAAGAAAAAGGTGAAACATTTTGGCACGCCTGGTGGGACCCATCCGGGTTCCTTGCATTTCATTCATTCCTAGGAAAAATTGTGTGTTTGTTTCCCTTCTAAAAAGTGTACACACTAATTTTCTTCCCTGGTAATCCACCTCTTCTTTCTATTTTCTCTAAAAGAAAATTTTCTTTTAGTGTAATTAAAAAGAATCATTTCTTCATGTTTTCTACATTATAGTGAAAGAGCATCCCTCTTCCTCTTCATCTTATTGTGTCATCCAATTTCACATTTTCAATTTCGGTTTAAAAACAAGTGCATTCCATTCTAATTTATTGCATTAGATCACATTAATTGAGGGCAACCTATACGCTAGAAGTCATGACCAGCTGATGGTTGACAAACGAATCGTAGAAAAGCACTTCTATCCTTTTCTCTTTCTCTCGAGTCTTACCAAACCACACAAAAATTCAAAATACATACATTCTTAAACAACATCCTACTTGGAAGAAGCTGTAGGTGATCACACGATCACGACATAGTGGGCACCTAGCTCACTGCTCGATGAGTCATACTTCAAAGCGAAGCCCACCCCCACCATAACATACCTAAAACCTCACCCTTTAGATCTCTTTCTTTGTAGAAATCCATCCTCGAGAAAAACCTCTATTTCATAATTCATGTGTTAGTACTTAAATAACATAAGCTACACAAACATAATAGAAAAGGCACTCCTAGGATCATATTGTCTTAGTGTTTTTGCTTGGCTTGCGTTTTGAGGTGAGAGATCACGTTCGTCACTTTCTTGTTCATCCTTGCATGATCCTCATCATAGTTAGTGTATTCCGTCTTCACCTGAGTGTGCCTGGGCCATATCATCATCATTTCTAGAATTGCGGGTGCGATTCTACATCAGATTATATAATTCACAACCACTTTCTTTCATCATTGTTTCAATTTCACAATATCTGTCATTGGTTACCTCTTACCGCCATGGGTTATGCTCAATCGAAAGTCAGGTTCTAGGTCCTTTTGCTAACCTACTCAAAAGGACATATTACTTCACTTTCTTCCACTTTTCACAGTCTCTGTCACTATCATTATTCCCATTGACATTTTAAACATCTTGATTCGGCATACTGCCAGATTTTACATTACGCCTTGTTGTTTACTCACTTTGTCCATTTTCTACAGATGACCAAGCGAGTGGTTACCTCTTACCAACATCAGTTTTCTAACCAACGATAGGTTATCCTGTTTGATTCCAACCACCGGTTGGTACTTTATCCATTTTTATCACCAAATTCACCTATTCCTGCTATTCTCTATATCATTTACAAAGAAGCAACCCTACCTGATCAATACTAGTTCACATGGTGTGACCGAAGATAAGAAAACGCTCTCTTATTTTGTGCCGTTTCAACCACTCCCACCTAGTCCTTCACGACCTTCTATTTTATCACCAGCCATGGATCCCATCTAGCCTACTACTATCACTACTAGAGATGAGGAGTTCACATGACTCCTTGACCAGAACCCTGCCGCCTTGCAGTTTTACCTTTCCCACTTGTCCACTCAAGACGCCTTAGGTTAGTTGATATACGGCATGCCCGTATCTATCCCCCAAATCTCACACCCACTTCCGCATTGGCCCCATCTAGCTCCATGTTGCCCGCATCCACCTTACCCCAGTCATTTCATAGTTAGGTTCTATACCTGTTATGACTACCACATTTGTTACCTCTGTGGCACCCATCACATCCACCATACCCTTGACGACTACCCCAAACACAACCTCATCTGCCCCTAATGTCTCATACATACCTATAGCTACATTCCCACCTCTAGTGTCGATGACCCCTACCCCATTTCAGAATGTGGTTCTTTCCATTCCATAATCATTAGCTCCTATTGCCACTAGGGTTACCATGACCCTTCCACCCCCATATACATACTACCAACAACCTCCTCTTTCATCCATTATTCATTTCGGGTATGTACCCCTATTTCACTAACTTCTTCTCCACCACCCTACGTGGTAGACCCATACACCGGAGTGCCACCCCTATTATATGCCCAATTCCAACCTCCTCACTCTACGGGAGGTATCCAATCATCACAACCCACCAATGACTTAATTAAATTGATTTTGGAAAATATGCGGACATTGGAGGCATTAGTTTTGGATCTCGCAACACTCTCACCTACAATGGGATTTGCAAAAAACCTATTCACCCATCCATTCCTATCCGTTCATACCCTGTGCATTGGGAAATGCCTAAATTCAACCATTTCAATAGTAAAGAACACCCCGATAACATGTGTGGTCATTCAAACACAGGTGTTATCTAATCGTTGATGATGATGCCTTGATTTTGAGAACTTTTCCCATGTCCCTCACTGGACTTGCATTAGATTGGTATAGTGGTTTACCTAAACACTCTATATCCTCATTCAATCAGGTAGCCTAAGCCTTCTTGCATCATTTCTCTATCAATATTGTCAAGAAGGTTACCATGACCGATTTATATTCCACACGTCAATATGAGGACGAATCTATCATAGATTTTATCACTCACCGGTACAACCTGATCATTCAACTTACCTTCCAATTGCCATAAACTAAACTCATCAAGCTCTTCACATGATCCTGTACTAGACATATGTCCCTGACCTTGCAGGTCCAAACCTTCCAAACATTTGATGAGGCATTCACTATGACATGAAAGTTAGAGATTCAGGCCATCGAAGAGAAGAAAATCCAATTACCCAATAATAATTTTGCATTCAATTAAAATGATACCTCTTCCTCTTCCAAACCACAAACCAATTATTCAAAGCTAAGGACACTGCTAGCTAGAACGGTGGTACTCAAAGCCGGCCTAGCTCATCCGTTGAATTAGGCTACACCCTCATCTAATCTCTCACCTGTCCAAACTTTTTGATTCAGACAAGAGCAGTAAAAATATACCCCAATTGGGGAATCTTACTCTTCTGTCTTAGAAAATCTTATCAAAGCTAGAGCCATCACATTTCCACCCATAAAACCAAACACATTGGTTTTGACCCTACTCGCCTCATGCCTGCAAGGTATAAAGAACATGATTTCTGTAACTATCATCGAGTAAAGGGTCATAGTGATAGAAACTACATCACTTTCAAGAATATTGTCCAAGAAATGTTCGAGAAAGGCGAGTTAACTGTGGATAATCCCAATGCCACCCCCAACCAAAATCTACAAATATTTAAAAACCATTTCCCAACCATGCCCCATCATCCAATCAAACTGGTGAGACATCCACTCATGATACCCATACCCATGAGGTTCACGCTATCTTTAATGAGGTACCTTTCACCTTTCAATTACCTCACATCCCTTTCATAGAGGAGATCCTAGCTCGAAATCCTCCTTCCACATTGGAACCAACCTCCCCCATTCCTTCACCAACGAGAGGAACACCTTTCATCTCCTTCATCCCCTAGGGTAGGGTCTTACTGCTAACATAGAGACCATCCCACCCCTAGCTTCTCCACTAAGAGAACCTTTACCTACAGTACCTCCTCCACCCATAGAGGAGTACCCACTACCTCCACCACCCATAGAGGAGCACCCATTACCTCCTCCACCCAAAAAGGAGCACCTATCCATACCTCCACTTTTAAAGGAGCTTCCATCATCTCCTCCACCCATCATAGACCCAGTTGAGATACCTTTTCCTCTTATCGAGCAATCTCCATCAGCTACCCAAAATCCAATCAGACCTACTTTCGGCTCTCTTACCCACGAAAGCTAAAGCTAGCCAATTCCCCGTCTCTAAGACATATTTTACGAGAATTCCCATTAGGTCCTCACCAACTCCAACCATAGACATGCCATTCTCACATTTGGCCATTCTCAACATAGATGCAGAGATCCCTCACCGATACCTCCACTATCTACCAAAATGCATTTTGACCCATCACACTAAATACAACCACTATTGTTGCAACCCCTTCCACGATACCCATTAGCACTCACACCACACCCTTACCCATAACTCAACCTACATATAAACCCAAACCCATACCCACAACATTTGCCTTCACTAAACCTATTACCACTTTAGGGGTCACCCTGACCACCAGCCTTATTCATCCACCTATTAAATTGGATTTAGCTACATCCTCCAATGTTAATACCACACCTACTTTGACACCCAAACTAAAGAAACAAACTCCTCGACCTCATACCCCGACCGCACCACTCACGCCCGCACTTGTCCCATTTTCCTTAAGACCTCATCTACCCAACATGGTCAAGAAACCTTCACCCATCCATAAACCAATAACACAACCCATTCCTTCCTCACATACCTCTAACCTACCTAGACACACAACATGACTCACACCCACACCTGCAGTATTTTTACCACCAATACCTCCAATACCTTCAACTATTATGCTTTAGTCATTATCCCTCACACCCCAAGTACGACTGTGTCATCTACATTCACAAACCCCGTTATCCTTGTGGATAACTTTCCCTCTTCCTCCATCATCGATTTTCCTTCTAGACCTTGTACAACCACATCATCTTTACCCAAGAAGGTGCAACCCAAAACAAAACCCCACAACCCCAGAACAAGGTAGTCAAAACAACCCCACACTCTCCTACCCATCAATCTACTAGAACCCTACCCAAACAAACTCGGCCGATACCTCAAACCACATCGGCACCTAAACCCATAGCTTGACCTATTCCTCCTCTTCTAAGAATAGTCCTTGACAATCAACCACACCTACACCCAAACCCACGTTCACTTCCCATTGTGATCCACTAGCGAGGTCATATGCCAAAATTTTAACCACAATCCTCGAGACTTCGTCATCACATTACCGCCACTCCGACCTTATGACCCCCTCAAACCCAAGCCAAAAGGGTTTGATGATACTAAATTTTTGCATACCATCATGTGCTTTAGGGCATGATGTGGATAATTTTAAGGCCTTGAAACCATCCTTATCCAATTCTGTCCACCGAAACAAACTTTGATGATGACAAATTTCTCAACGAGGATCCCGCTTCACTAACACCCATCCCTACACTCCCACTCAATAGCCACAACCTCCACCCTCACAGCTCCAGAGCCACACCCAAGATTTGAAATTAACATGGTTCGCATTAGAGAACGTTCGCACGCCACTACCCAAATGTCATTGTGCCTAGCTAACCTCACAGGATTTTCTCCTCGGTAGGTTTTTTCCCTTCATGTCATTATACCACTCACCCTACACCTTCTCCATTTGCCAACTTCCCTCAAATCAACATGATACATGTCACTACATGTGTGCAAAAGGGTAAAGAAAAGGCAACTAACCCACCAACCAATCCTATACCCAACATACCATCTACACCCATACCTAAAATAACTATCTCGTGGCCCCACGTACCCCATTTCTAATGGTGTCACACATCACACCATGCTCAAATAATTAGACCAATCTCCCCTCAAAATTTCCTTATATGACCTCATCCAAACCTCAAAATCCCATCATGAAGCCCTCATGGAGGATCTTCAATATATTAAGGTTTTACCAAATGACCCTACACCCGTAGCCTCCATTACCATACCTCATCATGTAGCCTCTCTCACCAAATTACCACCTTCATCTTCACCTCACCTTGCTCACCAAGTGGCCTCCCTTAGCTTCTCGGAGGAGGAGATTATGCCACACCAAAATGATCACCCAAACCCAGCCCTCTTCATCTTTGTCCACATTGATGACATACAGTGTACGTCATGTGATGATTGATGGAGGTGCTTAGCATTTACATCATTTCATCCCATGCATTTTATCATCCGGTCATGTTGCGTTCATTCAATGATGCTATCACCTCCACACTAGGCACTATCATCCTTCATGTTTGCGTGGGCCCATGCACTGTTCCATAATTGTTTTACATTTTGGAGGGGGAATTCCAATATAACTTGTTTCTTGGTAGGCCCTAGATCCATGTCATGGGTTACATTCCTTCCACTTTGCATCGTTGTGTAAAGTTTGAACATGAAGGAAAAACTTATACCATTTCAGCTGACCCATCACCTTTCAAAACATGCAACATGCTTTACTAACCTAATGATATGCTCATACCTGTCATGTCATCTACCTCCATAACCACTACCACTTCACTTACACCTCCACCTACCAGTATAGCCGCTACTCTCACCACACATACCTCCTCCATTCCTGCCACTGCCATAACCTCCACGGCTGACCCATTAGCTTCCCAATCCATTAACTCCACCTCTGCATCAACCTATGATACATCATCAATTCTAGCTACCTACATACCAACCACTAATCCCTTGGAAGGTGTTTTTCAATGCCTCACGCTAGGGATTACCGCCTATATAGTGTTAACACATTCCTTACTCTGCATGAGTATGGAATCCTTCACCAACACCCGCTATGATCACCGTATAGGAGAATGCCTCCTTTATGGTCCTCCTCATCTTCGTACTAGTCTCACCTATGGGGGACTTGATACTACCACTTACACACCTAAACCACCATCACAACCTCACCCATTTTCCCTCGACTTCCAATCGCCATTTCACTCACACCATCCTACATTTGTGCATGGAAGGGTTTTCATTTTGGATTTTATGAGAAAGGCCACTATATTTTTATTCCATATACCACCCCATGAACATAAAGACCTTAGTGGTATCGGCTTCCCGAACCTCCTACCAAAAAGGCCCACATTGAACTCATTGAAGACCCTAGCCCTCCTCCACCTTCATCTTCATCACTACCTTCACCCACTCCACCTTCATCACCACCCTCACCGACAAAGTTGATGGATCCTGAATCTATGCCCCCTAACTTTTTTTTTTCAGTAAAATCATTTCCTTGGGGCCTTTGACTTATCAACGCGAAGGCAAGGCCCCTTCCACTCTTCCATTCTTGTATCCTGAGATGATTGATGACGACACACCTACAATTAACATCATTCAATTTCAAGATGATGAATCCATACTCAATGTCGGGAGACGAAACCATATTGAATGAATCGACTACCGAGATCAACATTCATACTCAAGATGACCCACACATCCTAAAGATAGGATAATCTCTAGATGCTACTTGAACAGAAGCCATCACTTCTTTCTCTACGAGATCATAACCATGCTTTCACTTGGTCTTACATAGACATTCCCAGTATTGACCCCACCATAGTGTTCCACAATATCGTAACTATTCCTGATGCTAAACCTATCAAATAAAAGATGAGGAAAATACACCCTCACATTGCTCTTCTCGTCAAGGAAGAACTTCAACGCCTTATTTCCGTTTGCTTCATCCTACCCATTGATTATCCTTGTTGGATTTATAACATTATCCCTATCACTAAAGCAACCGAGGGACTCCGCATTTGCACAAAATTATGTGACCTCAACCTCACCTTCCCAAAAGATGACTTTCCTTACCGGTATTGATCAACTGGTTGACCTCACCACTTTGGTCATGAGATTCTCTCACTCATGGATATCTTCTCGAGTTATAACCAAATTTTACTTTCCCGGAAGATCAACACAAGACCGCATTCATTACCCTTTGGGGAACCTTTTGCTATCGAGTCATGCCTTTTGGCCTTAAAACACTAGTGCTACATATCAGCATGCTATGACTTACATCTTGTTATCCAAAATGAGCCCCTGCTCATTTTGTGGCTAACTCCCTTCATTCTTCCCTCTCTTGTGCCTCAGTCATAATTTTTTGCTTTTAAGGCACTCAAGACCTTCTGGAAATGGCACCATTGGATAAAAAAATTTCTCAACTTTCTAGAAAGTAAAAGTTTTCCTCCTAACTCCACGTATTTTTGAAGTTATGGCTCGGTGGAGATTTTGTGGGAAATTTTCCCTTGAAAAGCCCGAGCCAATAAGATGAGGCCACATGTCCTCGGGAGGGCGGAGGGCGGAGGTAAACTTGGAATTTTTACCAAGTGTTTGGCAAGGTTTCAAAAGGAATATTTCACCCGAAGGCCCGCCAGCCAATTGGATCGTGCCACATGTCCAAGGGGAAGAAATTAGGAAAATTTCCTAAGGGTTGACACAAACAAAATTTTCAATGCCAGGCCCGCATCCAATCCCATTGTGCCACGTGTCCTTAGGCCAAAGGAGTGGCGGAGGGTAGAGATAAAATTGAAAATTTGGCAAAGTGTTTCGGTGAGAGGAAAGGAGAAATTTTTTGTTGGCAGGCCCGCGTCCAATGGGAGCTTGCCACGTGTCTCAAGGGGCATCGGAGTTTCGGCCGCCGGGGAGAAATTGGGAATTTTTCCCAAAGGTTAGCGCAAAGAGAAATGTTTGCCCCCAAGGCCCATGTCCAATGGGAGCACGCCACATGTCCCAAGACTAGTGGAATGCGGGGGAAAGTTGGGAATTTTTCCCAAAGAAAAGTTGAAGGAAATATTGAAAGGGAGAATCCGCCCCAAAACCTGAGCCAATCAAATCACGCCACGTGTCCATGTGGCGCAAAAAATGCAAGACAGGCCCGCAGGGAAAAATGGCAGAGAAATCCCATGTCTAATGGGGTTTTGCCACGTGTCCAAGTCATAAAAATGGTCAACAGTGATGGAAAATTTAAGAGAAGATGCCCGCGGTGAATCACATCTTGCCACATGTCCTCAGGTCATCGGCCCGGCGGAGAATTTTTGGAAAATTTTCCAATGGCCAAAACGGTGGAAAATGAAGCCACGTAAGGTCCGCTTCAATTAGAATGTTGCACATGGCACCAAGAGTGGCGGGATGTGGAGATTTTTGGGAAATTTTCCCAAATGCAAAAAAGTGGGAAAATTTCAAATTTTTGGCCCGCCAACCCGTTTTGGCCCTATTTTGCCCTAAATTTTCAAACGACCATAACTTTCGATCCAGAGCTCGAGTTTTTCACGTTCTTTATATCAACGGAAAGCTAGTGAAATTTTATACATGAATCCAGGATCAATTTTGTAGTTTTATGGATTTTGTAGAGATAAAAATGGAAAAATCCTCTGACACGTGGAAATCAATAGAAATGACATTTCAACCACCATTTTTAATGAAGAATGGCTCGCATTCTCTCCTAGCATGGTGAAAAACATTAGGAATGGACCTGTAAGGATGCCCATGCTATTTTATTGCATTTTGGTCGGTGGTTGAATCTCCTCTCACATTTTTCCCACGTTTCTCTCTCCTGGGCTCGTTTTTGCATTGTAAAAGCTAGATTTGGCTCATTTTTTTTTAGGGAAAGGACATTGTTTATGTTTTAGAGGCTCCCTTTTTCACCCTATAAAGTGATTTTGTGGAATACCAGACCTTTTTTCAAGGCTACAACAAATTTTCTACCTTTCTGTTGATGTAATGCATGTATTTTGATATTAAAAAATGACATTGCAAGCTCTGTGAATGAGTTTCAGTCCTCTCTTGTGTTGTTTGATTTACCCATGATATTTCATTACATTTTATTAGTTTTTGTATGATGTTTTGTTGCATTTCTATAATCTGTGTCAATCTGCAGAAGTAAAAAATTCTCACCACTCCCTTGGTGCATCACCTTATCAGTATTAGTCTCATTTTTCTTTCATTCTCTATCTATGTCCCCTTGGAATTTAGAGTAGGAATTAGGAATTTAACCCTTTGTAAATTTCATGAATATACCTGATAAGAGGAGTTGAGGAACTAGCCTCTAACCTAGAGATTCTTTTCCCATTTTTACAAGTCCCACACTTGGGGAAAAGATTCAATGTTGTGCAATCACACTGGATGTCAAAATGTCAAACTAGAGATTTGATCAACATACAAGGGTGCTTGATGATTTGCACTAATAGTTTTGTGCACGCCTTAGGTGGGAACTTAGAGGTCTTGATTTTCATTGCAACAAAATTAATGTGTATTTGTTGCAAGTCTCGGCTTAAAAGAGCCCCTGAATTGCACATCTGGCAACTCCAAGGAAGAAGAATCAACTAGTTTTAGTAGTGCAGACCTGAAAACTCATGAGAAGAATCACCACAAGGTCAAGAGTTGGGGAAGAAGAGGTGTTGTTTGAGTATCTACAATTATCTCCAAGAAGAAGGCAAAGAGGAAGGAGAATTCAAAGGTCTCCATCTCCACCAAACAAAACTCTATCAACTCCTCCACCTGGTAGGCCTTTCATTCAATCAACAAGGGTTCTAAGGCCAATCATAATGGCACAACACAACCCCTATGTCAATTTCACTGGAAGCAGCCCACTTGCTCTTAATGCACAAAATCCAATCCTAGTTGCAGCATTGAAGAACATTCCATACTTTACTAGAGAGAATCAGACCACTCCTGGTGATCATGTCAAAGATATTTCTAATATTTGTGCAATCCATGAGATTGATGAGATGTAAGTTGTTATCAAACTACTGGCATCTTCATTCAAAGGGAAAGATTTACAATGGTTGAGTCGTGCCTCGGGTTCTATCCAAAATTGGAACCAGCTATGTATAGCCCTCCATGAGCAGTTTGGAGAAAAGGGAGATAACTTGTCCCTTTTGGAATAATTGACAACCATCAAGAGAGATCCCAATGAGCGGTGTCTGACTTCAACTTCAAGTTTCAAAGGACTTGGGAGAGAATTCCAATGGCAGTAAGGCCAACAAGTAGAAGGTTCTTTTCTATATTACCTTAAAGCTTTAAATTCTAATATTTCTATGTTAATTCAATCCATGGGAGGCACAACTATCCTCGCTACTTATAGCATTGCCATTAGAGATGAAAAGCTGTTTGATTTAAAGTGGAAAGCTAGCTCCTAGGCCTCCAATGCCATTATATCCAAGTTTAGAGGGTCAAGCACTAGTCAAGTGCCTATTTTAGCTCCTATTCCCACTCCTAGAAATCAGAATTCAAGTGAAGCTTCTACTTCATCTCCTAGTGCCTCAAATGAACTTCAAGAAGTCATGAAGCAATTGTAAAATTTAGGTAATGAGCTTATTACACTCAAGAGGAAGCAATCCCAAGGTTTTAGACCTTCTTTCCAGCCTCAAGCTCATCCTAACACGAAGCCATACCAGCCCCAAAGACCACCCAATCTAGTTGCAAATCAAAATCAAGCAAGACCTCCTACCAACAGACCATTTCAGCCCTATAATCCCAATGCTACATCTACCTCTAAAGCAATAGTACCAGTGTAAAACAACATAGCTCAAGAGTATGATTGGTGTTTCCCATGCAATGAACCTCACAACCAGTCTGTGCTTCAACGGTGCCTTAAATCAAGCATTAATGGTGACAAATCTTTGGTGTGGAGGGTGAAGGGAGTCGAGGAAATAACCAACAATAAGAAACATTCCAGCAACAATCAGCTCCAAATGATACCACACTTGTAAACTGGTAGGTAGAAGATTTTTATGGCATGAATAAAACAATCTCCCAAAGTGTTGAAGCCAACACAAATTAAAAAAGGATAAATTTGGGTGAAGAACAGCCACTGGCTCCAAGTAATTCACAACCTTCCACCACTCCACAAATTATTGGCAAACAAAATGCAGTTCCAAACATGCATGGACTGCCTAAAACAGCTCCTAGGCCAACTCAGATGCCACTTGTTGCTGCCCATATGCAAGGAATGAATGTGCAGGCCAAGGGACAGCAGAGAGATGCTTCATCTCCATTCAACATCATTGATCAAATGAAGAAGACAAATGTAAACATATCAATGTGGGAATCACTATCCATCCCAGGCTAAAGAGATTTGCTACAAGCTACCATGAAGGACTGGTCAACTTTAAATCAGTAGGTCTAAATGCAAGGGAAGGTACTCACAAATGCCACCCGGCTGGGGAAACATGGAGGACAGGAAGTAAAATGTTGAAGCCCCCTCCATTCTATGTTTCATTGATCATTGGAAACCATTTAGTACACAACTGCATTATTGATTCCAGAGAAAGTAATTCAGTAATGCCCAAGAAAATAGCTGATCAATTCGGGATTAAATATGAAGTCATATCCAAAGGGGTAGTGCAATTGGATGGGACAACAGTAACAATAGTTGGAGTGATCAAAAACTTGAGTCTTACTTTGCATGCATGCCCCAACATTGTTGTTTTGCAAGATGTCTCAGTAATAGACCTTCCACCACTCTTTGCCATATGTTTGTCAAGGGATTTCACATCTAATATTGGAGGTTATTTATCTGCTAATTGGTCACACATGTTGTTCAGAACAAGATATGGAACTAAAGCCATAATCAAGTTTGATCCTATTGCAAACTTTCACATTGAGCCTACACTCCAAGCCAAATCAATACCAATTTTTCAGCATTTGATCAAGAGGATTATCAAGCACCGATGAAGTGACACCAAGGTTGGAAGCATCCCAAATTTGAATCTTGATGAATGGGCAAGAAAGGTACATGCTTTTGATCCTTACCAAGAAATAGAAGAATCGAGCTAGGAATCTATTACATGCATGAAGAAGATCAACCTATCCCTAGCATCACCAAGCCGGACCACAAGGATGACAATGAGGCATAGCATTTGTTTTTGATGGATCAAGGAGTAGACAAGGTGTGGTAGTGGGAGCTATGCTTGTTTCACCTCAAAGAGTTAAGTATTATTCAGCTTTTAGATTTCAGTTTGCATGCTCTAATAACTTGATGAATATGAAGCTTTGATACAAGGATTGCATTGGTCAATCAAGAGAGGAATAAAGAACTTACAAGTCTTTGGTGACACGGTGATTTGATTATCAACCAAGTCAAGGGGAAGCATGCTTCTAAGAATCATCTGCTCAAGTGCTACAAAAATAGGGTGTGGGACCTCATTTAAGATTTTGAGGGCTTTGGCATCAAATCCATTCCTAGAAAAGAGAACCAAGTTGTTGACAGGCTTGCAGCAGTTGGAGCAGCCTTTGATGTTGTTAAAAGCATCAAAAAGGACAAAGTACAGCCAAGCATTCATGTGATTATAAGGCCTTCAGTGCTAGACAACAATGTGAGTTGGCAAGTGTTTGAAAGTGATCAACAAATCATCCATTTCTTGTAAGAAGAGGCTGATTTCTCAACTAGAAATAAGGAAAATTTGGAACAGCAAGATATGGTGACCAAGTGGTACAGTGAGAACCAATAAACTACCAAAGGGACTTATTACTCTGGATTCCATTTTCAATCCTAATGATCGGTTTAGGAAGGAGAAAGCAAACATCCAAGTCAAAGGAGAAGATTCAAAGTGTCCATCTTGGTGGAAGAAGGAAAATCACTCCAAAGTTGGTAGAGTGACAATCGAGGAGAAAGGTATGAGTTCATACAACTTTGTCAAGAATTCCCTGATGTGTTTACTTGGAACTATGAAGATTTGAAAGGTTTCAATCCTAAGTTAGCTCAACACAACATTGAATTGGATCAAGTGCTAAACCCATCGGGGAAAAAAGCAGAGGCCAATCAACTCACATATGGAGCCTCTCATGAGAAAAGAACTGAATAAATTGATAGAGTCAAGTATCATATTCCCTATCAAGCATTCTAGTTGGGTGGCCAACTTGGTTCCAGTTAGAAAGAAGAGTGGAGAAATCAGATTGTGTGTTGACTTCAGAGATCTGAATAGAGCATCTCTCAAGGATCATTACCCACTTCCTTCCATGGAGCAAATCTTGCAAGTTGTTTCGGATCTGAAAGGTTTTCGTTGCTTGATGGCTATTCGGGGTACAATTAGATTATGGTGAAAGAAGAAGATCAGTTCAAGATAGCCTTTACAACCAAATGGGGAACTTATGCATACAGGAAAATGTCATTTGGGTTGTCCAACGCTGGAGCTACTTTCCAGAGGGAAATGGACATGGTGTTCAAGAATTGATTAACAACATGGTGCTAATATATCTTGATGATATCACTATTTTTTCAAAAAATGCAGCAGACCATCTCTTTCATTTGAGACAAGTGTTCCAAAGGTGTAGAAGATTTGGAGTATCCTTGAATCCTAAAAAGTGTATTTTTCTAGCCCATGAAGGAAAGCTCCTTGGCCACATTGTCTCCAAAGAAGGATTAGAAATTGATCTAGAAAGAGTTGAAGCCATAAGAGCACTACCATTTCAAGCCACAAGAAGGCCCTTCAAAGTTTCTTGGGGAGGATAAATTTTGTTCGGAGGTTTGTCCCAAATTTTGCAGCCCTAGTCAAGCCTATCACCAAGATGTTAAAGAAAAGCATAGCTTTCAAATGGATAGCAAAAGGCAAAGAAAGTTTTGGAGCAATCAAAGAAGCCATCTCACAAGCCCCAACTCTCATTAACCTAGATTTCTCCAAGGATTTCATCCTCTATGCATTTGGAGGTGATGATACTATTTCTGCAATTTTGGTATAGCAGAACAAAGACAATGATGAGCAGCCAATTGCTTTCTTCAGCCAAAGCCTGGAGGACTATGAGGTGAGGTATTCTTTCATTGAGAAGCATGTTCTTGCAGTAATCAGGAGCTTGAAGAAATTCAAGCACCTAGTGTCAAACAACAAGGTTCAATTGCTGGTTTCTCATGTGGGAGTTAAGGACTTCCTCCTCAACAAAGACCTGAATGAAAAGAGAGCAGGTTGGATTACTCGTGTCATGGAGTATGACATCAAGATCAAAGTCACCAAGTTGGTGGAGGAAAGGATTGTGTGAGAAGATGGTCTTGAATAAATTTAAGGAAGCATGCAATGAGAAGGAGGTTGTTTTGGCATTGCAAGACAGCCATGAGCAGAAAAACACTCAAGAAGAAAATGATGGTGTCCTCACTCCTTGCTGGACCCAAGACATAATTCACTTCCTAAACATAGGTATATGCATTCTAGAGATGAACAAGACCAAAAGAAGACACTTCAGATTGCAGGCTGTCCCATATGCCTTTGTTGATGGTGTTTTTGTTCAAAAGGGATGTGAATGGAGTCTTTCTTGAGATGTATTGGTACAAATCAAATTTGCGGGGTGTTGGAAGAGTTCCATGGTGGAACAAATGGTGGTCATTTTTCATCGAGAGTGATAGCTCAAGATCATGAGGGCTGGCTATTATTGGCCCAATATTTTCAGCGATTGTTATTCATGGATCAAGAGGTACAAGAATTGTGCATTCTTCACGGGTAAGGAGAGACTAGCATTGCCCTTCCATTGCGCATCCAATTTTAGTTGACCAGCCATTCATACAATGGGGTTTGGACTTCATTGGAGTCATTAATCCAAATTCAAGCCAAGGACACAAATGGATTCTAACAAGATAGCAGTTACTTCACCAAATGAATCAAGCAAAGTAGCACTCAAAGGAAGCAAACTAATCTAGCATCCTAGACTTCTATGAGGGAATAACAACCAGATTTGCCATACTTTCTACAATGATATTGTTATCCAAAATGTGCCCCCTTGCTCATTTTTTGTGGCTAACTCTCTCATTTTTTCCTCTCTTGTGCCTCGTAATAATATTTTGCTTTTCAGGCACTCAAAACCTTCGGAAATGACACCATTAGATAGAGCTCTTTCTCGGCTTTCCGAGAAAGGTAAAGTTTTCCTCCTAACTCCATGTATTTTTAAGTTATGGCTCGGTGGAGTTTTTTTGGAAAAAAATTCCCTAAAAGGCCCACGGCCAATGAGATGCTGCCACGTGGCACCTAGAGTGGCGAAGTGCAAGGAAATTTTGGAAAATTTTCCAAATCACCAAAAAGGTGTAAAAATTTGAATTTTTGCCCTTGACCCGATTTGGCCCTGTTTTGCCCTAAAACTTCAAATGGCCATATCTTTCGATCTAGAGCTCGGTTTTTCATGTTCTTTATATCAATGGAAAGCTGGTGAAATTATCTACAAGATTATAGGGTAATTTTTTCATTTTGATGGATTTTGGAGAGAGAAAATTGAAAAACACCTCTGGCACATGGTCATGGACAGAAATGACGTTTCAACCACCGTTTTTAATGAAGAATGGCTCGCATTCTCTCCCAGCATGGCTAAAAATGTTAGGGGATGGGTCTGTAAGGATGCCCATGCTGTTTTGAATGCATTTTGGTCAATGGTTGAATCCCTTCCATGTTTTCTGTGTTTCTCTCTCCTAGGCTCATCCCTTGCACTGTAAAAGCTAGATTTGGCTCATTTTCAAAGGGTTGAACATTTTTTGTGTATTACAGGTCCCCTTTCTCACCTTGGAAGTGATTTTGGTGGAATATCAAACCTTTTCTAAGAGCTGCAACTTTATTTTTCCTCTCAGGTGTTGTAATGCAAGTGATTTTGATGATTAAAATAACAATACAGCCTCTGTGATTAGTTTTCATCCTCTACTGTGTTGTTTGGTTAATTTATGATCCTTCATTACAATTATCAGTTTGTGCATGAGGTTCTTTGTTACATTTTTATGGACTGTGTCAATCTACAGAAGTAAAAAATGCTCACCATTCCTTTGGTGCATCACCTATTAGCATTAGTTTTAGCTTTTTGCATTCTCTATCTCTATCTCCTTTCGAATTTAGGGTAGGGTTAGGAATATAGACCTCTACAACTTGTAAGTGATAAATCTGACCAGAGGAACTGAGGAACCAACCTCTAAACTAGAGATTCCTTTCTCATTTTGCAAGTCCCACACTTGGGGAAAGGATTCAATGTTGTGCAATCACACTGGATGCTAGTATGATCAAACTAGAAATCTGATCAACATCCAGGGGGTGCTGCTGATTTACAACAACAGTTTTGGCACACTGGTGGGACCTTAGAGGTCTTCATCTTCATTGCAACAAAATTTATGTGCATTTGTTGCAAGTTTCTTGCTTTAAAAGAGCTATAAATTACACATCTGGCGACTCCAAGGAAGAAGAATCAGCTGGTTTTAGCAGTGCAGACCTGAAAACTCATGAGAAGAATCAACACAAGGTCAAGAGTTGGAGAGGAAGAGGTGTTTTTGAATATCTATAGTTATCTCCAAGAATAAGGAAAAGTGGGAGGAGAATCCAAAGGTCTCCATCTCCACCAAACAGAACTCTCTCAACTCCTCCACTTGGTAGGCCTTTCATTTAATCAACAAGGGTTCTAAGGCCAATCAGAATGGCACAAAACAACCCCTATGTCAATTTCACTGGTAGCAGCCCACTTGCTCTCAATGCACAAAATCCAATCCTAGTTGTAGCATTGAAGAACATTCCATACTTCACTGGAGAAAATCAGACCTCACCTGGTGATCATGTTAAGGATATTGCTAACATTTGTGCAATCCATGAGATCAATGAGATGCAAGTTGCTGTCAAACTGCTGGCATCTTCATTCAAAGGGAAAGCTTTGCAATGGTTCAGGAGTCTTGCCTCAGGTTCTATTCAAAATTGGAATCAGCTATGTATAGCCCTCCATGAGCAGTTTGGGGAAAAGGGAGACAACTTGTCCCTTTTGGAGCAGCTGACAACTATCAAAAGAGCTCCCAATGAGCAGCTGACTAATTTTAATTTCAGATTTCAAAGGACTTGGGAGAGAATTCCAGTGGCGGATCGGGCAACAAATGAGAAGGTGCTTTTCTTTATTACCTTAAAGCTTTAAATTCTAATATTTCTATGTTAATTCAGTCCATGGGAGGCACAACTATCCCCATTTCTTATAGCATTGCCATTAGAGCTGAAAATTGTTTGATTCAAGCTGGCAAGCTGGCTCCTAGGCCTCCAATGCCATTATTTCCAAGTTTAGAGAGCCCAAGTACTAGCCAAGTGCCTAATTTAGCTTCTATTCCCACTCCTAGAAATCAGAATTCAAGTGAAGCTTCCACTTCATCTTCTAGTGCCTCAAATGAACTTCAAGAAGTCATGAAGCAATTGCAAAATCTAGGTAATGAGCTGGTTACACTCAAAAGGCAACAAGCTCAAGGTTTTAGACCTTCCTTCTAGCCTCAAGCTCAGCCTAACAGGCAGCCATATCAACCTCATAGACCACCCAATCTAGCTGCAAATCTAAATCAAGCAAGGCCTCCTACCAATAGACCATTTCAGCCCTATAATCCCAATGCTACATCTGCATCTAAAGCATTAGTGCCAGTACAAAACAATATAGCTCAAGAGTATGATTGGTGTTTCCCATGTAATGAACCTCATAACCAGTCCATGTGCTTCAACGGTGCCTTGAATCAAGCATTAATGGTGACAAGCAATGGTGTGGAGGGTGAAGGTAGTCAAGGAAATAACCAGCAACAAGAAACATTCTAGTAGTAATCAGCTCCAAATGATACCACACTTGTAAACTGGCAGGCAAAAGATTTTTGTGGCATGAATCAAATGATTTCCCAAAGTGTTGCAGCCAACACAAGGTCAAAGAGAAGAAATTTGGGTGAAGAACAACCATTGGCCCCAAGTAATTCATGACCTTCTATCACTCCACAAACTATTGGCAAACAAAATGCAATCCCAAGCACGCAAGGATTGCCTAAAACAGCCCCTAGGCCAACCCAAATGCCAGTTGTTGCTGCCCATGTGCAAGGAATGAATGTGCAGGCCAAGGGACAGCAGAGGGATACTTCATCTCCATTCAGTATCATTGATCAGATGAAGAAGACAAATGTAAACATATCAATGTGGGAATCACTATCTATCCTAGGCCAAAGAGATTTACTACAAGCTACCATGAAGGACTGGTCAACTTCAAATCAGCAAGTCCAAATGCAAGAGAAGGTGCTCACAAATGCTGCCCATCCTGAGGGGAATCATGGAGGACAAGCAAGGTAAAATATTGAAGCCCCCTCCATTCTACGTTTCATTGATTATTGGAAATCAATTAGTACACAATTGCATGATTGATTCCGGGGCAAGTAGTTCAGTAATGCCCAAGCAAATAGCTGATCAGTTGGGAATTCAGTATGAAACCATATCCAAAGGGGTGGTATAGTTGGATGGGACAGCAGTAACAACAATCGGGGTGATTAAAAACTTGAGTCTTACTTTGCATGCCTGTCCCAACGTGGTTGTTTTGCAAGATGTCTCAGTAATAGACCTTCCACCACTCTTTGCCCTATGTTTGTCAAGGGATTTCATAGCTAAGATTGGAGGTTACTTGTCTGCTGATTGGTCACACATGCTGTTCAGAACAAGATATGGAACCAAAGCCACAATTAGGTCTAAACCTATTGCAAAATTTCACATTGAGCCTTACACTCCAAGTCAGATTAATGCCAATTGTTCAGCGTTTGATCAAGAAGATCATCCAAGCACTGATGAAGCTGACACCAAGGTTGGAAGCATCCTAGATTTAACTCTTGATGAATGGGCAAGCAAGGTGCATGCTTTTGATCCTTATCAAGAAATAGAAGAATCTGAGTTGGGAGTCTATTGCATACATGAAGAAAATCAGCCTATTCCTAGCATCACCAAGCCAAACCACAAAGATGACAATGAGGTATGGCAGTTGTTTTTTGATGGATCAAGGAGTAGACAAGGTGCAGGAGGGGGATCCATGCTGGTTTCACCTCAAGGAGTTAAGTATTATTCAGCTTTTAGATTTCAGTTTGCATGCTCTAATAACACTGCTGAATATGAAGCCTTGGTGCAAGGACTGCATTGGGCAATCAAGAGAGGAATAAAGAACTTGCAAGTCTTTGGTGACAGTGAGTTGATTGTCAACCAAGTCAAGGGGCAGCATGCTGTCAAGAATGATCTACTCAAGTGCTACAAGAATAGGGTGTGGGACCTCATTGAAGATTTTGAGGGTTTTGGCATCAAATCCATTCCTAGGAAAGAGAACCAAGCCACTGACAGGCTTGCAGCAGTTGGGGCAGCCTTTGACGTTGTGGAGAGCATTCAAAAAGATAAGGTACAACTAAACATCCATGTGATTGTGAGGCCTTCAGTTCCAGATAACAATGTAAGTTGGCAAGTGTTTGAAAATGATCAGCAAATCATCCATTTCTTGCAAGAAGAGGCTGAATTCTCAGCCAAAAATCAGGAAAAGTTAGAGCAGCAGTATGGTGACCAAGTGGTGCAGCTGAGAACCAAAAATACCAAAGGGACTTATTACTTTGGAGTCCATTTTCAATCCTAATGATCAATTTAGGAAGGAGAAAACAAACATCCAAGTGAAGGGAGAAGATTCAGTGTCCATCTCGGTAGAAAGAGGCAAATCACTCCAAATTGGTAAGATGACAACTGAGCAAGAAAGGTATGAGTTCATACAACTTTGTCAAGAATTCCCTGATGTGTTTGCTTGGAGCTATGAAGATTTGAAAGGTTTCAATCCTGAGTTAGCTCAACACACCATTGAATTGGATCCAAATACTAAGCCCATCGGACAAAAAAAAAGGCCAGTCAATCCCCACATGGAGCCTCTCATGAGAAAAGAATTGAATAAGTTGATAGAATCAAGAATCATATTCCCTATCAAGCATTCTAGTTGGGTTGCCAACTTGGTTCTAGTCAGAAAGAAGAGTGGGGAAATCAGATTGTGTGTTGACTTCAGAGATTTGAATAGAGCATCTCTCAAGGATCATTATCCACTTCCTTCCATGGAGCAGATTTTACAAGTTGTTGCTGGCTCGAGAGGTTTTCACTACTTGATGGCTATTCAGGGTATAATCAGATTATGGTGAAGGAAGAAGATCAGTTCAAGACAGCCTTTACAACTAAATGGGGAACTTATGCATACAGGAAAATGCCATTTGGGCTATCCAATGCTAGAGCTACCTTCCAAAGAGCAATGGACATGGCGTTCAAAGGTTTGATTAACAACATTGTACTGATATATCTTGATGATATCACTATTTTTTCAAAAAATACAGCAGACCACCTCTTTCATTTGAGACAAGTGTTCCAAAGGTGTAGAAGATTTGGAGTCTCCTTGAATCCTAAAAAGTGTGTTTTTCTAGCCCATGAAGGAAAGCTCCTTGGCCACATTGTCTCCAAATAAGGATTAGCAATGGATCTGGAAAGAGTCGAAGCCATAAGAGCACTACCATTGCCAAGCCACAAGAATTCCCTTCAAAGTTTCTTGGGAAGAATAAATTTTGTTTGGAGGTTTGTCCCAAATTTTGCAGCCCTTGTCAGACCTATCACCAAGATGCTAAAGAAAAGCATGGCTTTCAAATGGATAGTAGAAGGAAAGGAAAGTTTTGAAGCAATCAAAGAAGCCATCTCTCAAGCCCCAACTCTCATCAACCCAAATTTCTCCAAGGATTTCATCCTCTATGCGTTTGGAGGTGATGATACTATTTCTACAATTTTGGTACAGTAGAATAAAGACAATGATGAGTAGCCAATTGCTTTCTTCAGCCAAATCCTAGAGGACTATGAGGTGATATATTCTTTCATTGAGAAGCATGTTCTTGCAGTAATCAGGAGCTTGAAGAAATTCAAGCCTCTAGTTTCAAACAATAAGGTCCAATTGCTGGTTTCTCATGCGGGGGTTAAAGACTTCCTCCTCAACAAAGAATTGAATGAAAAAGGGTAGGTTGAATTACTCGTGTCATGTAGTATGACATTGAGATCAAAGTCACCAAGTTGGTAAGAGGAAAAGGATTGTGTGAGCAGCTGATCTTGAGCAAACAAGAGGAATCATGCAACGAGAAGGAGGCTGTTTTGGCATTGCAAGATAGCCATGAGAAAGGAAGCACTCAAGAGGAGAATGATGGTGTCCCCACTCCTTGCTAGACCCAAGGTATAATGCACTTCCTAAGCACAGGTCTATGTCCTCCAGAGATGAACAAGACCCAAAGAAGACACTTCAGGTTGCAAGCTGTCCCATATGCCCTTGTTGATGGTGTTTTATTCAAAAGAGATGTGAATGGAGTACTGCTGAGATGCATTGGTACAAATCAGATTCATAAGGTGCTGGAAGAGTTCCATGGTGGACCAGCTGGTGGCCATTTTGCACCAAGAGTGATAGCTCTAAAGATCATGAGGGCTGGTTATTATTGGCCCAAGATTTTCAATGATTGTTATGCATGGATCAAGAGGTGCAAGAATTGTGCATTTTTCACAGGTAAAGAGAGGCTAGCTGCCCTCCCATTTCATCCAATTTCAGTTAACCAGCCATTCATGCAATGGGGTTTAGACTTCATTGGAGTTATTAATCCCAATTTGAGCCAAGGGCACAAGTGGATTTTAACAGCCACAAATTACTTCACCAAATGGACTGAAGCAGTAGCACTCAAGGAAGCAAATGAATCTAGCATCCTAGACTTCTATGAGGGAATAGTAACCAGATTTGGCATACCAGCTACAATAATATCAGATAATGCATTGGCATTCATTAGATCCAATGTGACTGAATGGGCTATAAAGAATGGGATCTACCTAAGTACTTCATCAAACTATTACCCCCAAAGTAATGGCTAGGCTAAATCTACAAACAAGAACTTGTTGAGGATCATTAGGAGGACTCTTGATGAGAATCAGAGGTCTTGGCATACCAAATTGAAATCAGCCTTATGGGCTGATAGGATAACTCCTAAAAGATCTACAGGTAACTCTCCATTCAAGCTTGTTTATGGAAGAGAGGCAATTTTTCCCATATCACTTGAGTTGCCAACATTGGAACTCATGAAATAGTTGGAGTTGTTGGAGTTTGAGCCCATGGAAGTCAGATATGTAGAATTGATGGAGCTCCAAGAAATCAGAAATCAGGCATCCCAAGCAATGGAGAAGGATCAAGCTTTGATAAAGAAGACCTTTGATAGAAAGGCCAAGAACAGATCCTTCCAAGTTGGAGATCTAGTGTTAAAATGGGATGCGGATAGAGCAAAATCGGGAAGGCATTCAAAATTTTATGCCATTTGGAGTGGCCCATACATGGTCACAAAGTGTAAGGACAACAATGCTTTCCAGTTGTCTTCATTGGATGGTGAAGAACTACAAATTCCAGTCAATGGAATCCATCTGAAGCATTGCTACTGAAGGAAATGCTTCACCCTATACATATTATTTTAGGTTTTTCATTCCTCCAAGTGCTTGTGCACATTGTTTTGTTGTAGATTAGTTTTTTTTTCCCTAAGTGCTTTGGCACAAGCTTGCTGTTCTTGGAGATGTGTTTGCAGGCCTTGCTGCATCAGGTGATATTCCATCTTCCTCCTTGCAGTGTTCTAGTTAGTTTGGGTATCAAACAGAGAATTCAATGACTCCATACCCAATGGATTGCTTCAGGTAACTAGTAACTTCATCTAATAGGCAGATGACCCCTCTGAGTCGCCAAAATTGTTATCCAAAATGTGCCCGTGCTCATTTTTTATGGCTAACTCCTCTCATTTTTTCCTCTCTTGTGCCTCAGTCATAATATTTTTCTTTTCAGGAACTCAAAACCTTCTAGAAATGACACCATTGGATAAAGCTCTTTCTCATCTTTCCAGAAAGGTAAAGTTTTCCTCCTAACTCCATGTATTTTTTAAGTTATGGCTCTGGCAGAGTTTTTGGAAAAATTTTCCCCTGAAAGGCCCGCGGCCAATGAGATGCTGCCACATGGCACCTAGAGTGGCGGAGTGTGGGGAAATTTTGGAAAATTTTCCAAATGACCAAAAAGGTGCAAAATTCAAATTTTTGCCCACCAACCCGATTTGGCCCTGTTTTTCCCTAAAACTTCAAATGGCCATATCTTTCGATCTAGAGCTTGGTTTTCATGTTCTTTATATCAATGGAAAGCTGGTGAAATTCTCTACAAGATTTCAAGGTCATTTTTGCATTTTAATGGATTTTGGAGAGAGAAAATTGAAAAATTCCTTTGATATGTGGTCATGGACAGAAATGACGTTTCAACCACCGTTTTTAATGAAGAATGGCTTGCATTCTCTCCCAGTATGGCTAAAAATGTCAGGGGATGGGTTTGTAAGGATGCCCATGTTGTTTTCAATGTGTTTTGGTCAATGGTTGAATCCCTTCCACGTTTTCCCACGTTTCTCTCTCCTAGGCTTGTCCCTTGCACTGTAAAAGCCAGATTTGGCTCATTTTCAAAGGGTTGAACATTTTTTGTGTATTGCAGGTCCCCTTTCTCACCTTGGAAGTGATTTTGGTGGAATATCAAACCTTTTCTAAGAGCTGCAACTTTATTTTTCCTCTCAGGTGTTGTAATGCAAGTGATTTTGATGATTAAAATAACAATACAAGCCTCTGTGATTAGTTTTCATCCTCTACCTGTGTTGTTTGGTTAATTTATGATCCTTCATTACAATTATCAGTTTGTGCATGAGGTTCTTTGTTGCATTTTTATGGACTGTGTCAATCTGCAGAAGTAAAAAATGCTCACCACTCCTTTGGTGCATCACCTATTAGCATTAGTTTTAGCTTTTTTGCATTCTCTATCTCTGTCTCCTTTGGAATTTAGGGTAGGGTTAGGAATATAGACCTCTGCAACTTGTAAGTGATAAATCTGACTAGAGGAACTGAGGAACTAGCCTCTAAACTGGAGATTCCTTTCTCATTTTGTAAGTCCCACACTTGGGGAAAGGATTCAATGTTGTGCAATCACACTAGATGCTAGTATGATCAAACTAGAAATCTGATCAACATCCAGGGGGTGTTGCTGATTTGCAACAACAAATATCGATAATGCATTGGCATTCTTTGGGTCCAAGGCAATCTGAATGGGCTGTCAAGAATGGGATCTACCTAAGCACTCATCAAATTATTACCCTCGGGTAATGGCCAAGCTGAATCTACAAACAAAAACTTGTTACGGGTCATTAGGAGGACTCTTGATGAAAATCAGAGGTCTTGGCATACTAAGTTGAAATCAGCCTTATGGGCTGATAGGATAACTCCCAAGAGATCTACAGGTAACTCTCCATTCAAGCTTGTTTATGGAAGAGAGGTAATTTTTCCCATGTCACTTGAGTTGCCAACATTGGAACTCATGAAACAGTTGGAGTTGTTGGAGTTTGAGCCCATGGAGGTTAGATATGCAGAATTGATGGAGCTCCAAGAAATCAGAAATCAGGCATCCCAAGCAATGGAGAGGGATCAAGCTTTGATAAAGAAGACCTTTGATAGAAAGGCCAAGGATAGATCTTTCCAAGTTGGAGATCTAGTGTTAAAATGGGATGCAGAAAAAGCAAAACCGGGAGGCATTCAAAATTTGATGCCATTTGGAGTGGCCCATACATAGTCACAAAGTGTAAGGACAACAATGCCTTCCAATTGTCTACATTGGATGGTGAAGAATTACAGATTCTAGTCAATGGAATCCATCTGAAGCATTGCTACTGAAGGAAATTCTCCACCTTGTACATATTAGCCTAGGTTTTCATTCCTCCAAGTGCTTACGCACATTGTTTTGTTGTAGATTAGCTTTGCTTTCCCTAAGTGCTTGGCACAAGCTTGTTGTTCCAAGAAATGTGTTTTGTAGGCCTTGCCCCATCAGATGGCATTCTACCTTCCATCTTCTTCCTTGCAGTGCTCTAATCAGTCAAGGTACCAAGCAGATAATTTAATGACTCCATGCCCAATGGATTGCTTCAGGCAACTGGTAACTTCATCCAGCAGGCAGATGACCCCTCTGAGTTGCCAAAATTGTTATCCAAAATGAGCCCCTACTCATTTTGTGGCTAAATCCCTTCATTCTTTCCTCTCTTGTGCCTCAGTCATATTTTTTTCTTGTAAGGCACTCAAGACCTTCTGGAAATGGCACCATTGGATAGAGATTTTTCTCAGCTTTCTAGAAAGGTAAATTTTTCCTCCTAACTCCATGTATTTTTGAAGTTATGGCTCGGTGGAGATTTTGTGGGAAATTTTCCCCTGAAAAGCCCAAGCCAATAAGATGAGGCCACGTGTCCTCGGGAGGGCGGAGGCGGAGGTAAACTTGGAATTTTTACCAAGTGTTTGGCAAGGTTTCAAAAGGAATATTTCACCCGAAGGCCCCGCCAATTGGATCGTGCCATGTGTCCAAGGGGAAGAAATTAGGAAAATTTCCTAAGGGTTGACACAAACAAAATTTTCAACGCCAGGCCCGCATCCAATCACATTGTGCCACATGTCCTTAGGCCAAAGGAGTGGCGAAGGGCGAAGATAAAATTGAAAATTTGGCAAAGTGTTTTAGTGAGAGGAAAGGAGAAATTTTGGCCCATGGTCCCACATCCAATGGGAGCTCACCATGTGTCTCAAGGGGCATCGAGTTTTGGTCGCGAGGAGAAATTGGGAAATTTTCCCAAAGGTTAGTGCAAAGAGAAATGTCTCGGCCCAAAGGCCCGCGTCCAATGGGAGCACACCACATGTCCCAAGACTAGCAGAATGTGGGGGAAAGGTGGGAATTTTTCCCAAAGCAAATTCGAAGGAAATATTGAAAGGGAGAATCCCCCCAAAACCTGATCCAATCAAATCATGCCACATGTCCATGTGTTAGTAAAAAATGCAAGACAAGCCCACAGGGAAAAATGGTAGAGAAAACCCATGTCCAAATCAGACAAATGGTCAACAGCAATGGAAATTTAAGAGAAGATGTCTGTGGCGAATCACATCTTCCCATGTGTCCTCAGGTCATCGGCCCGGTGGAGAATTTTTGGAAAATTTTCCAATGGCCAAAATGGTGGAAAATGAAGCGCAAAAGGCCCGCATCTAATCAAAATGTGCCACATGGCACCAGGAGTAGTGGGATGTGGAGATTTTTGGGAAATTTTCCCAAATGCAAAAAGTGGGAAATTTTCAATTTTTGGCCCACCAACCCGTTTTGGCCCTATTTTGCCCTAAATTTTCAAACGACCATAACTTTCAATCCGTAACTCGCTTTTCACGTTTTTATATCAATGGAAAGTGGTGAAATTATCTACATGATTTCAGGCTCTATTTTTATTTTGATTGAGTTTAGAGATATAATAGGAAAACACCTCTAGCACGTGGAAATCAAAAGAAATGACATTTCAACCACCATTTTTAATGAAGAATGGTTTGTATTCTCTCCCAAAGCATGGTGAAAAATGTCAAAGAATGGACTGTAAGGATTCCCATGCTATTTTATTTCATTTTGGGTTGTTTTTGAATCTCCTCTCACATTTTTCCCATGTTTCTCTCTCCTAGGCTCGTTTTTTACATTGTAAAAGCTAGATTTGGCTCATTTTTGAGGGGTTGGACATTTTTTATGTTTTAGAGGCTCCCTTTTTCACCCTAGAAAGTGATTTTGTGGAATACCAGACCTTTTTCAAGGCTACAACATATTTTATACCTTTCTATTGATGTAATGCATGTATTTTGATATTAAAAATTGACAATGCAAGCTCTGTGAATGAGTTTCAGTCCTCTCTTGTGTTGTTTGATTTACCCATGATCTTTCATTACATTTTATTAGTTTTTGTATGATGTTTTGTTGCATTTCTATAATCTGTGTCAGTCTGCAGAAGTAAAAAATACTCACCACTCCATTGGTGCATCACCTTATCAGTATTATTCTCATTTTTCTTGCATTCTCTATCTCTGTCCCCTTGGAATTTAGAGTAGGAATTAGGAATTTAACCCTTTACAAATTTCATGCATATACCTGATAAGAGGAGTTAAGGAACTAGCCTCTAACCTGGAGATTCTTTTCCCATTTTTACAATTCCCACACTTTGGGAAAAGATGCAATGTTGTGCAATCACACTAGATGTCCAAATGTCAAACTAGAGATCTGATCAACATCTAGGGGTGCTTTGCTGATTTGCACTAACACATCTTCCATGATATTATGCATTGTATACTAGAAGATTACATGGATGATCTCTTTGCCAAATATAAATGTTTCTCCAAGAACCTCACCATCCTTGAAACCATCTTTGATTTCCTCATTAAATATTGTTTCTGCCTTTAACCTAAAAAGTGTGTCTTCACGGTTCTCTCAGGAAAGCTCCTAGGATTTATCATTTCCCTCTATGGTATAGAAGTTGACCCTGCTAAGGTCAAGGCCATTCTGGAAATGCCTCCACCCACTAACCTTAAACAAATCCATAGCCTACAAGGTAAATTGCAGTCCATTCACCATTTCATTTCACAATTATCTGATCGGTGTCAACCATTTCATCATCTGCTTAGGAAGGATGTCTCCTTTAAATGGGATGATGACTATCACAAATCTTCGAGGCCCTAAAACAATACCTTCTCCAACCACCCATACTCATTCCACCTAAAGACGATCAACCTTTTTACCTATACATATCAGCTACCGATCATTCCTTGGGAGCCATGCTCACTCATCGCAATGAAAAACACAGGGAGCAGGAAGTTTATTACATAAGCCATACTCTTTTGGACTATGAAACCTGATACAACCATCCAGAAAAGCTTTACTTAGCCTTAGTTTTTGTTTCTACCAAAATCCACCATTACCTACTCAACCACAAAACCTATGTTGTGACCAACACCTATCCCTTACACTTCATGTACGCCAAACCTTATCAAAATCATTGCACCATGTGATGGTTTATGATTTTAGCTGATATTGACCTTGAATTCATTCACCAAAAGTCCATCAAGGGCTAGGATATCACTAACCAACTGGTTAACGCACCTGTTTCCAAGGATCAATCCTCTAATGTTGACTTTCCTGATGATTCAATTACTACTCTTTCCCTGGACGAACCCCCTTACCAAATGACACTATTCTTTGAAGGTTTCAAGTGTCAGCATGGGGGTGGGGCTGGTGTTATCCTCATTCCTCTAGATGGAGAACCCATTCCTTTGTCTTTCAAACTAGACTTTGAATGCACCAATAATATTTTTGAGTATGAAGCGCTCGTACTAGGTCTCCAGGCTACATATGCCCTAGATGTCAAATCAATCCACATCTTTGGTGATTCACAATTGGTCGTAAACCAAGTCAATGGTATGTACTAATTTCATAATGAGATACTTCAAAATTATAAACATCATGTAGACATACTTTTGACCACCTTTGATCATTACACCCTTCAAACCATCCCATATTCAACCAACAAATTTGTAGATACCATGGCTTGCTTAGCTTCCCAAATACCTGCTTCCCCTACCGATTCCAAAATCTTTGTCACCGTACAACACCTTCATTCACCTTCTTATTTTCCACATGATGTTTACTCAATCGGAAATAAAACCCCGACCCGAGTGACCTTTGGTATAAACAATACTCCGACTACCTTTCCTCTCCATATTACCTCCCGATCTCACCAGAACGGAAAACACGCCTTCCTTAAAAAGGTATCTTATTTCATCATTCTCGGGGGAACTCCTCTATAAGTGTGGCTTTGATGGTATTCTCTTATGATGCCTCAAAATTTTGAAATTCCTTAAACCATTAAGGAGGTTCATGATAACATATGTGGAGGTCACTTTATTCGCCTTGTTGTTGTTAAGCGTATTCTTTGCCTAGGCTATTACCGTCCGACCCTTAACCATGATTTTTGTGACTATGTCAAAGGTTGTGTGAAATGACAAAAACATTCCAACCTTCATCATACACCCAATCATGCTTTATAGGTCACTCGTGACCTTTGGCCCTTCTCTCAATGGGGTTTGAATCTTGTTGGAGAAATCAATCCTCATTCTTCCCAATGCCACCAATGGATCATAACTACTACTGAATGCTACACAAAATGGGTGGAAGCCATACCACTCATCTCTAAAAATTTGAGAAAATATGTGAGTTAGTTAACCATCACATCATTCACCACTTTGGCGTCCCTCATCGCCTCATCACCGACAATGGAAAACAATTAAAAACAAAACATTGAAAAAAATTTGTGACGCCTTCGGCATTCAACTCGCTTTCTCATCACCTTATTCCCAAAAACCAATAGAAAAGCTTAATCCACTAAAAACACCCTCAACAAAATTCTCATGAAAGTGGTTGATGATAGTAGGAAAGATTGGCGTATGCACATTTATTTTTATCTATGGGCATACCACACTAATATTCACACTTCCACTGTGGCCACACACTTTTCACTGGTCTATGGTACAGAGGCTATTCTACCTCTCGAAGTCCAGATCCCCTCACTCCACATTTCTCTCCATGACATGCTTACTGATGATGAATTTTGTCAGGACCACTTAGCACAACTAGAGTTATTAGACGAATGTCGTCTTAATGCTCTAGATCACCTTCAAGTTTACCAACAATGTATCAAATGTGCTTATGACAAATGTGTTCATGAACGAACCTTCCAAGTCGGTGACCTTGTCTTGAAAGAAAATCAACACGTAACCAAAGCAGAAAAAAGTAAACGGGGAAAATTCACTCCTAATTGGCTTAGACCATACATCGTAACTCATACCTATGGATCAGGTGCCTATCATTTGTCCTCACTTTAGGGGAAACCCTAACCTGAGCCCCTTAACACATTGCATCTTCAACCATTCTATTATTGACTCATTTTCCTACCCGACCTTTTGTCTCTCTACATGCTCATTCCTTGAGTGTTATTCACTCCATACACCTTCCTAACAATTAAACAAGAATCATGTAGGTACCGGTCACTTTTTATCTTCTCTTGAATATGTGTACCATGGCACTGCACATAGCATGATTCTCATGGATACTTTTCATCTACCTTTAGATGAGATCCCATGGTCATTCCACCTTACCTTTTAAACAAGAGTCCTATCCTTCACCTTGGTCTTGTCCATGATTTCAAAGACCTCACATGGGACCAAACTCCTTGAGTCAAACTTCTAATAAAAAGATGACTCCCTCAAAAGGACATCTTCCTCTCAACAAAATTGTTGCTATAAATAGATTGCTCCCTTAAAGGACAGCTATGTGAAGCTTTCAAAAAAAAATGAGAGAAACCAAAGCTTCCCGCATCGATCAGCTTCACAAAGACCTCAAGGAGTACCATATTATTTATCCCATATAGACTTCCCACATCGATCAGTCTATCTCAACAAAAAAAAATTAGTCATGGACTTGCCCATTGTGACCTCGGACCTCTTGCCCAAAATCCCTGTCACTCAAAACATATAAAATTAACTACCTTTCACCCACCTTACCATTTTCACTCTCATTTCCTCAATTGCCTCAAGGGACATCTTGGAATTTAGACATTTAGTGATCCTGTGACTACCTTCATTGTAGAAATGTTAATCGCCCAATGTCTTTTGGGTGTTGTGTTCATCAACCCTCCAAGGTATGATCTACTCAGTATTATCCTACCCAATCGGTGGCTTTATTACCCCCTCTTAACTTTTAACCATCTTTGTTTACGTTTTGATTACCTTATAATAGGAATTGATCCTCGATTCTTACCTTTGAGGCAGTCCTCCCCTTTCTCCATAATCACCTTCCCTACATCATTTTACTTATAATATACCCAAACCTATTAAACCTAAACCCACAACATGCCCAAAAACCTACGAACTCATTTTCATATTCTTCCCTAGCTCGTGGGAGAACTACATTGGCCTGAGGTCCCTTTTTGTCGGGACTATGTAGGCAGCACTCCGAGGGCATGGGGCCCTTGGAGGTTAGCTCAGCCATTCTCAACCCTAAAATGATTCATCAACCATGCCTAACTCACCATTTACATCACATTTCACTTAGTTCCCCTTTTCTAACAAAATTGGAAATTAAGCCACATACATAACAAGTTTCTTACCACAACATACATTTATTACACCTACCATCTCTCTATCATCACTATGCATAGATTATACAAAATTTCACATATGACCTATAATATCATTCATTGCAAACAATAATGAATCATAAACCAACCTAACTCAATCCATGCCTAAACTAACCTAACTCAATCATGCCTATAACTTGACTCAATCCATGCCTAAACCAACCCACCTCAACCATGCCTACCAAACCTGACTCAATCCATGCCTAAACCAACCTAACTCTATCATGCCTAACTCACCTAATTTCAAACCACATTAAAGTAACACATCCATATCTCCTCTAACACAAGCCATACATCCAATATCTCATAAACATATTAACACATCACAAAATACCATGAATCTCATCATATAAATCAATAAATGTGTATCTCAATATATATTTCTATCTCATCATGTCTATCATCTCAAAAATGTTGGCACGTAGGCTGATATACAATACAAAATGTCATCAACACGCAGTGGTCTCATATATACAAAAAGAATGAATGAATCAATACAGAAATCTTTGGCATGTAGGCCAAGATTCGCTCAAAATATACAACAAAATCAATCATACATCCTCACTGCCTTCGGCACATAGGCCGATATGTGATCCAAAATACAACTATCTTCGGCACACTGAGACTTGCGTATATATCAAAAATAATCACTAGTATACATCAAAAATTAGGTGACTGCATATCAGACATCTCGTTGAATGTCCTCCATCTTTGTGTCACCTACACCCTTGGCCTCCTATGTCCCTACTAGCACATCACCTCACTCTGGTCACTATGCACTAGTGGCCTCTCCTTGATCAGGCCTCAAAGCTCACTGACCTCCTGTGCTCTCCACACTATGTGTGTGGGATCTCATCCTCTCACTAGACACCTGATGTGCCCTGTACTCTCCGTAAGAGAGGAATTCTATCCTAACTACCATGAGCTGGTCCTAATAATATCTCACCTCACCTAGGGCATCTCGTAACTTGGATATAGGCATGGTCTGTGGTGGTCCCATAGGTCTTGGCCCCTATACCTTCCTTGCACTAGCCTGTGAACTGGGACCAGCTCCCTGCGCCTGTGGTGGTGCCCCTATCCTTGTGCTTGTGGTGGTGCCCCTATCCCTATGCCTATGGTGGTGTCCCCTACCCCTGTGTATATATCTGGGCCTGTAAAGCCCCAATTTGTGTCTGGGATGTGGCCAAATGGCCCTATAAACCTGCCACCTGAGCCAGTAAGGCTACCACTTGACCATCTCTGTCTCCATCTCCTCCATCTCCTCCACCCTCTCCCTCCACCATATGGGCTTGCAAACTAGCCACTTGTACTCGTAGCTCTACTACCTCTGCCTTTGACCCCTCTAGCTATGTCTATAGTATACCTATCTATATGATCAATGTCGCTACCTACCCTTGTAGAATGTCTCTTTGCACTGTAACGGTAGCTAAGTCAGGCTACCTCGGTCTAGGTGGTATGGCTTGTAACTGAGCCACCCACCACTACCTATACCTATTTGTGCATGTGGAATCATCAATCCACTAATCCACTGGCTTCTCCTCCTCCCTTATAGGCACTATAGGCTGTGGTAGAGGTAGAGGCCTCTCCACATCATCTCTCCAATACTGTGGGAAGGACAAAGGAATATCTTGTACAAGCCCAAACTGTTGTCGGACCCTATCGACCGAGATCATCTCATCCTCCCTAAAGGCACGGTGACCCTATATCCACCTCTCTAACTAGAGCTCAGCTAGCTCCTCATACATGTGCCTATATGAGGGGAATCCCACATATGGCCTCCAGATAATGTCCACTCTGACAACCCTCCAACAATCGCCGAAAATGGGCCACAAGATATGTGGCCTATCTCGACCTCCTCTCTCTCGCAATCGCACCCATCTCCTGTATCCCAACTGCACACATCTCATGGGAAATGCATCTCCTGGGGCATCCCTATAGGTCAAACATAGACTATGTGCTCGTAGGCAAGCAAAGGTGCAAGATGAATGTACAAACAAAGCAAACTCGTGCAATCGCCATATGCCCACAACTCTATGTATAGCTACACCAAGAATGCTAGTGCCCAAACAAAGCATTTCTCATGCACCATCATATCGTGGACCACCCCCATCAGTGATTGAGGAAAGTTTCCACCCTCTGCATCAGGCAGTGCATAGCATAACACTATCTACATCAATAAAACCATTAGCCTCATCTCATCCGGATGGGATAGGTACATCTCGCCATAGCTCAAACTAGCACTATGGAATCTCAACTCCACTACCCCCTCACCAAAAACTATCCCGATCAGCTCCTTTGAGGCCTCGGAGGAGATAGAGTACACCTGGGCCCCCAATATGGGTAACCACAAAATCCAGAACACGTCCTCCAGGGTGATAGTCATCTCACCCATCGAAAGGTGGAACTTTTTGGTCATAGAGTCTCATCTATCAATGAGTGTGACCATCAAACTGGGCCACCGAACAGCATGTTGGTAGTTCCAAATACCACTCTAGCCCACTGCCTCCACGTGCTATAGCTCCAAAGGTCTCGTTAAGCCGTGTAATGTCACCAGTAGTGGCGGAACCCCGTCCTGCATGTGTAGCTATGATCTCCCCTACATCCAATCCAAGCACAACATTAATCTACATTTACCATCTCAAATACCTGGCCCAGATCCCTCTTGGACCCTTGTGCCTAAAATACGCACAGTGTGTCAGCCCATCCTAACCGACTCTGGTCACCCTTAAATTGGCATCGATCACCTGTTTGGTGACCGATATTGGTTCCTCTTTACCGACCATGGTTACCACTTAACTAACATCGGTCACCTATTTGGTGACCGATCCGAATTCTACCAACCGACACCTTTGGCAAGCTTGGACCGACGCCGGTCACTTTGTCACACAAAATATATGACTTCCCAAACCCTCCTTTAAACCCTTCCACCTCTCCCTTTTACCCCATCTACAATGACCTAAACTACCCCTGGACCTCTACCCACCCCACCTATACACTTTACTACCCTCCCCCTCTTTTTTTCCCGTTATTTCCCCCCATACCCACATTTCACTTTTTCCCACCCAAACAATACAACAAACCCATAAAACCCTAAAAATAACAATAACCACAACCTACTTTATCTAATTAACACTATAGAGTTATGCACTTACCTCGTCATGTTACCGCCATCTCGGTGACACGTCTAGCCACTGTGCTGGTGGTCCGCCCAATCCCTCTCTAGCCTCTGCCATCCCTAAATATTTACCCATAACCTCCAACTAATCAACTCTCTCACCCTGATCCCGTGGACCCGTTACTCACCAACCTAACCACCGTCAAATCACACCGCCCTTACTATCCCATTTCCTCTAAACACTTTTCCTTCTTTTCTCTATTTTTTTCATTTCTTCAATTCACAATTACTAAATGAATAATAAAAACATGGATTTTTACTTTGATACAAAACCTAGCCTAACCGACATTGGTCCCCCTCGATCGGCATCGGTCTCATGCCCGCCTCACCATCGCCGATGTCCTATACCGACGTTGGTTATCCATGACTACCATTGGTCACCCTAACCTAAAGATTTCCCTACTTTTCCATTTTACCATACCTTTTCCTTGCTCCTTTACCCCATCCAACCTTTTACCCATCCCATTACCTTACCTTTCTGGACCTCCTCACTTCCTACCTCAATTTTTCCTCCTTTGGGGACTCCTTGTCTTATCCCTACCGTGGCCTTTCCCATGCCATGACCTAAATATTTGGACCTAGACCATCATTAGTGACCTTTGACATCATGTGTTCGCTATACCTTGTGGCACTATTACTTGTGTTGATTGACCTAATGACCTTACCTAGCCTATTGCCATGACCATTTATCCTGACCCTACCTTTGGTGTACCAGAACATACCTAAAAATTTCCTACACCTAACCTATGTTGTGTTTCCTTAACATATCCTATACCTTGGATACCATATTCACTTCAACCTTGTTTGGATAAACCTATTGACCTTAGATGATGTAGATTTTTCCTGCTCTTCAACTCCGATAACATGCTACAGCTTTATACATGTGTGTGTATGTTTGACTGCTGCTACCTATGACCCTAACCCATTACCTAGATTTACATTTCACCCTTTTTCCCTATACCCACTTGCCTTTTCCTCACCTTTACCTTTTATCGATCACTCACCGCTTCACCTGCTACGCTTGTCGCCTCCTGGTTTGAGGGGGATAACCTCCACCCACACATGGGGCAACCATATCTTATTTTTATTAGCATCACTTACCAATATAATCTATGCAACAAAAAGGGGAAAAATTAGACATTAAAATTATTACGTCACACTCCCCTTTTTTCCCTCAACATATAAGCACCCTTTATTACATTTGCCTAGTCATGACCCCCTTCACCCCACTAATATTAATTTAATTAATTTAATTAAATTAATGCTTTATTCTCACTATATTTATTATTTAAATATTTAAATAATATCTACACATACTGATTCACTTAGACACCTCACCAAGCCAACTCAACCTAAGACCTATTCATAGTAAGTTACCATAACTAACTAAGACTTACCCAAACCCTAAAAATCAATGCCTACATTCCCTCTAACCACATTCCCGCATGCTCATAGGAAGCTCCCGAGCCTAATCCATAGGATAACAACACAAGATCCAAGGAAATCGGGAGGATCTCCTAGTTTAGTAAACCTAGGAAATCCCACCTGATGGATGTCGATTACCCTAACCTTCATCGGTAAAGCTGGAACCACCATTGGTTACCATTTTAACCCAAAAAAACCTTATTCTCAAGGTCGAAAGTTGGAAAACATTGGGAGAAAGTTGACAAGCAAGAACACATCTCGCATGACAGATAACACATCTCTAGAGAGCCAATTCCAATGAAAACTCACATCCAAGGAAGGAGATTGAGCACCTTCTCCTACACACCATCCCACCACGATTTGATCTATCCAAGAAAAAGAAGTGTAAATGCAGCCCATGCGAAGCTTTTCTTCGATTGGTGACCACTTGCAATCTTCAAACCCATCATCATCACCTCCATACCTCATGCACATACCTTCAGAACAAAATCCAAGTAAGTACAACATCATACTTTCTGGTCATTTCATTTCTTCATCATTTTATCATCCATTGTTTATCCCGCCCCCTATTGACCTTCTCCACATTTTCACCTCCATATACCCATTAAAACCACACAAAAGCCTACCCCAGTCACCCAATACCTCATCCCTACTAACCAAAGTCCTTTGTGTAATCACAAGGAAAACCAAAAGCTTTTTCTATGAAGTCTCCAGATCTCATAGTAATCGGCACCTGGTTATACATAACCACCGTCAGTCACCCCTAACCAAAGACCGGTCTCTATGTTTGCCCACACACTGAAGAGAGACCTACCCACCCGATTTCACCTCACCCTCATTCACCCGTGACCTACCCGAGACCTTTATCGACTTGCAGAGACCCAAACCCAATCTTTTCACCTTTGGACTCTATTCTAGCTTAGCCTATTAGATTAGGTCTATTTCTTATTGTGTTTTTAAGTGATATACCTAAATCATTTAAAAATAACAATAGGATTTACTTTTTTACAGCATTGAATTGTTTAAAATAGTGGACTGACAGCCATCTAGGAAGTATCATACTTCTCGGATCTAGCTTACGCTAGGTAGTTCACTGCCCATATTGTTTAATTCTTTCTGGTGGTCTTGTTTTCATTATAGGTAGTTCCTCCTAGCCAAAGGGAAGCTCTCACGATCAGTTGTGGATTCAGAAGTCATACGTGCGCAACAACCCATCAATTGAAATTTGAAGAGGTACCTCCTACGCCCGTTACCCTATCTGTTTGGCCAACACTTCAAAAAAACACTCTAAGAAAAAGGCGAAAAAAATTACATGATATTCCTACTAAAAATTAATACATAAATTTTAGAGATGAATATATTGTTACATTCCTTAATTCAATAATATAATTATATGTTGGACTTTCTACAAAGTCACCAAGAAACATTATCACGATTCTATTAATTTTGTAATGGAGGTGAAAAATTCCTCTAAGAATTTTCAAATTGGGGATTGAAAATATTCAATATTTCAGTGTATTTTTTTCGATCTACAAGTGATTGGAATTTTCAAAGATACAACACTTTATATGACAATATTTCAATGTGTGAGAGTTCTTACATACGAGAACATGTTTTTGTATTCCCGATTTAAGGTGTATTGGTGGGCCGATAAAATATTGATTGAAAAATACATGGGTTTTAATAATCCGATTGAGGAAGCTACTAAAAATGCAAATTATGTATCAATTATTAATACAAATATGAGTCTAATGAAGAATGATATGAGTGAATTTATTTTTATAATGATATATTGAAGAGAGAATAATGAATTAAAAAATGATAACAAATAATTTATTAAAGAGATTCAATAAAAGGATAGTTTATTAATTAAAGTTGTTACTAAGTAAATAATAATACATGGAATACAATAATAAGTTAATAAGTTAGTTATAGTAAGGTGATTAAATATACAAGATTGTAGGAAAATCAAATTAGTGAATTGAAGCAAGAAATTGAACATTTTAAGGAAAAGAAAAAACTGATGATTATACTTTTGAGTTTGCACCAACTAACTTGGGAATTGACTTAATACATATGTCTCATTCTATAACAGATATGAAGTTGGGAATTAAATATGGAGCATTTAGTTCATCATGATCAAGATTTGGGTTGTATTGTGAGTCATATATAAATGTGGTGGAAAAATCCCAAGTTCATGAAGGAGAGAAACCCCATGTATGGGAATAGAAGGAACCAAAGAAAATATGTGACGAAAAATTAAGAAACCACGGAAGTATCATATCAAGAAACTTAACAAACCACAACAACATCTACAGTGGAGGTAGACAAAGTAGGACGGGAGAATTATCCATGGGGATTTAATGACTTATCATAGTTCTTAATTGTTAATTGTTAATTATAAATTACAACTATGAATTATCATGGTGACCAAGTATAATTATTCATTATTAATTGAACTTATTATGTTGCAATTTGATACTACTTATAGGATTTCACTATTTCAGTCAGAATTAACACTTTTTTATTCTACGTGAATGCAACACATTTCAGTTATACTATTTCATGTTTATCATGCTTATGTGCTTGTATTGATTATATGATTTTTAAGTTTACATGATCATCGTCATGTTCATATACTTAAGCTTACGTGCATAATGTGCTTGATGTTTTTATGTTTTTGATGTTCTTATGTGCATGTCTAATTACTCTTGGATCAATGAACAAAATTATCTTCCAAAAACTGTTATTTTGACATATGACAATGATTTAAAATATGTTTAAATTTTTAAATTGAAAAAATGTTTATTTTATGTTTCTATGATTATTATCATGATCACATTCATTAATATTATGTGTATAATTTGCATAATGGGACTATGAATTTGATGAGATTTTTTTATGTTCGATGTGCTTTATGGGATCATTTTGCTTACTTTCCGTTAAGATCATGAGCGTAAAAAAACTAACATTTTTATTAAAATAATATGTTCATTTTTGCAAACATTATATTCATTAACAATATTCAAATGTTAATAACTTGATAATTCATGTCGTTTGAAATTAAAAATTTGTACTTAGACAAAAACTTTTAAATTTTAGGTCACCATTTACCAAACAATGATTCATCCTCAGCCTTAGATGCATATTTTATCATTTTTATTTTTATTTTGTCAAGTAAGAAAAGTCCCCTTTCTTTGATGTTCTATTTTTCCTGCTCTTTAAAACATGTACTTTCTCAATTCCAATCCTTGATTTTGGGCCACTTTTTTCTTCAACCAAAACATTACTTATTTCTATAATAGTGGTTTTGGCAATAGCTAGGACTCCACCATTGTATTTTATTTGATAGGTCTCCCTTGTTTTATTTTTGAAGATGATAATAATGTTGTCAATTAAATAAATAATTTAAAGAGTGTTAAAACTTTACAAAATTTCTTGAAACAATAAATATTGCTTATTAGTTGACTTAATGTTTTCGTAAAATAATAGCTTTCAATGATAATTATCCTCTTTGATTTTCATCTTCTTTCCAAAATGGTGTGCTTAAATATGGGCCTCTTCACAAATTTTTATTATGGTCCTTGTTTTTGGAAGAGATTTATTTTTTCTAATATACTGAATAGTGTTTTCTTAGCCTATTTTTATCTTGAGTTAAATAATTATTTCACTACTTTAGCTTTAATACTAGGGAAACAAGATGTCAGCCATAGCTTGCCTTACTAATTATAATTTTTCATGGGATCTTCTCGTATTCAAATTTAAATTGGGATTTAACATTTGAAAGAAATAATTTTACTTTCACCATCATTTTAAAACATACATTCTACTCTAATGACCAACTTGAAGAATTATGCTCTCATATCATTAACAAAACACATTTTATCATGTTTGAATGTGTTTCTATACTTTAAAGGTGAGCCTCTTCCTCCCCCAGAGTTGGTATTCAAATTTTTCATCTCCACATGTTTACACTCCATAACCTCATTCCTTAACTGACCCAATATAAAAGGGAAAAGTGAATTGGTCATCATGAAGGCATGGGATCCTTGAACATACATATAATGGACTATCTCCTCTCCTAGACATGAATAACACAACGAAATCAACTCACTAGCTAAGTTTCAAATCCTACAAATGAACAATACTCAATTTATTTCTATGTGATAGACGAGATAATATAACTCATAACAACCCAATAAGACCAGGAGTTCACATACATGTCCATATATTCAATTATTGTAGTCTCATTTGGCCCTCTATATGGTTATAACTACAACATGTGGAATTCTCTATATCACTACCACATTCTCACAAGTTTTATATACTTTTTTCTTCTAGAAGGCCTTTGATTACTATTTTCATAGAGGAATACACCATTTGGGGATTGGTTTGATGTCTCCCCTTCAACATGATAAAACTAAACACTCCAAGGTTTTGGGTGACCTCTATGTTGGAGTGATTCTCCAAATAGGGTTGGTTCCCTAGTGTAACACATAATACTAGCTTATACTCCTATGAATACTCTACTCAACTTAATCAATTAGGAAAAGTCAGAAGGAATTTAATGATTTTTTTTTTTGGAAAATGTGGTGATACACCAAAGAGTTTGAGGATCTTAGACTCATTTTAAGTACACAGAAAAACCATGGGAACTAGAGACACCCGACACAACTCAAAAATGGATATGTTAATGCAAAATTGTTTCTGGGGAAGGTTTTGAAGCTATAACATAATAAAGAAGGGAAACAAATGGATTTGAGATGGAAATTTCATGAAATCCACACTGGAATTCTACAAAACTTGTTTAAACACAATCTATGACCTACAAATTAACATATAATTATATAAAGGCATGTAATTTAGACTACAAACAAAGTATTAAATAGTATCATGAGATAAAATCATCTTAAAGACACAATATTGCATGATAAACAAGTTGTAAGAAGGTAAAAATATATCCTTTATTTATCCAAGAGGTGAAACAAGTATAACAAATCACTCGTGACCCCTTCTCTTCCACTCAAACTCTAAATTATTCCAGAATAATGAATAGAAGGTGTAGAGATCTCTTTTACAATGAATTTCATGGAATTATATAAAGAATTGAGAGAGATAAGGAGAGTAAAATAGTATGCATGCAATTTGAAGCTTAGAAATAGAAAAATATGGGAGTGTTACATGTCAATTTTTCCCTTCTACTCCAAAAATGGATGAATATTTCAAGAGCATGTGTGATTTTGGTCTCTTCTACTCAATTAGAGCTCTTCCCACGTCAGAAAGTGATTGTGCATACCCAAAAATATATTATTTTCATCCCTTACATATTCCTATTGTTTTTAGACTCATGTGTATGGCCTAAAATCTCATCTTGCATGAAACTCTACTAATCTTGGCCTCTAAGTGATAAAAATGTAGTCTTGTTACAAGATCTTGCTAGTTTTGTCCTCTACATGATCCAAATTTCCCTTCTTGGTGAAGAAATTAGCGAAAATAGAAAATTGTTAAGTATTTGGGCATGTTTTTTCTTTTGGTTGTGCATGTAGGAAATATGAAGCACATACGAACTAGTGGAACGTTCTCCATGTTCCCTCAAAAATGATTTAACTGTTTGTTCATTCATTCCCTAATCAACCGAATAAAGAATGCTTTGTATTTTTTCCAAGGGTCGAGAATTTGGGGTTTGGGGCATTTCCAAAATGGTTGAACTATTTCATGGGTTCTGACAGCCCAATTTTACTACTTTATTATCATGTCTCCCTTATTTAGCTGATGTGGACATTTGAGGAAGTCTGTATCGTTGAATTATTCCATGTGTTATGGTATTCCCACCTTAATCGATTTCTTTTTCTAAAATCTCTCTAGATTTCTTGGTTGATAGAGGAACTAAGGGAACTTTGACACCATTTAAATTGTTCTAATCACCCCCATCTTCACTTAATTTTTCTTCTTTTCATCTTTCTCGGCCAACTAGGGAACCAAGGAACTTCAACAACGCTCCAACTATTTTGATCACCCCCATCATGTTTGATTACCTTTCCTTATTTATGTTGTATTCATGGGCTTGCAGAGAAGGAAGGGAACCTTAGAATGGTTCCAAAGTTTCCAATAATTCCTTATTTCACTAGCACCTATATTTTGTAGCCTAAATGGTAATGTGGGGAATAAGAGGAACTCAGTGTAGTTCCTCCTATTCCTCAAAAGACTAATCTTGTCAAACTATCCCGATTAACCCAATATATTACAAAATTTTAACGAAATCTTCTTCTTAAAATTCTTAAGAAGAGGGGGAGAGTGCTAGTACTTAAGATTTTTCCCAAATTTTCCCAAACCGACTAACTTCTTCATCAAAAGGGCTTACAAAGAGAGGGAGAAATGGGAATATTACTTAAATTTCCCTTTACTTGTAAAATTTTGAACTCCCATTGATTTAAGACACTAAAAACTCATTATCATGACTTATCACAAATGTCCTATTAAGACATCAAAATGGTTTAGGGGTTGATTTTGATAACAATTTGGCGACCTATAGTGGATACCTACTTACAAGATGTGATATCTAGTTTCCTTGAAGTGTCCACTTTGGGCATGGAGTCATTTCAACCTACTCGAAATTGAACACTCTTCTACAACCTCTAAGATCAAGATATCTTTCACCCTAAACTAAGAAAAAGGAACCAAAACTTTTACATCTAATGCACTTATTTAAATGATAACCACCAGGATTAGGTAAGAGCACGCAAAATTGATCATTTATACAAAAAGAAGGACCTTCAACAATAATAAAAAAGTAAGGAAAAACTATAAAATTAAAGAATCATCCATGATCCAACTAGAAATATACTTGAGTGTGCATAAGCAATTATTATGTAACAAAACACCAACAAAGTTCACAAGGAAAACAAAGAAAATAAACTAAGATAAAAAAATTACAAAACACTTAGATGAAAATAAATCAACTTGTGTTATGTATAAGGATGAAATGTGACCTCAATAACAAAGTTATAGATATATCCATTAACTAGGATATGTATCTCATCACCATTAATCTTGTAAAGCTTAAAAGAATTATGTTGTTTGTAACCTCTAATTATATATTATCCACTCTATGAGGAGTTAAACTTAGTGTGTTTGTACACCTAAAAATAACATGTCATTTCAGATGCACATGACCTCCAAAGGTAAGGGTTCATTTTAAGCCCCCACCCCCAAAAAAAAAAAAAAAAAAAGAAAAAAAAAAAAAACAATTTGTGTAGATTCCTAGGTGAATCTCTACAAAATAATTTTGAAATGATGGTGAATATGAAGAAAACGGGTTTCAAATGGTGCCATTTGGTAGTAATTTTCAACTAATAGTATGTGTTATCATTTGTTAGTATATGATGTCGCCAAAAACATATGTAATTTTTTGAAAAATTATTTATCGAAAATAGTAGTTAAACTAACTAGCTCAATGAGAAATATATCTGTGTAAAAATAAAATTAAAAAAATCTAATTTTTGTAAATTTTAGTATAGATTTCCGTAACTTTGTATGGAAAAGATTGAAACTTTTTGATGTTAGCAATTAAAATGATCATCCGAATCATAAATTTTCCTCCTAAAATATGGCATAAGAAAAAAATTACCATACTTTTTTCTATTTAATGAAATTACCACACGGTAGCATTTTCAATGCTACCATGGAGTACTACCACTAGCTGATTGCATGGAAAATGCTACTAGGTGGTGACATGGAAAACTTCTACCCATCTAGTAATTGAAACATATTACCATTCGGTGATGGCATCATGCTAGTGTGTGGTACCATCATGGATGTTCCCATCCAAAAGCACACTATTATTTCCATCTAGTTGCGCCACTTATACCTTTAGCTTTTTTTTGGTACTTTTGGATTTTTCACAAAGCTTATTTGCTTTTATCTTCGACTTCAAATTTGTATCTCAAAATTAGAAAAAAATTGGAATTATATTTATATTTCTACATTATGGAAAATTAATCGTATATAATATTCTATTATAACATAATGGTAAATATACAAACATTGGTTGACCCTTTGTGGAAATACAAGGCAAAATTAGGGTCAAATTTATTTATGACCCATAAACTTCTTGAAACTTGCTACCATACGGTAGTGAAAAAATAACAAATTTCAAACTTCTAAAATCCTAATATTCACCAATTTATGAATATTTTCCCTAAAATGAATCATGTAGCCGAGGTCATGTTAGGACAACTGGAATGTAATGCATGGGATGGTAATGTGGTAAATGGATAGAGTATAGGTGTAATAGGTGGGAATGATTAAAAGTAGTCAAGGAAATCAAATGTTCTCATTTGGAAAAATGGGGATTTATTCGTTGATAGTAATGATTGATTTCCTAACTTATTCGAGGATGATACTATGATCATGAATGATCACGGTGTATATCGTTATTGATACTGATGGAACCAAAAACAAACGACTCGATTATGGAACGCAAGGGAATTTTCCTTCATCGTTTATGTATTCCTCTCCAAAGAGGGTCATGTAAATGCAAAACAAGATGTATCAAGGACAAATAAAGGGTTTCGGTGGTATGATCCTATCAATGTGGTTGGCCCAATATTCCTCAAGCAATGTTTTCTTCTTTGTTAAGGGAAATGAGTTGGTCGATAATTAGAGGAGGCATGATTTTAGATATAATAACTAACTAGCGTAAGCTTTGATCAATATTGATTTCATCTCACTCAATATTTTTATATCTAATAAGTGGTTCAAAATTCGAGATACATTTTCGTGGTGGACCCAAAATGGTCATGTCGGTAGCAAGTCTAGATAAATGGAAACAAACAAGCAAGCTAGAATCCAATGGAACTGTGAGCTAGGTTCAGGTAGCCTAGGCCACTAAGGAAGTAGAAGTTGTGTTTTTTCCCATCTGAATTACCTTAGTTCCCACCTTTAGATAAACGCAAAAAATGAACTTGAACTAAATAAAAGATAGTTGATTTCCTTTTTTAATTAACTAAGTTCAATTTTCAAGCATCTACTCAAAATAAAATAAACAAGCTATCTACTATTTTTGTGTTTTCAAAAAATCTTTAAAAGAAGTAAATTAAATTAATCTACTTAAAATTTTAATCTATCTTTTTGCTCTTTTCTAGAAATTAATTTTAAAAAAGATAAAAACACAAAGAAACTAATTAAAATAAAAGAAATTTACTTCTATACTAAAATGAAATAAATAGGGAATAGTTGGATGTAGTTATTCCTTTGTTGCAGGATGTGAGGCTTATCTAATTTAAATAAAGATGTTTTCTAATTTGTAATTGTGGAAATATAACTTCCTCTAATTTCTTCACCTAAAAATCACAGGAAGAAAAAAATCTTCTCATAAGTAATTTCTTCTTTCCCCTAAGACTTTCCGGTAAAAAAAAAAATTACATAGAAAAACTAACAATGAAGAAATGAAATGGAAAGTGTAGATGAAGAATCTTCCTTAAGATTCTTTCCTTGCATATCCACAAGGATAAGTAGGAGGAATATTTTTTCAAAAGTACACATATAAATTTGATGATGAAAAAATTGAAATGTACGGATGTTCTACAACAAGGAAGTGAAGAAATGCATTCACATTAAATTCCTCTAAATTATTTCCCAAGAATATCCATAGGGATAAGCCAAGAAGAAAATATCAATGGAATATTTTTATGATTAAAAAATAAATTGTAAATTCTATTTTCTTAATACAAATATCCAACAAGACAGAAATAAGGTGAAATTGTCAAGAAACTAGCGACAAATACACTCACAAACTTGAGACACATGTATAAAATACAGTTCAAATTCTTGGATTAATGTGCACGTAACTATTACTCTATGTAAACCGGTGGTTATGAAACCACCACGGTAGTTGTGTAAATAAAAAGGAAAAGGGGTGAAAAATAGTTTTCAAAGGTAAGAGAAGATTAAGGGCTAAGAAATAATGGTAAAAGGTTAGATAAATATGTTTAAGGTAAGGAGAATGGATCTGGACCTCATCATTTGTTCTAGAAAAGATAAATTCATCATTGGATATTTTTACCATACCACCGATGTGGCACCTATGTAATTTTAGGTTTGTACATATTTCCCCCTTATAGAATTTTCTTATCCATGAATGGGCGTAAAACATGAATTTTGAGTATGGCACTCCCAAATGAGAGAGTTATAAATTATACCTTAATCGTCAATGTGTTTAAATTACATCAAACCAATGTTCCCACCACCTATAAAAAAGAGACGATAATCAAGTACAACTATAAAATATGGTGAACAAAATAATCTGAAATAAAATAACAAGATTACTTACCATATCTACGAGGGTGAGAAATATACCTTCTCCAAAGCATTTTTAGAAAACACTTTCACATTCACTTCTTGCTAGTTTTGGAGCTCTAGATTACCGATAACCATTTCATAGAAGAATAAAGTCGAATCGAAGACCACTTAGCAGCGATGGCAACAAAATCAATGGTAGCGATGGAGGGTCACAATAAGGTAAGTTACACGCATTTGTTTATTTATTCCTAAAATGTAGCACTTAGTCAAAAATAGTTGTAGGGGATGGTTTTTGATAATTTTGTAGTAAAAATGTTCACAAGTGGGTACCTTATAGATTTTGTCTTTTATTTGAGTCAATTTGGTGTATTTTTTATGTTTTTGCAAATTTTTTAGGTGTAAGGGCATGGCCCAAATTTTTTGGGCACGAATGACATGGTAGTTACGCAATCATCACAACTATTTTACATTTTAGGAACTCAGTATGATTTTTTTTCATTTTTTCTTGCATTTATAATGTTTTCATGAGCTTCATATGTACTTATAAGGTTTTACTTGCTCTTTTCTCATTTTTTATGTATGTAGTGAAGCTATATTAGGTAGAGCAAGGTGCAGTGAGTGGGATTGCTTACCTCGAGATCTTATAGAGACTGACCCAGGAAGAAGGGGTTTATTAGAGAGGGTTAACATATGGAGGATCACTCAAACATGACTTGTTTCCCTGTGATTCACCTTCTCTGTGACTTACTTAGTAATTTTGATGTAAACCATAACACTTTCTAGTTTCTAGGGTTACGGGTGAGTGGAATATCACCCTGGAGGACATTTACAAGATCCTTGGAGTTCCTATCAATGGCAGGAATTGTACATTAAATATCACCGGTTTGACAACCGAGGCCCATAGTTGGCGTACATATCTTAGTAATGCACTAACATCTAACATTGGTGCAAGCAGGGGTCGGGCTTATTCTTGTGAATACCACAACTATCCCTACTCCATGAAAGGCCATCATTGGGATTTTATATTCACGTCTAATCGGGGACAAGGGTGGAGATAGGTTCTTTTTCTGTTGTGCTCCTATTATTCATAGTATTGAGCAACCGGGCATGTTATAAACATGGGGGATCGATATATTAGGGACTACATATCACAACCTCTATAAGATTCTCAAATTGGGGACTAAATCACTTAGCCATCCCATAGTAGTGATGTCTTGGGTATAAAAGCGTATGATCCCCTACTGAGGGGGTTGGGATAAAAATCCCATATAGATTAAAGTATCCTAGTGGGTGGTTATGATTCCACTCGGTGCACATCTTAGTTAGTTTCTACTCTAACTAGAGATATATGGTATCCCATACATATTAGGATGTTAGGGGTTGATGGGGTGAGGCGATGGTCATACTAACTACTTTTTCTACTATTTTTCAGTTAGTCAACCGCAATAAAGCAAGTCGAGACCCATCTAGTTATGTAGGTACGAAAAAAAAATCTACCTTATATAGATTCCCTCCCAATATTGGCTATAGTTTATAAGTGATACAATAGGTAAGATCCTCCCGAGAAGGATAGCTATAGTGGTCGAGGTTGCTACACCCAAGGTTCCTATCAACAAACCATGGGCCGCACTGATCCATCCATTGGGGAAGAAATTAGATTGAGACATGTATTGTAGATTGGTGTAGGCCATGCATAGAGTGGGGAGGAGGAAGAGGCCAAGATAGAGTTAGGCTTGGGGAGGAGATGAACTCAATGAGGTAGGGCATAGAAGAGGCCTTAACATCTACTAGAGATGAGGGGAAGGTGGAGAAGAATATCGTATACCTTGAGGAGATGGAGTACACATTCATTCATTAATAGCATATGGAGGAGGGAGTTGAGGAGGAGGAGGTAGTACCACCTCTGTGTAGTGGCACCAGCTTATTAATCCAAGTTGGATGCTTGGAGATCCGAGTTAGTATAGACACAATTATATTCCCTTTACTTCCTAGATTAGTTGTTAGTAATATATTTCTTTTTCTTTTTTACCTTACGCTTTCTAACTCACCATCATTTGTTTGTTTTTGTAGCCTACAAACTAATGGATGGAGAGACATTATTTGGGAAACATTCTCGGATATGTTTATTATTCCTACTTTGGGAAGACTCAAGAGCATCCGCTTGTAGATCCTGGATTCCCAACACAAGCAAGTCATCACACAGATGTATTTTCACTAGTGTGGCATGATGTGGTGGTGATGACCTAGTTGAGGACTAACATCATAGTATATGAGGATCAAGAGACATGGAGATGACAATAAGATAGCATAGCTACTACCATTGGGCATTCACATGACCACTCTCACCAATCGACTCATGGAGGCTCCTATGCCACACCAATTCAATCCCATGATAGAGTCGTAGTAGGATCCCTTGTTCTACTCCTTCCCCTTCGCACGAATCTAGGAGATAGGGATAGGCCTAGAGTCTTTATTACTTTGAGACATGTTTTAAAATGTATATTAATTTTTTTATTTTGAGCTCATAGTGAACATTTTTACCACACTTATCTTATGGTGTGATGGTATTGTACACGAGAAACTTAACAACTTATATATACATATTAATATATTTTTGGTTTGGTATTATTTTATAAGAGTTGAATTCATCATGGTTCATCTCATCTGTGTACTCTTATATGCTTTAGAATTTTTATGCTTTTCATGTTTTTAATGCATGTTATGAATGATGATGTAGATGTGATAGATTGAATGATATACATATGATTATGAGTATGGTATGTTACCTAGACACTTTATTTTTCAATTAACTTTTAGCATTTTTTTCATTGGTAAGATGTATTGAACGTGATATGATGATAACATAAACTAACTTCGTTCTTAACTCCAAGCAACTAGTGAGATGCAAGGTCTTTCCACCGAGAGTCAAGAAGAATGCGAGATGTATGTTTTGAAGAATGTGAATGAGAATGACCAAGAGACAATAAATTTTGACAAGGATTTACTGAGAAACCTACAACCCAACCCAAACCAAAATTAACTTAACCAATATAAAGTGAATTTTCCTTGCATTTTTAACTAGAATTATATTCATAGATGGCCTATTGATTGAAAATATCTTGTGTTAAAGAATAATTTTATCTCTTAACATATACATCTAAGTCACTTTCTTGGGAATTTTTAGAAGAACTTTTATTTATTTGTGTATTTGAAGTTTTTGTTCTATTTTGCGACCCCATACATCTTGCACCATGTTACTAGTAATAAGCATGTGCTCATCGCTGAGGAAACAACATAGAAAATTTAGGGAACTTACCTCCTTTCCAAACCCCATGCTACTAGTAAGAAGCATGAGATCATCACAAAAAGTGCATTTATTTGTGATGAAATTTTTTTTGTGTTTATTTTTTATCTTTTTTTAATTTTACCTAACTTGAATTTGAGTTGTGCTTTTGGGAAGGAACACTTGCCTCTAATCACAACCCCACATAACTAGTAGGATGTGAAGGCTCAATACCAAGGATTGAAATAGGCGAACAAGAGTTCCCGGTGAAATCTTTTAGAATTTTTTTATACATATATTTTTAGGGAAATATTTATCATCAAGAGTATTCTATTGAAAACTAGGGGAAAGAAGCATCCAAACCGACAACAACTATGAAGAAAATTGAGTATGTAAGTATTTCTAACGTAATTTCAAAATTTATCTCTTGAATGAAAGTGATGAGAAATATTAAATAGTTTAAATGTGTCAAAATAATGGTGAAGTAGGTGTGATTAATAAATATTCCAATGTTTAAAAGTCAAAGCATCACTTGAATAGTAAGTTTCCATATTACAATTTAAATAATATGATAATGCAAGTGATAAGACAAGTATGAATGCAATGAAGGACAATGTGGAAATGTAAATGAATATACATAGAAATGCTTGAGGTGAAGGGAATTAACAGACTCACCCAATTCTTCACCCTCAATAGTACACAGATAAAATGCACCATTTTTATAGTCTTCACCAACCTTTTTGTCAACTTAGATATCAAGTCTTAATACAACGGATCGTACCTAGATTTCTCATTCATCTACCTTCTTGTTATACTATTGACACATTCTATCTATGTAGACCCAATGATTTTTCTCATCTCTAAGCCACCTTTCATCAAGACTTTCTTATTTATCCAAATCACACATCTCATTATGCATATTTTTGAGAATTCCTTGCAAAGACACATAAAGACTTGGTAATTCTACCTCCAATGGTAAGACCACTTTGGCACAAAAACTAAAGAGAAAGGGGTTTTCCTTGTCGAGTTTGGACAATAGTACTATAGGCCTATAAGGCAGGAAAAATATTTAATTTTTAGTCTCTCATATTCTCCTTAATTGTTTTAAGAATAATGGACTTCAAAGTATTATTAGTCACCTCATCCTATCCACTAGCTTGAGGCTAGTATAAATAGGTTTTGTGGTGATATGTTTTAAATTGAGTAGATATATCACACACCTCTTCATTCTTAAAGGGAGTTTCATTATCCAAAATAATGACGTGTGGGAAACCATCTTGTAGATGATTTGGATTAAGATGAACTTAATGAAACTAATCCAAGTATAGTGGTTAGATGCATGGCCTCAACCCATTTGGTAAATTATTATGTGGCCATGATGATGAAGTTATGGCCATCCAATGATGAGGGATATAAATTCCCTATCAAATCAAAGCCCCAATTAGAGAATGGTCAGTGGTATCACTATTGGTTGTAAGGCTTGTGTTGGGATATGTATGGTGTGTGAGAAGTCTTGACACTTTTTTCACTTTTTGCGTATTCCACAAAGCATCATGCTCTAGTGTAGGCAAAAATAGTCCGTTCGATAGATTTTGAGATTGGTTGAATTCCTCCAAAGTGATCACCATAGATTCTATCTTGGGCCTCAAAGAGAATATTTTCTGCTTCTTCCTCATCAACACATATCGATAGCAATCCATCGAAATATCTATGATAGATAACTTCCTCTATAATCACATATTTTATGGCTATTATATGTATCCATCACCTTTGTTGGGAATTGTATGCTTCAAGATATGTCAAATAAATTATGTGGTTTATTATGTCTCGTATACCATATGCACAAAGTGATATCATAACTTTCTTTTATATAATAAATGCACTCATCGAGGAATTCCAAGTTAATAATCTACCCATAATCTATTGGGTTATCAGCTAAGTAATGAGTGATGATCTTTCCTTAACGGAATTTTGATTATTAAATTTAATCTCAAATTTTCCCATTAACATGATAAACCTACATGTATTTTTAGACAGGTTGTTTGATTCAAGAAGATCTATAATTGTTTTGATTTAACAATTACCCTAGTTTCCTAATTGATCATGTAATGTCTCAACCCCGTAGTTGTGAATAGAATGGACAAACAATCTTTCTCCACTGGGGTATATCATGTTTCACATTCAAGTGGTGTATGAGAACTGAAATATATGGCACGTTTGTGACTATGATTTTCCTCTTGTGCCAACTTGAACGCTATTGAGACATTTACGGCTCAAGAATACGTAATCAAAGGATGACTAGATTTTGGTGGCATGAGTTTTGGTGGAGACAAAAGGAAGAGTTTGACTAACTCAAACTCATTGTGACATTCATTAGTCCATGCCCTATAAAAATCCTTCTTTGGAAAGTCATTTATAGGATGGATAGCATATGTCAAATCAGAGAAAAACCAATGGATTATCCCAAGTTTACCGAAAGAAGACCGATGCAGGACACTGTCTAACAATAGGGTCATTTCATGAACCACATGGATTTTTATAGGATCTACATCAATCCCTCTAGAATAAATGATGTAGCCTAATAATTTACATCAAGATACTCCAAACACATATTTCTCCAAATTTAAGGTTACATTATATTCGATCAAATGTGAAAGAATGATCCAAATAACTTTAGGGTGGTCACCTCTCTTTTTATCTTTTTCTAAGAGATCATCAACGTATGTTTCCACAATCTTGTGAATAATATCATGGAAAATATAATTCATGGTGCATTGATAATTAGTTTCATCGTTCATCAAACCAAATGGTGTAACGACATAACAAAATGTTCCCGAAGGAGTGGTAAAGGTAGTATTTGTTTAGTCTTCCTCGAGCCTTGTTATTTTGTATCTCATGAACCTATCCATAACGTATAACAACTCATAACCATTCATCACATCAATAATGATATCAATAGATGGTAATGGGAATTCATCATTAGGGAAATCATTATTTATGTCCCTAAATTCAATGCATAGTCTATTTTTTCCATTCTTTTTTATAACTAGGAAGATGTTAGATAGCCATATGGAATAGTCCACTTACATTATGAACCCTACCTAAAGAATCTTCATCACCTCCTCTTTAACCATTAAAGCCACTTTGGGATTCATATGTCTCAATTTCTACTTTATAGGCTTAGCATCATGTTTGATGACAAGAGTGTGCACCACCACATCGGGAGATACTGTTATCATGTCCTTTTAAATAAAGGAAAAGGTGAGGGAATGTTCTTTAAGGGCCTTTGTATACTCATCTAATTCTTTGGTTGATAAAAAGAGACAAGATTTTATATTCTAGGTTCATGCTCCATGGCTATATTAATAATTATTATTCCTTATATCATAGAAAAATTCCATTCTCTAAATTTAGGAGTTGGAGGCAACTCTAGAGGTTCCTCTTGAAATTTGTAAACATAGACATCTTTAGAAGAAGGATCCATTGTTCTATCTCCAAAATACGAAGAGGGGTGAGGAACAAGAGAAAATACTTCTTGTGATGTGTGGGATGAAGATATGCATACGCATGTAATAATCCTAATATTTCCTCATCATTCTCAATGACATATAGCATGATGGGTTAATTTTCATCTTCTATGTATGTTAAAATGGCATTGTTAGGCATTTTGTGGATTAGAGGTTTAGCTCATATTAAAATTGTGAATTGTTTTTCTTTCAAGTTACAACTCCTCGCTAGGAAAAAAATAAAAAGAAAGTATCCATGGAGTTGGTGAGTTTATTTTTCTCTCTTAGAATAGATTCTATAGAGATTAAATAAAAATCTTTACACAACTCGCAAACTTCAGATTTGTAGATTTTGAAATGCTCTCGCTCTTGTCTCATAAACTTTTGAGACTTGGTTTGTGATAAGTTATGAATCTGCCAAGACTCTAACATAATGCACTCTCATCCTCTTGGATAAAATGATACCAAGAAGTAGATCTTTGTACTCATCTTTGTTATTAGTACACTCCAAATTTAATTTGAAGGCAAAGGGCATGATTCTACCTTCCAGAGATGTTAGAATCACCCGGCCTTCAACGCCGTAATGACACTTTGTTCCATGATAGTGGAGAGTCCAAAATCCTTAAGGAATAAGGACACCTCATTGTTTTTGAACCATCTTCTTGAACTTCAGAAACTTCCACCGTGCAAACCTCTTGAAACCATCTACTTAAAAAGATCATAAACCAAGAATGTTTCTAATACCCCATGAATCGAATGGGAGAAATATTGGGAAGTAATTATCTAAAAATTTCACTATCTCCTATGTTTTCTTGGTAGATATAGTTTTTACCACAATAGTGTGCCTCTCAAGTATTGTCTTCCGCTTCAATGGATTTTAGTTTTTCTAGCTCATTCATTGGAACTAACTTAGCAAAAGAGGGATTGCTCCCTTAGAGGTAGATGGATTGTTCAATTGATTGGCTGGGATTTAAAACTCATAATGAACCCCAAGATTATTTTAAGGTTAGCTAGGTAAATTTCAAATGGTTTTAGATCACCTTGAGCCACAAAGACCTTCTCCAAATGAAGGAATATTACTTTTGAAACAAATTTATTGGAATAGCCTGAATTCAATGAATCCATGGCCTCACAAGGATCATATTATAGTTGTTATCCTTGTCTATAATATAAAACTCAGTTAGAATGGTTTTAGTCCCAAGAGTGACCAATATAACTATAGTTCTCATGGATTTGGATTTAAGGCTATCATAACCTCTCAACGTGTTTCTAGTGAAAGAACAATTTTTTGATCCATACCCTAGTTTGTGAAAGAAAGAAAAGAGGAAAATATTAACCGTGGATCCTTCATAAATCATCTCTCTCTTAACATAATTATTATAGATCCATACTTATAAGTAAATCATAGGATCACCTCTCTATGCTTATTCACCATTTGTAGGCATCTTACTAATGTCGAAAAATTCAGCATCCCTCTCATGTCAAGTGAGGATAGATGTCAAAATATATATGATTAATAAGGGCCTCTATAGGAGGTGTAATGTGCATGCGATGATGAGAGCTAAAGCTTCTAGAAAAGAAGATTGGTGTGTAGTAAATTTCAACAAATACAAGGAGATGTGAGAAAATATATTAGTGAGATCCTTGATAAGGAAATGGGAGTGAAAGTGATGGCGATGACCAAGCTAATTGGGAAACCTTATGTCTTGACACATAATAACAAAATATGTGAATCTAAGGAAAAGAATGCTCTCCTAACCTGAAGGGGTGTGATGGTAGGGTCTGATATGATAGCTACTCGGAGACTCCAATTGATGTCTAGTTCAACCGAGATTCTATTGATTGGTTACGGAATACATGTGGAAAGTAACTGCGCAGTGCCTCTTGTATGGGTTTCCAGACAAGGTCATGGAAATTGAGACAAGAGATGTAGTGGAGCTATAGGAACTAAGGGTGATTCTCTAGTCTTGTCCAGAAAGTCTTAGCCTGATCGGTTGCTATATTCAACAATGAAATTTGTGTGATAATATCAAGTGGAAGTGGTGAGATATGAATACACATGTGTGCATAAGCTAGTGTCGATATCTACTTGACTAGCGAGGCCGTTGGGTTCATGGGACTGTGGGTCACAACCAAAGACTCGTTGAGGTTGAGGCCCTTGTATGGTCATGCATGCAATCAAATCCTATTTCCAAGAGTAGTCCAAAAGTCATAGGCCTGATTAGCAGCTATGTTCAATGTCTCTAACTATCTTATTTTCTCTTATGTATGTGGCGGGTGTGCGTAAGATTGTTAAGCACAAACTTGTGTCAATGTCAGTTATTAGCTCTGGCCCATTGGGTTGTGGGACCAGAGGATCACAACTGTAGGTCTTTTCTGTTGTGGACCATTGATGGTCATGCAAGATGAATTGATTTGTTTTCGGTAAATAAACTATCTATCAAAGGAAATCTAAACTATATTTTTGGTGTTTTCTCAATATATCATAACAAAGCAATAAAACAAACTAATCTATGGAAATAAATATTTTTGTGCTTTTCTAACTTTTCAGACAATGCATCTAATCTAATAAACAATTTAAAAAAAAAATAACTGGCTGGATGTAGCTAGCTATCTATGTAGATGTGTGAATCTAAATCTAAGATCTATTCTAATTCAAATAAAATCTTTCCAACCCTACCTCAGAAGTGAAGAACAAATCATGACTCTAACAGAGCTATTGTTCCCCACAACTTCCTAGTAATATTGAAGAGAAAACTTCCTATTGATTTGATCTACTTACAACTATCTGATTAATTGAAATGAATTGTTTCTCTACTCTATTTGATATGCAATTGAAAATTTGACAAAACAAAGCAAACAAATACACAACTCCAACCTGGAAGAGCAAGAGCTTTGGAAAATCCAAGTAGTATGAGTATTTGTCCCCTCAGTTCTTTCCTTTCTTTCTCTGAGTGTTCATGTGAGTCCAAGGATTGGGAATGCAAAGAACAAAAACAAGAGGATGGCACTTGAGCGATGGCAGCTTGGAAGCAATCTGGATGTAATGCAGGTAGAAGAAAGATAGCACAAGAGATCTGAACTTGGCTATGTAATTCCTAGCAAGATTATGGCAAAGCACAACAATGCAAGATACACAAAATTCTTAGGCCCTTTTCTTGAATACAAGCATGGAATATATAGGAATGGAGGATAGAAGGTTACTTCATGCACAAGGAAATGAAGAGGTAGTTCCACTCATTAAATCTATTTAAAAATAGAAGGAACAAGGAGAACCAAGCAAACGAAGCTATTTTTAGAAAATTCGGCTCATGGATGCACTCAAAAAGTAAACTTAAGTGAATCATCGCATGTAATTTCTCACATGAAGATTCTGGAAAAATGATCAGGACCGCCGCCCCTGTGCAGGGGGTGGTTTCAGACCGCCGCCCCAGGTAGGGTGCCTCCCAGTGGGTCCTGGTCCAGCATAAAGGCCAAAACAAGCACAAGAAAGAAGGGGGAAGATGGAAAAATGCAAGGAAAAGATAAGTAAGGCTATCTAGGCTACAAATATATATTGTGAATGGGTTTTGGAGCTGAACACCTTCTTGAAAGGATTTTGAATCATCATTGGGACCTTTATAACCATTTTCCGACAATGTAGCACATGTAATTTTGGGTGCGTACATATTGCCCCCTCGGAGAAGCATCTTAGCCATGAAAGAGGTGTAAAACATAGAGTCTGAGTATGGCATTCCTAAAATGGGGAGTTAGAAGCTATACCTAACATGCCCGTGTGTCGAAATCTCACCATCCAAACTCCCGCTACTTACAAAAGAAAAGGAAGACTCAAGTGTAGATAGACAAAACATCGAAAAATAAACATTAAATTAAAATGACAAGAGGACTTACCATTTTGTGGGGATGTAGAAATATACCTATGCCAATGCTCCAAGCCCTGTAAACACATACACTCAAAATGAAGTTAGAAATATCATATATATATATATCAAAACAAATTCATTTCTCAATTCATTTGTGCATTGTTGATTTGGATTGTTTGATTGATTTGGAGCTCTAGATTCACGGTGACCATTTTGATGAGAATACAATCGATACGTTCATGTCGAGATCGTGATCATGCCTCCATGAGTGGGAGATCGACCAACGCGCTCTCTAAGTTAGTTATTTCCTTCTTTGTCTTTTTGTACCCTAAAAGTTTAAATGTTGAAAACTTCACCTAGGGGGAGATTTTCAAAATTTCTTGTCTTGAATGGGTCTTTAGGGGGGCCCATAGGGCATGCTTTTATTTTGTCAAAAATGGTCAATTTTAATGTTTTTGGTCCTTTCTAGGGTTAAGGGGCATGTTTTGAAATTCAGTTCAGGACCACCACCCAAAGTAGGGTGGCAGTCATAGGACCGCCGCCCAAGGTAGGGCGGTGGTCGAGAACCACTGCCCTGCACTAGGTGGTGGTTCTAGATAGAATGTCAAAACATGCTCAAAACTTAACTTTTTTTGGATTTTTGAGAGTTTACCATGTTTTTGATGAGCTTATTGTGTGATGTGACTTTACTAACTTGCTCTTTTCTCATGTTTTGGTGGATGCAGAAGAAGGTGGAGTACATACGCTGAGAGAGAGAGAGAGTGTGATTGGCTCCCTAGGATTTTAGATCAGCTGACCCATGCTGAGATAGATCTTTATAGTGGGTAGGTATCTAGTGGATAGCATGAGTGCCCCATGTTGCTCTTTCCAGTCACATTCTGTGTGACTTATTCTCTTACTGGGATGTGGACTAGAACACTTTCCGGTTCCCAGGTGTCAGAGGGGAGTGGACCATCACTTTGGAGGATGTCTACCACATTCTTGGTCTCCGGTACTTGGTAGGAGACTGACATTGGTGACAGTGGGGTCCAAAGCTATGATGACATAGTAGGCTACATACATGGGAGATGTTATTGTCTCTTCTGGCTCAAAGAAGGGAATGAAGGTTTGGTCTATTACTACTACTCCCATTCCTATCCTTCGAAGAGCCATCATGGGTATCTGTCCTCGAGACTGATCGGGGACAAAGGAGGAGATACACTTTTGTACTTGTTGGGCCCCCATCATTACATCAGATCGAGGCTCATGGCCGTAAGTATGCTTGGGAGTAGATATTTTGGGGACCACATACCATGATTTATATAGAGTTCATCAGATTATAGGGACAGTCCTTGAGCCACCCCACTCTAGTCATGAGTTGGGTCTATGAGTGTTTCATCCCGTATGGTAGGGGGTGTAGGTATTAGATCCAGAGGTTATCCAGGTAGCTAGATGGACAGGCATGTCAAGTGCTCGGACTCCACATCAGTCGGTGGCCTCTCTGACTATGGCTAACATGACCCCCACACCCTATCAAGACATGGTAGGGATATGGGGTGAGGAGACTATGATGATGGTAGCTTGCTCTTCCATGAGCTAGCTACTAGTTGATAGAGAGCTGGGAGACTAGAGATTCACCCTTTGACCGGGTACCCCAGTAGTTCGGTCTTCCATACCCTGTCATGCTTCCTTAGTGATGCCTAGTTTAGAAGACTATTTAGGAGGCACAGAGAGGTCCTAGAGGGGATCTTGGTTGGATAGTTGTTACTCTGGTGTGCCTATTGTAGTTAGGCATGTAGTTCAGGCTCGGTGAGTAGTTGGTGCTCCTCAAGCACCCTTACTTCAGATTGGGGTGGCTCCTTGCTCACAGTGGGGAGGAGGATGAGCCGATTGATTTGGACTTCAACTCGAGGAGGAGGTAGGAGATGATACAGAGGGGGAGTCGGTGGAGAGGAGGATGAGGGGGCAGGACCTTTAGAGGGAGATGACAGTGACCCTAAGTGGCATGACACTCAGGAGATCCTCATAGTAGAGCGCGTGAGGAGGCATGAGAGAGAGAGAGACTCTAGTCTCGGAGGAGACACTTGGAGGGATGATGAGTCCGTGATGGGACAACACCATGCCTTTGGATTTGGGAGGCTCCATAGCCACCACCAAGCAGCACCTTCTACAGTAGCCATTGATCCCACATGGATGCCTGGAGACCCGAGTATGTTCAATACTCCTTTCTCTATTTTTTCTTATTGATTTTCACATGTTTAGTTTAGCATTCTCTTTTGACTTGTGTTCATGATTTTCTCTTAGCTCACTATCTCTTCTTTTCTTCCTTTGCATCATCCACACATGAGTGGTGAGAGCTCATTCATCGGGTATGTGTAGATACCTTGTTGATCCCTTTGGGGAAGACCTGGAGCCAAGTTGACTGCTGATTCAGGGAAGCCCTTAGCCACCGGCCGACATACCGACATGTTTTCTCCCATCTGGAAGGTCACGGAGATAGTGTCTTCCCTTCGTACCACAGTGGCTGGATATGAGACCATCGAGTGCTGATGAGGTGAAGTGATTCTCATAGTGAGGCTATAGGAAGTGGTGCCACCATGAGCACTCACACCATTCAGTCCATTCTCAGTGTCATCGCAGCCATAGTAGGAGCCCTAGGCGTGGTCATGCACCATCTGAGGGATCCCACAAGGGATTGACAGGCCGTTGAGCCTTTATTGCTTTGATACCATTTTTTTGACATTATATGATTTTTTGTATGTTTCGAGGCTCGTTGTGAGCATTTTTACCATGCCTAGCACATGATGACATTGTATACAAACTTGATCCACTATGATATATACAAACTCTATTTTTGGTTTGGCATTCCATTGTATCCGAGTTGACTCTCTTTGGCTTATCTCTCATGTGTACTCTAGATGTTTAGAATTTCCACTTTTTATGCTTTTCAAAATGTATGCAATGGATGTGAAATGATAACAGAATGATTTTTTTTTGTATTTCATAATGTTGATATATGATGATGCAAACACAATGTGATTTTAAACTTAGTTTCTTTTGCAATCTTTGGTACTTCATATTTGTCTTGAAAAACATGATGATATAATGATATGATGAATAGATATGCTTGCCCCACTCCTAACCCCACACAACTAGTAAGATGAGGGCTCAACACCGAGAGTTAGAAAGGGCACAAGCCATGAAATTTGTTGAATGGCAGTGATGAGAGAAAGACAGAGGTTTGACAGAACCAAATTGGGATGCTACAACCTTACCCTACTCATGTTACCTCATAGTTTAGAATGTGAATTTGCCTTTGTAGTTTATCTAGACTTGGATCCATAGATGGCCACTTGGTTGACAAAATCTGGTTTTAGGGTTTTGAATTCTCTTGGAATTTTGAACATCTAATTCACTTTGTTTTGACTTAAGATTTCACAGTAATTGATTTAATTGTTTATGACTTTAGGTTTGTCAAAGAGACCCCCTATACCTTGCCCCATGCTACCAGTAGGAAGCATGGGCTTATCACCATGGAAAAGCATAGGTGAGTAAGGGCATTTCCTTCCTTTCCCAACCCTACGTCACTAGTAAGAGACACAAGCTCAACACCGAAGGTTGGTAGGGAAAAGAAATGTGTAAAATAATTTTTTTGTTGATTTGCATTTGACTTACTTATTTGGGAAAAATGTTTAGAATGTTCTTATTTCCAAGGAGATGTATGTGGGATAGATGTGACACCATGAAGCTTCTAGAATAGACCATGAACAAAAGACACCTATCCTAAGAAGAGACCAAAAGTAGAACCAAGTATGCAGGCCTTGGTATGGTTACTGTCAAAACTTTGTCTTGTCTTGTTTGGATTGATGAGTGATACAAAAATAGTTGATGATACAATGAAGATTTGAAGAGACATGATTTGAATGTTTTACCAATATTTTCAGAAGTTTTTAGGAATTGCTATAAGAATAAGCTCCTTGATCACACTTTTTACAAAATGAATGGACAGATGAAAATGCAATGCAGATGCAATAATGTACATATGAGAATGTTGATGGATCATGTGTAGTATCTCTTTAGGTGAAGAGAGTTCATGGATTCACTAAACTCCTCACCTTCTAGAGTACACAAGTGGAATGCACCATTTTTATAGTCTTCCACCACTTGATATGGACCTAACCACCTAGGTCTGAACTTTCTTCCCTCGCCGGTCTTCTTGTCTATTAGCTATCGAGTCTTAATACCAAATCTCCTTCGTAGATCTCACATTTCGTACACCTTTTTATTATATTTCCAAGCCATGCGGTCAGCAGTATACACTGTGTCATTGCTAAGCATTCAGTCTAGCTTCATCGAGGCTTTCTAATTGGGAGAGATGAGCTTCTCGATAACCCTCCTCTCCCAGGATCCCATGTAGCGAAATGCAGAGGTTGGGTATTTTGAATTTGAGTGGTAGAACTACCTCAAAGCACCGAATACTAAGGAAAAGGGGGTCCCATTGTTGGTGTTCTAACCGACATTTGGTAGGCCCACAAGGCCGAAAAAGCTTTAGATGCCAATCTCATTTATTCTCCTTAACATTTTTAGAAGAATGGACTTTAAAGTCTTATTGGTAGCCTCAGCTTGTCCATTAGCCTGAGGGTAGTAGAGAGAAGTCATGTGATGACTTATTTTGAACTTTGTACACAACTCACGCACCTCATCATTTTTGAAAGATGTGCCATTATCAGAAATAATGACCTGTGGCACCCCATACCTACAAATGATCTAGTTCAGGATGAACTTAGCAATTACAGAGCTAGGGACAGTGGTAAGGGGCATGGCCTCTACCCACTTGGTAAAGTACTCTGTGGCCGTGATTATGAAATTATGGCCATCTATTGATGAGGGAGAGAATTTCCCTATCAGATCTAGGCCCCACATGGAGAAGGGCCATGGAGTTGTGATTGGTTGTAAAGCTTGTGTCGGTATGTGGATCTCGTGGGAAAACTCTTGACACTTGTGGCATCTATGCACAAACTCTACCGCATCATGCTCTAGGGTGGGCTAGAAATAGCCCATCCGATGTATCTTCTGGGTAGTGGCATGGCCACTGAAGTGGCCACCACATACCCCACTATGTGACTCATAAAGAATATTTTTAGACTCTTCAACATCAACACATCTCAATAGCATTTTGTCAAAGGCTCTGTGATAAAGCACTTTCCAAGATAACATACTTAGCAGCAATTATGTAACCACCTTCTTTGTTGTGATGTTTCCCCTTCTGGGTATGTGTGGTCCATGATGAAATTGATAATGTCAGTGTACCAAGGGCACACAGAGATAGGGGCCTAGTTTCAATGAAATATACACACTCATCGGGAAAGTCCAAATCTACCAAATCACCCCCGTCTAATGGATTATCAGCCAACCAATCTGTAATGATTTGACCCTTAACAGATTTTTGATTTACAAACGTTAACTCAAACTCACCCATTAATGTAATGAAACACCCAACCTTTTTAGACAAGGATCCCTACATGAGGAATGTCCGTAAGTGGTTTGACTTGACGATGACCCTTGTTTCTTGATTGAGCATATAATGTCTTAAGCGCTTGGTTATAAAAACTATGGCAAGGCATTCTTTTTCTACCTACGTGTAGCATGTCTCATAATCGAGTAACATCTGATTGATAAAATAAACATCCCATTCTCACTTGTCATCATCCTCTTGAGCCAACATACTAGGCTAGTGAAACATCTGTAGCCCATGAATATAAGATCAAAGGGTGATCTGACCTTGGTGGCATTAGCGTGGGAGGAGATAACAAAAATCATTTAACTACCTCGAAGGCCTCATCGCATTCCTTCTTTCAATCAATGCTATAATATTTCTTCAAAAATTGTTGATTGGATGAATGGTGAAGGTTAAGTCAGGGATGAACCTTGATTGCACCGAGTTTCCCAAGAAAAGATCTAATACTAGACTCATCGATGGTGGAACCATTTCTAACACAACCCATATTTTGGTTAGGTCAACATCAATTCCCCATGAAGATATAATGTAACCCAGGAGCTTACCACCTGTTACACCAAATACACATTTTTCTAGATTTAATGTGACACCATACTCAATCAAGCATGAGAGAATGATACGAAGCACCTCTGGGTGATCAGCACTTCCTGGCCTTGGCCAACAGGTCATCTACATAGGATTCCACAATTTTATGAATAAGATCATGGAATATGTAGGTCATTTCTCATTGATATGTAGCACCAACATTCTTAAGACCAAATGGCATGATGACATAACAATAGGTTCCCAAGGAGTTATAAATGTAGTTTTAGCTTGATCCTCGGTAGAGATTTTGATTTGATTATATCCGAAAACCCATCCATAAGAGACAACAACTCAAATCCAGTTGTTGCATCAATGATAACATCAATGGATGGTAGTGGGAAATCATCCTTGGGACAAGCCTTGTTAATGTCCCAGAAGTCTATGAAAATATGGATCTTTCCATTCTTTTTTAGGATGGGGACAATGTTAGATACCCATTGTGAATAATCGATGGGCTTGATAAATCCTACTAGAGAAGCTTCATTACCTCTTCTTTTACCATAAGGGCCACCTTTGGCTTCATAGGTCTTGATTTCTACTTAATTGGTTTGGCATCCGGCTTAGTGATGAGATTGTGAACTGTGATGTGTGGTGTAATTCCATCATTTCTTTGTAACTAAATGTGAAGGCTTTCTGATGTTCCTTGAGGATTTGGGTATGAATTTCTATTTCCTCTGGAGTTAGAGAGGACCCTAGTTTTAAGATTTTTGGTTCCTCCTCATTCGATGTTTATATCAATCATTCCCTCGATTAAGGAGGTGTTACCCTCCTCAAACTTAGGTGGGGCTGGAGGAAACTCCAAATCCCCTTCTTCTTCTACATCATAAATCTCAAGATCTTTTCCCGGAGAGGACTCAATCATTGGATTTCCAAAATAAGAGGAGGAATGTGGAATTAGGGAAAAGTCTACCTCTTGACAAGTAAGATGCAACTCTGCCAGAGCATTTAAGTAACTTAAGGTTGACTCATCCCTATCAATAGGGTCTGAAGAGTCAAGTTGGTCTTCAGCTTCCACATATGTCAACATTGATGTTACTGGCACTTTGTGAATCAATGATTCATGCGGAGTGAAACCATGAAGTTGGTGTCTGTAAATCACTACTTGGGGTGAAGCGTGAGGTGGAAGTCACTATAGAGTCTTCCAGAAGGTTTTGTTCATGTGGAACTACCTCGATTGATATAAAATCAAACCCTTAGTTTAGGCCAACATGGTGGTTTTGTAGAGTTGTAAGTGTTCATCCCTAGTCTCGTATACCTCGGATACCTGATTTGTGACTAGTTGTGAATCACCCAACACCCTAATATTGAGGATGCCCATTCTCTTAGCTACAATGAGACCTAGTAGGAGAGCCTCATATTTGGCCCCATTGTTTGTGCATTCAAAATTCAATTTGAAAGAAAAAGGTAAAACCCTTCCTTTGGGTGAAGTAAGGATTGCACCTACCCCGGCGCGAAGTGACACTTGGCCCCATCAAAATGGAGGGTCCAATAATTACTTAGAAAGAAGATGATGTTGAGTCATCCTTTGTGAGTTCTCCTTTTATCTTGGTTACATCTACCATACAAACCTCATCTCATTGGAAGGGAACCAAGCCCCAAAGCATGTCCCATACCCATGGAATCAAAGGGGAGAAGGATAGGAAAATCCTTTTCTAATAGTTCAACAATATTTGTTGTAGTTCCTAACGATACTATCTCTACAACAACACTTTCATCCTTGACCCCAGAATACCCTCGATCAAACCTGTAACCTCTAATTCCATCATGGGAACTAACTTTTCTTCTAGTAATGTGCTTTCCAGTTTGTTTAACTAGTTGGTGGGAAGCTCAAATTCAGAGTGGACCCCTAGGCTTTTTCCTCAAGTTGGCAGATGTATATCAAAGGGCTTTGGATCACCTTGGTGACAAAGACTTTCCCTAAATGTAGAATCTGACTTCTTGGAATAGGGTGGATGGGATTGCTTTCATGCGGTGGATCCAAGGGTGACCAAGGATCATATTATAGTTGGTTTCCCGATCTATAATATAAAACTTAGTAAGCACCATCTTGGGTCCAAGAGTGACTGGTAATACTATGGTTCCGATCGAGGTTTCCTTGAGACTATCATAGCCCCTCAATGTGTTTCATGTCGAGGAGAAATTAGTCTCCCCATATCCTAACTTCTGAAGAAAAGAGAAGGGGACTATATTAATTTTTGCCCCATCATTGATCATTGTGTGCTTCACATAGTTTTGTAGATCCAAACCTATAAAAACAAGGTCGGATCACCTCTACGAGCTATTTCAGCATCCGTAGGCATCTTGCTTATGTCAAATACAAACCCAATATCCCTTTTGGGCTTCCTGGAGGGAAAATGTCAAAGTCTATATGGTTTATCTGCCTCTGGTGGAGGGGTAACGTTAGCCAAATGGCCGAGACCAAGCACTTCCAAGAGAGTGGCTCGATGAGTAGGGGAATTCTTCATAGATCTAAAAAGGAAATGTGTGAAAAGGTCTTGGTTAGATCATTGATCAAGTCATAAGCCCCTATTGGCTTGCTTAGTGTGTCATGAACACTATCGACACAACTAGATAAATCGGGATTGGCTGTGATGAATAGTCTCTGGCTCTTATTGCAGCATTAATTTGGGGTTCAACGTCTAACTCAACCAAACCTACAATCTTTGTTTGTTGATGACCATCCAAAGGAGGTGCCACCTGTGGGTTTGATGAAGTTGAGGCTTCATGATCATGAGTCCCTATTACAATGCCTTTATTTGAACCATTAGGATCCAGTCTACCATCCTTTGGATGTGTGGGGAGAGGATCATTGAAGATTCCCAATGGTGTGTTTATGTGGAGACACCGGTCCCATATAGGTGTTTTGACTAGGTGTAGTTGGGTTGGCTAGAAACATGTCGACAAACAACTATCTTTGGTCTTTGGAAACCACTGCAAAAACTTATTACAATCACGAAAAGGTTCTTACGTCATGCCCACGGACCCTATGGAAATAGAAATATAGGTCAGGATCATAATCTTGAGGCCTTTGGTTTGTCCCTTGTTGTTGTCTGAATCCAAGTTGTTGTTTGGTTGTTAACTGTTATAATTAACACTTTGGAACCCTTGCCCCTGGTTCTGGAATTGGTTGGGGTATTGGTTAGGGCTTGGGGTTGGCATTTGTCTTTGTGGTTGAGGTTGTTGTTGTTGTTGTTGTTGGGGATGATTAAAATCCACAGTGTTTACCGAGGGTGAGAAATTGTTGTTTCTCTGATTGTTGCCATTATTATTGCCATTTTTGTTGTTATTCGTAGCACCTATACCGGTGGGATTGACAATGTTAGGATTTTTGGGTTGATCAGTTACACCATCAGTCATGACTCCATGATTCTTGTTAAGGATCTTTGGTCCTTGATTGTTGTTTGTATTATTGGAGTAACCGAGAGTGTTTTGAGCAGGGGTAACTAACTTCCCATTTGTTTTGTAGGTCTTATGACCACTGTCGATGGCTGCTTGGTCGATCCAAAGAGCACCCTCTAACACCTCTTCATAGCTCCTTAATGGGAACTTTTAAACCTCTTCCTTCATCTCCCTATTGAGGGAGTGAAGGAACAAATCACAAAGTTCCATTTGATCCATGTTTGGAGCACTTGTAGAAGAGTAGAGAACATGTCGCCACCTCTGAATGAAGTGGGCTACAGATTCGTTATGTTCTTGTTTGATATGAAGAAATTCTCTTGATTCTGTTCACAACAAGCTTGTTCATATCAAAATCTTTGATAAATTCTGACACGAGTTGTTTGAACGAGTGTATTGAAGCCTCCAGTATCCTATAATACAGTCAAGAGAGCAATACCTTCAAGTTTCTTAGGGAAAATATTTACAATGACTGCATCCCATGGGAGAAGCTCTCGAATGGCCATTGCATAAGCCTTGATGTGGGCATTTGGATCACCCTCCCCTTTGAACTTTGGGAGATCAGGAAAGGGTCTCGGGAGCATGACTGCCCGAATGGAGAAATCTAGGGGTTCTTTGAGATATTCAGAATAAGTCCCCATTGCATACATTTCCACCATTGAAGACCCTTGTTGGGGAGGTGGGGGCTGCATGCATTGGCTGCTTGAAATGGGACATCATAGACATTTGGGGGTGTATGACATCCCCTATGATTGTCCATATGGACCTGGGTAGGAGTACATGTCCCCTATGGAGATTTAGAATACATGTGCATATAAGGGGTTGATTACTTTGATATGGAGCTGAAGGCATGAAGCTAGGGAATGTCACTTTTTTAGATGGTATAGTTTGAGAACACACTTTTGGATGGCACTATTGTAGATATCCATATGTGGCTTGAGGAGGCATACCCAAGGTACCCGTCCCAGTTAACAAGTCCCCATGATTTGGAGTATTCATGTATACCAGTGGATTCTATGTGTTCGACACTTGCCCATAGTTCTATGGGTAGGAAGGAGCCCATGCTTGCCGGCATATGAATTCTATGTATTTGGGCAAGCTCTAACTCCTTAACTTTATCAACCAAAGCTGAAATGACATCACCCATTGATGGGTGATACCTTTCTTAGATACCTTTGGTTGAACCTTTGGAGGTTGTTGAGGAGAATGGTATCCCGCTATGAATTGTTCATGATGTTTCCACCCCTCATTGGTTGTATTGTCAATTGGTGGAGGGGTAGCATTATTTTTCTAAAGTAGGACATCACCTTGTCCTTGTAACCTGTCAAAAGATTGGTTCATTTGTTGGAATTTCTTGCTCACTCCTAGCATACCGTGCTAAATACTCCTCATCGAGATGGGGGAGTTGATCGGATTGCATGGTAATGGGCTATCGAAACAATACCCGAGGAGATGAACTCGCTTCACCAGTGAATGTCATGTTATTTGAACTTGATTGTTCAAGAGGATAAGTCTAAGTGACTTGATCCAATTCTTTGATGCATATAGAAGAACCAACATTGGTTCCCTGAAGCAGAGGGTTTTGAGTGGATGAGTGGTTATCTTCCCATGTTGAAAGTGAAGGTGATTGTTGTGGTATATTTGATTGGTACTAGTACATGTTGAAACCCAGGATGGGTCGACCATACTCATCATATCCAACATATTTGGGGGGTATAAGAATACCCGTAGAATAAAGGATGGATGAAAGTGGAAACACTTAGAGACTAGCTCTTCACATCGGGTTCACCAATTTATATGACAAAAATCAACACGTGACCTTCTTCACACCCGACCTCCCGAGGTCATGCCGAGAAAATAAAGTGTGTGGAATTGAAATGGGAGTGAAAGTGATGGCGATGACCAAGCTAATTGGGAAACCTTATGTCTTCGACACGTAATAACAGAATCTGTGAATCTAAGGAAAGAATGCTCTCCTAACCTGAAGGGGTGTGATGGTAGGGTCTGATATGATAGCTACTCGGAGACTCCAATCGATGTCTAGTTCAATTGAGATTCTATTGATTGGTTATGGAATACGTGGAAAGTAACCTGCAGGTGCCTCGTATGGGTTTCTAGACAAGGTCATGGAAATTGAGACAAGAGATGTAGTGGAGCTACATAGGAACTAAGGGTGATTCTTTGGTCTTGTCTAGAAAGTCTTAGCTTGATCGGCTGTTATATTCAACAATGAAAGTTGTGTGATAATATCAAGTGGAAGTGGTGAAGATATGAATACTCTGTGTGTGTAAGCTAGTGTCGATATCTAACTGACTAGCAGGCCCATTGGGTTGTGGGACTGTGGGTCACAACCAAAGACTCGTTGAGGTTGAGGCCCTTGTATGGTCATGCATGCAATCAAATCCTATTTCCATGAGCATTCCAAAAGTCATAGGCCTGATTAGTAGCTATGTTCAAGGTCTCTAACTTATCTTATTTTCTCTGCGTATATGTGGGTGTGTGCGTAAGATTGTTAAGTGCAAACTTGTGTCAATGTCAATTATTATCTCTGGCCCATTGGGTTGTGGGACCAGAGGATCGCAACCGTAGGTATTTTCCTATTGGACCGTTGATGGTCATGTAAGATGAATTGATTTATTTTTGGTAAATAAACTATCTATCAAAGGAAATCTAAACTATATTTTTGGTGTTTTCTCAATATATCATAACAAAGCAATAAAACAAACTAATCTATGGAAATAAATATTTTTGTGCTTTTCTAACTTTTTAGACAATGCATCTAATCTAATAAACAATTTAAAAACAAATAACTGGCCGGATGTAGCTAGCTATCTATGCAGATGTGTGAATCTAAATCTAAGATCTATTCTAATTCAAATAAAATCTTTCCAACCCTACCTCAGAAGTGAAGAACAAATCATGACTCTAACAGAGCTATTGTTCCCCACAACTTCCTAGCAATATTGAAGAGAAAACTTCCTATTGATTTGATCTACTTGTAACTATCTGATTAATTGAAATGAATTGTTTCTCTACTCTATTTGATATGTAATTGACAATTTGACAAAACAAAGCAAACAAATACACAACTCCAACCTAGAAGAGCAAGAGCTTTGGAAAATCTAGTAGTATGAGTATTTTCCCCTCAATTCTTTCCTTTCTTTCTCTCGAGTGTTCATGTGAGTCCAAGGATTGGGAATGCAAAGAAACAACAAAAAGAGGATGGTGCTTGAGAATGATGGTAGCTTGGAAGAAATCTAGACGTAATGCAAGTAGAAGAAAGATAACACAAGAGATCTGAACTTGGCTATGCAATTCCTAGCAAGATTATGGCAACACAACAATGCAAGATACACAAAATTCTTAGGCCCTTTTCTTGAATACAAGCATGGAATATATAGGAATGAAGGATAGAAGGTTACTTCATGCACAAGGAAATGAAGAGGTAGTTCCACTCATTAAATCTATTTAAAAATAGAAGGAACAAGGAGAACCAAGCAAAACGAAGCTATTTTTAGCAAATTCGGCTCACAAATGCACTCAAAAGGTAAACTTAAGTGAATCTTCGCATGAAATTTCTCAAATGAAGATTCTAGAAAAATCGATCAGGACCACCACCCTACACAGGTGGTGGCAGCGCTTAGGGTTTTAGGAACCGCCACCCTGTGCAGGGCGGTGGTTACGATATTGAAGGCCAAAACAAGCACAGAAAGAAGGGGGAAGCTATAAAAATGTAAGGAAAATATAAGTAAGGCTATCTACGCTACAAATATATACTACAAATGGGGTTTTGGAGCTTGAACACCTTCTTGAAAGGATTTTGAATCATCACTCGGGGACCTTTATAACCATTTTTTGACAAAGCACATGTAATTTTGGGTGCATACGAGGTTCCTATAAGAATACCTTTATTGACACCCTGAGGATTATCTTTCTCATTTTGAGGGAATTTTGGAAAAGGATATCTATAAATCTTGAGGCTATCATTTTGTGGAGAAATAGGCCCCGTATGCACACCTTGTGAAGCTCCATAGTTTTCTAAGAAATTTTCAATAAAGAGATTCATTTGATCTTGGGAGCCATTGTATGATTTTTTTACTATCCTAATAAGTCCGAGCATCATGTCCTATCACTCTATAGAATCCACAATATAAATTAGGGTCATAATCCATTGGTCTCTAGTTTTGGTTTTTATGGTCAATAATTTGGTTGTTATTCTAATACCAATTATTATAATTATAATTAGGAGGTATTTGGCCTATATTTTGGTATTTATTTTCGGCTTGAGATTGAACTTGCTAAGAGGGAGGGGGACCAAGATCAATTGCATTTATGGAGGGAGAAGTATTTTTTATTCCTTTGATTGTTTAAATTTTCATTGTTGTTATTTACATTACTTATATTCATAATTTTTTACTTCTTGGGTTTATCGGTAGCGCCATTCATCTGTTGTGATACCATGGTTCGATTGAGGACCTTGTGTCCTTGGTTATTGTTTGAACCATTCTAAAAGTTCAAGTTCTTATGGGCGGAGGTGACCAACCTCCTGTTAGGGCTATAATTTTTGCATCCATTGTTGATTTCTACTTGTTCAATGGGAAGCACACCTTCTAAAACTTCCTCATAACTCTGAAGAGGAAACTTCAGACCTCCTCCTTAGTCTCTCGATAAAGTGAGTGGAGGAATAATTCATAAAGCCCTGTATGATCCATGTTTGGAGTGGTTGCAGAAGAATAAAGGAATTTCTTCCACCTATGGATGAAGTGGGTAGGGGACTCATTCTATTCTAGCTTGATGTGTAAGAATTATCGACCCTTTTCCTCAATAACTTATCCATATTGAAACACTTGATAAAATCATATATGAGTTGCTTGAAAGGGTGTATAAAGGCTTCGGGATTCTATAATACTAGTCGAGGGAAATACCTTTAAGAGATTTTGGAAATATCTTTGCACCAACTGAGTCCCAAGGAGTAACTCTCTAATGGAAGTAGTGTATTCCTTAATATGGGCATTGGGGTCTCCTTCTCCCTTAAACTTTGTAAGATATGGAAATGGTTGTGTGAGGATGAAACCTAATATTGTAAAGTCTAGAGGATATTTTAGATATTCAAATTAGGTACCCACTACATAATATTCGACCATTGAAGCTCCTTTATGGGGAGGAGGGGTGGAACAGAATTTGATAGGGTATAGTATAATCATTGGTTGGGGAATAAGGACCAAAGAAATATTACTTATCCATATGTGGAGAATTTGAATACATGTGAACGTAAGGGGGTTGGCACTAGGATATGGTCCATTGGGCACGAAATAAGGTGATTTTATAAAAATAATTATTTATTATGATTATCCTAAAGAAATTATGGAGATATGTGGCACACAAAATTACATTTTGTTAAACCACAAGCCAAAACCTCAACGCGTTTATTACCTAAAGGAACTACATTTGAGAACACATTCTAAATGGCCCTTGTGTGGGATATGTGTAGGAAGGATGAGGGGCCATTCCTAGTGTTCTTGATCATTTGAGGAGGTCATCGAGGCTAAGAACACCCAAGTAGACCTATGATGGTGGTTGTTGATGGATGTTTTTGGAAGGGGCGTAGTTTTGATTATTAACGGGATGGTAAGAATTTCCTTGCCCTACAAATTGTATAGGGTAATGAATCTTGGGAAATTTATAACTCTTTGATTCTGTACCAAGTTTTGATATCACATCATCATTCAAAGGTTGTGATTTTTTTAGGGTTATGTTAGACATTGTTTGGTTACAAAGGTTCATGGTACCTGTTATAAATTGGTCATTTGTATACCACCCCTTTTAAGGTGTGATTTCTATTTTAGGTAGGGGTGGTAGCATTGCTCGAAGAATGGTATCTATATATCCTTACATCATGTCTAAATATTCTTCTAGACCATTAAGCCTTATGTACAGCCAAGAGACCACATTTCACCTACTATGGTCACCACCTTAGGTGAGACATGTTAATAAATCATCATTTGGTAGCAAGTAAAACGAAAAGGAATCAAACTACATGTTGATCTAAGGTCTAGAAAAGACCCGTGGATAAAAACCATGTTCTCTTGTAAATGTCATGTTGTTAGAATTTGAGAACTCTGGTTGTGTACTATAGTTAGGTTGATTTATTGCCTCAATCCTACTTTCTTATTTCGTGTTCAAGCCGGGGATGAGGGGATGTATGAGGATATAGTGCATGTTTATGAGTAGTTTTCAACCCACCCAGACAATGAGGGTGATTGTTGCATATTTATTTAGTTATAGTAGGCATCAAGACCTAAAATATGTCTACCATACTCCTGACGACATAGTTGAGGGGTGTATAAACACCTGTAGAATAATGGGAGAGAGGAAATATGGATGAAAGAAAATAAAATAAATAGGATAAAAAAGGAACTAGTCCTCCACGTCGAGTTCACCAATTTTGTATGCATGAAAATGAACACATGATTTCAGATGCATGCAACCTCCTAAGGTCATGCTGAGATAGCTAGAATGTGATGGATGAGATATAATGATGAAAATTGGTCAAGGAAATCAAATGTTCTAAGTTATAAAAATATGGATCTATTTGTTGATAGAAATGATTTCTTTCCTAATTTATTCGGGAGTAATACTATTAGAAATAATGATTGTGGTGTGTATATTAGTATCGATGTCAGTGGAACCAAATAAAACCAAAATTGGTTGTGGAATGTGAGGTAATTTTCCTTTGTCTTCTGTGTGTTCTTCTCTAAAGAGGGTCATATAAATGTAACAAAATATTTATTGAGGAAAAATCAAGGGTATCGGGGTCTAAGCCTGTCTACCTGGTTAGCCCAATATTCCTTGACAATGTCTTCTTCTTCATTAAGGGCAATGAGTTGTCTAATAATTATAGGAAGCATGAGTGTAACTCAAAAACTAATTGGCGTAATCCTTTATCAATATCAGTTTGGTCTCTCTTAATGTTTGGTTGTCTAATAATTGGGTCAAAGATTCATAAACATTGTTATGGTGGACTCACTATGGTCATGTGTGTAGAAAATCTAGAGAAACTGAAACAAACAAGAAATCTAAAATCCAAAAGGACTAAGAGCTATGTTTAGGTATCCTATGCCACTAAGGAAGTAGAAGTTATGTTCTTTCCCATATAACTTACCTTAGTTCCTACCTTTAAATAAATGAGACAAATGAACTTGAACTAAATAAAAGATAATTTATTTCCTCTTTTATTGAAAAATCTTTACAATGTTCATTATTGACAAATCTAACTATAAGATAAAAATGTTGGATCATTTAGGATGTGGGAGTTATAGGTTGGTTAATAAGAGTCCTATAAATAATATCATGAATGAGGTTATCGGGGTCATAAACAACACATCTCTAAGTGTGGAAAAAAATGAAATCTAAAACCATTAGATCTAATTATACCTAGAATATATGCCTTTCCAAAATACACACAGAATAGGTCATACCACTTAGACCTATTGTTGAAATGATTGACTCATCAACGTCACGGTTTAGTGAAATATTTTTCCAAGAAACTAGAAAAATTTGTTAGAAATACCTTCTCATTTATAAATGAATCCACACAATTTTCTCACATAATTAAAAGTAATAATGTTAAAAATAAGACATTCGATGATCTTTGATGTTATTTCCTTTTACACTAAAATACCTATAAACAACACCATAAACCGATTAAAGCTTTTGGTGATCAAGAGATGGAATAATTAACTGAATTTTTTCTTTGCTCCACATTTTTCACCTTCAATGGAAATTATATGAACAAAATGAGGGGATTATGAGGGGTTATCCATTATCACCTATTGTGGAAAACTTATTCATGGAAAGATTTGAAGAGAGAGCACTTAGATCCACACCAAATCGAATGGTGGCATAGATTTGATGATGATATGAATATAAATTAGAAACATGGAATGGATCAACTATATAAATTCCTTAAAAATTTAAAATAGCAGTCACCCACACAAAAATTAACTATAGAAGTTGAAGAAAGTGTAATGCTTCCATTTCTTGATTTTCTAATGGGTAATGAGGTGAGGTTGGCTCTCTTACAAGACTAGTTTATAAAAAAAGACTCGCAGTGACATATATATTAGGGATGACTTACACCATCACCCTTATCATAAGGATGGGGTCTTAAATACTCTATTTAAAAGAGACCTGAGAGTTTCAAATAATATTCACTTACACTCAGAAGATAAATATCTCACCAACGTTATCTTAAGAAATGGTTACAAGAAATGGAAAATCGAGCTACTTAGAATAGCTAAGGTGGGTGTGTCTAAGTTACCTAGATCTTTGTCTTTATATATTGTGGGTGACCATAAAGCCTTCCTACACTAAATTTCTTGGAATAGTGATAGAATTTCATGTATTTTAAAAATAAAGGGTACTAATACTAGTTTTAAACTAGTAAATACCATTTGAAATAAGAGGGAGGAGATCTATAGTTTTTTGATTCAGTATAAAAACCCTAAAGACCTTGTTTTTCCTAATTTAAGAAAAGGGGTTTACTTCATACCTTGTGTGTGTGGAAAAACATACATTGGTGAAATGGGGAGATCACTAAATCAAGACTTCATGAACATTGTAAATATTTAGTACATACACAAAGTTAGAAAATCGAACCATCTGGTGGAAAACTAAGACGGAACAAAGCATGTCATTTGCATTAACAATGTAAAATTAATAGCTACTAAATCAAACTATGAAAAATAAAATTACGTGAAGATGTCAAGATTGAGAAACACCCAAACAACCTAAATCATGATGATGGGTGGAATTTGATTAGCCTTGAAACCCATTTTTTATGTTGACTCCTCATATACCCCGACCTTGTTTTTTAAAATTGTTGGTGTATTTTATTTCTTTCTGACTTATCCATTTATTTTTAGTCCTTCCTCTCTCTCCTTCCTTAATTATTCACTTTAATTTCCCCTTTCTTATTTTTTCCTCTTCTTAGTTTTCTATTTTAATTTAATTTTATCCTCATTGATTTTCTATTTTTCTTTTTTCTTTTATCATTTTCACATCTCTTTTCTAGAATGACATGTCCTTTGGTCAAATTAATTATTTATATGATTTTTTTTTCATCCCTACTCTCAATAAAATGCTCACCCTGATGATGGTTCCAATATAAGAACTAAAATGTTCTATTAATAATTTCTATGCGGTGTATCCGAAGCTTCAATTCTTCATCTAACCTCGATATAAACTTAAAATCTAATATTTTGTTAGTTGACTGGGTAAGACATTCCCTTTAGGGTAATAATTAGAAGATGTAGAGAGATGAATTCTAAGCTTGACTCCCCATGTATTGATTCTTATGCTAAGGAAAGCTAATGAATTTTCTAAGATAATTGTATCGGGAAATTGTATGCACCCAAAATCGCATGTGCTATTTTGTTGAAAAATGGTTTAAAGGGTCCCTAATGATGATTAAAAATCCTTTCAAGAAGGTGTTCGAGCTCCAAAACCCATTTTCAGTGTATATTTGTAACCAACACATCCTTACTTATCCTTTCCACGCTTTCTTCTAGCCTCCCTCTCATTTCTATGTAATTTTTGGCTTTAGTGATAGGACTACCTCCCGAGGCTTGGGCGGTGGTTACGAGACCACCTCCCGAGGCTTGAGTGGTGGTCCTAGAACCGCCTCCCGGGATTGGGCAAAGGTCCTAACACCACCTCCCTACACAGGTGGCGGTCCCTAAACACTTTTTCTAGAACTCTTCATGCTTGTTTTTGACACATGATGCTTCACTTAACTCGACTTTTAGGGTGTGTTTATGAACCAAATTGCCTAAAAATAGTATTATTTGCATGGTATTCATTCTCTATTCTATTTTTAAATAGATTTAATTAGTTGGAACTCCTCCTTATTTCCTTTTGCATGAAGTAACCTCATAGCCTCCATTCCTATAAATTCCATGTTTGTATTCAAGAAAGGGCGGCTTGAGAATTTTGTGTATCTCAGTATCTTGCATTGTATTGCTACTACGATCTTGTTAGGAATTGCATAGCCAAGCTCTGTTCTCTTGTGATATCTCTCTTCTACCCGAATTACATCCAGACTTCCATCAAGTGCCATCCTCCTACCTGTTGTTCTTACATTCCCAATCCCTTGGACTCATATGAGCACTCGGAGAAAGAAAGGAAAAAATGAGGGGACAAATTACTACACATCTGGATTTACCTTCATTTTGTGAATCCTAGGTTGGATTTTTTCTTTGATTTCCTTCATTCTTACAATTTATCATTGTAACATCATAACAAATAGATTAGAAATCAATTTCTTTTCATTTTCAAGTAATTAGTTAATTGTCAAGAGGGTTTGAATCTTTTTAGCAAGAACCCTGTGATGGATCCTCTTCTTCCCATCCCTGTGGATTTGAAGGAGAGAATATCTATAGGTGGTTGTCTACATATCATAGATCATTTGGAAAAGATCTTGTTTTAAGTTAGTTTAGATTTAATACACTCAGCATAGGTGAACAACCACACCGGGTTATCTCACTTGTTCAATTTTAGTGTAGAAGTAGATTTGATTATTTAGAATAAAAGTGAATTATTGTTTGTGATTGTAATATTTCAGTTTTGTGATTTGTTTAGATTATTTTCCTTTCATCAATAGCATAGATTTTTAGTTTCAACTTAGTCAATTTGGACACTTCAAACTAGATCAACACATAGATCTAAGTTAGGAAAATAAACCATAGGGAATTTACATTAACCGTTCATAGCCTCTAAATCTCCCCTTTTCCTATTCAGCTACCAGGAGATTACACTACCAAATATTAGTCAATGATCCTCCTATAATTAGCCACACACATTCAACATTAGCTACTCCACCACGACCTCGGGGGGTCTAGTGTGGTAGAATATTACGTGTTCATTTTCATCCGTACAAATTGGTTAACCATACGTGAAGGATTAATTCCTTCTTATTTCCTTTCTTTCATTACTATTACCTCAACTTTCCATTTCTTCCCCTATTTTGGTAGGTACTTAGACACATTTTAAAATATGTCTGGAAGATATTTTGGTGGGCCATTTGGATCTGATAGATATTACAACAACGTGAAACCACAAAAATCCCCTTCTCTTTCAAGGTGGGGTGAAAATTTCACAAGAAACATCCAAACCTCCCCTAGTTACACTTAAAACCCCATTAGCTATGTAAGGATGGAGGAGGTCGATCAACTGTTAGAAATGCAATATAGTCAACCCAATGCAAACCATGTTGTTATCACAAATGAAATGGTTTCTTACCATGGGGTCTTGTCAAGACCTCACATTTCTATGCAATCAACGAGAGGATGATCTATTTGCACGAATAGCTAATTCTCTTCATCAGATAGATGAGTCTTTCGATAGAATGAAGGCCATAGCCTCTGATATTTCAAATACCTATCCCAATATTCTTACTTCTGAGGAAGAAAAGAATTATAAGACTGAAAATTTCATGATAGGGTATTATGATCTAGTTCAATCAAACCCTTTGCCACAAGAACCCCATCAAGGGACTCAATCCTCTCCAACGATATCATTTCTACTTTAGTAGGGAGGATTAGAGAACTATAAAGTGCCCAAAATTCACAACCAAAAATGTAGTAGGGAAGAACACGAGGTATCCAATTGACAACAAAGGGTACATCCCTTCTAATGAGAAACAAATGTAATATCCTATGCAACAATCTTATCTCGATTCATTCAAATCCAGGTGATATTCTCATAGGGTTAGACACACTAGGTATGGGTCCTCATCCTTCTCAATCTTATCTTACACAAGGGATGTTTGGAAGTGTATTCTCGAATACCGCCACAAAAGGCAATGTGACATTCCTAGTTTTATGCCCGTTAGTCCATATCCTAGAGCTATCCCACCTTACATGCATATGTATTAAAAAAATCCCCAGATGGACCCATATACCATTCCTGCTCCCTACATGCCATATCAAGGGACCCCATACATTCTCATCAATGCTTATAGTACAGATTATCCAACTCCTCCTCCTCCACCTCCTTATCAAGGATTTTCAATGGTGGAATCTTACGTAATGGGTACATATGCTAAGAACATAAAGGAGACTCTTGACTTCACTATAAATGGTGTAATGCTTCCACATCCATTTCCAGATCTTCCAACATTTAAGGGAGAAGGAGACTGAATGCTCATATTAAGGCCTACATTACTGCGCTATCAGGTAATTACTTCCTTGGGATGTTGTTGTGGATAATATACTTCCAAATAATCTCAAAGGAATTACATTGGATTGGTATAACCGTATTCCAGAAGCTTCTATACATTCCTTCAAACAACTTGTTTCCAAGTTCATCAAACCATTTGACATGAACAAGTTGTTGTGTACAAGGATTAGGGAGCTCCTGCATATTAGACAGGAGAAAAATGAATCTGCTGATCATTTCATCCAGAGATGTTGCCAAGTTCTCTATTCCTTGGCAAGTGAACCCAACATGGACTGGATGGAAATTTGTGATCTTTTCCTTCACTCACTCAATTAAGAGACTAAGGAAGAGGTCCAAAAGTTTCCTTTCCATAATTATGAGGAAGTATTGGAAGGAGCGCTTTGGATTGACCAAGCCTCTATAGACAGTGGGCATAAGACCTATGGTCCCAATGGGAAATTGGTATCCCCAAATCAAAATAATAATGCAAATTATCAAAATAATGGTGCCAACAACCAAGGACCTAAAGGTGTGAATCGCAATCATGGTGCTACCACAAATGGTGCTACTGATCAAGCCAAGAATGTTGGTCTTCCAAACAACGACAACACTAACAAAAAAACTAGGGAAATCAAAGATCAATGTAAATCATCCACCACAAAAACAAAATCAAACCCAAGGTCTAAACAAGTATCAAAACTCTAGACAAGGGGCAAAAATCATGGTTATAACAATCAATTTCAAAATTACAACTAAGGTTATAATCAACAACAGCAAGATGCTTATCAAATACCAAGAGATTATGACCCTAACCTATATTGTGGTTTCCATAAGGTTTGGGGTCATGACGATAGGACTTGCCGCGATTACAAAAAAGTTTCGCAAAGACTTCCTGAAAACCAAAGGCAACTCTTTGTAGACATGTTCCTAGCAAATCTTGAAACAAACTCACAATCTAACTATACAGGACATATAGCTCCTCAAAACGCTAATGTGAGAATATTTTAAGATCCGCTCCCTACACATCCTAAAAATTTCAAGGTGAATTCACAAAACACAAAAAGGCATTCCTATAGGAAACAATGACCATGAAGCCTTCACTTACAATAACTCTCAAGTCACTCCTAACCTTGGTTCAAACAATAACACAAAAATATTGGGATTAGTTGAGCTTGAAATTAATGCAACAACTCGAGGCACGAAGGAGTACGCTTCATAACCCCTACCTAATCTTTCCTTCCCATAGGATTATGTTCCTACAATCACAAAACCAAGAAGAGCCTATGATTTAATATCATATTGAACAAGACCTTTTCTCACATTTCAGTTCTAGATTTACTAAAGAATTCACCTGTGCATCATTCTACGTTGCTCAATGCACTAGGTCTTGGTCATCTAGTCCATGTTATGCCACCTCCTAGAGCTCAAATAAACCATATTAAATTTGACATACATCCTCTGCGGGGACAGAATGATAGGGATCTTTGGGTTTGTTTTTATATAAAAAGATGTCATCTCGATGCTGAAATTTCTCGAAAAGGTGATCCTGCCTTATTTGTATAATTATGGGTTTATAAAAATGGATTAAGAGAGCCATGATTGATGACGGGGCTGCTGTAAATGTGGTTAACTTCTCTTTCTTTCAGAATTTGGGATATGGAGAGACAAATTGTTTCTCGAAAAGAAACACGTTATGGGGTATGATAGTCTTAAAGTGACCTAGATTGGAACCATAGTTTTTCCAGTCACACTTGGTCCAAAAATCATCTTGATGGATTTTTGCATTATCGATAGGGAAAAAAGTTATAACATGATTTTTGGGAGACCCTTAAGTCATTGAATAAAGGCTATCCCTTCTACCCTATTCCAAGAAATTAGATTCCTCCATTTGGGGAAGGTCTTCATCACTCAAGGGGGTCTTATTCCCTTTGATATACACTTAGAAAACCTCAAGAAGAATAATGGAGTCCATACGGAGTAAAACTTCCTATAAAACAATTAAACAACCCACCTCCAACAAAGGAGTTAATCCTAGTCACCCTAGATGTTCCAAAGCTTGAAGGCATTGACCCAAAAACATTTGAGGTGGCAAAAATAGATAAGGGTAAATCAATATCTATGGAAATAGTGTCCACTAAAACCACAAGTGGAAATTATGAAACTCTTAGAGAGTGACAATTTGATCTTCCTCCTGTTTGAACCACAGGGAATGGGTAGTCTTCTTGGTTTAGCATCTCTTCCCTCCGATGACCTAGGTCTAGGTGTGAACATGATAGAATTAACAAACAAAGAAGGGAAATTTGAGATTGAAACGATGCCCATAAAAACCATCTCTAAGGGTTGTTCTATTCTAAACCCCAGTTTCAACCCATGTGTGTTTGAAACTAAGCTTTCCATATCCATGGGGAAAGGCCTCATCATTCAGAAAGTGTCACAAGTAAACACAACGCTCTACATAGGAAATGAGGTCGAGAAACATAGTCATGCTCACCCACACACCATGTCTCAAGAACATGACAAAGAGGTGCATAAATACCTCTTTCAAACAAATGATTTTAATGATTGGACATATACACTTCTAGGAAAGGGTTGTAAGTTTAAACCTAGAATGGTAGGCCCTTGTCAAGAGAACAGAAATTTTGAGGATCATGGTTCTCTATTGTGTACTTTTAGGGGTGAAGAATTTGATATTCATCAACTTTATTCACCTTAGACATCATGACATATAGTTTCACCTACATCTCGATATGTACATTACTGCATCCGCATTGCATTTTCATCCTCCATCTCATTCTATAAAAATTTTAATCAAGGGATTTATGCTTATGGAAACTCCTAAAAACATTTTAAAACATTAGAAAAACATTCAAATCATATCTCTTCAAATATTCATAGTATCATCAATTATTTCTAAATCATCTCATCAGTTCAAGCAAGATAAGAAAAAGTTTTGAGTGTGATCATACCAAGGCCTGCGTACTTGGTTCTGCTTTTGGTCTCTTTCTAGATTAGGTGTCTTTTCCCATAGTATGTTCTAGAAGCTTCATGGTGTCACATCTATTCCATATACATATCTTTGGAAATAAGAACATTCTAAACATTTTTCCCAAATAAATAAGTCAAATGCAAATCCACAGAAAAAATTTATTTTACACATTTCTCTTCCCTACCAACCTTTGGTGTTGAGCCTGTGTCTCTTACTAGTGACGTAGGGTTGGGAAAGGAGGGAAATTCCCTTACTCGTCTGTGCCTTGTCCATGGTGATGATCCCACGCTTCCTACTAGTAGCATGGGGCAAGGTGTAGGGGGTCTCTTTGATAAACTTGAAAGTTACAAATTAGTCAAACATTGTGAAATCATAAATAAAAAACAAAGTGAGTTAGATGTCTAAAATTCCAAGAAGAGTTTAAAACCCCAAAACCAGATTTTTTCCACCAAGCGGCCATCTATGGATCCAATTCTAGATAAACTACAAAGCAATTAGCATTATAAACTATGAGGTAGCTTGAGTAGGAAAATTTAGAAGCACCCCAATTTGGTTTTATCAAACCACTATCTTTCTCTCATCACTTCCATTCAATAGAATAACATAACTTGTGCCTTTTATAAATCTTGGTGTTAATCCCTTGCATATTACAAGTTGTGTGGGGTTAGGAGTGAGGCAAGTGCATCTTCTTATCATAACATTTTATCACCACGTTTTTCCAAGACAATATGAAGTATCAAATATTGCTTAAAGAAACTAAATTTCAACATCACATTGTGCTTGCATCATCATATATCAACATTATGAAATACTAAAATAAATCATTCTATTATCATTTCACATCCACTACATACATTTTGAAAATCATAGAAAATCAGAAATTCTAAATAGCTAAGAATGCACACGTGAATCAAATCATCAATGTAAGTCAACTCTATACAAGGAATAACCGAGCCAAAAAGAGATATATGTACATATCATGGTGTGTCATAGTTTTTTATGATTCCATCGCACACTAGGTGTGGTCAAAACACTTGCAATAAGCATGAAATACCAAAAACATCATATATGTTACACAAAATGGAGACTAAGCAATAAAGGCACTCTGCCTATCCACCTCTTTGAGGCCCCTTATGACCACTCTAGTTACAAATTTCTTAGGAGTTATTCTCAAAAGTATTGAAATAGCAAAGGGCCAAGCCTAATGCAAAATACCATCCCCAAATCCATTCCAATTCAACCATACTCAAAAATGAAAACGGTCCTTTGTGGGGCTCAGAGCTCAAAAATCACCAAGTCAGTATGCTCAAATGAATTTGAAAATGAGTTTTCTTAGATATATATATGTGTGTGTGTGTGTGTGTGTGTGTGTTATTATAACTTTTTTTTGAGTGTATGTGTTCATAGGGTTGGAGTGTTGGTGCAGGTATATTTCTATATCCCCACACAGATGGTAAGTCCTCTTGTTGTTAATTTAGTGTTTATTTTTCAATATTTTATCTATCTACACTTGATTCTTCTTTTCCTCTTGTAGGTAGTGGGAGTTTGCACGGTGAGATTTCGACACGAAGCGTGCTGTATAGCTTCTATCTCCCCATTTCAGAACACCATACTTGAATTCTATGTTTTACACCTCTTCATGGCTAAGATGTTTCTCTGAGGGGGCAATATGTACATACCCAAAATTACATGTGCTACATTGTCAGAAAACAGTTACAAAGGTCCCTAATGATGATTCAAAATCCTTTCAAGAAGGTGTTCAAGCTCCAAAACCCATTTGTAGTGTATATTTGTAGCCTAGACATCCTTACTTATCCTTTCTTCCAGCTTCCCTCTCATTTCTGTGCATTTTTTGGCTTTAGTGATAGGACTACCTCCCAGGCTTGGGTGATGGTTCTAGGACCACCTCCTAGGCTTGGGTGGGTGGTGGTTCTAGGACCGCCTCCCAGGCTTGGGCGGTGGTCCTAGGACTACCTCCTTGTGTAGGGTGGTGGTCCTAAATGCTTTTTCTAGAACTCTTCATGCATTTTTGACACACGATGCTTCACTTAACTCAACTTTTAGGGTGCATTTGTGAACCAAATTACCTAAAAATAGTCTTGTTTGCATGGTATTCCTTCTCTCTTCTATTTTTAAATAGATTTAATTGGTTAGAACTCCTCCTTCTTGCCTTGTGCATGAAGTAACCTCCTAGCCTCCATTCCTATATATTCCATGCTTGTATTCAAGCAAGGGGGCCTGAGAATTTTTGTATCTTGCATTGTATCAGCTCTTGCTACAATCTTGCTAGGGATTGTATACCCAAGCTCTATTCTCTTATGTTATCTCTCTTTGACCTAAATTAAATCTAAACGCCATCAAGTTGTCATTGCTCAAGTGCAATCCTTCCGTTGTTGTTCTTGCATTCCCAATCCCTTGGACTTATATGAACACTCGAGAAAAGAAAGGAAAAAATGAGGGGACAAATTACTAAACATGTATATTTATCTCCATTCTATGAATCCCAAGTTGTATTTTTGTTTGATTTCCTTTATTCTTACAATTTATCATTGTTACATCATACCAAATAGAGTAGAAATCAATTTCTTTTCATTCAGTAAGTAATTAGTTAATTGCAAGAGGGTTTGAATATTTCATAGCAACCCCGGTGATGGATCCTCTTCTTCCCATCCCCTGTGGATCGAAGGGGAGAATATTTGTAGGTGGCTGTCTACATATCATAGATCATTTGGAAAATCTCTTGTTTTAAGTTAGTTGATTCAATACACTCATAATGGGAATAACCACATCGGGTTATCTCACTTGTTTATTTCAGTAGTGTAGATGTAGATTTTATTATTTATAATAAAAGTGAATTATTGGTTGCGATTGTAATATTTCAGTTTTGTGATTTGTTTAGATTAGTTTCCTTTTAGTAGTAGCATAGATTGTTAGTTTCAGCTTAGTCAATTTGGACTCTTCAAACTAGATCAACACATGGATCTAATTTAGGAAAATAAACCATGGGAATTTACGTTACCTGTTCATAGCCTCTAAATATCCCCTTTGCCAATTCAGCTACCAAGAGATTACACTACTAGATCTTAGTCAATGATCCTCCTATAGTTAGCCACACACATTCAACATCGGCTACTCTAGTACAACCTCGAGGGGGTCGAGTGCAGTTGAATATCACGTGTTCATTTTCATCCATATAGACAATAAACCTTATGATAAGACTTTCATAAAATTTCAACAATGAATTTTCATTTACTTCTTTCAAAACTACTGCTTCTATCCACCGTGTGAAATAATTAGTAGCTATGATAATCCATGTTTGTCCTATACTAGAAGGCGAGTTAATCATGTCAATAGAATTCAAACCCCATTAAATTAAAAGTTGTTCTACCTGAATGGGTTGAAGAGGAAGAGCTTCCAAAATTTTTTCCTACAAAAACATCACACTTTGAACACTTCCTTACCCATGCATGAGCATCTCTTGAATAAATCTAGCCAATAATAGTCTTCTCTCATGATATTCAAGGCTGTATATCTTGGTGAAAAATTGCCACCAGATAATCCTCCATGGAACTCTTCTAAAACATGCTCAATCTGATCTAAATCAACACATCTCAAAAGAATGTCATTTATATCCTTTCTAAACAAAATATTATCAACAAGAATGTAAGGAATGGATTATAGTATGAAATACCTACTTTTTGCTTATCCAAATGTTTTGGCCAATGTCCTGGTTTGTAGAAAATGGATCATATCATGATTATAATTTTGAGGTAATGAAGAGCAATTGTTTCTTCACCATTCTAGAGCAATAAACTTGGTTTTTATAAACATGCAAATATGAAGCTAGCTTCACATACAACCATCTTCTTATTACCATTTTAGTAATATTAATGTCTACATTACAAACCATAACGTTTGTGATCGAACTGCCATTTTCTCATCTAAATCCTTGCTCAAAAGAAACTCAATAACACTTGGGTGAGAAACCATTAAATGAATCTTGTTATTAGAAACTAAATGTCTAAAAAAATTAGACTATTAATCTTTGAAAGGACTTATTTTTCAAAAAAAAATACCTTACCTTATTATCCTTTAACCCTTGATTAAAAAAGTAAATTCTTTGCTCCAATTTTTCATTGTTTTGCTATACTAATATGGTTAAGATGGTGTCAATTGCTCCAAAATCATACAAAATGATTTTTTTCTAAAATTAGGATTGGTAAGTGTTGGATCATGTGAAATAGCATGTTTTACTATTTTAAAAGCATTATTTCCCTCTATTTTCTAGCTAAAACCATGTCTTTCGTTAGCATTAAATTTAGTGTCTTTAGTAAATTTACAAAACCTAGAATAAATCTTCTAAAATATATATTCTACCTAGAAAACTTTGTAATGATTTATTATGATTTGGAAAAGATAATTACAAACTTACACTTAGCCTTTCTAGATATCGACAAGACCTTTCTTAGAAATAATATAACCTAGTAATTTACCTTCATAGACCAATAAAATGCAATTTTTAGATTCATAGAAATGACATACTACCTACACCTTGTAAAAGCATGTCTGAGATGAACTAGATGATCTGCAACATGCTTGGAAAATATAGTTATTTCATCTAAATAGATAAGAACACACTTATTAATCAATCCCTGAAATGCCAAGTCCATTACATGTTGAAAAATTTGTCTGTGTTTTACAGTTGAAATAGCATTTTCTTGTATGCATATTGCCACATTTTTTGGTAAATACAGTTTTGAATTGGTCTTATTCTTGCACCATAATCTAATTATATCTAAAATAACCATCCAAGAGTGAAAAATGTTATGAACCTGTCACTATTTAAAAGATTTATTTCGTAGAAGGTAATGGGTAGTGGTCCTTTAAATATTTCTTGTTTAAATCATTGAAATCCACACACAAGTGTATTTCTCCATTGCTCTTCCTCACAAGAACCAAATTTGTAACCCATGATGAATGCTTCTCATGGAAAATGATATTATCTTCTATCAATTTATCTAACGCTTGTTTCATAAGGGGTTCAATCTTGGGATCAACAACATGACTTTAAATAACCCATTAATTAAGTAATAATTTTAGAATCACCTCAAGAATTGTGTTTGGTTCTTTGTCAACTAGCTGGTCTTCTTCATCTATGATCATACAATTACAATAGATGACATTAGGAATATAAGGATCCATATGACTTGTTGAGATGGGGTTAGACCTTATTGAAAATTTTGTGCCATACATTGTTCTAAACAACACGTGACACCAATATGATGAAAAATAACCTCCACTTATAATAATGAAATCTCTACAAAGATACGAAAAATAGGGAGGAAGGTCAATAATGAAGATATCTTGAGGGATGGATAAATTGGGGCTCAGTCCTTTAGCGACTCCAAGAGTTTCTATAGTTGTTCCATATAACTAAACAATTCCTTTAGAAAGAGGCTCATATTTAAGACCAAGTTTATTAACAATTTGTTTAGGTATAACTCAGGCTGGAAGATCATGAATCAATCATGAAATTATTGAATATATATTTTCCTATGATTGTGGAAACATAGAAATGAGGTGGTTTTACACTCTTTCTTGTTTGGGATTGCTTTATATAATATGAGTTAGTAAGCAGAAATTTAGGTGGTTCTTTGGATGGTCATTGGCTAGAAATACTAAGATTAGACAAATATTTTTGCAAAAGATCTTTTTGTATGAGAAGATATAAATAATTCCACATTTTCATAGTAACCTTAGCTTGATTCATATCATCAAGAATGTTGAAAGATGCAATACTAAGCTTTCGTTGTACTTTATTAATAGTAGTACCTTCTTGTATTAATAATGTCCAAACTAGAATTTCTACCGATTTTTAACTCTTTGAGACTAATTTCTTTGACTTCCTTTCTTATTAGGAACTAAAAAAACACCTTGTGATGTTGTGGAAGGATGAGAATTAGTCTTTCTAGCCGATTGATATAATTCTATTACTCTTTTATTTGACTTTGTGTTTGCTACCACAAAAGTAGAGGATTTATCTAGAGTATTTATTCCACCAAAATCATCCTCTTGTCAATTTATAAGTGTAGCATCATTGTGCACCAAATCTTGAGAAACATATGGTTGTGGTGGAGTCTCAACTGGTGAGTTTTGAGACATGGAAGTATTTTACACTATAATTATTTGATTTAGAAAACCATTAGGGAAAGATTTCTGGTTATGGGATAGATTACAAGGATAACACCACTTGTATTCATGTATTATATTGTTTTGGATAGGTATAATTTCTTTGGATGTACTAGAAGTTTTGATATTTAATGGTTGGAAATTTTTAGCATTGGGAACCGATTTTGGACCTATAAATTTTGTTGGAATTGAGGCATATTCTATGGATTAGGTGGATGGTAGGGTCTATAACTTTGATTTTTTTCTCTTTAAGGGAAACTATATCATTCCCAAAATATTTCATCACATTACCAATGTATTTTATCATGTTCCTTAACTCTTATAAGTCATTTGATTATCTTGGAGTTACATTGGTTTCACTTAAAGGTTGAGTAATTGGCATTGTGTCGAATATCTACTATTGCATCTATTTGAAATGGTTTAGAGGGATATACTTCTAGGAATATAGGCATAGGGGCCCTTGGTGTAATCTTTCTAGCTTGTGTTTTTAGTTCCAATTACTATTGCATAAGCATTAGGAAGTGACCTTTCACCCATTGATTGTATCATTACTGAAATATAAGAATTCAAATCCCTTAGCTAATAAAACAAAAATATTTAAAAGAATGTCTTACTTGTTTTGGAATTATGTCCCAGTTCCTTGGAATTTTGTAGTTGAAGTAAGACATGAACTCTTGTAGTGATCTTTTGATGGAAATCAATTATTCCACTACTTATATATGATCTAATTTTTCTTCAAATTACCGGTTAAATACTTCTCCTAGTTGAACCTATGTGGTGATGTAATTTACTATCAATACCTTATACCATTGTAATGTTTTTCCTTTGAAATTGGAAATTAATAACCTAACTACAAAATTATCTTAAGTAACATGATAAATAGAGCATATATTGGTCACATATTAAATGTGTTCTTCGGGTGTGTTAGCATATGGATTTGCACACATGCAAATGACATGTAACAAGATATGGGAATGAAGTCCCTCCTCAATGAAGGTGAGGCTTCCTTTATTGAAAACCAAAACCGTATTTAGATATGTACATTTAAAATTTTATGTGGGGGTGTTTTGGAACATTAATAGAAAGAAAATTGAATGAGGAAGATGGAATGGAATGAAGGAAAGGAGTGGAAAGGAATGAATGGAAGGAACATGCAAGAGTTAGGTAAAATCAAAGCCTAATATTTCATGGAGAAGAATAATAAATAACTAACACAAATAAAGAAGAGTTTACATCAGCAAAATGAGAATGAATAAAAGGGAACACATGTGAGAAAGTAGATAATTAGATTTTGATCACTGTGGAATAGAAAAAATATTAGTAGCATTGACAATATGATCCAAGAAAATATATGCATGCAAGATTCAAACACTAACATCTAACAAACATAATAACATCAAATGCTATAAGAGACAATGAATGAGACATAGAGTTCATATTTCATTAACTCCAAAATGTCTTTTCAAAATAACACAAAGTTTATTTCTTTGAAGTAAAGCTTGCAAACAAAATTATTTTATTCTTCTCTCTCAAATTCACAGTTTAAAAATGAGCCCCTTACTTCCTTTTATAACCCAAAAAGTTTGTTCAAGGTAGTTAGGGTTTACATGAACATTAAATAAGGCACTTAAGTGAATTTCACTTTTTTAACCAACTTTATTATAAACAACTAAAAATAGAAATCTCTTAAGATTTTCCAAAAGTGAGTTCAATAATAACATCATTTAAAATACCACTTTAAAAACATACGACAAAAACCAGTGCCTTATCCATTGAAATGGGGTCCGCCTATCTCAATCGTATGAGAAATGGACTCTCCCACCCATGAGAAAATATAAGAAATCACCCTACCATGTTGTTGGTGAAACAAGAATTTGATTCTTTGTCAATTCAAAAGATTTGATATTTTTCAATGTCTGGTGCATCTTCTCTTCTTCTGAAAAACAACTCGAGAGAAGACCAGCCTCACAAAGTACCTACATTTCAAAAAATTTACCTGGTATGGTATGCAGGTCTGAAAATTTATATTGGATCTCTTCGCAAAGGTGTTTGTTTGAAACATTGATCCATAGAAGAAGTGGAAAAAACATCAACACAAGTATACATCTCATGTATCAATTTTGTAAAATGCTCCACTAGATGTTGTATTGAATTCCTTTGGTTGTGTTCATTGAAGAAGGTACAAGGAATCTATTCGATGAAGACATGAATGAAAGAGAGCGTGGTATATGATTCATTACACAAATTGTTAAACTGAATTACCAAGTCTTCCATAATCATTTTCATGGACTTAGCATGATTTAACCATAGAATTTGTGTCATGTGATGATCAAACTCAAGTATTCCCTCTAAGGATAAGAATTTAGATTCAGGTAAGAAAGATCTTATAGAATAGGATAAATCTGATCCGGTGTTATTAATTCATGTAATGAGGCATTACTTGAATGGAAAAACTAGATCAATGTAGGCATAAATATTCTCAGATATTTTTATCACCTCAACAATTGTTTTCAACCCACCACTTTCTATCTCAGAAAAACATGACCTTAGGGTGTGCTCTAGAGTGATCACATCCTTTGATTTATTGAGAATTAATTGATCTAGGATGGCCACCATCTCTTGAACAAGAAAAGAAGATGCAATTGGGTTGATCAAATGTTGAACATATGAAATCAACTAATTCTTTTATTCCTTGAATTGAGAAATTTGAGATTTATATTGCTCCAACCTTTTAATCACATTTTCATTGAATCCTTTTCCATAGCAACATCACTTTCAAAAGTGGTCTTTCCATGGGCTATCTTGGATACTTGATAATAAGGATCGTCATGTCCCCAAAATCCTTTTCAATAGTTTTAACTATAATTTCTACAAATGTATCTCTGTTATCATCAATCACTACTCTGGAGAAGACCTTAGGATTTTTGGGAACAAATTTTTTAAAAAGGGAAGAAAGATATTCCAGATCAACATTGGCCACTTTGACCAATATTTTTCTCTTTTTTATTTTAGAGTCAACTGAGTTTGGTGTTTCATTCATTAATTTGATAGAAAAAGTCGAGAACTAGATGAAAAATCCTCTTTAACTTTCTCATGACTAAAACCAAGTGGCGGATGTTATGTGGCCTCAATAGTGAAGTAGCATCTACAAAACATTCTTGATTATTCTCATGTTCATGTGAAATACCCTCATCACCTAGATTCTTGGAAGAATTAGATATATGTACCACTGGGATTTTCTTTGACTCTGGTGTATAACATTGATGATTTGGGTCTTTGGTGGGCCTATTAAAACTCTCATTTATGTGAACAGATGTTTTTTGGGTAGAAATACTTAAAAAACATTCTTTTCCTTCCTGAAGATGCACACTTTTTACCGATCCTTGAGATATTGCTTCTTTATTAGAGACAGGTTTGGGTAACCACAGACTTTTCTTTTGAGATGTATGTGATGATGTCAATGGAGATTGGTGTGGATAATTTTGCATCACATTTTTCTATGTAATTCATATTCTAGTTGGAATTTTTTGTATCTCATACATATGTTCCTAAAATGGAAGAGGATTGGTTATTTGATTCTCATACCACATCATAGTCCTTTTCAACGTAGGTTGATTCATGACATCTAGAAAAGTTTCATCTCTTTTACTTCAATCAATACTAGGGAGTGGAGATAAAACTATCTCATCATAGGAAAGATCCATAAAATCAATTCCATTATCAGCAAGGGTCAAAGGAGGATGCCTCAATCTGTAATTTTCTATCTGAGCTAGTGTGAGTTGAGAAAATGGTCATCATCTTTCCTCCCTATCATCTACACATTCTACCCAATAGTCTTTTATGTTTTCCTTGTGCATATATCTTGCTCTTATGTATTTTTCCATGGATCCTTAAATATCGAATTGAGCCTTGCTTGTGAAATAATGTATAGTCATGAGGGAAAATTGTTTTTCCATAAGTTATGAACTGTGGTAATTTTGACATTTGTATTCCCCAATTTGAATTGGGAAATGATTGCCTCCTTTACGTTTATCCACTAGTAGGCAATAGATTTTTAAAATATGACGTGAAATTTCCATCAATGCCATTTTAGCACTGACATATTTAGGAATTTTGTAAGGATCTCGAAAAATCCATCAACTCATATATATAGGAGTAAGAGGAAACTAGATAAACCAATTTACCCATTAATTTATCACGGCCTTGGCATCTTAAGAAAATATTTATTCTATGTTTATCCTTAGTAGTACTGGATTATATAGAAAAGGAAAGCATTGTTTACCCTCTGGAAATTGTGAGAAGCATTATTAAACTCCGTTGTGGGTAAACGTGAACAACACTATTCTTTCTAGGACCCATTATACCTCTAGTTGTTATCCCTAAAAATATCCTCCTTCTTGCTACAACATAGATCAAATATGAGGTCATGTAAAAATGACATGTCATCCTTACCTCAATCAATTGCTTATGGAGAGTATTGCTAACAATACTTTCCTAATCAATGAACATATTTGCATCAAGAATGATACAAATGAACTTATACATCCAAGGATGAAAATTTCTAGTGGAAGGAAGACCAAAAACCCTACTAAGGAGAGTAATCATATCTCCTATTTCTTCATGAAACTCTACCCAAAACAACTCTTTGGGAATTCTTGAAGTGTGAGTTTTTGGTTTGACCAACCAATTTTTATCAACCATCTTTGACCATCTCAAAGGATTTTCATCCCAAAATTGTTGTGTCGATTCTTGCGTGATGTCAGCATTTTCTTCATGAAGTGGCACTCTTAACAAATCCTCCATATGATTTAGAGAATTGAGTAGAAAAGGTTCATCTTTGTCATTAAAAATTCCTCGATGCTCAGGATCATAATGTTTGGCACAAGCTAGGACAAATTCGGGGCATTGTATGGCAACTGGAAATGTTGTCGCTTGAGGTAAGCTGCAACGATAAAGCCTTTTCAAAAAAATAGTCCTCCCTTCCCATCTTACCCTATCACAGAATTGAACCATATCCACGTGACCCATATCGGTATCTAAAATATTATCATACGCTGAATTTAAGGATGATGTTGGAACTAATCCTTGATATGTGTATTTTAGTGCCGATTTATTAGAGTGTTCACCCATTATGAATTTTAAAAGCGGTTGGGAAGGTGTCGGGTATACGTCTCGAACCACCGTTTCTAAAATAAAAATATGGCTCCCCTTTTTAATTATTATTATTATTATTTTTAAATAAGCAGTGCCAAATTCAAAATGATAATACAAATAAAATATTGAGACTAAGCTCAAATCACCACCCGGGTTAAAAATACTACAATTTTAGACCATTTTAACCTTATCCAAAAATGTGTGGTGTTTCACCTAATTCTTAGACATTTCTTTGAAATATTGATGAAACAGATAGGGTAACAAGCGTAGAAGGAATACATGTTGGAATGTTGGTTGTTAGGTTGTTGCGCGCGTATTATTTCGAATCCACAGACTGATCATGAGAGCTTCCTTTTGGCTAAGAGGAACTACCCGTAATGGAAAACAAGACCACTTAGGAAAGAGTTAAAAAATATGTGTAGTGAACTGCCTAGCATGTGCTAGATCTAGGAAGTATGTTACTACCTAGACAAATTTGTCGATCCATTATTTAAAACAATTTAATATAGGTAATAAAGTAAACCCTATTGTAATTAAAATGGTTTGGGTATCTCATCCAAAATACAATAAGAAAGATATAATCTAACATGCTAAGTTAAAATAAGATTCGAAGGTCAAATAACTAGTTTTGGGTCTCCAAGTCGACAAATGTCTCATGTAGATCATAGGTGAATAAGGGTGATATGGGAATAAGTGGATAACTCACTGTTCTAAGTTGTATTGGTGAATACAGAGACCGATTCTAGTTAAGGGTGACCAACATTGGTTGGGGAAAAGCGGTGCTGGGATTCTGATGGAATCTTTGGGAATACCACGAGAATGAGTTTTGGGTCTCCTTGTGATTGCACAAAGGACTTTGGTTGGTTGGAATGAGGTAATAGGTGGTTTGGGTGGGATTTCGTGAGGTTTTGATGGGTATATGGAGGGGTGATTATTAATGGATATCATTAGATGGATAAGATAACAAAGGATGATGATATAATGATTAAATGAATGGACCAGAGGAGTAAATTGTTCCACTTACTCGAAATATAGTTTTGGACGTCGTGAGTGAGGAATGAAGGTGTTGGTAAGAGGTTGAAGGCTGAAGATGATCACCAGTCATAAGAAATCTTCTGCATGGGCTGCATGTGCATTCCTTTTTGCTTGGATGGATCAAATCCTCGCTAGGGTGAATGTTGGATGTTACGTGAGAGAGAAAATGCTTGATCCCTTCCTTGTATGTGTGTTCTCACTGAAATTCATTCTTAGAAGATGTGATATCTCTTAGGAAGCTATCAATGTTTTCCAACCTCCAAAATAAGGTTGTTTTCAGAGTTCAAAGGTGACCGACTGCGGTTTTAGCTTAACCAGCGACAATTAGGGGTAACTGGCGTCGATCAAGGTGGGATTTCCTAGATTTTTACAAAACTAGGAGATCCTCTTGATTTTATGGAATTTCATGTCATTAACTCATGATTAGACCTGTAAGTTTCTTGTAAGCATGCAGGAATGTGGTTAGAGGGAATGTAGGCATTGATTTTTAGGGTTTTGGTAAGTTTTAGTTAGTTATGGTGACTTACTAAGAATAGGTCTTAGGGTAACTTGGCTTGATGAGGAGTCTAGTTAAGGTGTATGTGGACATTATCCCAATTAAGATATTTAAATAATAAATATGGTGAGGATAATGAATTGATTTAATTAAATTAATATTAGTGGAGTGAAGGGGGTCATGGCTAGGTGAATGTGATGAAGGTATTTATTTGTCGAGGGACCTAAGGGGAGTGTGACCTAATTTTGGTGTCTACATTTTTCCCCTTTTGTTACGTAGCTTGTATTAGGAAGTGACACTTACAAAAATAAGATGTGTGTGCCCCATGTGTGGGTGAAGGTGATCCCCCTCAAATCGGGAGGCGACGATGCGGAAGATAGAATCGGTGAGTGGTTTGATAAAGGTAAATGTGAAAAAAGGAAAGGTGGGGAGCGGGTGGAAAAAGGAAAATGGTCGACTCGGGTAATCTAGGTAATGGGTTAGGGGTTAAAGGTAAGAACAGTCAAATGCACTAACACGTATAAGTTGTAGCACAGTACCAAGTTAAAGAGCAATGAAACTCTACATCGTCTAAGGTCGATAGGTTTATCCAAACAAGGTTGAAGTGATTACGGTATCTAAGGTATATGATATGGTTAGGAAGCACAATGCGGGTTAGGTGCGGGAATGTTTAGGTATGTTCGGTACACCAAAGAAAGGGTTAGGATAAATGGTCATGGTAATAGGCTAGGTAAGGTCATTAGGTCAACAACACAGTAACGATGCCATAAGGTATAGCGAACACATGAGGTTAAAGGTCACTAGCGATGGTCAGTCTAAATATCTAGGTCATGGTGTGGGTAAGGTGAGGGATGGGTAAAATAATGAGTCTGCGCAAAGGAGGAAAAGGTAGGTAGTAAAGGATGAGGCTAGGAGGGTGAGGTAAATAGTCCGGGTAATGATTGGGTGAGGAGATGTTAGCGAGTTTGTAAATAGTGGCCAAGGAGGTAGAGGGTATAGGAAATACAGATATGGAGGATATCCGCTAAGATGCCTGATATATGGCTCCTGATTTTTTATGTATTGTATTCATTTTTGATATATACGGCTTGCATGCCGAAGATAGTGAGGATGTACAAGAGTTTTGTATATTTTGAGCATATACCAGTATGTGCACCAAAGACATTTTGTATTGAGTTATTATTTTATTGTATATGAGACCGGCTGCGTGTCGATGACATTTTGTATTGAGTATCATCCTACGTGCCGATGATTTTGAGATGATGGACATGATGGGATAGCCATGTATGTTGTATTGAGATACACATTTATTTATATGATGAGATACATGAGATTCTTGATTTGTTGATGTTTTGATGAGACTTTTGATTTTTTTATATATGGATAGAAATTAGGTGAGTTAGGCATGATGGAGTCAATTTGGTTTATGCATGGTGGAGTCAGGTCTTAGGCATGGATTAAGTCAGGTCTTAGGCATGGATTGAGTCAGGTTTGTTTAGGCATGGTGGAGTTAGGTTTGTTTAGGCATGGTGGAGTTAGGTCATAGGCATGGTTGAGTTTAAAGTAGTTGAAGTTGTGATTCATTATTTTGTGTAATGAATAATAATATGGGTCATATGTGAGATGTGGTATAAGACATGCATGATGATGGTAGAGAAATGGTAGTCGTAATAAATGTATGTTGTGATGAGGATTAAAATATGAAGCAACTTGTTATGTATGTGGTTTAATTTTCAATTTTGGATATAAAAGGGAAACTAAGTGGGGTATGATGTAATGTTAGGAAGATAAAAGATGAATTGTTTATGGTAGAGAGTGGCTGAGCTAACCTCCAAGGTCCCCATGCCCTTGAAGTGCTGCCCATATAGTCCTAGTAAAAGGGACCTCAGGCCGATGTAGTTCTCCCATGAGCTAGGGAAGAATATGATGAGGTATGAAAATGAGTTAGTAGGTTTTAGGCATGATTTGGGTTTTGGGTTGTTAGGTGTGGGTGGGTTATAGGTAAAGTGATATAGGTGATGTTGATTGTGGTAAAAGAAGGAGATTACCCCAAAGGTAAGCGTCAAGGACTAAGTCTTGTATAAGGTAATCAAAACGTAAACAAAGATGGTTAAAAGATAAGAGGGGTCAATAAAGCCACCTGATTAGGTAGGATCATACTGAGTAGATCACACCTTGAAGGAGGTGATGAACATAAGACCCTAAAGACATTACATGATTGATTGTTCTACGGTGAAAAGTAGTCACATGATCACCAAATGTCAAAGTTCTAAGAGGTCCCTTGAGGTAGTAGGAAATGGGAGTGAGAATGGTGAGAAGGGTGAAAGGTGGTTAATTTGTTATATGGTATGAGGTAGCAAGCTCTTCGGGCAAGAGATCCAAGGTCACAATGGGCAAGTCCATGACTAAAAATTTTTCTATTGTGACTTGTAGTTGAGATAGACTGATCGATGCGGGAAGTCTATATGGGATGAAGAATTGAAATTCTTGAGGTCTTCATGAAGTTGATCACTATGGGAAGCTTCCACTTTTCTGTCTTCTCTTTTTCTTATTTTTTTTTTTTTGACACAATTGTCCTTCGAGGAGCGGTTTATTTATTAAAGAGTGATTACTAAAAGGAAGATTTCCTTTTGAGGGAGTCATATTTTGATTAGAATTTTGACTCAAGGAGTAGGGTCCGATGTGGGGATTTGAAGTCATAGACAAGACCAAGGTGAAGAATAGGATGCTTGTTCAAAAAGTAGGGTGAAATGACCATGGGATCTCATCTAAAGGTAGATGAAAAGTATCCATGAGAATCATGCTATGTATAGTTTCATTGTACACCTATTCAATAGAAGATAACAAGTGACGGGTACTACAAGTCAACAATAGAATGGTTGAAGATGCAAGGTGTTAAGGGCTTAGGTTTGGGTTTACCATCGAGTAAAAGATAAGCGATAAGCACTTGATCCATAAGTATGAGTAACGATGTATGGTCCAAGTCAATTAGGAGTAAATTTTCCCGTTTAATTTTTTTCTACTTTGGTTATGTGTTGATTTTATTTCAGGACAAAGTCACTAACTTGGAAAGTTCATTCATGGACATGTTTTTCATAGGCACGTTTGATACATTTTGGTAAACTTGAAGGTGATCAAGAGTGTTAAGAAGACGTTCGTCTAATAACTAAAGTTGTGCTAAACAATCTTGATGAAAGTCATCATCATTGAGCATGTCATGGAGATAAATGTGGAGTGAGGGAATCTAGAATTTGAGAGGAAGAACAACCTCTGTACCATAGACCGGAGAAAATGTGTAGCGACACTCGAAGTGCGAATACTAGTGCGGTATGCCCATAGGAAAAAGGAATATAATTATTCCAATCCTTCCCAGTATCATTAACCACTTTCATGATAATTTTATTTAAGGTTTTGTTAGTGGTTTCAGCTTGGCCATTAGTTTATGGATAGTAAGGTGATGAGAAAGCGAGATGAATCTTTGAAGGCATCGCAAAGTTTTTGTAATGTTATGTTTTTGAATTTTTTTCCATTGTCGGTGATACGATGATGAGGAACACCAAAGCAAAAGATGATGTGATGATTGATGAACTCAAATATTTTCTTGGCTTTCGTGGAGATAATTGGTATGCCTTTAACCCATTTTTGTAGTATTCGGTAGCAATGATGATCCATTGATGGCATTGGGAAGAATGGGGATTGCTTTCTACGATAAGATCCAAATCCCAATGAGAGAAGGTCCAAAGGTCATGGGCAACCTATAAGGCATGACTCGGTGTGTGATGAAGGTTGGCATGTTGTTGGCATTTTACACAACATTGGACATTGTCATAACAATCGTGGTTAAGGGTCACCCAAGTAATAGCCTAGGAAAAGAATACGCTTAGCAGAATGTGGGCGAGGCCACTAAAGTGACCTCCACATATGCCATCATGAACCTCCCTAATGGTATAAGGATTTTCAAAACTTGCGAGGCATCGTAAGAGAATACCATCAAAGTTTGTGCTTTTAGAGAGTCCCAAAGATGACATAACGAGAGACCTATTTAAGGAAGGCGGGTTGTCCATTACGAGTGAGGTCGGGAGGAAAGATGGAGAGAGAAAGATAGTTGGAATATTGTTTATACCAAAGGTCACTTGGGTCGGAGGTGACGGTTCTAATGGAGTAAAAATTGTCGGAGTAGATAAGAAGGTGATTGGAGTTATTGTACGGTGACAAAGATTTTAGAATTGGTGGGTGAAGCGGTATTTGGGAAGCTAAGCGAGGCCATGGTATCTACAAATTTGTTGGTTGAACGTGATATGGTTTGAAGGGCGTAAGTCAAAGGTGGTCAAAAGCATGTCGACATGATGTTTATAATTTTGAATTATTTCATTGCGACATTGGTATATACAATTCACTTGGTTTGCAACCAATTGAGAATCACCAAATATATTGATTGTTTTGACATCTAGGGCATAGGCAGCTTGGAGACCTAATACGAGTGCTTTGAATTGATGATATTGTTTGTGCATTCAAAATCAAGTTTGAAAGAAAAATGCATGGGCTAACCATCAAAAGGAATGAGGATAACACTAGCCCCACCCTCACGCGACACTTGGAATCATCAAAGAAGAGTGTCATTTTGTAAGGGGTTCGCCCAAGGAAAGGGTAGTATCCGACTCATCCGGAAAGTCAAAAATAGAGGGTTGATCCTGGAAATAGGTGTGTTGGCCAATTTTTGGTGATCACTTGGCCCTTGATGGAATTTTGGTGAATGAATTTAAGGTCAAGGTCAGCTAAAAGATAAGCCAGGTACGGCACGTTGATTTTGAAAAGGTTTGGCATACATGAAGTGCAAGGGCTCACTTGTTGGTCACAACATAGGTTTTGTGGTTGAGTAGGTAATGACGGAGCTTGGTTGCAACAAAAACTAAGGCTAAGTAAAGTTTTTTGGGATGGGTGTATCAGGTTTCATAGTCCAAAAGAGTACGGCTTATGTAATAAACCACCTGCTCCCTATGTTGTTCATCCCAATGAGCAAGCATGGCTCCCAAGAAGTGATCGGTAGATGAGATGTATAGGTAAAAATGTTTATTGTCTTTAGGTGGAATGAGTATGGGTGGTTATAGAAGGTATTGTTTTAGGTCCTCAAAAGCTTTTTAACAGCCATCATCCCATTTAAAGGAGACATCTTTCTGAGAAGATGATGAAATTGTTGGGACTGATCGAGATAATTGTGAAATGAAACGATGAATAGCAACTGCAACTTACCTTGTAGGCTACGGAGTTTTATAAGGTTAGTAGGTGGAGGCATTACGAGAATGGCCTTGAATTTAGTAGGATCAACTTTTATACCATGTAGGGAAACAATAAAGCCTAAGAGTTTTCTTGAGAGGACCACGAAGATGCACTTCTTAGGCTAGAGGTGAATGCAATATTAAATGAGACGGTCAAAATGGTTTTGGGAACGGAAAGGTGCTCGAAGCGACACTTAGATTTGGCCAAGAGATCATCCACGTAATCTTCCAATATGCGATGTATGATGTCATGGAAGATGTAAGTCATAGCCTCCTGATATGTGGCACCAACGTTCTTAATACTAAAAGGTATGAATCAATAGCACAAGGTCCTCCAAGGGGTGATAAATGCGGTCTTGTGTTGATCCTTCGGGGAAAGCAAGATTTGGTTATAACCCAAGAAACCATCCATGAGTGATAGCATCTCATGACAAACAGTAAGGTCAACTAGTTGATCAATACCAGGTAAGGGAAAGTCATCTTTCGGGTAGGTAAGGTTGAGGTCATGAAATTCCATGTAAATGGGGAGTCCCCTATCACCTTAGTGACATGGACAATGTTAGAAATCCAACAAGGATAATTAATGGGTAATATGAAGAAGATGGAAAGAAGGCATTGAATTATTCTCTAACGAGAAGGGAAATGAAAGGGTGCATTTTCCTCAGCTTTTGTTTGATGGGTTTGGCATCAGGAACAGTTACGATATTATGGACCATTATGGTGAGGTCAATATTGGGCATGTCTACGTAAGACCAAGCGAAAGCATGGTTATGATCTTTGAGAAAAGAAGTGATGGCTTCTGATCACAAAGACATCTAATGATTGACTAGTCTTTAGGATGTGCGGGTCGTGTTGAGTATGAATGTTGATCTGGATAGTTGATTTATTCAACATGATTTACATCTCGAGAGGGTAACGGCCCGATGAATATATGAGTCTTCTGCACCAAGGTAGGTGAGTATAGATTCATTATCCTGACATTGAACGACATTAATTGAAGGTGTATCATCATCGATCATTTCAAGATACATGAAGGGAAGAGAGGAAGGGCCTCACCCTCACGTTGATAAGTTAAAGACCCCAAGGAAATGGTGTTTATTAAAAAAAGTTAGGAGGGATAGATTCTAGATCCATTGACTCCATCGGTAAAGGTGGTGATGAAGGCGAAGCGGGGAGAAGAAGGTGGAAAAGGGCTAATGTCCTCGATGGATTCAATACTGAGCTTTTTGGTAGGTGGTTTAGCAAATCCGATACCACTACGGTTGTTATGTTTGCGGGTAGTACATGGAATAATAGTATGGTTTCCTTGCTCGTAAAATCAAAACCAAAACCCTTTCACGTATGTTGGTGTAGGAAGGTGTGGGTGAAAGCGGTGATTGGTGAGAGACGGAAGTCGGTGGAAAATGGGTGGTTTAGTGACGGTGGTTTGGGTGTGTAAGTGGTAATATCAAGTCCCCATATGTGAGACTAGTATGAAGATGAGGAGGACCATAAAGGAGGCATTCTCCTATGTTGTGATTGTAGTGACGGTGTCGGTGAAAACTTCTATACTCTTGTGGAGTGAGAAAGGTGTTGACACTATATAGGCTATACTCCCCCAGAGTGATGCATTGAAAAACACCTTCCAAGGGATCGGTGGTTGGCATGGAAGTTGCTAGAATGGATAATGTGTTGGAGGTCGATGCGGAGGTGGAATTAATAGATTTGGAGGTGATGGTTCAGCCATGGAGGTTGCGGTAGTGGTAAGAATGGAGGAGGCATGTGTGATTGAGGTAGCGGCTAGATTGGTAAGTGGAGGTGTAGATGAAGTGGTAGTTATTGTGGAGGTAAATGCCTTAATGGGTATAAGCACATCATTGGGTCGGTAAAGCATGTTGCATGTTTTAAAAGGTGATGGGTCAGCTAGGATAGTGTAGGTATGTCCTTCATGTTCAAACTTTACACAATGATGCAAAGTGGAAGGAATGTAACCCATGACACGAATCCAGGGTCTACCAAGCAACAAGTTATATTGAAATTCCCCCTCCAAAATGTAAAATAATTCTAGAATAGTGCGGGGGGCACGATAACGTTGAGGATGATGGTGCCTAGTGTAGAGGTGATAGCATCATTTTAATGAATGCAACATGACAGGATGTTTATGCATGTAATTTTTGGTATGCACATTTGATCGAATGCATGGGATGAAATGATGTTAATGCTAGCACCCTCATCAATCATCACACGGTGTACCCATATGTCATCGATGTGGATAGAGATGAAGAGGGATGGGTCTAGGTCATCGTTTTGGTGTGGCGTGATCTCTTCCTCTGAGAAGCTAACGGAGGCTACTTGGTGAATAGGGTGGGGTGTAGATGAAGGTGGTAATTTGGTAAGAGAGGCTACATGATGGAGTGTGATAATGGAGGCTACGGTGTGTAGGGTCATTGGATAAAATCTCAATAGATTGAAGAACCTCCATGAGATCTTGACGATGGGATTACGAGGTTTGGATGAGGTCATATGAGGAAATTTTGAGGGAGATTGGTGTAATTATTTTAGCATGGTGTGATGTGTGACTCCTTTAGAAATAGGGTATGTGGGGCCACAGATAGTGATTTTAGGTATGGGTGGAGATGGTATCCGGGTATAGGATTGGTCTCGTGAGTCATTGCCTTTTCTTTCCCTTATCCTTTTGAGCATGTGTAGTGACATGTATCTTGTTGATTTGAGGGGAATTGTTAAATGGAGAAGGTGTAGGATGAGTAGTATAATGACATGACCGGAAAAAACCTACTGGAGGAGGAAAAATTTGTGAAATGAGCTGAGTGCAACGACATTTAGGTGATGGTGTGGCAAGTTCTCTGATGTGAACCATGTTAATTTCAAATCTTGGAGGTGGCTCTAGGAGCTGTTGGGGTGGAGGTCATGGTTATTGAGTGGTAAATGTGGGCATGGGTATCGATGAAGTAGGGTAATCATCAAGAAGTTCATCATTGTCAAAGTTAGCCTCAGGAGGAGACAACGGGATAAGGATGGTTTTCAAAGCCTTGCAGTTCTCCACATCATGCCCTGGCACATGATTATAGGTGAAAATTTTAGTATCATAAAACCCTTTGGGCTTGGGTTTGAGGGGGTCATAAGGTCTAAGTGGCAATCATGTGATGACAAAATTCTCAATGAGGTTGGCTAAAATTTTGGCATAGGAACCTACTAGTGGTCGCATGATGGGAAGTGAAAGTGGGTTTGTGTGCGAGGTGTGGTTAATTGGTTAGGAATGGTCCTTACGGGAGGGGAAGGAGGTCAAGCTATGGTTTTGGGTGTTGGTGTGGTCTTGGTGTGTCGGTCATGTTTATCTAAGTAGGGGTATGGTAGATGAAAGGGAAGGAGGGTGTGTGCTTGTTGTGACTACCTTATTGGGAGGTAGCGAGTTTTTCTTTAGATTACACCTTCTTGGGTAAAGGTGATATGGGTGCATGAGATCTAGAAGGAAAACAAGTCGGGAAGTGGGTGAGTCACCCAGGGGATAACAGAGGTCTTTGTGAAGGTAGATGACATGGGTCATTTAGGGGATGTGAGGTATAGAGGCGAAGTGTAGTGGGTAGTGAAGAAATAGCTGAGGATATTGGAGGTATGGGGGTAGAGATGCTACATGTGTGGGAGTAAGTCATATCAGGTGCCTAGGTAGGTTAGATGTTTGCGAGGTAGGGATGGGCTGTTGTGGTTTTGATTTATTGATGGGCGGAGGTCTCTTAACCGTGTTGGGGGGTTGAGGTCCTAAGATGGACGAGACATGTGCAAGTGTGATTGACGTAGCAAGGGTATGAGTTCTATGGGTTTTTTTCTTCTATTTGGGTGTCAGAGTAGATGCGGTGTTGACTTTGGAGGATGTAGCTAAATCTAGTTTGATAGGTGGATAAGTAAGGTTGGTGGTTGGGGTGACCCCTAAAGTTATAATAGGTTTATTTGAGGAAGATGTTATAGGTGTGGGTTTGGGTTTAGATTTAGGTTGGGTTATGGGTAAGGGTGTGCATTGAGCTATGATGGGTGTCATGAAAGAAGTTGTGATAGAGGTGGTTGTGTTCATTTCAATTGGTCAAAATATTTTTGGGTAGATAGTGGAGGTATCAGCAAGTGACATTTGTATCTACATTGAGACGGGAAGCAAAAGGTGCCCCCATAGTAAGGCCCTATCCACATAATCTAAGCGATTGGCCAAATGTGAGAATGACACATCTATAGGTGGAGTTGATGAGGACCTAATGGAAATTCCCGTAAAATGTGTCTTAGAGACGGGAATTGGCTAGCTTCAGCCTCTGTGGCTAAGAGATTCAAAATCAGGTTTGTAGAATCTTGGGTAGGCTGACGGAGAATGCTCACTAAGAGGTAAAGGCATCTCAACTCGGCTCATGTGATAGGTGGAGGAGATGATGAGTTCTCTCCTCATAGGTGGGGAAAATGATGGGAGCTCCCTCTGCGAGGTAGAGGAGATGATGGGTTCTCTTACGTGGGTGGAGGAGGTAAATAAGTATCCTCCGTGGACTGAAGAAGTACTATGGGTATCGGTTCTCTAAGTGGAGAAGCCAAAGGTGAAATGGTCTTGATGTTAGTGGAAGGCTCCTCCATAGGTGAGGAAGGAGGTGAAAGGTGTTCCTCTGTGGGTGAAGAAATAGGGGAGGTTATTTCCGATGTCAAAGGATGATTTCGAGGCTAGAATCTCTTCTATGGAAAGAATATGGGGTGATTGGGAAGCAATAGGTGTGTCACTAAAAATAGTGTGGACCTCACGGGTATGGGTATCATGAGTTGAGGTCTCTCTTGTTTGATCGAGATGAAGGGGCATGATTGGGAAATGGTTTCTTGAATATGTGTAGGTTTTTTTTGAGTGCATTAGGATTATCCATGGTTAACTCACCTTTCTCGAGCATTTCTTGGAAAATGTTTTTAAAGTGATGCAATTTGCATCACTATGACCCTTTACTTGATGATAGTTACGAAATCATGTTCTTTATACCATGCGGGCATGGGGTGAGCAGTCAAAACCAAAGTGTGTGATTTTATAGGTAGAAGGGTGATGGCCCCAGATTTGATAAGCTTTTATAAGACTGAAGAGTAAGGTTCCTCGATTGGGGTGTATTTCCATTGTTCTCATCTAAATTGAAAAGTCCGGATGGGTGAGAGATTATATGATGGGGTAGCCTAATTTGACAGATGAGTGGACCAGCTTTGAGTACCACTTGCACTAGTGGTGCCCTTAGCTTTTGAATAATTATGTTGTGGTTTGGAAGAAGAAGCGGTATCATTTGACTTAAATGACGAATTATTATTGTGTAATTGGATTTTCTTCTCTTGATGGCGAAATCTCTAGCTTTCGCGTCATGGTGAATGATTCATCAAAGGTTCTGAAGAAAGTTTAGACCTATAGGGTCGGTGAGATATGTCCGACACAAACCCGTGTGAAGATCTTGATGAGTTGTTTGTGGTAGTTGGAAGGTGAGTGATTAATCGGGCTATGCCAAAGAAGCAACCAAAATTGCAATAAATTCTTCCTCATACTAACGCATGTAGTATAGGTCGATTATGGTAACCTTCTTGATGATATTGATGGAGAAATGATCCAAGAAGGCTTGGGCTACCTGATTAAATGAAAATATAGATTTTATAGGTAAGCTGTATGCGAGAAAAGTGACGGGCGGCGTGAGAATCTACAAGTAACTCTTCGCGTACCGACCTCTCGAGGTCGTGCCGAGACAAACCGGTGGGGGTAGAATATGCGTTGGATTGAGACAAACTAGTTAGGCGATATAATGTCTTTGACATGCACTAGTGGAATTTTCAAATCTAAGGCAAAGAAGGCCCTTCTAACTTGGGTGGTTTGATAGATCTATCGGCAAGGATGACTGCTCGAAGGCGCCAATCAATATCGATCTCTAGCGTGATTTGATCTATGGATTGTGGAATACGTGGAAAATGACCTAGGATAGTTTCGTGTATATCTCCTGATAAGGTCATATAGTGGATGATGAATACAATTGACTCTACGGATGATTTTCTGGCCTAGTCCAGAATTCCCTAGCTTCGTTAGCCACGATATCTAGTAAGGACAGTTGTTCGATGATGATAGGTGGAAGTGGAGTGGACCTGAATACCAAGGCGCGTAGGTTAGTGTCTATATCTAATTGACTTGTGGACTCGTTGGGCTGTGGGATCTGTGGATCACAACCATAGACTCTCGGTTGTTGCGGTCCTGTTATGGTCATACGCGAGATCAAGTTCTAATCCCTAGTATCCAGTAATCGTATGCTTTCTCAGCTTCTATATTTAGAACCAATAGTTGTGCAATCTTCTCAGAATACCTTACAGGGGTTCTCGCAACCTGGATTCTTAAGCTGGTATCTATATCTACGAGGGTGTCCCCAGCATCTGGCTGTGGAACTAAAGGATCGCACCTGAATATTTGTTCTCTTTCGAGCCCTTCTACAGTCATGTGAGTGCTTTGCCTAGGGAAATCTATAGTTTGGTTGGTTCGACCAAAATGTGTGTGCTTGGTCGTCTTCTATGTTTAATCCTCTTAATTGAGAACTGATCTGTTGTAAATCTGTGGTTGTTCGGAATACTTGTATCCTGAGATTTTGGTCTATGTCAACTATTGCTGTGACTAGGTTTGGTTGAGGCACGATTGGCTCAAATATATATTCCCTGGGCTCCTGAGGTCCCGTGATTGTCATACGAAACAAAATGCAAATCTAACTGTAACGAAACAAATTCTAACTACGTGAAATAAATCTAACATATATAACTTTTATTCTTCTAAGAAAACTTTTAATAATTTTAAGGAAAGCAAACTATTTTAAGCGTATCTAGAAATAATAACTAAACAATAATTTAAAACAGACAAGATAACCGAGTGTAGTTATTTTCCTGTGTGATTTGTAGAATTATTCTAAATAAATAAAATAGCTTGTCTAATCTACCTGCAAGATTCTCGATCCTACCTCAGAAGTGAGGAGTGAATCATAGTTTCTCAGAAACTATCAATCCCCACAGCTTCCCTGGCAATATCGAGAATAGAATTTATTGAAATAAAGTGATTAACTACTCTATTTGATATGATTCTAACTAGAACTTTGAAATTTAAAACCTGGATTCCGCAGAACAGTGGCGAATCCGATGGTGTGTGTGATCTCGTCCCCTCAGTATGATCTCCTCATTCTTTCGTGTTCACGTGGATCCAGAAAAGCGTGTAATGCTAGCACCGATAGGAGTAGATTTTGGGACAAGGACAACTTAGAATGCAGACCGAAAATGCGAGTAGGAGAGGGATAGCGCAAGAGTACAGAGCTTGGCTTATGCGATTCCTAGCGGGATTTTACTGTGAGCCATGCAACATGAAGCGACCAGAACCTGTAACTATCCTATACGAAGAGAAAAACCTGTAAATTTTAATGGCTTCCTAAGCTATTCGGTTCCAATAGATTGGATAAAATAAAGACACTGCTTGCACAAGTTGGATATGTGGCTTACCAACAGCTGAATAAAGCTAACCAGGCATATAATGAATTGAACTAAGAACACCAAGATATGATGAAAGCAAATCTACAGCAAAGAGAAACTCAGAGGCAAGCTTCTAACTGGATTTGGATGAGATAACAGCACTGCCTGCACAAGATGGGTCTGTGGCTTACTAACAGCTGAACAATACTATCTAAACATGCAAGGAATTAACACTATGGCTTCTAAACAGAATAAAAGACTGAAATATGAGAATCAGAGCATGAAATTGAATGAGGGGCAGACCATTTGCTTATGCACAAACCATGCATTTATAGGAATTCAATCACCCAAAAACCAAAACCAAATGGAACTCCTAAACAATAAACAAAGGAAAAACACTATTCCAGGGGACCAAAAACATAAATGCATGCTCAAGTCGGCAAAGAAAGCTGGTGAATCGTGATATTTCACGTGAGTCACGTCAAAGAATGTTCTGGAAAACGTGCACAAGCGCGCTCGGCGAGGCGGCGATTCTGGACCGCCGCCCCGATCAGTGGTATGAGACCGCCACCCTGTAGGGCGGCGGTTTCATCACTGAAGAACAAAAGGCCAAGGAAAGAAGAAAAGGGGGAAAACAAAGGGCGGGGGCTAAGCGGGGCATGCGGGATGTTAACGCATACTCGAGGGCTTTTCCGGATCCCGAACACCTTGCGAGGAGACCTGTATCATCATCGGGGCACTTGTTACACCATTCCGCAGTACAGTACCTTACAATTTTGGGTACGTACATATTTCCCCCTCGGAGAAGCGTTTTAGCCATGAAGAGGCATAAAACGGTGGGTCCGAGTATGGCAGTCCCAAAATGGGGAGTTAGAAGCTATACCTTACTCGTCCGTGTGTTGAGGTGACGCCATCCGAAATTCCCGTTACCTACAAAACGAAAAGAGAACTCAAGTGCAAATAGATGCAATAACTTGGAAAATAAACGCTAAAATAATAGGGAATGAGAACGTACCATTCGTGCGGGGATAGAAACTTACCTCCATCAGCGCTCCAAACCTGTGAAAAAGTCATTTTAAAATGAAACAGAACGATATATATATGAAAGTGGGCCCATTTTCCTATTCATTTGCGCGAGTTGATTTGATTGATTTTGAGCTCTGGGACCCACGGTGACGGTTTCTCACGCGAGTAGAGTCGAAACGTTCGCAGCGAGATCGTGATCATGCCTCCACGTGCGGAACACCGCCCGCTAGATCACAGGTTGGTTTTCTTCCATTTTGTGTTTTTCCCCCTTTAAATTTGAAATGTTAAATTCGTCATAATGGGGGGGTTATTTTTGAAAATGTTAGGTTCAAAAGGTCCACCTAGGGGGGGCGCCTACTGGGTAGGCTCCATTTTTAGGTTAAATGGTCTATTTTTCCTCTTTTTGGGCTTTTTGGGGTTAGCAACCCACGCGGGTTTCGGACCGCGACCGCCGCCCTGGCCAGGGTGGTGGTTATATGACCGCCGCCTGTTCGAGGTGGCGGCGACACATGACCGCCGCCCTTAAGGTGGCGGTTACAAAACCGCCTCCCTACTCAGGGCGGGGGTTCTGACTAGAATGCAAAAGAACTTGATTTTTGAGATTGCACTTGTGTTTTCTTGCACTTCTATATGTTTTTATGACCTTCTTGGTATTATTCAGACACTAACTTGCTCTATTTTGTGTGTTTTGGTTGTATGCAAAGGAGAGCAGAGTATATCAGATGGAGTCGAGAGAGATTGTGTGATTGGCTCTCCGGGGTATTGGATGCCCTTTCTCGGGATGAGGAGGATACATTACGAGAGGGGGCAGCATCTGCGCATATATCGCGCGTGCCCCATGTCACACCATCCAGTCACATACTTTGTGACTTATTTTCATATTGGGACGTAGATCGGAACACTTTCCGATTGCCAGGGGTCCGTGGTGAGTGGACCATCACGTTGGAGGATGTTTACTGTATTTTGGGGGTCCCGATCATCGGGAGGAGACTCACACTGGAGACGGAAGGGTCCCGAGCACAGATTGCATTGGGCAGGCTACATGGGGGATGCAGCCATCTCCATGGGGTCGAAGAAGGGAGTGAGAGTTCGATCCATTCCTTCTTTGCCCATCCCCGTATTTCGACAGGCTATCATGGGGATCCTTGCCTCGAGGCTGATCGGGGACAAGGGAGGGGATACTTTACTATCTCGTTGGGCCCCCATCATTGCACAGATAGAGGGGCATGGCCGGATATACGCCTGGGGCGCAGATATTCTGGGGACCACCTACCATGACTTATACAGGGTGGTCCGTTTGCAGGGATAGTCGTTGAGCCACCCGACTCTAGTCATGAGTTGGGTGTATGAGCATTTTATTCCTTATGGCAGAGGCGTAGAGGTGGTAGATCCAGGGGCTGTGAGGGCAGCCAGATGGTCAGATATGTCGGTGCTTAGAGCACCTCACCAGCCAGTTGCCTCCCTTACCATAGCAAATATGGAGGTGACACCGTACCGGCTTATGGCCGGCATATGGGGCGAGGAGACCCTTACATTGATCTCCTGCTCCACCACAGGGAAGCTTATCGACCGCGTGGGATGGGTGGAGGTACACCCTTTTGCGAGAGTTCCTCGGCCAGATTCGGCCTTCCATATGCGGGCATGCTTCCCCATGGCACGGGTTCGCCATCGATCGCACGCGAGGCGGAGGGGGCCTAGAGGCCGTGGTTGGACAGCGATCACTCCTGGCATTCCGATTGCAGCCAGGAGGGTAGTTCGGGCCAGAGGGAGAGCTGGTGCGCCTCGGGCACCTTTACTTCAGATTGTTGGGTCCTGCTCATAGCAGCGATGACCCCATAGACATTGACTCCGATTCTGAGGAGTTTACGAGGGAGGATCGGAGGAGCAGACGGATGATAGCGATCCTGAGTGGCATGACACTCAGGATATTTTACAGGTGGAGAGGGCCGAGCAGAGCGCAGAGAGAGATACTCTAGTCTCAGAGGAGCCACTCTCCCAGGGCCATGGTGGAGAGGATGAGTCGGTTGCGGGGCGTCATGTTGCTCCCACTACAGGAGCAGCCCCTCAGTCGGCAGCGGCATCCGCGGTGGGTGCCGGCCCCAGCGATCCATCTTGGAGGCCCAGAGATCCAAGTAAGCTATCATTTCCTCCTTTCAATGTTTGCTTAATTTAAGATTTGTTTTAATTGTTATCTCTCCTTGTGTTTTTATCTTGTATCTTTCAGCCTCTTGCTTGGTTTCTAACTCGTTTTCTCCTTTTTTTGCAGAGACTGTCGACGAGTGGCGGGATCTGATCCGCAGGGTATGCACTGATTCCCTGATGATCCCCATGGATAAGACCCATGCGGAGCTATCTGTAGATGCCGGGGAGCCTTCAGCAGCCGGTAGGCATACCGACGTCTTTGCTCCCATTTGGCACGTGGCCAGGATGGTGTCGACTCTTCGAACATAGTTAGTGGGCTCTGAGGATAGGTGGCGCCTTATGAGGAGCCACTCTCGTGGTGAGACCGTGGCTGCCCCTCGGGACCCTGAGCCCTCCGTTCATTCAGAGCGTCAGCATAGCCGGAGTCCTAGACGAGGGCGCGCACCCTCGGAGGGGTCGCGTAGGGGTTGAGAGACCACTTGGCTCCTATGTATTTTGTATTATAGATTCTTTTGTATATCACGGGCTCTTTGAGTGTTTTGACCATGCCTAGAGCATGATGGCATTGTATATAAACATTGATTATTTATATATATGCATTCGTTTTTGGATCAAAACTTGTCATTCATGCTTTCCCTTTCTGTTTCTAGTTTCCTCATGTATACTACGATGTATGTTTTATATGCTTTCTAGAATGTATGCAGTGGAAAACAAATGATGCAAATGTTTGTTTTCTTTTTGTGTTTCATGATGCTGATACGTGATATTGTAGATATATTGTGATCTTGAATCTTAGCTTCTGTGAGTAATTTGGATACCTCATGTTTGTTTTGGCAAAGTGATGAAAATAACCAGTATGATGAACAGATCAACTTGCCCCACTCCTAACTCCACGCAACTAGTAAGATGCGAGGGCTCATCACCAAGAGCCAAGAAGGGCGCAAGTTATGAAATATGGTGAAATGATAGTGATGAAAGACAGACAAAGCTTTGGCGGAACCAAATTGGAAGCTACAAGCCTACCCTACCTGAATGACTTCATAGTTTTGGATGCAACTTGCTTTGCGGTTTATCTAGACTTAGACCCGTAGATGGCCACATAGTAGACAAAATCTGGGTTTTTAGGATTTTTAACTCTTTTTGGAATTTTGAATATCTGATTCATTCGTTTTTGACTCAAAGTTTGAATAGTTTGTTTATGACCTTTTAACGTTTGCTTTGTCAAGAGGACCCCCTACACTTTGCCCCATGCTACTAGTAAGAAGCGTGGGTTTATCACCGTGGGCAAGGCATAGGCGAGTAAGGGCATTTCCATCCTTTCCCAACCCTACGTCACTAGTAAGAGACGCAAGCTCATCACCGAAGGTTGGTGGGGCAAGGAAATGTGTAAAAATAAAATTTTCTGTTTAATCACTTTTTGACTTGTCTTTTTGAGTAAAATGTCAGTATATGCTTATTTCCAAAGAGATGTATATATGGGATAGATGTGACACCATGAAGCTTCTAGAACAGACCATAGGCAAGACACCTATCCTAAGAAGAAATCAAAGTGAGAACAAACTTGCAGATCTTGGTATGGTTACCATTAGGACTTCGTCATGTCTGATTTTATTTGATAAAAGATTCTGAGATATTTGATGATATCGTGAAAATGGAGAGATATGATTAAAGAACTTTATGCCAGAAACATCACGAGTTTGTAATAGAATTACTTTGAGAATAGATTCCTTGATCACAATTTGTGTAAGAACAAGTGGACAAAATGATCTAAATCTATATGAAAATGCAATGTAGATAGTTATATAGGTAGCCTTAGCTGCTTATGCGTAGAAACGTTTGAGGTGCAGGGAATTGACTGTTTCGCCAAATTCCTCACCTTCTAACGTACATAAGAGGTAAGCACCATTTCCGTAGTCCTTCATGACTCGGTATGGGCCCAACCATTTGGGCCGGAATTTCCTTCCTTCGCCGGTCTTCTTGTCGATCCGGCTGTCTAGCCTTAGAACTAGATCACCTTCGTATATATCGCGTTCATAAACCTTCTTGTTATACTGCCGGCACATTCGGTCAGCATAAGCTCTATGCCGCTGCTCAGCATCTAACCTAGTTTCATCTAGGCTTTCTAGTTGGGAAAGACGTGCTTCTCTGTAAGCGTCCTCATCTAGAATCCCTTGTAGTGAAATGCGGAGACTGGGTATTTCAACCTCAAGTGGGAGAACTGCTTCTGCCCCAAATACTAGCGAGAAAGGAGTTGCTCCCGTTGGTGTTCTTATTGAGGTTCGGTGGGCCCACAAGGCCGGATATAACTTCAAATGCCAATCTCTCTTGTTTTCTTTCACCGTTTTAAGGAGAATGGCTTTCAGTGTTTTGTTTGTCACTTCAGCCTGTCCGTTGGCTTGGGGATAATACAAGGAAGCCGTATGATGGCTTATTTTAAATTTACTGCATAGTTCATGAACTTCTTCATTTTTAAAAGAAGTTCCATTATCGGAGATAATGATTTGCGGGATACCGTACCTACAAATGATTTGGTTCAAAATGAACTTGGCGATCACAGAACCAGGTACAGTAGTAAGAGGCATGGCCTCCACCCATTTGGTAAAGTATTCAGTGGCCGTGATTATAAAATTATGGCCATCTGTGGATGAGGGAGAGAATTTCCCTATTAAGTCTAGACCCCATGTAGAAAAGGGCCATGGAGTAGCGATTGGTTGCAGAGCTTGTGCTGGCATGTGGATCTCGTGGGAGAATTCTTGGCACTTATAACACCTGCGTGCAAACTCTATCGCGTCATGTTCTAGAGTGGGCCAGAAATAGCCCATTCGATGTATTTTTCAAGCGGTGGCATGGCCACCGAAGTGGCCTCCACATATACCACTGTGGGATTCATGGAGAATCCTCTTGGACTCTTTTGTGTCAACACACCTTAAGAGCATTCCATCGAATGCTTTTCGATAGAGCACCTGCTCTATAATGACATATTTGGCTACGATTATGCGCAACCACCTTCTTTGTTGCGGTGTAAGCGCTCCGGTACGTATGGTCCATGATATAATTAATGATGTCAGTGTACCAAGGACACTCAGAGATAGTGGGTCGAGTTTCGATGTAGTATACGCATTCATCCGGAAAGTCTAAATCTACTAAATCACCTCCATCTAATGGGTTGTCTAATTGACTAACCAATCCGTGATGATTTGTCCTTTAACCGACTTCTGATTTACAAATGTTAATTCAAACTCTCCCATTAAGGTTATAAAACATCCAGCCTTTTTAGATAAGGACCCTTGTGTGAGAAAAGTTTGTAAATGGTCCGTTTTTACCATGACCTTCGTTTCTTGATTCAGCATATAATGTCTTAGGCGTTTAGTAGCAAAGACTATGGCAAGGCATTCTCGTTCTGCCTGTGTATAGCGTGTTTCATAGTCGAGCAGCGTTCGGCTGATGAAATAAATCACGCGTTCCTTCTTGTCATCGTCCTCTTGGGCCAACATACAAGCCAGCGAGACATCGGTAGCTCGTGAATATAGAATTAACGGGCGATCTAACTTAGGTGGCATTAGCGTAGGTGGTGACAAAAGGAAACGCTTAACCGCATCAAAGGCTTCATTGCAATCTTCGGTCCAATCAATGCTATAGTCTTTCTTGAGTAGATTGTTGATTGGATGAATGGCGAAGCTTAAGTCAGGATAAATCTCGGATTGCACCCAGTTTTCCGAGAAATGATCTGATTCCAGATTCACTCGAAGGTGGGACCATTTCGAGGACAGCCCGAATTTTGGTTGGATCAACATCAATCCCTCGTGACGATATGATGTAACCTAGGAGCTTCCTCTCTGTTACACCAAAGACGCATTTCTCTGGATTTAGCGTGACTCCGTATTCTATTAGACGTGAAAGAATGATGCGGAGTACTTCGGGATGGTCACAACGCTTCTTAGCTTTAGCCAATAAGTCATCTACGTAGGATTCCACGATTTTATGAATTAGATCGTGAAATATGTATGTCATGGCCCACTAGTACGTAGCACCGGCATTCTTGAGACCGAATGGCATAACAGCGTAGCAATAGGTTCCCCAAGGAGTTATAAACGTGGTTTTAGCTTGGTCTTGCTCGGATATTCTGATTTGATTGTATCCCGAGAATCCATCCATGAGGGACAAGAGTTCAAAACCAGCTGTTGCATCAACAATAACATCTATGGATGGTAATGGGAAGTCGTCCTTAGGGCACGCTTTGTTGATATCTCGAAAATCTATGTAGATGCGTATCTTTCCGTTCTTCTTGAGAACAGGAACGATGTTGGATACCCATTGGGAGTAGTCAACTGGCTTGATGAATCCTACCTGAAGGAGTTTTATTACCTCCTCTTTTACCATGAGAGCTACTTTGGGCTTCATGGGTCTTGATTTTTGTTTAATTGGCTTTGCATCTGATTTAGTGACGAGGTTGTGCACCGCAATGTGGGGTGCGACTCCTGTCATCTCCTTGTAATTAAATGCAAATGCCTTCTGATGTTCTTTGAGAATCTGAGTATGTATTTCCACTTCTTCTGGGGTTAATGAAGAACCTAGTTTCAATATTCTTGGTTCATCTTCTGTCCCGATGTTGACATCGATTGTTTCTTCGATCAAAGAGGTGTTACCCTCTTCGAACTCAGGTGGTGCTGGAGGTAAATCTAGATCATCCCCATTTTCTATTGCGTATATGCTAGGTTCCGTTTGTGAGGGAAGATCCGTTACGGGATTTCCGAAGTAGGAAGACGAATGCGGAATCAGGGATAAATCTAGCATGTGATAGGAGAGATGTAGTGCTGCATAGGCATTTAAGTAATCCAAAGTAGCCGCATCATTTCCAACATGGTCTAGGACGGTAGATTCACTTCTGCTTGAAAGAGGATTTGTCATTGTTTTTACCAATGGTTTGTCACGAATGGATACTGTGAAGTGAGTATCTTTTAACTCATTGCTTGGAGTAAAACGTGATGCTGAGGTTGCTATTGAATCGGCGAGAAGATTTTTCTCTCGGGAATTGCTTCAATGGATATAAAGTTAAACGCCTTGCTTAAATCTAATACAACATTTTTGTAGAGTTGCAAATGTTCGGCTTTAGTTTCATATACTTCAGAAACTTGGTTTGTCACTAATTGCGAGTCTCCCAGGACTCTGATGTTATCAATACCAATTCTTTTGGCTAAGGTAAGGCCAAGGAGGAGGGCTTCGTACTCAGTGCCGTTGTTTGTACATTCAAAGTTTAATTTAAAAGCGAATGGGAGGACTTTCTCCTCGGGCGAAGTAAGAATTATACCTGCCCCCGCTCCATAACGACATTTAGCTCCATCGAAATGGAGAGTCCAATACTTAGCCGGGAGTATAGATGTTGGGGCATCTGTTGCATTTGCGCACTCTACTTCTACCATACAGAGATCCTCTGCTGGCAAGGAACCAACACCTAGGGAAAATCCCATGCCTACTGAATCAAATGGTAAGAACATTGGTGAATCTTGTTCTATCAATTCAACGATTTTCGCAGTAGTCCCTAATGATACTGTTTCTTTAGTTTTACCTTTAGGGGTTGGAATTGTTTTGGATATGCTGGTAGTTTCAAGATCCATCGTAGGTACCAACTTTTCCTCTGGCTTTGGGTCAGAGGGTTTATTAAGTTGGTTGGTTGGAAGTTCAAATTCTGAGTGCACCCCTGGTCTTTTCTTTAAATCAGCTAGGTGCAAATCGAAAGGTTTTGGATCGCCTTTGGCTACAAATACCTTTCCTAGATGCAAGAATCTTACTTCTTGAAATAAAGTAGAAGGGATTGCCTTCATTCGATGTATCCAAGGTCGGCCGAGGATCATATTATAGTTAGTTTCCCGATCTATAATATAAAACTCAGTCAAGATGGTTTTGGGCCCTAAGGTGACCGGCAGTATTATAGTTCCTATCGAAGTGGCTTTAAGGCTATCATAGCCTCTTAAGGTATTTCGAGTAGTGGAACAGATTTGTTTCCCCATATCCAAGTTTTTGGAGGAAAGAGAAAGGGACTATGTTAACTGCGGCCCCATCGTCAACCATTGCCGTTTTACATAGTTATTATAAACCCACACTTGCAAGTGTAAGGCTGGGTCACCTCGGCGTGCGATCTCAGCATCTGTGGGCATTTTACTTATTTCGAAGATGAATTTGACATCCTTGTCCGGCTGCCCCGGAGGGTGGATATCAAAATCTACGTGATTTACTTGTGTTTCGGGAGGTGGAGTGATGTTAATTAGATGGCCTAGACCTAATGCTTCTAAAAGAGCAGCTCTGTGAGGGGGAGAGTTCTTTAGTAAGTCCAAAAATGAAATGTGTGAGAAGGTCTTTGTTAGGTCACTAATTAAATCATAGGCACCGATGGGTTTTTCAACTATTTGCTGACTCTTATCTGTCTCTGGCAGATGACTTGGGCTCGGTTGAGAGAAATACTCTCGTGTTCTTGTTATAGCTTCGATAGGTAGTTCAGCGTCTAATTCTACCAAACTGACTATCTTGGGTCTCGGTTGAGCTCCCAACTGTGGCGCAACTGATGGATTTAATGAAGTCGAGGCTTCATGATCATTGTTTCCCATCATTGCACCTTTGTTTGTTCGGTTGGATTCAGCCTATTGCTATCATGATTTGGGAGTGGATCATTAAAGATCTTGAGGGGAGCATTCTGAGGAGAAACTGCCCCTGTGAGAGTATTTGGTGATGATGAGACGGGATCCGCCAAAAACAGGTCTGTGAAGAACTGTCTTTGTTCTTCTGGCAAGCGTTGCATAAATTTATTGTAGTCACGGCACGTTCTAGTATCGTGACCCCAAATTTTATGGAAACCACAATAAGAATTGGGGTTGTAATTCCCGTTTTGTTGGTTTGGTGTGTATTGTGGCCTAAAATTCGATCAAACTATTGCCTATTAGGACTAAAGTTTTGGAATTGTTGTTTCTGGTTTTGACTTTGGTTTTGGTAACCAAATGAGTTTTGGCTTGGCCCTTGTATGGGATTTCACGTTGTTGTTGTTGTTGTTGTTGTTGTTGTGGATGGTTAAAATCCACTGTATTGATTATTCGGGGGTAAAGTTGTTGTTTCGTTGGTTGTTTGTTTGTGATGGAGCATTAACAACATTTACCCTCTTGGGCTGGTCGGTTACCCCATCCGTTGTTACCCCATGATTTTTGTTAAGGATTTTGGGTCCTTGATTGACATTTGTGGTAGTTGTAGTGTTTTGAGTGGAGGTGATTAACCTCCCGTTTGTTCCATATGTCTTACGACCACTATCTATCGCTGCTTGATCAATTCGCAGAGCGCTCTCAAGTACTTCATCATAAGTCCTTAGTGGGAACTTCTGGACTTCTTCCTTCACCTCCTTGCTGAGAGAATGAAGGAATAAATCACATAGTTCCATCTGATCCATGTTTGGAGCACTTGCTGATGAATAAAGAACGGTACGCCACCTTTGGATGAAATGGGCGATAGACTCATTGTGTTCTTGTTTGATATGCAAGAATTCCCTGATTCCTGTTCTTAATAGTTTGTTCATGTCGAAGGCTTTGATGAACTCTGACACGAGTTGTTTAAATGAATGTATGGAAGCCTCAGGTATTCTATAATACCAATCGAGAGCGATGCCTTCCAAGGTTTTGGGAAATATTTTAGCAACCACCCCATCCCAAGGGAGTAATTCTCGTATGGCTGTAGCGTAAGCTTTGATATGTGCATTTGGATCTCCCTCACCCTTGAACTTGGGAAAATCAGGGAGAGGTCTTGGAAGCATGACACTTCGTATGGTGAAATCTAAGGGTTCCTTTAGGTATTCTGAATAAGTCCCTATCGCATAGCTTTCGACCATTGATGGTGTTTGCTGAGGGAGTGGTGGTGGGATAGGTTGTTGATACGGTGCAGCGTATGTGTTGGCAGGGGCATAGGGAGGTCCCTGCGTTTGAGAAAACATGTCGGGAGAGGAGAACATATCTCCTTGTGGTGATTTAGAGTATATGTTTAAGTAGGACGGGGTATTGTCAAGGAACGGATTGTTCGACACTAGACCGGGAGGAATAGTGTTAGAGATGATAGGCCTTGTTGGCATTTGTTGTGGATATTGAGGAGGCATGCCTAACGTGCCTACTCCCGTAAGGAGATCTACGGCGGAGTGGTATGGAGGATTGGAACTTCCTGTTTGTATGAACGGAGAATTTTGACTTGCTTGAGCCAGTTCTAACCCTCTCACTCTTTCTACTAACGTTGAAATGACTTCATTTGGTGAAGTCACGGTACTTTGCCTGAGCGGCGTTTGTTGTATACCTTGGTGTTGTATAGGTACGTGATATCCTGTCATAAACTGATCGCTATCTTGCCAAGTTTCTCCAAGAATATTTCCTGTATGCAGTGGCATAGAGGTATTTTCTTGAAAAGAGATTTCGGGTTGTATTTGTAAACCTCCTATAGGTGGGTACATTCCCCGGGAGCGTTGTTCACTCCTAGGATAACGTGTTGGCTGTCCATCATCTAAGACCAGGTATGGATCTGATTGCCTACTAATTTGTGGTCTGAGTAGCATTTGAGGAGACGAACCAGATTCTCCGGTAAACGTCATATTGTTTGAACCTGAAGGCTCTGTTTGTTGGGTTCGAGGGGGTTGATCTAACTCCTCAGTTTGAAAAGACGAACTATATCTGATTCTTGGGGTTTGTGTTGACAACTGATTAGTTGAATAGTTGTCGCCCCATACTGAGAGCGAGGGTGATGATTGCCTATTCTGTTGGGCGTAGTATGCCTCAAGACCTAAGAGGGGTCTGCCATATGCATCGAATCCCGACATATTCGGGGGGTATATGAATACCCGCAGAATAATGGGAAGGAGCGAAGGTGATTTGTGAAAGGAAACGTGATATTATAACTCGACGAGAAAGTAGGAAGTTTTACGTCAGCTTTCACTAATTTCGTTTTGTTTCACGTCGGGTTCACCAATTTTGTACGCGGAAAAGCGACAGGCGAGCTTGAGAATCTACAAGTGACTCTTCCGCGTACCCGACCTCTCGAGGTCATGCCGAGACAGCCGGTGGGGGTAGAATATGCGTTGGATTCAGACAAACTAGTTAGGCAGTCTAATGTCTTCGACACGCACTAGTGGAATTTGTGAATCTAAGGCAAAGAAGGCCCTTCTAACTTGGACTGGTGTGATAGATCGATCGAAGAAGGATGACTGCTCGAAGGCTCCAATCAATATCGAGCTCTGGCGTGATTCGATCTATGGGTTGCGGAATACGTGGAAAATGACCGGGATAGTTTCGTGTATATCTCCTGATAAGGTCATATAGTGGATGATGAATACAATTGACTCTACGGACGATTTTCTGGCCTAGTCTAGAATTCCCTAGCTTCGTTAGCCACGATATCTAGTAAGGACAGTTGTTCGATGATGATAGGTGGAAGTGGAGTGGACCTGAATACCAAGGCGCGTAGGTTAGTGTCTATATCTAATTGACTTGTGGACTCGTTGGGCTGTGGGATCTGTGGATCACAACCATAGACTCTCGGTTGTTGTGGTCCTGTTATGGTCATACGCGAGATCAAGTTCTAATCCCTAGTATCCAGTAATCGTATGCTTTCTCAGCTTCTATATTTAGAACCAATAGTTGTGCAATCTTCTCAGAATACCTTACGGGGGTTCTCTCATGACACTGGATTCTTAAGTGGTATCTATATCTACGAGGGTGTCCCAAAGCATCATTTGTGGAACTAAAGGATCGCACCCGAATGTTTGTTCTCTTTCGAGCCCTTCTACAGTCATGTGAGTGCTTTGCCTAGGGCAATCTATAGTTTGGTTGGTTCGACCAAAATGTGTGTGCTTGGTCGTCTTCTATGTTTAATCCTCTTAATTGAGAGCGATCATTTGTAAATGCATGGTTGTTGGAATACTTGTATCCCGAGATTTTGGTCTATATGTCAACTATTGCTATGACTAGGTTTGGTTGAGGCACGATTGGCTCAAATATATATTCCCTGGGCTCCTGAGGTCCCGTGATTGTCATACGAAACAAAATGCAAATCTAACTGTAACGAAACAAATTCTAACTATGTGAAATAAATCTAACTGTATAACTTTTATTCTTCTAAGAAAACTTTTAATAATTTTAAGGAAAGCAAACTATTTTAAGCGTATCTAGAAATAATAACTAAACAATAATTTGAAACAGACAAGATAACCGAGTGTAGTTATTTGCCTGTGTGATTTTGTAGAATTACTCTAAATAAATAAAACAACTTGTCTAATCTACCTGCAAGATTCTCGATCCTACCTCAGAAGTGAGGAGTGAATCATAGTTTCTCAGAAACTATCAATCCCCACAGCTTCCCTGGCAATATCGAGAATAGAATTTATTGAAATAAAGTGATTAACTACTCTATTTGATATGATTCTAACTAGAACTTTGAAATTTAAAACCTGGATTCCGCAGAACAGTGGCGAATCCGATGGTGTGTGATCGCATCCCCTCAGTATGATCTCCTCATTCTTTCGTGTTCACGTGGATCCAGAAAAGCGTGTAATGCTAGCATCGATAGGAATAGATTTTGGGACAAGGACAGCTTAGAATGCAGACCGAAAATGCGAGTAGGAGAGGGATAGTGCAAGAGTACAGAGCTTGGCTTATGCGATTCCTAGCGGGATTTTACTACGAGCCATGCAACATGAAGTGACCAGAACCTGTAACTATCCTATACGAAGAGAAAAACCTGTAACTTTAATGGCTTCCTAAGCTATTCGGTTCCAATAGATTGGATAAAATAAAGACACTGCTTGCACAAGTTGGATATGTGGCTTACCAACAGCTGAATAAAGCTAACCAGGCATATAATGAATTGAACTAAGAACACCAAGATATGATGAAAGCAAATCTACAGCAAAGAGAAACTCAGAGGCAAGCTTCTAACTGGATTTGGATGAGATAATGATACTTTGCACTACGCACAAGATGGGTCTGTGGCTTACTAACAGCTGAACAATACTATCTAAACATGCAAGGAATTAACACTATGGCTTCTAAACAGAATAAAAGACTGAAATATGAGAATCAGAGCATGAAATTGAATGAGGGGCAGACCATTTTGCTTATGCACAAACCATGCATTTATAGGAATTCAATCACCCAAAAACCAAAACCAAATGGAACTCCTAAACAATAAACAAAGGAAAAACACTATTCTAGGGGACCAAAAACATAAATGCATGCTCAAGTCGGCAAAGAAAGCTGGTGAATCATGATATTTCACGCGAGTCACGTCAAAGAACATTCTGGAAAATGCGCATAGGACCGCCTCTCGAGCGGGCGGTGGTTCTGAGGACCACCGCCACGATCAGGGCGAGTCACTGAGGGGCCGGTTTGTAAGGCGCATCCTTGAAGAACAAAAGGCCAAGGAAAGAAGAAAAAGGGGGAAAACAAAGGGCGCTGGGGCTAAGCGGGGCATGTGGGATGTTAACGCATACTCCGAGGGCTTTTCCGGATCCCGAACACCTTGCGAGGAGACCTGTATCATCATCGGGGCACTTGTAACCCACTATACCAATCTAACTTGAGTCGATCGGAGACATGGGAAAGGTCCTCAAGAGAAAAGCATCATTGTTCGCTATTAGGTAGCACCCTTGTTTGAGCGTACAAAAATGTTGTTGTGATTCTTCCTTTCTATTGAAGTGGTTCAATTTAGGCATATCCCAATGTACGGGGTATGAAACAATAGGAATGGATGGGTGGATGGACTTATTACAAATCTCAATGTAGGTGAGAGTATTACAGGATCACTGGAAACCAATGCCTCTAATGTTTGCATCTTGTCCAACATCAATTTGATTAGATCATTGGTAGGTTGTGATGATTGGGTTCCTCTTGTAGCATGAGAGGGTTGGCTTTGGGCATATAACAAGGGTGACACTCTAGTATATGGCGCTACCGTGTAGGTTGATTAAGAAGAAGGTAGTGAAATAGGGAGTACGTACCCAGAGTGAATATTACATGAAATGGGAGGCTACGAGATAGTACATATATAGAGGTGGAAGGGTCGTGGTAACCCTAATGGAAATGGGGGCTAATGAGCTGTGGAATAGAAAGGACCAGTCACCACATTGAAAAGGGGTAGGGCTAACCTACATCGGAGGTAGTAATGTAGCTACATGTATCTGTGAGACATTAGGGGTAGATGAGGTCATGTTTTGGGTGGTTGTGAAGGTATGGTGGAGGTGGAGGGTGCAATGGAGGTAGGAGACATGGCAGTCATAGTGGGTATAGGACCTACCTATGAAATGACTAGGGGTAAGGTAGATTCGGCCAACACGCAGAGCGAGTAGGCAATGCAGGAGTGGGAGTGAGAGTTGGAGGGATAGATACGGGCATTTTATATATCAACTAACCCGAGGCATCTCGAGTGGACGAATGGGAAAGATAAAAGCTGCAAGGTGTTAGGGATTTGGTCAAGGAGTCATGTGAACTCATCATCTCCTGGTAGCGATAGTGATAGGTTAGTTACAATCCATGGCTAGTGATAAAATAGAAGGTGGTGAAGGACTAGGTGGGAGTGGTTCACAAGTTGGCGTGGAATATGAGTACGCTTTCTTGTCTTGAGATCAACATCATGTTAACAATCTTGATCAAGTTGGGCCGCTTCTCTGTAAATGACACAAAAAAACAACAGCAATAGGTGAAACAGGTTGTAAAATTGGATTAGGTACCAAATGTTGGCTAGAAAGTGACACAGGCTAACCAATGTCGGCTAGGGTAAACCGACACCGATCACATATAACTACGGACGTTCATTGTGTGGGAAATGGATAGTGAGTGAAAAATAAGGTATAATGTCAATTCGACAAGTATAACAAACCTAATGAGTTTTACAAGGACAATGGGAATGATAGTAGTGATAGGGACTCTGAAAAGCTAAAGAAGATGAATAAAATGTCCTTTTGGGTAGGTTAACAAAAGGACCTAGAACCGAAAGTGGTTGGGTATAATCAATGATGGTGAGAGGGTAATCGGCGTGATCACTCGATCGACACCGATCCACTATGAAATTGAAATAGTGATGAAAGAAAAGTGGTTGTGAATTAAAATCTGATGGGGAATCAAACCAGAATTCTAAGAATGATGAGAATATGGTCCAGGAACACTCAGATGAAGCCGGAATACACCAACTATGATGAGGAGCGTGCGAGGAAAAACAAAATAAATGAAGAACGTGACCTCTCACCTCAAAACGCAAGCCAAGTAGAAACACTAAGAAAAATGTGATCCTAAGAGTCTCTTTTCTATTGTGTTTTTTTACCTTAAGCTATTTAAGGATTGACAAATGAAGCTGTAAAATAGATTTTTTTGGTGAGGATGTCTTCCTATGAAAAAGGAGATCTAAAAGGTGAGGTTTGGTATGTTATGGTGGGGGCGGAGTACCTACCAATCCTCACATCATTGTGATCATTTACTGAGTGTTCAGGGAAAGATGTTGTTTAAGAATATGTATTTGTTTTGAATTTGTGCAATGTGGCAAGATTCATAGAGAGAGAGAGATGTGCTTTCTACATGATTCATTTGTCAACCATCAGCTGGGAATGACTTCCAGTATATAGGTTGCCCTCAATTAATGTGAACTAATGTGATAAATCATAATGCAATGCACTTATTTCAAGCCCAAATCGAAATATGAAGTTCAATGACACAAATGGATGAAGAGGAAGAGGATGCTCTTTCACTAAAATGTAGAAAACAAGGATAAATGGTTCTTTTTAAGTACACCACAAGAAAGGTTTCTTTTAGATCAAATAGAAAGAAAAATAGGTTACCAAGGAAGAAAATTAATGTGTTTTCTTTTCAAAAGGGATATAAACCCAACTTTTCCTAGGAATGAATAAAATAAAAGGATCCCCGAGATGGGTCCCACTAGGCTTACCAAAATCTTTCGCCTAATTCTTGAAAGTTTCTTTTAAATATTGATGAAATGGATAGGGTAATGGGCGTAGGAGGAATACCTATTGGAATCTTTGGTTGTTGGGTAGTTGCACGTCTATGACTTTTGAATCCATAGCTAATCATGAGAGCTTCCTTTTGGCTAGGAGGAACTACCTGTAATGAAAAGCAAAACCACCAAAAAGAGTTAAACAATATATGTAGTGAACTACCTAGCGTTTGCTAGATCCAGGAAGTGTGGTACTTCCTGATAAAGGTTGTCAACCCTTTATTTGAAACAATTTAATGTGGGTAATAAAGTAAACCCTATTGTAATTAAAATTATTTGGGTATCTCATCCAAAATAAAATAAGAAATATCTAATCTAACATGCTAAGTTAAAATAAGATCCGAAGGTCAAATAACTAGTTTTGGGTCTCTCTGACAGTCGACATAGGTCTCGGGTAGATCGCAGGTGAATAAGGGTGATATGGGAATAAGTGGATAAGTCATTGTTCTAATATGTATTGGTGAATATAGAGACCGATGTACGTTAAGGGTGACCGAGCGCGGTTGGGGAAAACCGGTGCGAGTTCTTGTGGAATCTTGGGAATACCACGAGAATGAGTTTTGGATCTCCCTTATGATTGCACAAAGGACTTTGGTTTTGAGAATGAGGTATTAGGTTGTTTGGGTGGGATTTAGAGAGGTTTTTATGGGTATAAGGAGGAGTTAGTATTAATCGAGATAAGTGGATGGATAAGAGAACAAAGGATGATGATATAATAATTAAATGAATGAACCGAGAGGAGTAAATTGTTCCACTTACTCGAAATATGGTTCTAGATGCCTGTGAGTGAGGAATGAAAGTCTTGGTAAGAGGTTGAAGGCTGCGAGATGATCACCAACCATAAGAAATCTTCTACATACGCTGCATGTGCATTCCTTTTTCTTGGCTAGATCAAATCCTCGTTGGGGTGAATGTTTGATGGTAATTGCAAGAGAAAATGCTTTATCTCCTTGTATGCATGTTCTCGCTGAAATTCATTCTCAGAAGATGTGATATCTCTCAAGAAGTTGTCAATGTTTTCCAACCTCCAAAATAAGGTTTTGGGAGTTAAAAGGTGACCGATGGTGGTTCTAGCTTAACTAGTGATGGTTAGGGGTAACCAAAGTGTCAATCAAGGAGGGATTTCCTAGGTTTTACTAAACTATGGAGATCCTCTTCATTTTCTAGAATCTTGTGTCATTTACTCATGGATTAGACTGGAAGCTTCTTGTAAGCATGTGGGAATGTGGTTAGAGGGAATGTAGGCATTTATTTTTGGGTTTGAGTAAGTCTTAGTTAGTTATGGTGACTTACTAAGAATAGGTCTTAGGGTCAGTTGGCTTGATGAGGTGTCTATGTGAGGCGTATGTGGACATTATCCCAATTAAGATATTTAAATAATAAATATGGTGAGGATAATGAATTAATTTAATTTAATTAATTAAATTAATATTAGTGGAGTGAAGGGGTCATGGCTAGGTGAATGTGATGAAGGTATTTATTTATCAAGGACCCAAGGGAGTGTGACCTAATTTTGGTGTCTACATTTTACCCCTTCATTATGTATCTTGTATTGGTAAATGACTCTAACAAAAATAAGATGTGGTTGCCACATGTGTGGGTGAAGGTGGTCTCCCTAAAACTAGGAGATGACAAGGCGAGAAGGTAGAATCGGTGAGTGGTTTGATAAAGGTAAATGTGAGAAAGGGAAAGGTGGGGAGCGGGTGGAAAAAGAAAAAAGGTTAACTTGGGCAATCTAGGTAATGGGTCAAGGTCAAAGGTACGAAACAGTCAAGCGAACACACACGTATAAATTGTAGCACAGTACAAGTTAAAGAAGCGATCAAATTGTACATCGTCTAAGGTTGATAGGTTTATCTAAATAAAGTTGAAGTGATTTTGGTATCCAAGGTATATGATATGGTTAGGAAGCACAATGTAGGCTAGGTGCACAAATGTTTAGGTATGTTCTAGTACTCTAAAGGTAGGGTCACGATAAAGCGGTCAAGGAAATAGGTTAGGTAAGGTCATTAGGTCAACATCATAGGTAATGGTGTTGTAAGGTATAGTGAACACATGAGGTCAAAGTCACTAGCGATGGTCGGTTATAAATATCTAGGTCACAGCATGGGTAAGGCAAAGGGATGGATAAAATAATGAGTCCCAAAAAAAGAGGAAAAAGGTAGGCGGTAAAGGATGAGGTCGGGAGGATGAGGTAAATGGTGGGGGTAATGGTTGGGTGAGGGAAATGTTAGGTGTCTGCGAGATAATGGTGAGGAGGTAGAAGTGCAGTTGATATAGATATGGAGGATATCTGCCACGATTCTTGATATATGGCTCCTAATTTTTATGTATTGTTATAATTTTTTTATATATAACAAATTGCATGCTTTGAAGATAGTGAGGATGTATGAGAGTTTTGTATATTTTGAGTATATACGCTTTGTGTGCGATGACATTTTGTATTGAGTATCGGCTGCATGCCAACAATTTTGAGATGGCATACATGATGGGATAGCCATGTATGTTATATTGAGATACACATTTATTAATATGATGAGATACATGATATTCTTGATGTGTTGATGTTTTGATGAGACTTTTTATTTGTTGTTTTGATATGGATGGAAATTAGGTGAGTTAGGCATCTTTGGAGTCAAGTCGGTTCAAGCATGGTGGAGTCAAGTCTTAGGCATGGATTGAATTACGTCTTAGGCATGGATTGATTCAAGTTTATTTAGGTATGGTAGAGGTAGGTTTTTTTAGGCATGGTAGAGTTAGCTCCTAGGCATGGTTGCATTTGAAGTAGTTGAAGTTGTGATTAATTATTGTGTGCAATGAATAATAATATGGGTCATATGTGAGATGTGGTATAAGACATGCATGATGATGGTAGAGAAATGGTAGTTGTAATAAATGTATGTTGTGATGAGGATTAAAATATGAAGCAACTTGTTATGTATGTGGTTTAATTTCCAATTTTGGATATAAAAGGGAAACTAAGTGGGGTATGATGTAATGTTAGGAAGATAAAAGATGAATTGTTTAGGGTAGAGAGTGGTTGAGCTAACCTCCAAGGGCCCCATGCCCTTAAAGTGCTGCCTATATAGTCCGGTAAAAAGGGACCTCAGGCCGATGTAGTTCTCCCATGAGCTAGGGAAGAATATGATGAGGTATGAAAATGAGTTAGTAGGTTTTAGGCATGATTTTGGGTTTTGGGCTGTTAGGTGTGGGTGGGTTATAGGTAAAGTGATATAGGTGATGTTGATTGTGGCAAAAGAAGGATAGTACCCCAAAGCTAAGTATCGAGGACTAAGTCCTGTATAAGGTAATAAAAATGTAAAAAAAAAGATAAGAGGGGGCAATAAAGTCACACTGATCGGGAAGGATCATACCAAGTAGATCACACCTTGGAGGAGGTGATGAATGTAAGACTCTAAATACATTACATGATTGATTTTTCTATGGTGAAAAGTAGTCACATGATCACAAAATGTCAAAATTCCAAGAGGTCCCTTGAGGTAGTGGTAAATGGGAGTGAGAATGGTGAGAAGGGTTAAAGGTGGTGAATTTTTATATGGTATGAGTTAGCAGGCTCTTTAGGAAAGAGATCCAAGGTCACAATTGGAAAGTCCATGACTAAAAAGTTTTCTATTGTGACTTTTAGTTGACATAGACTGATCGATGTGGGAAGTCTATATGGGATGAATAATTAAACTTCTTGAGGTCTTCGTGAAGCTAATCGATGCAGGAAGCTTCCACCTTTCTCTCTTCTCTTTTTATTTTTCCTTTTTTTTTTTTACATAGTTTTCCTTGAGGGTGAAGTCTATTTATAGTAGTGATTTCGAGAGGAAGATGTCCTTTTGAGGGAGTCATATTTTGATTAGAAGTTTGACTAAGCATGAGTAGGGTCCCATCCTGGGGGCTCTGAAGTCATGGACAAGACCAAGGTGAAGAATAGGATTCTTATTCAAAAATTAGGGTGAAATGACCATGTGATCTCATCTAAAGGTAGATGGAAAGTATCCATGAGAATCATGCTATCTGCAATGCCATGCTACACATATTCAAGAGAAGATAACAAGTGATGGGTACTCACATGATTCTTGTTTAATCATTGGTGAGGTGTATAAAGTGGATAGCACTCAAGGGACGAGCATGGAAAGAGACAAAAGGTGAGGTAGGACTAAAAGTCAATAATAGAATGGTCGAAGATGCAAGGCATTAAGGGGCTCAGGTTTGGGTTTACCATTGAGTGAAGATAAACGATAAGAACCTTATCCATAAGTATGAGTCACGATGTATGGTCCAATCCAATTTCGAGCAAATTTTACCCATTTACTTTTTCTACTTTGGTTATGTGTTGATTTTCTTTCAGGACAAGGTCACCAACTTGGAAGGTTCGTTCATGGACATGTTTGTCGTAGGCACATTTGATACATTTTGGTAAACTTGAAGGTGATCAAGAGCGTTAAGATGATGTTCATCTAATAACTCAAACTATGCTAAACGGTCTTGATGAAAGTCATCATCATTGATCATGTCATAGAGAGAAATGCGGAGTGAGGGAATTTGGACTTCAAGAGGCAGAACAACCTCTGTATCGTAGACTAGAGAAAAAGGTGTAGCAGCAATGGAAGTGCGAATACTAGTGCAGTATGCCCATAGGGAAAAAGGAATGTGCATATGCCAATCCTTCCTAGTATCATTAACCACTTTCATGAGAATTTTATTTAAGGTTTTGTTAGTGGATTCAGCTTAACCATTTGTTTTTGGGTAGTAAGGTGATGAGAAACTGAGCTGAATACCGAAGGCATCACAAAGTTTTTGTAATGTTTTGTTTTTGAATTTTTTTCCATTGTCAATGATGAGGCGATGAGGAACACCAAAGTGATAAATGATGTGATGATTGATGAACTCACATATTTTCTTGGCTTTCGTGGAGATAAGTGGTATGGCTTCAACCAATTTTTTGTAGTATTCGGTAGCAGTGATGATCCATTGATGGCACTGGGAAGAATGGGGATTGCTTTCTCGACAAGATCTAAACCCCATTGAGAGAAGGGCCAAAGGTCACGAGCCACCTGTAAGGCATGATTGGGTGTGTGATGAAGGTTGGAATGTTTTTGGCATTTACGTAACACTTGACATAGTCACAACAATCATGGTTAAGGGTCATCAAGTAATAGCCTAGGCAAAGAGTACACTTAGGAAGAGTGAGACCACTAAAGTGACCTTCACATATGCCATCATGAATCTCCTAATGGTATAAGGAGTTTCAAAACTTGTGAGGCATCGTAAGAGAATACCATTAAATCCTCTCTTATAGAGGAGGCCCCTAAGATGATGTAATGAGAGACCTTTTTAAGGATGGTGCGTTGTCCATTACAAGTGAGGTTGGGAGGTAACATGGATAGAGAAAGATAGTTGGAGTATTATTTGTACCAAAGGTCACTCAGATCGGAGGTGACGGTTCCAATGTAATAAACATCATGAGGTAGATAAGAAGGTGATTGGAGTCAATGTACGATGACAAAGATTTTAGAATCAGTGGGCGAAGCGGGTATTTGGGAAGCTAAGTAGGCCATGGTATCTACAAATTTGTTGATTAAACGTGATATGGTTTGAAGTTCATAATGGTCAAAGGTGGTCAAAAGTATGTTGACATGATGTTTATAATTTTGAATTATCTCATTACAACATTGGTATATACCATTGACTTAGTTTACGACCAATTGAGAATCACCAAATATATTGATTTTTTTGACATCTAGGGCATAGGCAGCTTGGAGACCCAATACGAGTGCTTCATATTCGGTGATATTGTTTGTGCATTCAAAATCAAGTTTGAAAGACAAAGGCATGGGTTCACCATTAATAGGAATGAGGATAACACCAGCCCCACCCCCTACGCTTGACACTTGGAACCATCGAAGAAGAGTGTCATTTGGTAAGGGTTCGTCGAGAAAGGGTAGTAACCGACTCATCTAGAAGGTCAAAATTAGAGGGTTGATCCTGGAAATAGGTGCATCATCCAATTGGTAGGTGATTTCTTGGCCCTTGATGGAATTTTGATGAATGAATTCAAGGTTAAGGTTAGCTAAAAGCATAAGCCACCATGTGGCACGTTGATTTTGATAAGGTTTTGCATAAATGAAGTGCAAGGGTCGGTGTTGGTCACAACATAGGTTTTGTGGTTGAGTAGGTAATGGTGGAGCTTGGTGGTAATGAAAAATAATGCTATCCAAAGTTTTTGGATGGGTGTATCAGTTTTCATGGTCCAAAAGAGTATGGCTTATATAATAAACTACCACTCCTGTGTTGTTCATCGGGATGAGCGAGCATGTCTCCCAAGGAGTGATTAGTAGCTGAGATGTATAGGTAAAAAGCTTGATCGTCTTTAGGTGGAATGAGTATGGGTGGTTGGAGAAGGTATTGTTTTAGGGCCTCAAAATCTTTATGTTAGTCATCATCCCATTTAAAGGAGACATCCTTCTTGAGCAAATGATGAAATTTTTGGCACCAATCGAGATAATTATGAAATGAAATGGCGAATAGGCAGTAACTTACCTTACAGAGCTACGGAGAGACTAAGGTTAGTAGGTAGAGGCATTTTAAGAATGGCCTTGACTTTAGTAGGATTAACTTCTATACCACATAAGTAAGCGATAAAGCCCAAAAAGTTTTCCTAAGAGGACCATGACGCACTTCTTAGGTGGAGGTGAACGTAGTATTTAATGAGATAGTCAAAGATGGTTTTGAGGATGGCAAGATGCTCGAGTGGCACTTAGATTTGGCCAAGAGATCATCCACAAAAATCTTCCAATATGCGATGCATGATCTCATAGAATACGTAAGTCATAGCCCACTGATATGTGGCACCAACATTTTTAAGTCAAAAAGGAATGACTCGATAGCAAAAGGTCCCCCAAGGGGTGATAAATGTAGTCTTGTGTTGATCCTCCGGGGCAAGTAAGATTTGGTTATAACCCGAGAAGCCATCCATGAGTGATAGCATCTCGTGACCAGCGGTAAGGTCAACCAGTTGATCAATATCGGGTAAGGTAAATTCATCTTTTGGGTAGGTGAGATTGAGGTCATAGAAATCCATGCAAATGCAAAGTTCCCCTATCACCTTAGTGAGCGTGGATAATGTTATAAATCCAATGAGGATAATCAATGGGTAATATGAAGGAGATGCAAAGAAGGTGCTGAACTTCTTCTTTGATGAGAAGGGCAAAGCGAGGGTGCATTTTCCTTAGCTTTTGTTTGATGGGTTCAAAGCATCGGGAACGATTACAATATTTTGGAACACTATGGTGGGATCAATACCGGGCATGTCTGCATAAGACCAAGAGAAATCTTGGTTATTATCTTTGAGACAATAAGTGATGATTTCCTTCTTACAAAGCATCTAAAGATTGACCGATCTTTAGGATGTGCGGGTCGTCCTCGAGTATGAATGTTGATCTCGATAGTTGATTCATTAAACATGGTTTGCATCTCGAGAGGGTAATGACCGATGAATATATGAGTATTACGTGCAAGGTGGGTGAGTATAGATTCATCATCGACATTGAACAACATTAATTCGAAGGGTATCATCATCGATCATTTCAGGATAATGGAAGGGAAGAAAGGAAGGGCCTCGCCCTCATCTTAATAAGTCAAAGGCCCCAAGGAAATGGTGTTTATGAAAAAAAAAAGTCGGGAGGGATAGCTTCGGATCCACTGAATCCGTCGATGAAGGTCGTGATGAAGGTGGAGTAGGTGGAGAAGGTGGAGAAGGGCTGATTTCCTTGATGGATTCAATGTAGGCCTATTTGGTAGGTGGTTTAGGAAAGCTAATACCATTATGGTCGTTATGTTTGTGGGTAGTACATGGAATAATATTATGACGGCCTTCCTCATAAAATCTAAAACCAAAACACTTCCACGCACATCGGTGCATGAAGGTGTGGGAAAAATGGTGATTGGTGAGAGATTGGAAGTCAACGAGAAAATGGGCGGAGTTTGTGACAGTGGTTCGGGTGTGTAAGTGCTGATATCAAGTCCCTCATAGGTGAGCTGGTACGAAGATGAGGAGTACCAAAAGGAGGAATTCTCTATGCGGTGATCTTAGCAAGGGTGTTGGTGAAGACTTCCATACTCTTGTGGAGTGAGGAAGGTGTTGACACTATATAGGCGGTACTCCCAGAGTGAGGTGTTGAATAACACCTTCCAAGGTATCTGTGGTTTGTATGGAAGTAGATGGAATGGAAGATGTTTTGGAGGTCAATGCGGAGGTGGAATTAATGGATTGGGAAGCTGATGGTTTGGCCATGGCGATGGTAGGAATGGAGGAGGCATGTGCGGTTAAGGTAGCGGTTGGATTGGTAAGTGGAGGTGTAGGTTAAGTGGTGGGTGTCATGGAGGTAGATGCCTTAATGGGTATAATCATGTCATTGGGTCGGTAAAGCATGTTGTATGTTTTAAAATGTGATGGGTTAGTGGGATAGTGTAGGTATGTCCTTCATGTTCAAACTTTACAAAACAATGCGAGTGGAAGGAACACAACCCATAACATGAATCTAGGGTCTCAAGCAACAAGTTATATTGAAATTCCCCCTCCAAAATGTAAAATAATTTTGGAATAGTGCAAGTGTCCACGTATTTGTGGAGGATGATGGTTCCTAGTGTAGAGGTGATAGCATCATTGAATGAATGCAACATGAGAGGATGTTTATGCATGTAATTCTTCGGTATGCGCATTTGAGAAAATGCATGGGATGAAATGATGTTAATCTTTATAACCCCCATCAATCATCACATGTTGTACCCATATGTCATCGATGTGGATAGAGATGAAGAGGGCTGGAGTCCCTGTCATCGTTTTGGTGTGGCGCAATCTCTTCCTCTAAGAAGCTAATGGAGGCTACTTGGTGAATAGGGTGGGGTGCGAGATGAAGGTGGTAATTTGTTAAGAGAGGCTATATGATGGGGTGTGATAATGGAGGTTACAGGTGTAGGTTCATTGGGTAAAACCTCAATAGATTGGAGAACCTCCATGAGAGCTTGACAATGGGATTCCAAGGTTTAGATGAGGTAATATAAGGAACTTTTAAGGGGAGATTGGTGTAATTGTTTTAGAATCTTTGTGATGTGTGACTCCATTAGAAATAGGGTATGTGGGACCATAGATAGTGATTTTAGGTATGGGTGCAGACGGTATGTTGGGTATAGGATTGGTCAGTGATTCAGTTGCCTTTTCTTTTCCATTATCCTTCTGAGCACGTGTAGTGACGTGTATCATGTTGATTTGAAGGAAATTGTTAAATGGAGAAGGTGTAGGATGAGTGGTATAATGATATGACCGTAAAAAACCTACTGGAGGAGAAAACCCTTGTGAAGTGAGATGAGCGCAATGACATTTAGGTGATGGTGTGGCAAGTTCTCTTATGTGAACCATGTTAATTTTGAATCTTGGAGGTGGATCTAGAAGGTGTGGGTGTAGAGGTCATGGTTGTTGAGTGGGAAATGAGGGCATGGGTATCGGTGAAGCACGGTCCTCATCAAGAAGGTCATCATCGCTAAAGTTGTCCTCAGGAGGACACAACTGGATAAGGATGGTTTTCAAAGCCTTTCATTTCTCCACATCGTGCCCTGGCACACAATGGTAGGCACAAATTTTAGTATCATCAAACCCTTTGGGATTGGGTTTGAGGGGGTGATAAGGTATGAGTGGAGGTAATGTGATGATAGAATTCTCAAGGAGGTTAGCTAAAATTTTTGCATAGGACCCCGCTAGTGGGTCGTAATGGGAAGTGAAAGTGGGTTTGGGTGTAGGTGCGGTTGATTATTGAGGAATGGTCCTTACAGGAGGGGGAGTAGGTCGAGCTATGGTTTTGGGTGCTAGCGTGGTCTTGGGTGTTGGTCATGTTTGTCTAGGTAGGGGTATGGTAGATGAATGGGTAGGAGGGTGTGTGGTTGTTTTGACTACCTTATTGGGAGGTAGCAGAGTTTTGTCTTTGGATTGCACCTTCTTGGGTAAAGGTGATATGGGTGCATGGGATCTAGAAGGAAAAATAGATGGGGGAAGAGGGTGAGTTACCCAGGGGGATAACGGAGGTGTTGTGAAGGTAGGTAACATAGGATGTGAGCTATAGAGACAGAAGTGTAGTTGGTAGTCAAGAAATAGCTTAGGCTATTAGAAGTATGGGCGGTAGAGATGCTAGATGTGTGGGTGTAAGTCATGTCAGGCACCTAGGTAGGTTAGAGATTTGCGAGGAAGGGATGGGCTGTTGTGTTTTTGGTTTATTGGCAGGCGAAGGTCTCTTAACCGTGTTGGGGGATTGAGGTCCTAAGATGGATGGGACAGGTGCAGGTGTGATTGACATAGTAAGGGTATGAGGTATATGGGTTTGGTTCTTCTTTTTGGGTCTTTAGAGTAGGTGTGGTGTTGACTTTGGAGGATGTAGCTAAATCTAGTTTGATAGGTGGATGAGTAAGGTTGCTGGTTGGGATGACCCCTAAAGTGGTAATAGGTTTAGTCGAGGAAGATGTTATAGGTGTGGGTTTGGGTTTATATGTAGGTTGGGTGATGGGTAAGGGTGTGTGTTGAGCTATGATGGGTGTCTTCGTAGAAGTTGTGATAGAGGTGGTTGTGTTCATTTCGATTGGTCTAAATATTTTTGGGTAGATAGTGGAGTTATCAGCAAGTGACATTTGCATCTGTGTTGAGACATGAAGCAAAAGGCACCCCCATAGTAAGTCCCTATCCACATAATCTAAGCAATCAGCCAAATGTGATAACGGCATGTCTGTAGATGGAGTTGATGAGGACCTAATGGAAATTCCCATAAAATTTGTCTTAGAGATGGGGAATTGGGTAGCTTTAGCCTCTGTGGATAAGAGAGTTGAAAGCAAGTCTATAGAATCTTGGGTAGCTGATGAAGAATGCTCACCAAGAGGACAAGGTATCTTGACTAGGTGCGTGATAGGTGGAGGAGATAATGGGTGCTCCTCTATAGGTGGAGGAGATGATGGGAGCTCCTCTGTAGGTGGAGGAGATGATGGGTGATCCTCTGTGGGTGGAGGAGGTAAACAAGTATCCTCCGTGGACTGAAGAAGTACTGTGGGTATCAATTCTCTAAGTGGAGAAGCCAAAGGTGAAATGGTCTTGATGTTAGTGGAAGGCTCCTCCATAGGTGAGGAAGGAGGTGAAAGGTGTTCCTCTGTGGGTGAAGGAATAGGGGAGGTTATTTCCGATGTCAAAGGATGATTTCAGGCTAGAATCTCTTCTATGGAAAGAATATGGGGTGATTGGGAAGCAACATGTGTGTCACTAAAAATAGTGTGGACCTCACGGGTATGGGTATCATGAGCTGAGGTCTCTCTGGTTTGATCAGACGAAGGGGCATGATTGGGAAATGGTTTCTTGAAGATGTGTAGGTTTTGATTGGTAGGTGTATTAGGATTATCCATGGTTAACTCACCTTTCTCAAGCATTTCTTGGACAATGTTTTTGAAAGTGATGCAATTACCATCACTATGACCCTTTACTCAATGATAGTTACTAAAATCATGTTCTTTATACCATGTGGGTATGGGGCAAGAAAGGTTAAAACTTGTGTGTGGTTTTATAGGAAGAAGGGTGATGGCCCCAGATTTGATAAGCTTTTCCAAGACAAAAGAGTAAGGCTCCCCGATTGGGGTGTATATACATTGTTCTTGTCTTAATTGAAAAGTCCTGGATGGGTGAGAGATTAGATGAGGGTAGCTGATTTGATAGATGAGCTAGGCGGCTTTGAGTACAAGCGCACTAGCAGTGCCCTTAGCTTTTGAATAATTATTTTGTGGTTTGGAAGAAGAAGTGGTATCATTCAACTTGAATTCTGAATTCTTATTATGTAATTGGATTTGCTTCTCTTCGATGGCCAGAATCTCTAGCTTTCGTGCCATGGTGAATGCTTCAACAAAGGTTCAAAAAGTTTAAAACTACGGGGTTTGTGAGATATATCCAAGCACAAGTCAGGGTGAAGAGCTTGATGAGTTTTCTTTGTGGTAGTTGAAAGGTGAGCTGATTAATCGAGCCACGCTAGTGAGCAAAAAAATCGTGATAAATTCATCCTCATCTTGACGCATGGAGAATAGGTTGGACATGGTAACCTTCTTGATGATATTGATGGAGAAATGATCCAAGAAGGCTTGGGATACCTGATTAAGTGAAAATATCGAGTGTCTAGGTAACCCACTATACCAATCTAACACAAGTCCACTCAGAGACATGGGAAAGGTCCTCAAGAGCAAAGCATCATCATGCGTGATTAGGTAGCACCCATGTTTGAACGACCAAAAATTTTGTTGTGGGTCTTCCTTGCTATTGAAGTGGTTGAATTTAGGCATCTCCCAATGTACGAGGTATGGATGAATAGGAATGGATGGGTGGATGGGCTCATTATAAATCTCATCGTAGGTGAGAGTGTTATGGGAGCCAAAACCGATGCCTCCAATGTCTGCATCTTTTCCAACATCAATTTGATTAGGTCGTTAGTAGGTTGCGATGATTGGGTTCCTCCTGTAGCATGAGAGGGTTGGTTTTGGGCATATAACAGGGGTGACACTCTAGTATATGGTGTTGTCATGTAGGTTGATTGAGAAGAAGGCAGTGAAATAGGGGGTACATACCTGGAATGAATAATAGATGAGATGGGAGGCTGCTGATAGTATGTATATAGAGGTGGAAGGGTCATGGAAACCCTAGTGGAAATGGGGGCTAACAATTTTGGAATGGAAAGGACCTCATTCTGAAAAGGGGTAGGGCTAACCGACACCAAAGGTGGTAATGTAGCTACAGGTATCTGCGAGACATTAGAGGTAGATGAGGTTGTGTTTTGGGTGGTTGTCGAAGGTATGGTGGATGTGGCGAGTGAAATGGAGGTAGCAGATATGGCGATCATAGCGGTTATAGGACCTATTTGTGAAATGACTTGGGGTAAGGTAGATGCAAGTAGCACAAAGCCAGATGGGGCTCATGTAGGAGTGGAAGCGAGAGTTTGAGGGATAGATACAGGCATGTCGTATATCAATTGACCTAAGGCATCTCGATTGGATGAATGGGAAAGATAGAAGCCGCAAGGCGGTAGGGTTCTAGTCAAGGAGTCATGTGAACTCCTCATCTTTGGTAGCGATAGTGATAGGTTGGATAGGATCCATGGCTGGTGATAAAATGGAAGGTGGTGAAGGACTAGGTGGGAGTGGTTGACAACTAGCATGGAATATGAGTGCACTTTCTTGTCTTTGGGTCAGCACCATGTGAACCAGTATTGATCGGGTTGGGCCACTTCTCTGTAAATGACACAGAAAAACAACAAGGACAGGTGAAACAGGTGGTAAAAATTGGATTAGGTGTCAAATGTTGGCTGGAAAGTGACACAAGCTAACCGATGTCGGTTAGGGTAAACCGACGCTGGTCACAGGTAACTACTGCCGGTCATTGTGGGAAATGGATAGTGAGTGAAAAACAAGGTATAAGGTCAAATCTAACAAGTATGCCAAACCTAATGAGTTTTACAAGGCCAATGGGAATGATAGTAGTGACAGGACTCTAAAAATCTGAAGAAGATGAATAAAATGTCCTTTTGGGTAGGTTAACAAAAGGACCTAGAACCGATGCTAGTTGGGTATAATTAAAGAGGTTGAGAGGGTAACCGACGACAATCGCTGGACCGACAAACGGTCAGTCCTTTGTGAAATTGAAATAGTGATGAAAGAAAAATGGTTGTGAATTAAAATCTAATGGGGAATCAAACCCAAAATTCTGAGAATGATGAGAATATGGTCTAGGCACACTCAGATGAAGCCAAAATACACCAACTATGATGAGGATCATGCGAGGAAAAACAAAATAAATGAATAACGTGACCTCTCACCTCAAAATGTAAGCCAAACAGAAACACTAAGAAAAATGTGATCCTAAGAGTGAATTCTTTATTATGTTTGTTTAGCTTAAGCTATTTAAGGACTGACACAAGAACTATAAAATAGAGTTTTTTGGTGAGGATGGCTTCCTACAAAAAAGGAGATCTAAAAGGTGAGGTTTCAAGTATGTTATGGTGGGGGCGGGCTTCACTCTAAAGTATGACTCGACAGAGCAGCAAGCTGGGGAGTACCTGCCAATCCTCATATCAGTGTGATCATTGACAGGCATTCCTAGGAAAGATGTTGTTTAAGAATATGTATTTGTTTTGAATTTGTGCAATGTGACAAGACTTAGAGAGAGAGAGAGAGATGTGCTTTCTATGATTCATTTGTCAACCATCAGCTGGGAATGACTTCCAACGTATAGGTTGCCCTCAATTAATGTGAGCTAATGTTATAAATCAAAATGCAATGCACTAATTTTAAGCCCAAATTGAAATATGAAGTTTGATGACACAAATGGATGAAGAGGAAGAGAGACGCTCTTTCACTAAAATGCAGAAAACAAGGAGAAATGGTTCTTTTTAAATACACCAAAAGAAAGGTTTCTTTTAGAGCAAATAGAAAGAAAAGTAGGCTACCAAGGAAGAAAATTAATGTGTATGGTTTTCAAAAGGGTCCTAGGAATGAATAAAATGCAATGAACCCGAGATGGGTCCCAACGAGCGTGCCAAAATGTTTCACCGATTCTTGGAGATTTCTTTGAAATATATATGAAACAGAGATAGGGTAACTTGGTGTAGGAGGAATACCTATTGGAATGTTAGTTGTTGGGTTGTTGCGCACGTATGACTTCTTAATCCATAACTGATTCGAGAGCTTCATTTTGGCTGGGAGGAACTACCTATAATGGATAGCAAGACCACTAGAAAGAGTTAAACAAATGTGCGATCAACTACCTAGCGTGTGCTAGATTCGGGAAGTGTGGTACTTCCTATACGGCTGTCAGTCCACTGTTTAAAACAATTTAATGTGGGTAATAAAGTAAACCCTATTTTAATTAAAATTATTTTGGTATCTCATCCAAAATACAATAAGAAATATTGAATCTAACATGCAAAGTTAAAATAAGATCTAAAGGTCAAATAAATGGTTTTGAGTCTCTACAAGTCTGATAGAGGTCTCAAGTAGATCACAGGTGAATAAGGGTGATGTGGGAATAAGTGGATAAGTCATTGTTCTAGGATATATTGGTGAATACAGAGACTAATGCTAGTTAAGGGTGACCAACGCCGGTTTGGGAATCTTGTGTGCTGATTACTTATGGAATATTGGGAATACCATAGAATGAGTTTTGGTTCTCCTTGTGATTGTAAAAATGACTTTGGTTGGTTGGAATGAGGTATTAGGTGGTTTGGGTGGGATTTGGCAAGGTTTTGATGGGTATACCGAGGGGTGAGTATTAATGGAGATTATTGGATGGCTAAGAGAACAAAGGATGACGATATAATGATTAAATGAATGAACGAGAGGAGTAAACTATTCCACTTACTCGAAATCTAGTTACGGATGCCTGTGAGTGAGGAATGAAGGTGTCTTTGGTAAGACGTTGAAGTTTACTGAGATGATCACCAATGCTAGGAAAGCTTCTACATGGGTTGCATTTGCATTCATTTTTGCTTGGTTGGATCAAATCCTCGTTGGGGTGAATGTTGGATGGTAAGTGCAAGAGAAAATGCTTGATCTCCTTCCTTGCATGCATGTTCTCACTTAAATTCATTCTCAGAAGATGTGATATCTCTTAGGAAGATGTCAATGTTTTCCAACCTCCAAAATAAGGTTGTTTTGGAGTTAGAAGGTGATCGACGGTTTTTCCGACTTAATCGCCGATGGTTAGGGTAACCGGTGTTAGTCAAGGTGGGATTTCCTAGGTTGTTACTAAACTAGGGAGATCCTTTTGATTTTCTAGAATCTCATGTCATTAACTCACAGATTAGACATGGAGCTTCTTGTAATCATGTAGGAATGTGGTTAGAGGGAATGTAGGCATTGATTTTTAGGGTTTGGGTAAATCTTAGTTAGTTATGGCGAATTACTAAGAATAGGTCTTAGATGGAGTTTTCTTGATGAGGTGTCTAGGTGAGGTGTATGTGGACATTATCCGAATTAAGATATTTAAATAATAAATATGGTGAGGATAATGAATTAATTTAATTAAACTAATATTAGTGGAGTGAAGGGGGCCATGGCTAGTGAATGTGATGAAGTTATTTTTTTTTGTCGAGGGACCCAAGGGAGTGTGACCTAATTTTGGTGTCTACACATGGGCTGAGCCTAGTATTTTTGTTCTTTGGCAACGAATGATATTTTTCTGTTTCCCTAGCCCATTAATATTTTACTTTCCATAGGATTGTGTGGACTTTGTTGTTTTTAGACCTGTGTTTTGGGCTGATATTTCACAACTATGCATGCATTTTCTGGACTTTTGGCGTGAATGGACTTTCTTGGTGTGGGAAAGGTGAACTGGTCTTTGACTTCAAATTAACTCCCTCTTAGCATGTGTTGCATGTTCTTTCTGCATTGGCGTGGATTTTTATTTCAACGTGAACCTCCAAACAGTTGTTGCATTGATATTTCCTTTTGGTAATGTGTGGACTTCTATATATTCTCTTTATTTATTTTTTAAATAGATCATACTTATGTTTTTTTATTTCAACGTGAACCTCCAAACAATTTTTGCATGGATATTTCCTTTAGGTAATGTGTGGCCTTCTATATATTCTCTTTATTTCTTTTTAAACAATAAAAAAACATAAGTATGATCTGGAGAATGTATTGAACTTCACCTTTTTCTTTTTGGCATGTGTGGTCATTTCCTTGGGCTTTCATATTAATTCCTCCTTGTGCATACGCTGAAATGGTGGTCTTGTCTTCTCCTACGTGTGGGCTTCTGCTAAAACCAGCACATGGTAATAAAATGTGTGGGCTTTGTTCTTTTTATGGAATTTGTCTCCTTCGGTGGCATCTTCCAATTGTTGTGTGGATCTTCTTCCAATTGTTGTGACAACATGGATCACAAACAAACTCTTTGGCAGTGAATGAGATTTTCCTAGACAACTCTCTAAGCACATGGGCCTGCTATTTTGCTTGGTATTTAATAAAATGTGGGTATCTCCATTCACCCTTGGCATGGCCTCTTTGAGAACACTATTATTTGCATACTTCAGGAAATGTGTGGCTTTAAACAACCTTTACCCATGTTGATCTCAACCTCTTTGACAACGAATGAGGCCTCCACTTCCTTCTTCATTCCAATCATTGGTTGGTTTTTAGTATGTGTGCATCAATGGATCAGGAACTCTGCACAGAGCATGGAGGATCCAGAACAATGGAGAAATATGGCTTCTTATAAGCTTGGGATCCTGAAATGGAGACAACTACCTAGAGCTCTCAAGGTTGTCTAGCTCTAGCTAATGCCCATGTCAGGTTTCTGTGTCAAAGCCGAGGAGTGCTTGTAGAACGAGCTCTTCCTTCTTCTGGCTCTGGATGTCTGCAATATTTCCTTGTTTCTCCTTCTTCCCAATTTCTCCCACTTCTACAACCTCTTGTAACCGTCTCCTTCCCAATTTCCGGATGATAGAAGCAAAATTGAAATTGTCCACAAGCAACTAGAAGCGGAAGATTAGTTGCCCCTGACGAAATGGCTCACGGTAGTTATGGAAATTAAGAAAAAATAAAATTTCTTCCAAGTTTGTCAAACAAATTTCATCAACATTAAATTAATATTTATTAATTAAAAAACCAAAAATTTAATAAATATTAATTTTATCAAATAACAATGTAAATATTAATTAAATAATTAAAACACAATCTACGTCGTAGAGGAGAAGGGATTATTAAAAATGGATCAAACGAAAGAGAAAATGACCATGAGAATAAGACGATTGTGATGAGGGAGAAAAATCACAAGAAAGAACACTTTGAAATTTTTATATATTTTTGAAATTTTACACTTATTGATTTTGCAAAGTTAAAATCGATTGACAACAACCGGCTCTACTTGGGGACAAGGACTTCATGAATGCGGTAAAAAAATAGACCCAAATATTTAATGAACATGATCCCAAAAACCACAGAGCACAAAAACAGGATGAGGAAAGAGAGGAAACCAAAATACAGGGAAAAGAAACAAACCAAAATCCTAATTACCTATGTACATATGGGGGACAACCCATTTTCAATTTTGATAATGCTTGAGATATTTCCTTATATAGGGAAAAGGAAAATGATTTCCATTAGGATATGCCAAGTAATACATATTATCTCCACATAAATTCCATATTTTGAAAGGGCCGAGCCACAGTGAATCAAACTTCTCATTCTTTCCTTTTGGTTCACATCTCTTGTCCCATAGAAGAACTACGTCATTGATTTGGAATTGCTGCTCTTTAGTTTTCTTGTTGAACAACCTCTTCACTTTAGACTGATGTTCCTCGATCATGTTTGCTACTTGACTTCTTCGTTCTTTTAGGTTGCTTAGGAACATGATCCTTTTATCCAACACATTGGTGAAGAATTCATCATCAACTTCTTGAGCCAATCGTAATGCTGGTAATTCCAATGTGATCAAAATTTGAGCGTCACCTCCATACAAGAGTTGGAATTGAGGCATCCCGATTGCTCTTTTGGGAGTTATGCGATCAACCCACAATGCATTATATAAATTTTTGTGCCAATTTCTTTGATTTTCTTCTACTAACTTGCACACGATAGTAATGATTTATTTGTTACTATATTATTCCTAACCATTTCCCTATATGTATTAATCGACAAATGAGACAAAGAAATCCCATACCCATAACAAAAACCTATCATATCTATAGAAGAGAAGTTGGTGGCATTATCCGTCATGATCTTTTTGTGGAATTTTGTAATGAATCAATATATTCTCTTTGATGAAGTCATGATTACCACACTAGATGTTTTCTTCACCGGTATATCTTCGACCCACTTCGTAAAGTAGTCATTTGCAGTGAGCACGTGAGTATGACCAGCACTAGAATTTGGGTTCAAGACCCCAATGAAATCCAACCCCCATTGTTGAAAGGGTTCTTCAATGACAACTAGCTTCAAAGGAAAAGCTGCCAATTTAGGTCTTCCAATGAAACTGCTGACAAGCTTCACATTTGGCTACCCATTTTTAACATCAAAAAACATAGTGGGCCAATAATAATGTGCTCACAAAATTTTATGAGTTTTCACTAGTCCAAAGAAATGACCACCACAAGCATGATTTTGAAAGGCTTCCAACAACCTAGGTTGTTGTTCTTTATCGACACATCTGAGGAACATGCCATCAATTCCTTTCTTAAACAAAGTGTTGTCCCAAATGACATACCTGACAACTCTTAATTTTATAGTTCTCTTTTCCTTAGCTATCTTATTCTCAATACATTCCTCATATATGACAAATTAGGCTATATCGAATACCATTTTTCTATGGTACTGACAAAAAATACCAATGGTAAACTTTCTTTAACTGGTTTTTCTTCAAAGATATCTTGTGGGTCCTTCTCTGTGATGAGTTGGTAAAGTCCTCTTCCTTGAAATAACTTAGTATGCTTGATGTCCAAGTCATTTTCCTTGATCTTGGAGACCTAGTTACCTCTTTTAGATCCTGGTTCCTAATATGTCAACATCGATTTAATTGTGGTTTCAGAACTAAGACTTTGGTGTGAGAATTCAATACATAATACATAAAATGTTTAAAATATCTAACCACCATGTATGCATTCCTCTCAAGGGGAATGTAAGTGAGTTCATGTTTCTTGAATCCAGAACTCATGAATGCAATAGGAGATTATTTTCCCTCTTTATTTTTTTGAGTTAGGATTGTAGAGATCATGTGCGGTAAAGCATAGCAATAGATTATGAAACCCTTTTTAAAATCGGGACATACCAATGTAGGAGATTTTGTAATAGCACATTTTTTTCAAATAATTCTCTACCTTACATTAACCATTTGAAGGATTTTTACCTTTCATCATGTCAGCAATTTCTTTGGTTAGCTCGGAAAAATCTGGCATGAACCTTCTCAAAAATTTCACTTTCCCAAAGAATGAGTGAACTCCAGGATTACTTGTAGGCAAGGAAAGATTATTGATAGCTTGAACACACTCAAGATCAAGATTATTTCCTTATTTAGAAACAATATGACCTAGGAGTTTCCCTTCCATAACTCTGAACACGGACTTCTTTGGATTCAGGGAGATCTTATGAAGTATGCACCTTTGCAATATTTTCTCCAAATCTCTTAGGTGATCTTCTCGCTTCTTTGATAAAATCAACAATTTATCTAGGTATATCATGATGATCTTGTCTTTATAATCTACGAATTCCATATCCATAGCCCTTAGAAAGGTTACACCAGCATTTTTAAACCAAAATGCATTCTTCATTCTTCTATACGTGAACATACCCGGGGGTGGTAAACATAGTTTTATGTTGATATTCTCTATCCACTTTGATCTAATTATAACTAGAGAAACCATCTAACATGATAGCATTTCTGATCCAATTATTATTTTTCAAATATGGTCCATGATGTGAAGTGAATAGTTATCCTTAAAGGAATCTTGATTAAGATTGCAGAAATCTACATAAATCCTAATTTCCCCATTTTTCTTGCGAACGGGTACAATATTAGCTATCCAAGTTGAATGTCTAACAGGGAAAACTATTCATACATCTAACATCTTTTATACCTCATGAAATATGGTCCCTAATATGTTAGGATTATATTGTCTTTGAGTTTTCCTGAATGGAGTTGCACCATGTTTCAAGGGTATGGCATGTTCCATTTCCCTAGGTTTGAAAGACTTCAAATATTCATATGAGTAAGCCAAGACGTCAAAATATTTAGTAAGGAGGCTTTCAATTTCTTGCGCTCCTTAGGTCGGAGACACTTACCAATGTTGACTAGGTGAGTTTTGTTCTTGGTACCAATGTTAACTTGCTCATAGTCATCGAATTCACAGGTCCTTCCTGTTCTTTCTCTTTGATAAACTTGTCATGTTTATCAAAAATGTCTTCAAGTGACATCAATCCTTTTGGAATTTTATTTCCTTTGAGTTGAATGATGTCATCACCATGATCTTCATTCTCAACTCCTTCTTGAATGGGTGAGGTCGTTGATTCAAAAATGTAGAATCACTTCTTTCAAAGTATAATTTTTCAAAATTATTCCTCTTTTCCAAGAAGGAAATAATTTTTTTATCATCATTGAATACTTGCTAATTTTTTGCATTGTCAGAAACACTTGGACTAAAAACTATTTCAATGGTGTATTTGTCTTTATCAAACTTTGAATGAGAGATAATTAATGAAGCTAAGACTGCTAGAGAATCTGATTTTTAATTCTTTTCACGAGGGATGGATTTTATGAAAAAATCATCAAAGACTTATATCATGTCCCACACTTTATTTATGTAGTGTCTTAAATGATCATTCTTTAATTGAAACTAATTTTTAACTTGTTTCACAATAAACTCTGTAATATGATATTTTAAAAAAATTATCCCTTTCTCTTCTATAACTTGGAGACCAAGGATTAATGCCTCCTATTTTTAGTTTTGTTAGTATTTAAAAATTTGAGTTTGTAAGGAAAAGGGAATATTTTACCATTCGGATATATGAGCACCACTCGTATGGAGGAACCTATTGAGAAATAGATTTCATCAAACTCAAGATTCTATACTTCATTGGGATCTTAACTAGTGACCTCAGTGCATGAACCTCTGCATTCATCATATAATTACCCATACTTGAGTTTTGAAAAGCAGGACATGTGCTTGGGGTCATCGATTTTTATTACTGATGAACTTTTCCTTAGTTTTTGGCATTAGCTTCTTCAATTATCCATGGATAGGGATCATAGCATGATACCCGGTCCATTTGTATCTCACCACCTAGATCTCTAAAAAATTCTGCTCAACAACATGCCACATGAAGTGGCAATGTCAAAGAACTAGAATAGTTACTTTAACTCACTTCTAAGGAAATTGAGCTAAAACCATTTAAGCTCCTTTAATCTTCCCAATCAGAGGAACTTGTCTTGTCTCCATTGAGTAACAAGAACCAAATTTTCTCGTACAAGTCAACCCAATAGCATGTGCTACTTTTAGGCATCACATTATCTGAGGCTTCATAATCTATAATGCAATTACTTAATTCTCATCGTTGATCATAAAGGACACAAAGAAAGGTTCAATATTTTCATTCGAAGGTGTAGTCTCCGCCACAATATTTTGAGTCTTCCCATATTTGGGAGTTTTCATAATTCCTTTGGAGGAATGAACAAAAGATTTTCCTTTGATAAACTAGACCAATTTCTTGAGTTAATCCTTGTTAGACTTCAAGCACTTTGCCTATGACATGGAAATATTTTTTTATTGATATGATCAATAATATTAAATTTGTACAAAATGATTGTACTTGATGTCTCAGATACTATTTCTTTCGAACTTGATGATGGCACACTTTTGACCTTTTCTTCGGGCTTGGTTGATACTGATGTGGAAGAAGAAACCTTCTTCATAGATGATTTATCAACTGATTGACTAGACAAAGGTCCTCCTTTTTTTAGATAGTTTCGACCTTGGAAACATCGGTTTCCTTAGACTCTTTAGGAATCTCAGTTGTCTTGGATTCTTTGGAAGTTTCCTTAGTCTTAGATTCTTTAGAAACTCCCTTTGAGCTCTTATTATCTTCCACCTTAGTGGTACTTTGCTCCTTTTGAGAGCATGTGAAGACAGCAAAGGATTGACTATTCATATATTCTATAGTTTCCTTGTATTTGTCTTCTTCTTCTTAATGAAACTTTAAGAAATGATTATTCTGTCTCCTTCATACTCTTAAACTTCGGGTTCAAATGTTCTAGAGTATGGCTCTTCTTCATCAACCTAGATGACCTCAACTTCATCATCACTTTCTTCAATGAAATCACACTTTGAGTTAGTTACAGGAGCCTCTTTAATAGCAAGCCTTGTCAAAGTGCCTAAAATTATGTATTTGTTGAGAATGTAGCCTTTCCTTGGGATGTCTTTGTAAGGAGAAAGTTTGTTACTCTAAGCAACTTGACTTTTCAAAGTTAGCACATCATTAGCCAACTTAGTGAGTATAGCCTCTGAAGCATTGGGGTTTTCTTGACTCTTTCTCTCGAAGGAAGTTTTCTTGAATTTTTCCACCATGATTAATTCATCCTCAATTTCTATGGCCAAAGATTAAGAAAGTTCCAAAGTAACCACTCTATCCCTTCTCGGTGATAGCATACTTCTGGTTGTTGTGCATTAATAAAGAAACATTTTTGTCCGTCAGGGTTCGGGTGAATCCTAGTTGGAACTTTGTTCACCATTTTTTTGAATTTATCCATAAAATTCCTCATGGGTTTTGTTGGCTCTTTCTTCACCTGAGATAGTTGGGAAAGAAGGGAATGTTCATCTTCTGTCGTCTTGAATCAGTCTTCAAACTTAGTTTTTATATCATTCCAATTTTTAATGCATCCATTTGGAAGATGATGAAACCAATATGTGGAAATGTCATGCAATGTTTCAACGAAGAGGTGAATAGCAACATCTTCATATTCCATTGACAAAACTACACATGCAGAAAGAAAGCAAAAATTTGGTCACCTAGTGATGTCTTCCCATCTCGATCGAACTTAGGAAGAATCTTCCTCAATCCTCATGGGATTTCATGTTGAGCTGGTAAGGCCAATAGGCCTATGGAATTTCCCCATGGTACATTAACTGCCATCTTGGGAAAGGTGGTATGTGAAGGCAAAACAATGTGAGTAAGAAAAAGTGCTTGATTGGTAGTGATTCCTTCTTTGCTTGCTCTTTCAGGACTTGATGTAAGGCTTATAGATCTATGGGGCATGTTTATCCTTGGAGGATATAACTTGAAACTAAATTTTCCTTGAAATTCAAAAATAGGATCTGATTGACCTTTAGATTTTTCTCCTCATGTAAACCTCTTTCCTACCAGTTTTAAATCTTTACTATGAAAGGATCACTGACATTTTTTTATCATCTCTTGCTTTATCTCTTTGATCTCTCTTGATCTCTTTGCACTTGAATGACTCTATCAACTCTCACATCTTGATCTTCTTTGTCATCTAGTAATGATGTGGCAAGATGAAAATGATAGTTACTCGCACTTTTTCCAAATAGGTTGCCTCGAATCGATGATATGTATTCTTGAGTATCTGCAAAAAGAATATTTGGTCGTAAGATAGGTGAGTTACCTATAATATTCATACAAATTATTTCCTTGGTGGAAAACAGACACTTTGGTGAACAACGATTAACACATGTCGAGGAGGTCTCCTAGCCACAAGTGTGGGTTCTTCTTCTAAGGTCTTTAATATAGATTTCTCTGTCAATAACTCTATCAACAACCACAAATTACTGCAAGCTTTGTGGTTTTCCCAAGATCCTATCGAAGGTTGGAAACAATGTCTCATTAAAAATATTTGTTGGGCATAAGGTTTAGTTGAAGAAACAGAGCTTGTGTAGAGGGAATAGTCATAAATATTTAACCAAGCATTGGTTAATGATTCCTGAATCCCCAACAAAGTCACCAAAAACTGTTAGCATATGGATTTTCATGCATGCAGATTACATGCAACAGTATGGGAATGAATTCCCTCCTCAATGAAGGTGAGGCTGCCTTTATTGAAAACCAAAACTATATTTACATCTATACATTCAAAATTGTATGTGGGGGTGTTTTGGAACATCAATGGAAAGAAAAGTGAATGAGGGAGATGGAATGGAATGAAGGAAAGGAATGGAAAGGAATGAATGGAAGGAACATGCAAGAGTTAGGTAAAATCATAGCCTAATATTACATGGAGAAGAACAATAAATAACTAACACAAATAAAATAGAGTTTGCATCAGCTAAATGAGAATGAGTAAAATGGAACACACGTGAGAATGTAGATAATCGAGTTTGATCTTTGTGAACTAGAAAAAGTATTAGTAGTGTTAACAATAAGATCCAAGGTAATATATGCATGTAAGATTCAAACACTAGCATCTAATGAACATAAGAACATAAAATGCTATAAGAGACAATGAATGAGACATAAAGTTCATATTTCATCAACTCCAAAATGTCTTCTTCAAAGAACACAAAGTTTCTTTCTTTGAAGTAAAGTTTGCATACAAAATTATTTTCTTTTCCTCTATCAAAGTCATGATTTACAAATTAGCCCCTGACTTCCTTTTATAACCCAAAATTTGGTTACAAGGTATTTAGGGTTTACATGAACATTAAATAAGGCACTTAAGTGACTTTGAATTTTTCAACCAACTTTATTAAAAACAAATAAAAATAGAAATCTCTTGAGTTTTTCCAAAATCAAGTTCTATAATAACATTATTTAAAATACCACCTTTAAAACATATGACAAAACCTAGTGCCTTATCCTTTAAAATGGGGTCCACCTATCTCAATTGTATGAGAAATGGACTGTCTCACCCATGAGAAAATATAAGAAATCACCCTACCCTATTGTTGGCGAAACAAGGATCCTGATTCTTTGCCAATTCAAAATATTTGAGCTTTTACAATTTCTGGTGCATCTTCTCTTCTTCAGAAACCAACTCGGGAGAAGACCAAACTCATAAAGTACCTGTATTTCAAGAATCTTACCTGGTATGGTATGTAGGTCTACAACTTTAGATTGGATCTCTTCGCAAAGGTGTTTAATTTTGAAACATTGATCCATAGAAGAAGTGAAAAAAACATCAACAGGAGTATACATTTCATGTATCAATTTTGTAAACTGCTCCACCAGATGTTGTACTAAATTCCTTTGGTTGTGTTCATTGATGAAGGTACAAGGAATCTCTTCGATGAAGACTTGAATGGAAGAGAGTGTGGTATAGGCTTCATTGCACAAATTATCAAACTGAATTACCAAGTCTTCCAGAATCATTTTCCAATATTTAGCATGATTTAACTATAGAATTTATGTCATACGATGATCAAACTCAAGTATTCCGTCTGAGGCTAAGAATGTAGATTCCATGCGAGCAAGATCCTAAAGACTTGGAAAAATATGATCTAGTGTTATTAATTTTGTAATGAGGCATTCCTTGAATGGAAACACTGGATCAAGGTAGGCATAAATATTCTCAGATATTTTTATCACCTCAGCAATTGTTTTCAACCCACCACTTTCTATCTCAGAAACCCATGACCTTAGAGTGTGCCCTAAAGTGATCACATCCTTTGATTGATTGATAATTTCTTGATCTGGGATGGCCACCATCTCTGGAATAGGAAAAGAAGATGTAATTGGGTTGATCAAATGCTGAACATATGAAATCAATTGATTCTTTTCTTCCTTGAGTTGAGAAATTTTATATTTGTATCTCTCTAACCTTTTAAGCACATTGTTCATTAAATCCTTTGCCATAGAAACATCACTTTCAAAAGTGGTCTTTCCAAGGGCTATCTTGGATACTTCATAGTTAGTGACTGTCATGTCCCCATGATCCTTTTTAGTAGTAGGAACTACAATTTCTGCAAATTTATCTCCGCTATCATCAATCACTACTCTGGAGAAGACCTTAGGCTTTTTGGGCACAACTTTGTTAGAAAGGGTAGAAAGAGATTCCAAATCAATGTTGGCCACTTTGACTAATCTCTTTCTCTTTTTATTTCAGATTCAACCCAGGTCGGTGTTTCATTCATTAATTTGAGACAAAATATTCAAAAAATGGAAGAAAAATCCTCTTTTCCTTTCTCATGACTAAAACTAGTAGGCAGTTGTTCTCTAGCCTCAATCCTTAGCTAAGTAGCATCTGCAACACATTCTTGATTATGCTCATGTTTTTTTGAAATACCCTTATCACCTGGATGCTCAAAACAATTAGATATATGTACCACTAGGATTTTTTGGACTCTGGTGTATAACATTGATGATTTCGATCTTTGGTGGGCCTATTGGAACTCTCAATGATGTGAACATATGAGTTTGGGGTAGAAATACCTGACACACATTCTTTTCCTTCCTAAAGATGCACACTTTTCTTGATCCTTGAGACACTAATTTTTTTATTAGAGATAGGTGTGGGTAACCGCTGAATTTTCCTCTGAAATGTGTGTGATGATGTCGGTGGAGACTAGTGTGGAGAATTTTCATCATCATTTTTGTTTAATTCCTCCTTTAGTTAGCATTTTTGTATCTTAGACATATGTACCACGAAATGGAAGAGGATGGATATCTAATTCAAACACCACATCATAGTCCTTTTCAACACAAAGGTTGATTCATGACTTCTAGAGAAGTTTCATCTCCTTTACTCCAATAAATACAAGGGAGTGGAGAGAAAACTATCTGATCATAGGAAGGATCCATAAGATCAATTCCATTATCAGAAAGGGTTAAAGGAGGATCCCTCAATCTGTAATTTTTTATCTGAGCCTGTGTGATATGAGAAATTTGTCATCATCTTACTTCCCCATCATCCACACATTCTGCGCAAGATTATTCTATGTTTTCCTTATGCCTATATCTTACTCCTAAGTCTTTTTCCATGGATCCTTAAATATCGAATTGAGCCCTACTTATGAAATAATGTATAGTCATGAGGCAATATTGAGGTTCGAGATTGGATATGGGGAAATTGGGAAGTAAAACTTGATTTTTTGGGATGGAGGGAGATTTTGTATATGGTTTGGACCTCAAAACTTATATCTATTTGCTAAATTTAAAGGTGACTCAATCAAATCAAATGGAATACCTTTAGAATAGGGTTTAGTTGTAGATGTTGGCATGAAAATTGCACTAATCTTCTACAAGGATGTGTTTTGAACTTATGGAGCCAACATATATTTTATAAATGTGTCTAAAACATTGATACTTACCAAGAAAAACATCAAACCTTTACAAATCCTTTTGTGTCCCACCCGACATGCCAGAAACTGTTGTCATCATGGAATTTATCCTTTGGGGATTGGTGTGATAACTCCCCTTCCAACTGAAAAAATGGAAACACTCATAGTTTGTGGGTGAAATTTATGTTACAGTGAGTCTTTAGAGAGGGATAGTTCCCCTATTGTGACACTTTTAGACTAGCTTCTACTCCTAAGACTACTCTACTCTACTCTATTGAATCAAGGAGGAAAAGGGAGAAATAATTTAAGGGAAAAAATAAAACATATGGTAATACACCAAAAAATTTTGAGGATCTAAGACTCATCTGAAACACACAGATGGACCATGGGAACTACACACACCATACACAACTCACAAATTGATATGTTAATGTAAAAGAGTTTCGAGTAAGGATTTGAAGCTATGACGAGAATAAAGAAGGGAAACAAATGGCTTTGAGAGGGAGATTTGATGAAATTTATAGTTGAATCTGTAAAAACACTGGTTAAACACAATACATGACATGAAAATTAATATATAACTACATAAATGTATGGAATTTAGACTTCAAATCAAGGATAAAATAGTATTACGATATAAAATTAGCTTAAAGACATAATATTGCATGATAAACAGGATGTAAGAAGGTAAAAACAACTCCTTTATTGATCCAAGAGGTGAAACAAGTACAAAATATCACTCATGACCCCTACTCTTCCACTCATAACTCTAAATTACTCCAAAAGATGAATAGAAGGTGTAGAGATCTCTTTTTACAATGAATTTCGTGATTTATATAGAGAATTAAGAGAGAGAAGGGGAGGAAAATAGAATACATTAAATTATAAAGCTTATAAATAGAAAAATATTGGAGTGTTGCATATCCATTCTTCCCTTATTCTCTAAAATGGGTGAATAGTGTAAGAGCATGTGTGAATTTGGTCTCTTCTACTCTAAAATAACTCTTCCCATGCTCAGAAAGTGATTATGCATGGCCATAAATAGATTATTGTTGTCCCTTAAATGTTACTATTAATTTGGACTCATGTGCATGTCTTGAAGGCTCATCTTGCATGAAACCCTACTAATATTAGCCTCTAAGTGATAAAAAGGAGTCTTGTCGCATGATCTTTCCAATTTTAGCCTCTCCATGATCCAAATTTGGATTTTGGGTGAAGAAATTAGCTAAAATAGCAAACTCAAAAATTTTGGGCCTGTTTTTTCTTTTAGTTAGTGATGTCGGTAATCTAAAGAGCACATTGAATTGTGGAAAAATCTTCACATTCCCTCAAAACTTGATTTAACCTATTGTTCATTTGTTTCCCCAATCATTCAAATAAACGATACTTTGTATTTTTCCCAAGGGTTAGAGAACTTAGGGTTTTGGAATTTGAGAATGGTTGAAAAATTATGTGGGTGCTTGACAAGCCCAATTTTTCCAATTTCTTCCCATGTCTCCCTTAGTCATTTGATGCAAACATTTAGGTAAGTGATGGTACTATTGTATTCTTGCTGTGTTCTGGTCTTGCCCACTTTAATTGATTTCTTGACCAGCTCCTTTTCAAATCTCCCACACTTAGTTGTTTAATCCTCGATATGTCATGGAGGTATTCTATCTTACATAGTGGCTTTTTCCACCTATTACTAAAAACCTTTGTTCCACAGATTTTGATGTATCCTGCATTACATGTACCTTATTTACATGTCGCATCACTCTAATTATTTACCTTGCAATTTTTGACTTTTCAGAATACTACGTCTTTGAATTCTATGGAACAATAAGTTATTTGTTCAGAGCTTCCAACCTTAGTTGTGTTTAAACTTTATTACATTTGTCACATGGTGTCATGTAATAATTTTTCCTTACATCATGGCTTCTCATGAGTGGACTACATGCCTAGTTACGAAAATGACCAACTTCATGTAATGTTTAATATTTTATAATTCCACGTAATAATTTATATTCAATGCCGCGAAGAACTTACTATTTTCATATGCTAGAATACTACAAATTTATTTACTTTATTCCTTGATTCTTCAAGTTGAATCTTCCTAATTTTGAAATTTTAATGAGTTGTTCAAAATGGAATCGGGTGCTATCAAGACCAACCTATGACCCAAAATTGACATGGGATTACTCATTATAATTAAATCAATCCCTAATTGATAAAATCATTAATTTCCATGAATGGAATGAAGTGGGAGGGTTTTCATCTTATTATTTTCAGTGTAAAAAGCACATTATTTACATTTTCGGCCCATTTATGAGCATCTATGAATAATGTGGGCCACAAGTATTCCACTTTCATAATTTTCATTGTTATGCCCTTGGCTAAGAAGTGTCGACTAGAGAATCCATTTTGGAACTTCGAGAAGACTTTGTTCACCCTCAATGCATCTTAGCAAAGCTCCATTGAGGTTCTTCCTACAGAATAATCTCACCAATCAATGAATGAGGAATAGATTGTAATCTCAGGTATAACCTTTTTTATTTGTTTGATCCAGGAGGACAAATACCCTTCGACAAGAATTTAGTTGTATTGTTAATCAAACTACTTCTCTTATGTGGATCTACGATAGACTACTCTTAATATTTCCACCCTTCAATGAAGAAGGAATTATCTTAATTATCTTGAGCATCGAAATCCAATTTCTGAAACGAGGATCTACCTTTTACCAATTTTTTGGCCTTGATGGTCACACCATATTCCATAATCTTTATCACACATATAGCTCTCTTTTCACTAATTGTTTCTACCATGATGAATTCTATCAAATTGTGGTATGAGACCAAAACTTTGATGCAACTAGTGGAAACCATGCTCTTGAATTTATTTATAGCTCTCATGGTCACAAGGACCTTATTTTCTACATGACTCTATTTTAATTCATAATCCTTGAGTGTTTGGTGAAGAAATCCATTAGTTATTTTGAATCCTTATCATTTCATTGTATCAAAACTACAAAAATGTTAGCATCAGTCCCATATGCATAAAGGATAAAAATCCCTCGAATAATAAAGTTTGATGAGCGTGGGTGCTTGAGAAATTTCTAGTTTTATCTTGATAAGGTTTTCTTTTCCTTTTTGGTCCATTTGAAAGTGAATTCTTCTTTAGCATGAAAAGTCCTGCAAAGTTAAGAATGATTTTTTTAATAAAATTAATGTTCTTGAGGAAATATTACAAAGCCTTCTTATGATTTTGTAAGGTGAGAGAAAGCATAGTGGATATTCTTTTAGGATCAATCAAAATACCTTCTTTTGAAACAATATGACCCAAAAATTTTCCCTGTGGAACTGAAAAAATGTACTTCTTATGATTAAGAGACACCCTAAACTACTTGCATATTTTTTAAAAAATCTCAAGATGACTAATATGGTCTTTACTCTCCTTTGATAAAACCATGATATCATCTAAGTAGATGAGGATGAAATCATTTATGTATCCAAAATGCATTATCCATAGCTCTTTGAAATGTGGCACCTGCATTTGAAAAAATAAAGGGAATTTTATCATATGCATATGTTTCCCAGTTGGTTTTAAATACAGTCTTATGTTGATCCTCTTCTCTAACCCTGATTTGATTAAAACCTGAGTAGCCATCAAGCATAGAAAACCTTTCATCTCCTGCTACTATCTATAAAATTTGTTCCATAGAGGGCAAAGGATAATGATCCTTTAATGAGGCCATCTTTAAGTCCTTTAAATCCACAAAAAGTTTGATTTCTCCATTTTTTCTTCATAAAAGGGACTAAGTTAGCAGCCCAAGAGGAGTATTTGATGGGGAGTATAATTTTTTCCTAAATGAGTTTTGATAGCTCTTTTCTCATGAGGGGTTTTATTTTGGGATTGATAGACCTTTGTTTCTATATGATTGGATTGGCACTGGGATCAAGATTTATAGTGTGTTGAGTAATGTTGGGGTCAAAAAATTTAAGAATTTTATAACTCCATTAGAATAAATTATTAAGTCTATTACATAAGGATATGTAAGTTTATTTTTCATACTTATCACATACCTTTCCAAGTAGTAAATTTTTGTCTCGTGCAATGGTGATTGATTAATAGTCCTCTTATTTTTGTTATATTCGTTCTTTCTGCTTTGGATTCATCACGAGGGCTTAAGATTGCTTCAATATTAACTAAACCTTTAGGAAATTTCATGTCCTTAATGGAATGATCTAGTCACCATAACCATATTACAAATCAGATTACAATTTTGATTAGAACTCAACTTCATTTTGGATGAATTACACAATTTATTCATCACTATCACTTATTTTCTAGCTAAAATTATAATCTAAAATTGGTGGTCTCATAATCATTCTAACATGTTGATTATTTCCTTGGATTATATCTTCATTTGGTAAAAAGTACGATCTAATGGACGTCATTTGATCTATTTATTTTTTCATCTTCCTTGGCACCACTTACAAGTTAATATTTCCAAAAGTATAATAGGTCTCAAAATCGATGTCTATAATATTTGAAAATCTTATTCTTGGTTGCAAAAATTTCCCTAACTTGGCGAATAGCCAATTCAATATCCCCAAACACTTGCAAATCCTTTATTTTTCTTTTTTTCTGGAAGAAATCCATATATCAATGCCTCATATTTTGCCACATTGTTAAAACACGTGAACTATATCCTATGAGTAAAGAAGAATTTATTTTCCATTGGAGAGACAAAAAAACAACCACCTTGACTCTTTTTTAATTCTATAACCATCAAATAATATCTTCCATAGTCGAAAGCAGCATATCTTTGTTATGTAACATGAGGGTTATGACATCTTCTTCATGAATACAATTAGTGCCTAGGCTAGTCTCCACAACTATGTCATATGGATCAAACTCGTAATGTGCCTTGTCTCATTCATCGATAAGATGTCAAGTATTAAGTTAAGAGGATTAAGTTGGTGTTACGATATTGATTCATCCTCTTGATCTTCATATACCATATAATTGGATTGGAGAATTGTATGATCACAATACTCATCATGATCGAAGATATCTTGGCTCATGTTTGGTGATAAATTTTATATTGTATCTAGTTATTAGGAGCATATGGGACCAATCAGAAGACAAATATCCACCCACTTTGGTTGTAAAATCTCTTGGTAGACAAATGGAAAATAAAGGAGGTAATTCAATAACTGATATATCTTAGGTTATGGTCAAACTTGGACAAGCTTGGAGGGTTAACACAAGATATTTTATCACTCCTAAAATTTTGACACTTGAGCCATTTAGTTATAGGACACCTTTAGAAATTGGATTGTACTCGATGCCTAAAATATCATCAATTTTCTTGGGTATTAAAGAATTGTTGGCACCTGATTCAATCATAAAATTATGAACTAAGTGTTTTCCTATAATTGGAGACATGTATAAGGGTGGGGAATTCATAAAAAAAATTATTTGTTCCTCCTTTGGCATGCATATGTGGACCATAGAGTGTTTTTCTGCATAGTTGTTTCAGATTGGGGAAGCTTCTTTAAATCCTCTTATAGAAGATCTCTCTAATATGGGATAGATATGGAATCCCACATTATCACATTCATACTTGTCTTATTCATTTTCTCAAAAAAATTGAAGGGGGTAGCCGTAGATTTCTGAATCAAATGTGTGACATTATCTTTTCTACTTTTCTCCATTTGTGGAATCTCTTTAGTTAGTGGAGTTCCTTTGTCTCATTGAACCATAGTGCTTTCTGGGTTTTTATGGTCAATGTAATTTCCTCCACAAGTGATTAGTTTCTATATAAAGGAGCATTCCCACCTAATTTTATGGATTGCATGTATTTGAAATGGACACTTTGCAATGAAGTATATGGAGTGGTTGTTTTAACTTGTCTCATTTTTGACCTTGTATGATCAGCCCCATGAAGTTACAAATTTTTCAAGCTTTTAAAGCTTTGATAACCACATAAACGTCATCAAACCTAAAAATATGAATTTTGGTTCATGGGAGGCCACTTGGGGTTCCACACGAGTACTCACCATTTCCATTAGAGATTATTGTTAATTGAAGGAATTTTTCACCATGAGGGTTTATAATTTCATGCCATTTGTAAAAGTATTTTTATTATGTCGGCACTGACTATATGGAAAAAACAATTTGGCTTCCTATATAACATTATTTTGCCTTTGGGAGAAGTGTTCTTCTTGTTTTGGTGGTAAGAAGTGATTGTGTAGGACTAAATGTTTGATGAGGTAGATGTGTGTTTTGTCCTTATATTCTATCAATTTGATGATTTTTTCCATATCTCTTATTTGGATATTGAGTTTTATGTGACTAATTACCTTGGTTACAAAAATTTCTTGAATAATACCCTTAGTTGAAACTTAGGTAGCTTCTATAGGATTGATCTTGTGGCCTCTTCGGAGAGAGACGATTTCATTAGACAAGTACTTAAGTATGGTTTTAAAGTCATCATCATCATTTTTTTGGAAGAATAGGAAGTGGAGGCGGAAGATGAAGCATTTGGCTTGGGAATGGGAGCAAGAGAGGGATGGATGTTTTGAGGAAATTTAGGAAATAGGGTAATAGGAAATCTAGGTGTTATTTTACAGCTTCTATTAAACAATTGTCATCCCTAATGACTATTGGATATGCATCAAGTAAGTGGACATCGACCATATATTATATCATTACAGCTACTAAACATAATTCAAATCTCTTAAGAAATATAGGAAAGTACCTTGGCAGTTAGTTTTAAAATAAGCGTAATTCTCTCCGTGTTTTCTTAAATCTAAAGTTAAAATTTTCCATGAGTTCACTTTGGGAGCCCACTTGATGGTTGTTAGTTTTTCTAACAGGGATATTTTATCTACTTTTTCATAAAATTACTAGAAAAGGGATATTCCAATTTCATCCCATTTGTGAATAGACACGGGACTCAAACTTCTATACCATTGAAGTTTTTTTCCTTTTAGTGAAGAAGTGGGAAGCCTAACTACGACATCATCTTCAGTGTAACACCATGGATATGATATACAAGGTTGTAAAATTTTCACCAATGAAATATGGAATACTTTTTAGATCAAAAGCTGGTATATTATTTTGGGAATTTAGAGCCAAGGGATTCCTGCCATTAAAACTAATAAAGGGTATATTTCTTTGATGTGCTATGAAGGGAATATGCCTTAAATTTTTATGGAGAAATAAAGAGGTCTACTAGGATGAGGAAGGGAAAGAATTATGGTTTAATTTGATGTGAATGTCTATAATGATATTAACTTTCTTCCCTTACTTCTTCTTCTTGGTGAGAGTTGCAAATATGTAAAAGATCCACCTCTTGATTCGCACTAGCTTGTTTGTATCCTTCTCATGAAAGAATGGGATTGGACTATATGAAAATAGATATTTAGACTTAAGAGTCACTAGATGTGTAGAAAGGTGCCTCCAAATTATGGAATCTACTAAGATACACACTAATATTAGTAGAAATGGTGTAAATATCATCAAAATTTTCCCACCATGATTGCAAAAATTGTTTTCATTGAAATTCCCACCCCTCCTCAATCGGGATGTCAATATTTCCAATGAAAACATGAATGATATAAAAATTTTGAGGGGAAATAAATATCAAACCTCAAGTGATAGGATTGGTTACTCTTGCCTTAGTTCTCCACAAATTCTCTAACCAAATTCTACTCTAACCTATCTAATCCTAAACTAAGAAACTCTAAGGAGACAAGGTGAGAAAGAAAGAGAAATGAAATAAAATGGAGGTGATGCACAAAACTATAAAATAGATCAATCATAGCTCTAAAAGATACCGATGTGAACAAATAAATGAAAATTTAAGAGATGCACACATCTGGAAAGAAATAAAATGAGAAATAATGAAGGCGCGTAAGATGAAAAAGATGTTCACATTAAATGTGGAGAATTCAAAGAAATGAAATAACACTTTCATTAGTATCAAAACATAACCATTTATAAATACATAGCCGAGGAAATAAATTTCCATATATGAATTACAAATTCCGTGAGAAATATTTTTACAATATCATAAGTAGGATCTATAAATTCAATAGAAAAGAACCCATATAATGTGCCAAAGCATTTACATTTATAGAATTTTAGAAAGAGGAGAAGAGATTGATTGTATATAGTGATCAATTAGCTTGAGCACCATGCCACCACCAACGACCAATCGCATGTTAGGTATGTCTACCTAAAATTTCCCTAAAGAATACCATCATATCATCAATGTAGTAGGATGACGCCACTCAAAATTAAATTCGGGTAGATGGAGTGGTTGAGCATCGATTTAAAACATTTTTGTCTATCTTTTCGGACTTTCAATTTTTTTCTTAGTATGTAGCTACCTCGTTCCTTGAAAAAATTTCTCACATCTCATACCTTTTCAAATCTCTTGCACTTAGTTGTTTAATCCTCATATTATGCTTTGGAGGTCTTCTTCTTGACATCGTGACTTTTTCCACCTAGGATTATATTCCTTTTTTCTATGGATTTTTTTTTATTCCGCATTAAACATACCTTCTTTACACATTGTAGAAGTCCAAGGTTTTTACCTTACATATTTTTCGATTCTACATAATACTACATCTTTGAAGTTCATGGAATACTAAGTTATTTATTCTATAGCTTCCAACCTTAGCCATGTTCAAATTTTCTTGCATTTATTGTGTGGTGATCTCGCCACACTTTTATTTACATCATGGCTTATCTCGAGTGGAATAAATTCCTAGTTTCATGGAATTGACCAAATCCACATAATTTCATATTTTCCAAGTCTGTGTAATAATTTATGTTACATCCCCTGAAGCACTAATTATTTTCTAATTTTGTAGAAGACTAAAACTTCATTTACTTTGTTCCGTAGGTCTTAAAGTTGGAGCCACCTATTTTTGAAACTTTAGTGAGTTGTTCAAAATGACACATGGTCTTATTTTATGCAATAATAACTTCATCAACTTTATATCTAGTTATTTTCTCATATAAATATACATATGCATTTTTTTCCTTAACTTTAACACCATATGTTATGTCCCAAGTGATATTTATTTCCTCGGCGTCTTTGGCCCATAACTTCATCTCCTCATAATTAACCCCTTCAAGCAATCTGTGATTGTCAATTCATTTTAAATATGTTAAGGTTTAATGGTACATGCTTGATTCAAGAAACATTTATGATAACTTACTAGGCTTAAAGTCATTAAACATCCTATCCATAACCTGATTAAATTTTTCCTATAAATTTATCAAATTTCATAATCACATCTCCATTGCATACTTTTCATCATAATTCTTGCTTATGTAGTACCCAATTAAACTAATAATTCTATTTTCATCCACATCATCATCGTATTTCCTAAACAACTATGACCCTATATCCCTAAATATTTCCCTCCAAAATTTTATGATAATGTCATCCCGAGCCTTTCTTTAGGTTCATAAATCCTTTCATTGATCATCTATTTTTTACCCTATATTTTTGTTGAGTCCTATATATTTCATTTACATCAAGTGAATTTAATTCGTCACTTCCAAATTTAAATTTACCACCATAAATTGTTGCATCTAAATTTGCACCAATTGTATCTTTTTCATCATCTTGTCTAAAAAGGTTATGGCTAGAATCTGGTTATAGAGGAAAACTTGTGTTAGTAGTTGGAAAACATATTGTGAGGAAGTTTTATGACGTGTCATGTTCGATGGAGTTTTATGACCTAACATGAAGGGATTTTGATGATCTATTATGTTGAATGGAGTATGATGTCCTATCACAAAGGGAGTGTGATAACCTACCATTTTTAATGTTTTTTTATGTCTCCATGCCATGAAGGAGGATGATGGATTTTCATGTTGAATGGAGTTTTATGTCTTGTCATAAAGTGATGTTGATGGCATGCTATGTTGAGTGGAATTTGATATTCTATCATGAGGGGATACTGATGACATGCCATGTTGAGTGGATTTTGATGGCATGCCATATTGAATAGAGTTTAATGCCTTGTCACGAAGTGATTTTATGGCCTATCATGTTTAATACAGTTCAATTACCCACTATGATAGGAAATTGAAATAGAGTATGAGGTAGGTTATTCCCTAGTATGAAATTTTTACCTTTTTTAGTACTCTCACTAGAGGGAATAAGTGGTAGTATTATCTCTCAAAGGGGTTGAGTATAATTTATATCAATTGTATTTAAAGGTTTCCCTCTATTGGGTGTTTAGAATCACCGCCAACCACTATATTAGAGATATTTGATGTAAGTGTAGTTCTTTTTCTTGTAGTTGTAATGCAATTTTAATATTGTTTTGTGGAAATAATGGAAGATGAAAATTTTCATTTTCCTTTTTAAATTATCTTCTTCTTCATGAAGGAATCTATTATGCACGTTAGTTTTTAGAATTTTCAATTGTAGAATAACTCTAGAAAATAAATTAAAATCAATTATAAGTAAACTTTGATATACAAAATATGATGACACATTAACAATTGTAAGATACATTCATTTTGTTACATTACAAATGTAAAATTCATTTAGAGGATCCTTTTACAATAATAGAGGGAAATTTTTGCTTAAAACATACAAAAATCTATTATAACTTATAGAGACAACTTTCTATATATGGAAACTATGATCTACATGAAAAACTTCTATGTCAAAGAGGCTACTAAAGAAAATATGGGAGAAAAACTACAATAATACTATAAACCAATAAATTCACTCACACAACTTCTTTTGATAGTGATGGAGAAGATGAATACCGAGGTGGGGATAATTCTAGTCCATAGAGGCATCTTCTTCATGTTTCAGGAGTAAATATTATTAACAAAACCTCCCATTCCAAAAAATTAAACTATGTAAGACATGAAGAGAACATTTATCTCTTTTTTGGGCCATGGAATAAGGACATTTCTATCACTGTGGGAATTTCTTTCCATCTTTGATGGTAATCCAAAAGTTACATTCACATACATATATAAATAGCAATTTTTGAAACAAATTGAAATAACTATTTCCTTATCTGCCTCTGACAAACCAAATTTTGGATTACTCTTGTGAATGTTAACTTAGTTCTCCACCACATGTTTAGATTACTCTATCAAAAATGAAAATGCATCTATATTCTCTTTTATGATGATATAAAGTGAGTATGTAATCAATGACCAACAAACACTCATTATTTATTAGCCTACTTGTGACATCAATACATACGTATTTTCCTATCAATGAATCACATTAATGCATGTGTATTCAACTATCGTCTAACATTTATGCCCACATATGTATTTTTCTCTTGGCGAACATCCATTTTTACAAAGAGCATAAATCAATAGATATATATTTTTTACTAGCTAACATTTATGTCCACATATATATTTGTTTAGCGGTGAATGTTTTTTCTTTCCTTTCTTGTTAAGGATGACTGCATCAATTATATAATTCAACCAAAAAAATAAATATTATCATTATAATTTTTATAACATATTTTTGCAACATTTACTAACCAATATATAAGACATGCAAATAAATGAGGGGACCTTTCAATTCATTAAAGATCTCAAAGTGTAAATTTACCAATTAAAACAATAAGCTAGGTAACATGAAATTAAATTAAACTAATTATAAATATATTTATCATCAAATAAAAAATGAAAAATTTCATTTACCCATCATGTGTTCAATTTAATTTTGAGAGGAACTAATATCATGTAAGTATCGGGTTCGGTGATTTTATATAAAAATAATGAATTGGGTGATATATTCACAATCCCGATTTAAGTATATAATGATTGTTTTCCAAGTGGATATTATGATTTATTAAAATGATTTTTTAATATTAATATTTATGATTTCAAGGTAAAATTGTATAGGTTATGGTTGGTAAGATCAACCTTAATTTATCTCTTACCCAAAACTTTAAAATTTTCTAGGAGTTGGGGTTATTCAAGATGGGAAAAAGCTAAGCCAATTAAAAAATCATATGGAAAATAAATCCATATGAGAAAAGGAATTGACCAATAAACAAAAATCAATATTCCTAATTTGTGAACACAATAGGAGACGTGTTACTATTGTGTAGTTTGATATGTTGATTTTCATGAATTTTGACAAGATATTCAAGTGCTCTCAATATTGTAAGGAGTGTAGAACCACTAGTGGATTTTTAAGGGACTGGAAGTGATTGTTGAGATGAAATTGGTCGAGTGTCAAAAATAACACTGGAAGCTTCACAAAATGTTTTTATATGTGTGTGGAAGTGCTTAGATATTTAGGAGGATATTTGTTCTTAATTCACCATGTGACAAGAGACTAAGATCAAATGGTGGTAGTAGCGAATATTGACTCACAAAATGGGAAAATGAGAGAATCAAGAGTTCACCAAAATATTAGAAGAAAACCATGACATGGAATGTGAATGAATTGTATGTTAATTATGTAGTAGTGAGCATAGAATTACAATGAAATATAAATGAATTGGACAAAATTAGGGAAGAAAATCTATGTACATGTATTAGTTATTTCAATTTTTAAATATATATCTTTGTGTGTGTGTGTGTGTGTGTGTGTGTGTGTGTGTGTGTGTGTGTGTGTGTGTGTGTGTGTGTGTGTGTGTGTGTGTGTTTGTTTTGGATTTTTAAATATTTTAGTTATTTTAGTGTTTTCATTTACGTCGAGGATGATAGAGTGAATGTCGAGAGAATAGGGACGTGTTTCAAATATAGGTCGAATGAAGAGAGGAGGTATGTCCTAAGTGGGGAAAGTGTGTAAGTAAAGACAAATGAAATTCCTCTAATCTTATTATGCACGAGATAAATGATAGACGTGGTGTAGAGAATGAGGAAGATAATGATGTAGCTAACTAGATTGGGTATGGTGATTTTGGACAAGATTGAAGATATGAGGTTAAGTAGAAGGCAAAAAATGGTGGTGATTGGGGGACATGGCATTGGAGGTAGAGAGGAAGAGATCAGGAAAGTACCAAGAGAAGGTGATGTGATAGATTATCTAGTAGATGAGGAGTTGAGGATGTATCTTTAGTAGGAGATAAAGTTTGAGAAATCATTGTCTTTGGGGATAACGTTGGGTGGATGAGGAGTGGAGAAAAATTAATTTCCAATGGAAATGTTGTAGAAAATGATGCTATTTTTTGAGGAATGGGTAGGAACATAGGAGTAATACATGTAATATGATAATTCGTGAAGAAATATATTGCGAGATGGATGAGGATTTGTAATTAATACCAAATAATGTGAAATCGGGAGAGCAAGTGGAATTCACTTGTGAGTAAGATATGAAATAAATGTATTTGTGGAATAAAAATATCATGTGGGAGGAGAAGGAGGGGTAGGTAGATATGTAATGAATGGGAAAAACTATATTCACTTGAAATCCTTCGAGAGGGGAGATGTGACAAGGCTAAGAGTGATTTATCCCGATGAGGTGGGTCAATACATGGAGAATATGTTATAATGATGACAAGATCTTGATCAAGAAAATGAAGTGGCATAGTGATAATTATATCCATGGATGGAAGAGTTGAGATGAGAATATAGGGGTGAGAAAGTGTTGATGGGGGTGAAAATGATGGGATGGGAGGAAGCAAGAAGGGTGATTGAATAAGTGGTGATGGTAGACGTAAGATAAGTATGGAAGATGAATCTAAATTGTGAAAATAAATGAATGTATTGAGACATGATGAAAAGGTGGGAGTGAATCACATCATAGGAATAGGAATAATGGTATTTAGTGGAGCTATTGGATTAGTCTTAGAAGATGAAAAAGGAGGTTTGAAAGTGATGACACTTTAATTAGTTGCTTTTTGATGTTTTGAAGTTGGGGGCATGAATCATTAGGATGGTCATCAATCTAGTGGTAAGAATATTGGTCATAGGAGGTACACTACAAGGATCGTGGTGGAATGGGAGGAAGGTGAGAAATTATGCATCAAAAAAATATTGGAGGATACAAGAGATTGGTTCAATCAAAGGGGTGAATTTTCATGTGGAGTTTGTTGCTTCCCAATTTTACACCCCCTAGGACCTAGCATTTCTTTCAAATATTATGAAGGATTATATGATGACATACTATGTGATACATGTCATTTACGTGCTGGGAGGTGTCTGAAATTATCTTTAGAACTAAGCTCTTGGGATGATTAAGAGGCGCGTCTACAAAGGGGATGGCCTGATCCTGCTACTTTTGGTTCTACCTTAAACTAGGGTGAGAGGACCCATTGGGTAACCTGAATGGAGAGAGGATAATTTTCACTTAATTCCTCTTGATTTTTCAAATGGTGGGTCAATCTGAGCTAAGTATGGCCATGAATATAACATTCACTCGCAAGATTTATCACAAGAATATCATATATACTTAGTGCATCAGACACATGTTACTAGAGACAATAAATTTTAGTTGTTCTGACATCACTTTTGATGGGAATATAGGTGAGAAGAAGTATTTTCAATTATGCTTATAAATAGAACAACAGGGTGGTAAATGGATCTTTTTAGCTAGAGGTGTGATGGTGTCGGAAAATTAAAATAGGTTTTTTTTATAAAGGAGGGGGAGTAAATGATGGTTGATTTCTTGTAACAAAGCATCAACAACTACTATGACAAAGCATGTAATCCTGTAAAGTAAAGAACATTTGATTAAGTAGCAAAAATTTAAACAAAAATATTTTCATTCATTAATACTCAAGTTCAATAGCTGAAAATATTTTAAAGACAACCTTTAAAACGCTTAACATAAAATATTATGCAATATTTTTAAAGAAGTACTTATTTCTCATATCCTCATACACCAAAGATGTTGGTGTGTGAGATCATATATGTCCTCCACACATATGGAGGGTCATCTCACTTGGGTTAGGTTTAGAGTTAGGTTTAGGGTATCTTGTGTGTCATGCACTAGGGTTATTCAACACCCTATATGTATTCCTTAATTTGACATTTATGAGGATTCCAAGACACTCTGTTGTCTTTCTCTACATGTGCAAGCTTTGTTCTGTTATGCTAGTTCTTCAGTTGATTGATCAATTCTTCCTTGTGATTATGTTGGAGCTATTACGTTTCCTTCAAAGTACAAATTTATTGTGGTGCACAATTTTTGATATGATTCTTGCCAACTCTTTCATGGTATCAGAGATGAGATTGGGTAAATGTGCATTCATCATCTGAGTTGCGATTACTCTTGGTTTCATTATTCTTTACTCCTCGTGTAAGTTTTTTCGATCATTATATTTTTGAAATTTATTGCTAACATCTTAACAATATATTCTTAGAAATTTTTTGGTTTTATTGTGTTCTTCGTGCATGTGCAGATCTCCTTGAGCTATAAGGGATTTTGCATCTACATTTAGCTAGATGCAGCTAAATCTAAGTGAGATCGGCCAAAATAAAGTAGTTTCTAGTTTTTTTTTTAAATCATTAAACTGGAAATTATTTTTTATCTCTATTTTTCTAGTTTTTTCGTGTTTGAATGGTGTTGTTTTGCAGAACCAGGTCAAAAAAATTAGTTGAAGCCTTGGTGTTTTGGATTTCTTCTTTACCCCAAGCTCCTACTTGCGAGCTTTGAGTCGGCTGTCCGAGTGAGCTATGTCTTCCTATCTCGAGCTCCTACTTGCAAGCTCCAAGTTGACTGTCCCATACTAAGCCATGTTCTCTCTGCTCTAGTGTGCATCCCTTATCCCAAGCCAAGCCAAGTATTTCTCCTCGCCGTGTGCATCCCCTGCCCCATGCTCGATCCTACTCCATTGCTCTGGTTCTACTCCCACTCGCCCTGCTGAGACTCCTGCTCCGCCCTATTGTGTATGTGTGTGCTCTATCCTTCTTGGCCTCCAAATGGCTCTCCTCCACATGCTTTGACCGACGTGTCTCCCCCGCATTCGACTCAGGATTTTCCCAACTCGGGATCCCTACCCGTGATCCACATCGGGATCCTCGCCGATCCCTCCAACCACCAACCCCCGAGCCCCATCTGCTGAATCAGCCACCAACATCTCCATCCAACTCGGGATCCTCCCGTCGCATTCCCAACACTTCTTCCGAGCCACACAACTTGGGACCCTCCCGAGTTGGTAAGTTCCTTTTATACCAATAAATTATATTTGGTAAGTTTTTTTTAAAAAAACTTTAGGTGGGATTTTTTTAAGGAAAGTATTTAAAATAATTAATTAGGATTTAATTAAATCTTAATTAGTTTTTATTATTTGAAATTAATTAGATTTAATTTAATTAAATCTAGTTTAATTAATTTCAAGATTAACCTTCATTTACAACTAGTATTTATTTAAAATTGTCTCTTTAGTAACGTTTTCTTTATCATTTTTTTAACTCCAAATAGCTCTAAAATTAGTTAAACTGGACATTTCTAAATGATAAATTTTAGGCATTATTGTCAATTTTTTTACTAATCGTGTGCTTAAGTGTGCCCGACACTTTGAGAAATTTTTGTCTTTATTTGAGTTTTCGGCATTCTGAAGATCATCGGGACTCATCTTGAGTTAGTCAAAACATTGTATTTTTTTCCCTTATTATTGTTTGCAACTAGTGAGCACATATGCCATAGTTTGTAGCAAGGGGGTATTCTTCGTGACGTGAGATGATTTTTCTCACAACCAGGATTTGATTTCACCTCCTTCCTAGTTTTTAGCAATTGTGCTTGTGTACGGTGACACTATGCTACGCTTCCCAAAACATGATTGTGGTCTCCTCTCGTGCATATTATTACATTGATTGCAAGGTGAGTTACCAAGTATTTCCAGACACACGCTCGGATCCGATTGTATGCAACACACTAAACTATAAAGTTCTGAAAGCAGGGGGGTTATTATATTGTCCTAGGTGGTTGTGTTTCTTTTTCTGTATTCCTTCTCTCTCTTCTCACTATGGATGAACTTTCAATTCCTTTGCTTACGCCATTCAAATTTTTTGAATGGAGATCGAAAATAATTATGAACTAAGGGATAAAGGGTTATCCCACATCACTATGGGAAGCGAGACTAAACTAGATGATGGATCTAAAAAATATAAGTGGTTAAACTATAGTGATGAAGCTTTATGTCTTCTTTGCATGTTCGTTTCTCCCAACTTGCTCTTCCACATTGAGTTGTCTGAAACACCTAAATCTGCATGGAAAACATTAGATGAAATGTTTGGACAACAAGATGATATGAGAGCACATGAGATGGAAAAAAGCTACTAGGGTTAAATCCTATTGATTTTGAAAACTGTAAGCATTATTCTCTAAGTTTGTCCACACTAGATTGTTGTTAAAGGAATTTCAAGTAGAGAAGAAATATTCTCAACTGATCTTGTTGATTCTCTCTAAGTTAGGTCCTGAATATTCTATCTTTGTATCAACTTTTACGCTACAAAAGCTGCCTTGGGCAAGGATTGGAATATGCCCTCCTTTGACTATTTTTTTCCCAACTAATTTAAGAATAGGAAAAACTCATTCAAATGGGATCTCTCAAGTCCAAGTCACATGCCCTTGTAGTAATTACTAGTAATGAAAAGAAGACTGAAAAGAAGAAAGAGAAAAAGGATCAACCTAAGAAGGAAACAAAGACCAAAACTAAAATTGACACAAAAACTTCAACTTCTAAGCCTAGAGCACGAGAAAGACGGTATTTGTGTTCCTATTGCAAGAAGCCTGGTCATAAAGAGCATACGTGTATGAGAAAACAAATTGATCACCTTACTCATTTACTTAAGAAAAATCAAATAGGTGTTCCTGAGTCTATCAAACAAAATGCTCCGAAGGCCGATTCTTCTACTACAAAAGGTTCAAAATATGATAAAAAGAAAGGAAAGGGCCTTGTAGCCAAAGTTGCTCCTTCATCGACGTGGATTATAGATTTGGTGCCTCACACCACATGGCTTCTTCGCATGTTGATTTCACCAACATCGAGCCTTGTGGTACGTCCCAAATCACGATGGGTAATGACACGACAGTGTCAGTTTCCGGTAGTGGATCGTTAGAGATGGATGGGGGAACATTCAACCAAGTGTTGAGTGTTTCTGATCTCTCTACCAATCTCCTATCGGTTTACCGAATTACTCACCTTGGTGAAGGAATATGAGTGGAATTTGGTCCTAACTCAATGATTACTTGTGAGCTTAACGATGACACCATAGTGGCTGAGGGAAAGTCAGATCACCGTTCATGGTTATATACCTTTTCCCACTTTACTTTTGATTTTATGCCCACTACTTTTCTCACTCATTCAAATGAGGTTAGAAAACTATGGCATGAGTGATTCAAAAATCTAAATTATCACTACCTTAAATAATTGATCGAAAATAAAATGGTCAATAAGTTACCCCGCATCAAGTTTTCTAAGGGCCTTTGTGAGGGTTGTACCCTTGGAAAGCATCCTAAAAAGAAATTTGACAAAGGAAAATCCTGGAGAGCTACTCATCCTTTGGATATTGTTCACAGTGATATTTCTAGTCCATTTCCGTCTCCTTCATTTACTAGATCTCTTTATGTGTTGACCTTCATTGATGACTACTCATGATATACTTGGGTATATTTTCTTAAGCTTAAGTCTGAAGTGCTTGAACATTTTCAAGACTTTAAGGCTCTTTCTAAGAAATAGGTAGAATAGTCTATCAAGGTTCTTCAAACTGACAATGGAGGTGAATATGTAAATATTTGGTTCATGGATTTTTTTACTTCTGAAGGGATCTCCTTGCAGCATACATTTGCAGACATCCCTTCGTAGAATGGATTAGCAAAAAGAAATAAATGTACTCTTAAAGAGATGGACACTTATATGATTCACTCAAAGTCTCTTCCTCCGTAGTATTGGGCTGAAGTGGAAAATTGTGCTAATTACATTCAAAACCATGTTCCACATAAAGAAGTAAGAGGGATGCACCCTTTGAAGCCTAGTTTGGATGCAACCTTGATGTTGAGCACTTTCGAGTCTTTGGATCCAAGGCTATGGCTTGAATTCCCAAAAATAAATGCAAGGCATTAGAACCACAATCCAAACCTTGTATCTTTGTAGGGTATCTGATGGCATGAAGGGATATCAATTGTTTAATCCTACTTCTCATGAGCTTTGTATTGAGAGAAGTGTTAAGTTTGATGAGTCTTCTTTGACTTCTACTTCTATACCTATTAAGGTTCTTCATCTTACTAATTCAGATTTTGACTCATCAGATGATGATGTTGTTGAGCATGCTCCTCTTCTGATCCTCCCAACCATCAGACCCTTGAGTCTTCTAATTTTGATAGTAGTGATGATGAGGACTATGTCCCTTCTCACTCGAGTGACGAATCTTCCGACTCAGAGGCTGATCCTCCTTGTCCTCTTTGGGCTAGGAAACTCAGTAAAGTGATGGATATTTAGTTAGAGATACTTTGGATATGAGATGTACTCACTTAGATTTCATTGGACCCCACTCTTTCTTTACCTCTACCTCTAATCCATAGTCTTTTTGAGAGGCTTTTGGTATTCCTGAGTGGGATTCTACCATGGATGAGGAGTATTCCTCTCTCATGAAGAATGATACTTAGGATCTCACCCCTCTTCTGAAAGGAAGAAAAATCGTTCGATGTAAGTTGGTGTTTCGAACAAAGTATGGAGTAGATGGAGATGTCAAAAATTTTAAAGCATGATTAGTAGCTAAGGGTTTCTCCCAGATAGCTGGGGTTGATTATACTGAAACCTTTTCTCCGGTTGCAAAGATGACTTCTATTCAACTGACCCTAGCCATTTCCACAAAGCAAATAGATGGAAAGTCCATCAAATGGACGTTAAGAGTGCCTTCCTTCATGGTGACCTATAAGAAGAGATCTACATGGAACAATCTCTAGATTATATCCATGATCCCTCCCTCGTTTGTAAGTTAAAGAAGTCTCTTTATGGCCTTAAACAAGCCCCTCGGGCTTGGTATGCCAAGATGGACTCCTTTTTACTTACATCAGGGTTTACTAGGTGTCACTCTGATCCAAATGTTTATATTCTATAGAAATATGACTCCAAAATCATTTGTGTTCTCTATGTTGATGACTTCTTAATCACTGGCAGCTCTTCTTCTATCATTGATTCTGTGAAGACCGCCTTGGTCATGAGTTTTCCATGGTGACTTAGGTTTGCTTCATTACTTTCTTGGAATCAAAATTTCACAATCTATCTCAGGAATTTTTATTTTACAACCTAAGTATGCTCTTGACTTGTTTGCTCATTTTCAAATGTCGATTACAAGCCTTCTCCTACTCCTTTTCTTTTTGGGGTTAAGTTGGTTTCTAATTGCTCTACTCCCTTAGTTGATGGTACCCTTTATCAATAGTTAGTGGGGAGATTGATTTACTTGACTCACACTTGACCATATTTATTGTATGTTTTTGGTATCGTGTCTAGATTCATGCAAGAGCCACATGAGCTACATTAGAAAGTAGCTAAATGGATCCTTCATTATGTTCATGGCACCTCTACTAATGGCATTCACTATCAGGGAGGGGTGGATATTGACTTGATTGGGATCAAAGATTCGATTGGGCAGTGACTTAGATCACTGGAAATCTACCTCTGGCTATAGTTTCTTTCTTGGTTCAGGTCTTATAAGTTGGTCTAGCAAGAAGAAGAATGAACTTGCAATATCTTCTATAGAGGAAAAATAAAGAGGAGAAGTTAATGCTGCCACAGAAGCTATTTGGCTACGGGGTATTCGACAGCGAGTTTGGCATCCACTTTGGTGGCCCACCATTATCTATTGTGATAACATGAGCACTATCTCAATTTGTAGAAATCAAAGTACAAAATCAGTGGACAAAGCACATTGATATCCATATGCACTTCATACGAGATCTTATTCATGATGGTATCATTAACATTCAATACATTCGGATATGGTGATCAGATTACATATATAATCACCAAGCCCTTCACTGAGGTGAAGTTTCTTCACTTATGGTCTCTTCTTGGGGTGAGGTCTTATACAGCTTCTCATATGTTTCAAGATATATAGTCCTCTTCTTCTTCTTCTTCTTCTAGGAATATGTAATTCGTACATGGGTACCTTATCAGGCCTTTAGTTGTTGGGACCCATTGACACATCTTTCTTAGTTGTTTAGGAGTGTTTTATTTTTTCTATCTGACTCATCATATCCACTACTCTAGCTTCGATGAAGGGGGTTGTTAGTGTGTTAGATCCTATATGTCCTCCACACATATGAAGGGTCATCTCACTTGGGTTAGGTTTAGGGTTTCTTATGTGTCATGCACTAGGGTTACTCAGACCCTATATGTATCCCTTTATTTGACATTTATGAAGATGCCAAGACACTTTGTTGTCTTTCTCTACATGTGCAAGCTTTGTTTTGTTGTGTAAGTTCTTCATTTGATTGATCGATTCTTCCTTGTGATTACATTAGAGCTATTATGTTTCCTACAGAGTGTAACTTTATCGTGGTGCATATTTTTCGATACGATTCTCACCAACTTTTTCATGGTATCAAAGCTGAGATCAGGTAAACATGTATTCTTCATATAAGTTGTGATTACTCTTGGTTTCTTTATTCTTTACTCCTCATGCAAGTTTATTTTTATCATTATATTTTTGAAATTTATTGTTAACGTCTTTGCAAGTTGTTCTTGGAAAGTTTTCGGTTTTTGTGCTCTTCGTGCATGTGCAGAGCTCCTTAGGTGCATTTTAGATGCAATATTAGGTGATGATAGTAATTCTTAGTGTTTGGTCCTTTATTTTGAACACATAACTATGTATTTATTTGATTCCCTTGTTTGAGTTTCATAATTGACAACTGTAAGGTTGGCCCATAAGTGAAAAATATGACTGAAATATAAACGAGGCCCAAAAAAAGTGAGTAATGTGAAAAAGGTTCAGGGGCATTAAGAGGGGACACAAGCACTAAGCGCTTAGGTTCTATATGGGAAATGGTGTCTAGAGTCATAAAAGATAAATTAGTAAAATCTTGACTGGGCTATAGGGTATGTAAGACCAAATAGAAAACAAGAAACACATAAAAGAGGCCAAAGACAGTTGCAATTACTATTTTTCTTACTTAGGAATCATATAAATGCTAATATGTGTTTAGGACCTAGAAATGTACCCAAGTGCATGATTTTTTGTCTATATTTTCCCCCACTTTATTATTTTGAGTGAATACTCGATAACATAGAGTAGATAAGAGGTGTGATCCTTACGATCATGTAGAGTGTGTGGTGAATAGCGTTCCAGGGTGGACAAGTGAAATGTGGAGACTAGGAAGAGAAAGTGACCCTAGGGGTGAAGTGTATGAGTTGTTTGTACCTATTGTTGTGTTTTTGTAAGTTAATTTTTGTTTCATATTAAGGATGGACCTACAAAAGAAGAGAGAAAGAGTAGTTAAAATTGTGTATATGAAAAATTTGCATAATTATGTCAAATTATGTAAAAGTGTGTAAAAAGGAAAGTGTGCACTTAATTGAGAAGATTGTAAAAGGATAGAAAAAAATTGTGAAACTTTTGTGTAGAGTGATGGTTTTGGGTGATATCACGCCAAGAATGATATTTTTGGGTGATCTCATGCCAAGTGTGATTTTTTTTGGCGATCACACGCCAATGATGATTTTTTTGGGCGATCTCATGCCAAATAGAAAGTGTTGGGGAGAGAGTTCTAGTATTACTCTCCATCCATGCCTCTTCCTAATAAGAACCACTGTAGATGGTACATCCTTGATTTCTTATTACTATCTTGAATTAGTTCCAATTGTACTGATTGTTTTGATTAAAGGATATTATAGGAGATTTCATGCACTTTGTATTACGAGGCTAGCCCACGATCTTTTTGTAAAACTACTACGAAGGATTATGTGAATGTGTTGATTTAATAAGATGATTGTGAGTTCCCCTAGGAGATTAATGTCCAGGCACTTCTATCGATAATGGGTGTTGGTGTCTATGTTATGATTCTAACCCAAATCTGATTATGAGCCAATGTTTTAACTATAACCTATGCCAATTTTGTGTAGTATTGTGTTGTGTTGTAGCACTAAGCTTCTACATGGGGTGATTGTTTCACCAATATATGCATCCCCTCATTTTGGGTTCATGCAACATTAGTAGGAGTGTCTGACCAAAAAGAGAGGAATTAATGTTAATCTAAATCGATACCTCCGGGGGTAGGATATGTGCATGGTAGAAATCAAGGCACATACACACCCACATGAGGCATAACTTGATTAGGAGGAAAAGATCTATTCTTATCCATTAGGGTTTTAGTGGATCCTATGGAAAGGATTTATAAGCTACGGGTACACCAAAATGATTCAATAAAATTTGAAATATTTTATAAAAAAATTAAAAGTACTAATTTCTACAATGATATGCAATGAAAAACAGATGCTACGTAATTTAATTTGATTTAATTATGAAATAAAATGGAAGAGATAAGGAACTTACCTTGATTTCTCTTATATCAAAGTGTGTCTGGAATGGGAGAGCTGATGGAACAAAAACTCAGACTATCATAATCCCACTCAAAAAAATGTAGAGGTGTTAGAGATCTTTGGGACATGGCTTCTGGGTAGGGGTAGGGTTTTGAGGGTGCCCTAGACCTTTGGTGGGAATCGTAGTCTATGGAAAAGGTCGGAATATGGTTCGCCACCATTGCTAAGGTTTTGCACTTTTTGAAAATGATTTCTTATATATCGTACTTTGATTGTTGGAGTACTGTAAATCTCCAATATAAAAACATCCTACAAAACCCTAAAAAGACATCAAATCCTAAAAATAAAGATGAAAAATGAGGGGTCAGACTATCCTCAATTGTCAAACGAGTGAACTTATGACTGAGCATTGCACTACATCTCAAACCCAATGTATTTCTATGTGATTGTGTGTGTAATAGTGCTCCTAGGTTTCCCTCACATAGATGATGCCAAGATAGCGAGCGAAAAAGAGCTAGATAGAATAAAAATGTGTGGATGGAAAAATGTACTTCCCCTTCCTATGTATTGTGTATGTAGAGTAATAAGCCCAAAATTTAGTACCTTTGATATGTAGATAAATATCCCTTAATAGAAATTTCCTCCCATTATAATAGTATATATGTTGTGTTTATATAGGGGTCTCTTTCTTGAATTTCAATAATAATGACCCGACATGCTAACTAGTACCTCAAGATGTGAGTGGGAACACTAAAAACACGATGTCAAATGTCAAAAATAAGTTAAAAATAAAGAGGACACGGGCACCCAAGATGGATAGGAGCACGTGAGCACTAGTGTTTTGTTCGAGGAACTAGTGTCTAGAGACAACTGACAACAAATGTGTGAATACTGAGAGACAATGATCATTATGACCTTACTAAAACTAGGTGTATGAGTGAGACGTGTAAAATATAAAAGAAATAGAAACCAATAACACAAGCGGATGGACTAGGAAGTGTGTCATTAGTGAATAATTTTCTTACTCAAGATCCATATATAAAACAACATACTTAGCGGTATAGTAAATAGTAGTAAGTGTGTGATTTTTTGTCTACATTTTCCCCCTTTGTGATATTTTAATAAAATTAAATTAGTGTAAAGGAAGTAAGGAATATACCTAAAAGAATTGCAGAAGAATCCCTATTGCACAAGTATGCGTAGAATACGAACATATAGTGTGGAAAACCACATATGGGCATGTCAATCCATGTGGTGTAAAGAAATATGATGAACCATTATGAGAAGTGATAAGCAAGATTTATTATTTCAATTTTAAGTGATTTGAGATTTTTATTTTATTGTTGATGGAGATTTTTGGGGTAGGAAGTGATGAGTTCCCAACCTGTTTGTGTGTGTGAAAAACCAAGTATTTTGGCATCCTGTGTTTCAAGGAAGAGTGTCGGGATAAAGGTCTAGTTTTACCCTCCAACTTTAACAACATACCGAAAAGGTCTAGTTCTTGTAGATGGACAAAGACAATTTTTGTTTATTTCAATACATTTTGATTCATTTCAAACAAGTGAGAATAACCCATATCCGAGTATTATAGGAAAGGAAATGACATCTCATTTCCCCCACTCCAAGGTGTCGTGATATGTATGAGATGGCTTCAATGTTAGGTCATCTCGGAAGGGGTATAAAATATAAAGGTAACTTCCCATGTTAGGTCATCCAAGAAAGTGGTAATATAACTCCGAAGTTAGGTCATCTAGGAGGAAAAATATTCTTTGTTTGTTTGGATTGATTGATATGATTCTAATAGTAGAAGACTTTTGTTTTAGATTTGAATGTGCTTGATTGATTACTCATGGAGATATTTTATGTTTGTTTCCCTAGATTAGATCATTAGGGGAATTGTTAGAAAGTGGTGTGAAATGTTGCATGATGTATGAGAAAACTTTCGATAATAACGAATCATAAATGTAGAATTATCATGTAATAATGTGAGGGGAATTATAAGATGACCCTAATTATATGCCCCCCTTTCGGTGAAATGGAGCGTGATGATGAGAATGAATTTTGATCTAAAAGTAAATGTGTGATGATGTAATTGTGATCAAAGTGCAATATAGTAGATGTTGTAAAATTATGTGTATATTGATTTAGAGATGTGTCAAGTAGGAATATAGTGTTTGTGGAATGTTTACGATATAATAGTAAGCATAATTCTGAATGGAATGATGCAAATGAGATAATAATTGGAGTAGTGATGCTCAAGATATGATTGAAATCGTGTGAGGTGTATTAGTTAAGAGAATGAGTGTAAATAGTGACTATAGCGAGGTAGGAAATTGAGAGTTACTATAAATAGTAATATGAAAAAGTGAATAGGAATTTCATTTGAATATTACATAGGTGTGATTTTGAGCTCTAATTGTGTAAATATGTCACAAGTGAGAGCAACGTGATTGATTCAATTTGAGATGGTGGTAGTAATTGTGACGTCACATATGATGAGATGAGTGGTAAGTGTGATTTTTTTTAAAAATTGTGTCTAAATTAGTTATTTTGCACGATTTTTGTAAAAAATTTGGCTATGATTTTTAGACGTTGCGACTGGGCAAAAAGGTGAAGACATTAACAACCTTTGAGATGCCAACACCAAGATATGGGTGTTAGTGACCTACTCTGGGTGCCGTGTCCTGCTCCTAGGAGCTGGTGACCAAGAAGGCCTATTTTTAGCTTAAAATGTTGGTAATGTTAAAAATTGATGGTTTTGTTAGGTTTTTTCATGTATACAAGGTATTGATGACGTGTTTATTGTTGGTTTGTGTTTTGTAAAGAGATATTCATTCTTTGAAGTTTTGTGGTGGTTGTCACTTGAGCACATTATTAGGATTGGGATTTTTAGATGATGAGTGGGATGTACTAGACCATGTCTCTGCCTATGGTACATAGCGAGGATATGGAATGTGCCCCATAGTATGCCGATGATTTCTTATGTGTGAGAGGTGGTGTGTAGATACTTACACATTTTGGTTTCATACTAGAGAGATGAACATGACTTTGGAGGATGTATATCACATATTATGATTTCCTATTGTTTTTTAGAGGGTTCACGTGATGGTTGTAGATGATGCATAGATACGAGATGAGAGACACTAGATGGTACTTTACGGGACCTGATTTTACACCGAGGTCCATATCAATCTGGGTGATATACTAAGGTCAGGGGTTCCGCGATTATGGAAGTTTATTGCTATTGTGATTACTTCCTTAGTTATAGTAGAGGGTGGTAGTGTATGCATCTTATATAAGATGCATGATATTTTATGTCGTATAGAGGAGAATGGGATGAGATATGTTTGGGAATGATGTGTATTATCCCATTTATACATGGATCTATACAAGTTCACATAGGAGGAACATGGGGGTGGACTAAGGGCCACCACTTTGTTACATGTGTGGGATTACAATAATATTATGATACTGAGTCCATTTGGTGGGCCTCGTGCGGAGTGGGCAAGGCCAAATATATTTTTTACAAGATGGGTAGGTGTGCGGATTATGAGGATGGATATTGATACATACAGATCAATGTTGGATCCGATGGGGCCAGGGGCCATTATTTTTATAACATCTTTAGAAAATTGATAGATTTCTCCTCCTTACACTACAAGCATTGATATGTGATTTTTCCTAAGAAGGTGTATTCTTTTTTGATTATTGGGAATCATGCTTGCAAAGGGATAAATTATTGTTGTTCATGGATTCATTTTTCTATGTTGTTGTTGCTTGGAAGTAAAATTATTCTTCCTTGGGCTTTGTAAAAGTTGTGAACTAGAATTTCTATTTGCATACTTATTTTTAATAATAGAAAAACCTTGGATCAATTCCATTGATCCAAGGTATGCTTCAGTTTCTTACCTATTCAGTTTGTTAAGTCGACATTCTAGAATGGAAGGTATTAAGAGGAATAAGCCTTTGTAAGTTTACAATTTTTCAGACCCTTCTTTTGAGGTCCTTGTTTTACATTTTTTGTGAAATATGAAATTGGATCTTCTAGTCAATTTCTTATGACCTGGTTGGTGTAAGAAGGAAAAAAAGACTTACTTCAGGACTATTAAGGTAAAACCTTAGTCCTATCTTTGTTAGGATCTATCCTAACTAGATTCTAACCTAAGGTAAACTAGACCTACCTTAGATCTATTTCTAACTATGCATGTTGCATCCTAATCTAGGTTGTATGTTTTACAAGTGAGGGATTTGGAAATAACCTAAGGTAATGAGAGGTCAATCCTAACCTATTACCTAATACTAAACTACTATGGGGTATGGCTTATCCTATGATGGAAAACTTACCTAAGGAAATGTTTAATGACCTAAGGTAAATAACTTTTAACTAGCCTAAGGTCAGATCCTAAACTAATGTTTATCTAACCTAAACTAATGTAAGGTGAAAGGGGACCTAAGGGGTCGCATGGAAAATGGGAGGTGGTGGCGATGGTTTCAATGGCATTAAAGAGATTTTATTTTTGAATTTATGGGACATGGTACTGCCAGTTATGGTGGAGGCATGAAGTTTGATGGAATGTCCAGCTAGCATTGTCACTAAAGATGGAGATGCATGCTTTAGTTAAGTTTGAGTTCACCAATTTTAGATGGAAATGGCATGGAGATTTAGGTAGGAAAGTGGAATTCAATGGCATTAATGATCATTGGTTTTGGCAAGCAAACCACCTTGGAAACCATGCAAGCGGAATTCTTGGAGGTTGTTTGGTCTTTCATTCATTTTGATTTTTCTCTACATGGGGATATCTGGTTCTTTGAACCAGCAAGTTCAGTTTTGTAATCTATTTCTATTTTTGGCTCCTTTGGACTATTTTCGATCCAATGGAGGTATAAGAGGCATATGAGAAAGAAGTTTTGGGTTGTTGAATTTGTTTGGAGAAGGAGTTGTGGAGGCTCACTAGAAAACTTCTTCGAATCAACAAGCACTATCAAGCATGATAGGCTCTACCCATTAAGTTGTTCTGATTTTCTCTAATCATCTTCATTAAAACAACTTTGCTCTTGTGATCAATGGGTTTTTACTTTTTAAATAATGCCTTGATTTCTTGCTTGAAACATCTCTGTATTTTTCTGATAATGAGTCTTGTTAGACAATATGGATTATGGGTCGTTTCCTGTTTAAGTTAATAGGGAATCATACCTTGATATTTGGTTGAGTTTGAATAATGTTGAACATATTTGAATCTTGCTTGTCTGCTAAAAAGGGTTTATGGAAATATATGTTGTTGCTTTAAGTCTTGGAACTGGGTTTGTCTATTATGGTTGTTAGAAGGTAAGAAAAGTGTCCTTCTCTGTCACATCTTTGATTGGTTGAAGTATTGTTACTTCTATTGGAACTGTATATATATGGATGTTTGGTTCAATGTTTGTGAGTTTGAACTTGTATGGAAACCGTAATGAGTAAGTAACTTCTTCTTAGAACTTTACTGAAGAAACTTTCACTGCTTCGAACTCTGTACTTCGATGAAAGCTGAGTTGATAATGGGTGTTTGGATTTTTGTATTTGTGGATTCAAACTCGTGTGGAAACAAGAATGAATGATTTAATTGTTCTCTCACCCTTTCAGTTAAAAATTAGTTTCTCAAATCTTGTTCCTTTTATGGAAACTATGTGGTAATGGTTACTTGGATACTAAGATTTGAATTCATCTTGTTTGAATATAACAACAAACGAGTTCTTCCTTTTTGAACTTTATATATTTTAGGGTTTTTCTTTAAATCTATGGAAGACTGAACTAAAGGTTGGATAGATGAAGTCCTATTTTGTTTAAGGATATTTCGAGAGTTGGTTTTTTCTGAGTTGATATTTGAATTTATTCATGTAGCTCTGGTTGAGCTTGCTAGATGTCGATCTTACTGTCTTCTTCACTTTTGAGTTAGATGTTGATCGATTAAACTTATCGTTCTTGATCTGGGTAAACCTTAAGTAACTTATTAGAGTAAACTTGTTAAAATATTACGGTTGTAGTTACGAGAAGATTTAATGAATGTATATGCAGATTTTTGGTTGACATTTTGTGATCTGGAACTAACCAATCAGTTCAAGTATGAAGGGTTTTCTAGATACTTCAGTTCTATGATCTTTGAGTATGTTGAAGGATTAGAATGTCTTGTTGACTTAGTAGATGCGTACAGTTGAGCCTATCCATAGAAATATAATGGAAGGAATTCTAATCATCTCTGTAGTTGATTTGTGCACTGTAGCTAAGTCATGTCATTCTTTGTGTTGCATCTTCTTTGAAATCAAATTAGGATGGATCTTTCTCTATCCATTCAAAATATGTTTTCTCTCACCTCTGTGAGGATGTGAGAGTGAGTCTTTCTTACTGATTATTGCACTATCATCTAGAAGGAATGAGTAGTCTATGGCTTCTTGAATGATACTTTAATGATTTGGAATGACTGTTGAAGGCTGTTATTTTTCCTGTAGATGTTTAACAATTCTTGTTATTTCATCTCCTTCTTGATATGGATAATGTTCTACTGATACTATAATTGTGTAATGATGGGGAGCCTTATTTTGAGAACTGATTTGAATACTTCAATCATATACTCGGTTTAGTATCCTCTAGTGCATGATTTCTATTTTTAAAAGAGTTAAAGGATGTTGTGATTGGGTCTGTACCAGTCCTTTTATGACCTTATTTACTTGGGATAGAATGTTGGAATCCTCATCTAAACATGATTGATTGACTCCTTGCTCTTCTATTCTCTGAGGTAAATTTTTCATCACTGTCTCTTTTGGAAACTATTGAGATTATGTGTTGCATTCTCCTTTCTGAGTTGTGAATTGATATTTGGCTTAACCGAATTGGGAGGGAAGTTCTAACTTGTTTTCTCCCAGTTCATCCTTCCCTCTTCTGTATAAATCTTGTTATAAATTTACATAGGTTCAGTTTCATTACTTTCATGAATGCATTTGAGTAGTCGTTGATACTTCTTACTTATTCACTTGACTTGTATTAAAGGAATCAATATTTGTAATAGTTGATTTATGTGAAATGCTATTTGTTGAGTGAATACTTTCCTAATTCTAATGTGTGGCCTAACTGGAGAACTTAGGCTATATCTTGGACTTTAAATTAGGATGTAGCATCTAAAATAGGAATTTCTTATTTTATGTTGTAGATGATTCATCCTAAAGCCTTTCATGAAGCTGGAATTAGCTTGGTTGTAGATGCCTTTTTATGAAATTTAGTAATATTGAGTTTGACAGTACTTGTTTCTTAGAGTAACTCTATTTTGGAAAAATAATGGAGTTAGTTTATGTATTTCTAATTCAGATTGAATTATATAGGAAATAATTAGTAAGTACCTTTATTAAAAGGAGATAAGTAATTTGGTTGAAACATTACTTATATGATATAATGTTGTAGGGTGCAGATTATATCATGATCTTTTCTTAATGTTAATTTAGATTGTTTAATTGTTCTTATTTTATGGTTGTTATTACTTATGATTTATTTATTTTCTTGGCCTTATTGTTTCATAAAAGCGAGTTGGTTTTATGAAATAGTTAGTTGAAAGCACATCGTTTTAATGTTTAGTGCTTATCATGCTCAGTTCAATGAACTGACCCATGCTAGCAATTTTTGTAGATGGACTTTGTAAGTGATAAAGGAAGGCAATAACTTATATGATGTATTGGTTTCTTAAAGTTTGGATCTTTTATAGAGAAATCTGATTCATTATTGAAATGTATTGAAAGAAGAAAAGTTGTATTCTTTAATGATCTTGATGTTGTTTGACATGGAATATGTCTGAAATGTATGGTCTTGTAAAATATGTATTTTACCATGATGAATTGAAGAAGATTGAGAGTTACTTATACTTGATATGTCATTTTCCTGGTGAATTATATGAAGGAAATTGGTAATCTTATTTACATTGTTATCATTCTTATCTGAATGGATCCTTATTTTTGTAACTAAATAGGTTGGATGTATGGGAATTAGTTACAATATCCCTTATTTGAATGCAACTTATTAAGTTGGCATGCATCGATGTTATTTTATCTAATCATGCATGGTTTATTGAAAATATGATAATAGAAGTATAACTTAACTACCATGACTCATGTAATGGAAAAGGTTATAATGAACCCTATCACTTAACTAGAAAAAGGAAGGTTCACTCCCTCTGGAGTAATACCTTGATAGGTTTCAAAACAAATGTTTGGTATATGAGATCATTAATCAATTAGACTTCATCTCTATGAAGTCTACTATAATGGAACCTGTTTTGGATCTTAAACAGGCTATGAATGGTTGAGTTATATTAAGTAAATCTTATGATGGATGTTGTTTATGTTTTCGATTAACTGCACGTTAAGCAAAAAGTTAATGAACATAAAAGTAATCATAAGTTTATGAAGTTCCATATTACATTAACAACTCAATTAAGGATGAAAAACTTAAGGGTTGTTTGGAAGTAGGGTTCAGCAGGTTGCTGTAATTTGAATCTTAATTAAGAAATAAATGAGTGTAAATGACCTCTTCTTGAGGTGTGTACATCAAGATGGGTAGTTTTGTCAGATGTTGGCACACGCCAACTATAGGACTGTACCTTTATGAAGACTAGGGTCTTCACAGGATACAATGTTGTAGTTGACATGTTGCAACACCCCTCAACATTGGTTCATCTAGATCTACTCAAATCTAGACTTGAACTTAGTTTCTCTCTAGGTCAAATTAGGGATATGATTTTACATAGGAAGTGACTCATAATGACTTAGGGTAACTAGGCACACCAAATGAACTTAGGTCGATTGAGTATGTCTATATACCCTAGGACATCGTGAGTGGTTCCCTATACCAAATTATATCACTAACTTGGGTTAGGGTCAAACCTTGAACAAGTGAACTAACTAACAGGAGTCAGTGAAGACCATTCTAGATAACAGATGAGTGGGGTGAAGGATGTATTCTATTAGATGAGTATGTCGTCTAGGAATAGTAACATGAATAGTATGTTGGAAATATTTGGCCAAAGTATCGCAAGTTGCTAGTTGCATTGTCCTATGTCACCTAGTTTAAGAAATGGGATTTCAGATGAATATTGGTAACAAATATTCAGATAGGTTTCTTATATAGAACACTCAATACCCAGAACAGGGTAATAGAACCAAGTATACTTAGTATACACTTAGTATTCAATACCTTAAGTTAACATGAGAGATCGGTTAGAAACCGAGTCATGAAATGAGAGATCGGTAGTTCACCGAGTCATTTACAGTTGCATATGGTTATCTATTATGAGATTGATTGGCATGGAATGTGTGTTCTAAATTACGATTATTTAGAACAGAGAACATTATGTATAAAAAAAATTCTCTTGTTTCTAAAGTCTTAAAATGGTAATTTTACAATTTAGAGGCCATATCGAAACTATGAAGGATGGCGAGAGGATGTAGTAGATATTTAATGTATATGCCATACTATGTTGTTAGAGGACATGTTTTATGGGGTGGTGGAGATATTTCAGGGAGAGCGTGTATCACGACATTTTGGCATGGCCCAAGATGTGCCCCTAAATCTTTATATATGGGTGAGAGCCACGAGGGCACTAAGGAGGTATGGAGTGAGGCCGGGGCCCACAGGGGGCACGATTAGTACCCCTTGGCCCATAGGATTCCAACGCAGCCATAATGCCAATACAATTTGATGATGTGGGGTGTAAAAAGTCATATAGTGCATGGTGGGAAGTGCACTGATGGGTGATACTATATCCCGGTTGTCAATGTGGGGAGTACCACTAGTAGGAGGAGTAGAGTGACTAGAACCTAACCCCGGTGGTTATAATGTGGTGGCATCAAGAGCAAAGCGTGAGTATATGTGTATTGATAGTTGTGGATTGTTACTAATTTATTTAATTATATCATATATTTTGTGTGAACTAATGTGATGTTTTAGATGGTGTAGGGGATGCTTATTGGTTATTGATTGTATATACTTTGATCCACACTTTAACATGAAATATTCCCATTGATGTGCTCACTGGAGCTGGCATACTAGAGTGATTAGATGTCATTGTGAGAAATCATGCTCATCTGTTTGAGTCAATGGAGATAGAAGAAACTACTTGTACCATTTTATTGAATGAGTGAGATGAGGCATGAGAGGGGACACAATGATATAGGGAGGTTGAAGGTGGAGGTCCCCTAGTATAGGATGTATTTGCAAGGTTCTTGGAGATACATGGTCATTTTTTGGAGTATTTGATTGAGATGACTTTATTACGGAGGCATGTAGAGAGGTATAATGGAAGCAGAGTAGATTAAGTGGTGAAGCATCTAGTTCTAGAGCTCCCATAATTATAGATAGTGATAAAAATGATGAGATATGATGTATATGTATTTAGGGGCTTTCCCCCTAGCAATTGTACTATGTGACCATGATATTTTGATGATATATATAAATGGATGATTTTCATAATTATATTACATTGATGTTTTATAGTTATATGTTATGTGTTGAGAATTATTTGTATGTGTTGATTTGATTTGGATTACATAGTTTTTAATGTTAACTAATGGATAATGATATTTGGTCACAAATAGATAAGTGATTATATAATGTATGGGATAATAGATAATGTATGAAATATATGTTAGGAATTAGTATTTACATTGGGTAAATTAATTGAGTTGTAATAACAACTCATATTACGATTTGTTTATGATATTATTTTTTAGAGTGTGTATTGTTACGTGAGTAACAATAACACTAATCTAGGAGTATGTTGAGAGTTGTATTAACAACTCGTCAATAATAGATAGAGAAGTTATAGGAGGTTTCCCGGATAATAGGAAAATGTACTCCTATATATATTTGTAATATCCGGATGATTGATTAATGCAAAGTGTGGTTTTAATATATGTATAGATAAGAATATTATAGTATATTTGTGTTGAACTCCATTAATTAACTAAACCTCGTGTTAAAGCTATTGTAATTCCTATCAATATATATAGTTTGATTGTTCCATGTGATAGATAAATGATGAAAAATGTGTATTGTAGAAATGTGATGGATGGTAATGTATGTATAAAAAGAATTATGTAAAAGAGTATATGAGCAATATGATTATAATAATGTACGTGAGCACATGTAAGTATGATGAAGAGAGGGGGGAGGATAATTATGCCCCCTAGTGTGTGAATGATGAGGTTCATTTATATAAGGCCCCTCAGTAGTCAAGAATGAACCATAAAGAAAGAGTACATCATTAGGAAGTGACTCGATAGTGCACGCTAGATAGATAGATCATTGGATCATGTAGCACAAAGGAGTGTGGTTCTTATTGTAACATATCCCTCAATAGTCATGTAAGAACCATGAGAACATGAGTGCGTCATCAGGGAGGTAAGGTGAGAAATATCACCTACCAAAGACCAAGCAGGCATGGAGTGATGAAGGCATGTGGAATGGAATCAATATGAGTGCATGAACCAAACTAAATACGCGATGAAATGGTGCCAATGATGGGAGATGAAGTAGTGGAAAGCACATATGTCAATGAATTAGGTAGCTAATGTGTATTACGAGAACTACGCTGTGGATGATATGGTGCATCAATGGATGAATGAGATGGAGGGCCTGCATGAATAATGGCCTGTGGTGGTGGATGATTAATGACCTTAGAAGCAGGTGAAGGAGATGAATGTGTTGTATTAACAACATGCTTCGCATGGAATTGGAGACATATAATTCTCACGAGAGTGAGATCCAAATGCAATAACACCCTTGTCTTCTAATTATTGTAATCTATCATGAAGGGCACAATATTCATTGTCACAATGGCCATTTATGTGATGATATTTGTAATACAATTGATCACGTTGATCTTGCAAGTGATGATGTGGATGATGTTGATTATAAGGTAAGTGAAGCAAGAAATTTTCAAGTAAAGATCACTTGAACCTCGTGAGGCCTATCATTATGAGAAAATTTTAATGGCTCTCATTAGGGAGATGTAGAAGTCTTAGGGTGATATTGACTCAGTGGAGGAGATGAAGGATGTTTGTGTGATGGAGAAGAGTAAAATTTCTTACAAATTTGGAGGATATGGAGACCTTGGAGGATGCTTAATAGATGGGAAAGGAGAACTGGATGATGTAGTAGTAGAAAATATAGGAGGATCTATGACATCTGTAGAAATGAGATATTTTTCTAAATCAATGACTTTATAGAATAATAGTGTGAATGATTTACATGTATCATGTTGCAAGAGATTTTTTAAAGCATGAATCAATCCACGACAAAATTTGGATTACTTTTCTAGATCAATGGGATGAAATACTAACTAATGCATGCAAGCATTGAAATACAAAATGTAATCAATAATATGTCGGATAAGTGATCATGTGTGACTCTAGAAGCATTGTTAAGTATGAAGTGACAAAGGAAGGCCTCTTCCATCTCACAATAGGTACTAATATATCCAAAAGGTAGATGTGAGCAACACTAGAGAACATCACCAATAAGACTATGACAGAAATATTTAAGTAATAATCAATCATTGGAGTAAGAATCCATAGCTAGATGATAATTCTTGAGATGCAAATATGGATTGCCAATACCATCAAAGCATGAAAATGTAGGCATAATGAAATCCTTAGGAAATATGAATTGTGAATCTTGTTTGGAATAGGATTACCAATAAAAGAATATTTATCAATAAAATCATAGTAGGCCTTGATTTCAATCATGAGAGATTGGACCTAATATTGTAACCGACCAACATGCTTGCATGAGTGATAAGATATCATGTGAAGGAATGGTAGAAGATGTGAATAATGTATTGAGTTGTTATAGCTTGCCATTATGAGTGATCATAGGAATGTTAGAAGAAGTGGAGGATGTCGATGTTATATACATAGTAGGTGTACATGCCGAAGAAGTAACTTGTGGTGAAGAACATGGAATATTGATAGAAGAATTAGGAATAACATTGGAAGATTTGTTAGGAGATGAAGCAATAGATGGAGATGAATCAACATGCATGTTACTAGACACAATCTCATAAGAAGATGAAAGTAGGGTATATCATTCACATTTAGCAATATGTAGAGAAGTAGAGTCATTACTATTATGTGTATCATCAATATCAGATAAAGACTCAGATGTAAGGATTTCATCAAGCATATCATCAATATACAATGAAGTAGGAGAAATACTAGTATGAGATGTATCCTTAGAATCACTAGAAACATTTTCAGAAATGCAAGGAGTATGAGATGCAATTATACAATCATCTTGACTAGTATTAGAAAAAAACATCATGCACAAGTACATTTTCATCATGTGTTTTATCTGTACTATCGCAATCAAGACCAAGTAGATAATCGATAATAACCTCATCTAGAGTTTCAGCAGAAATAAAAGAAGGTGGAGGAGGCTTATTGCTTACAGAATAGCAAGGAGTATAACCAGAAAAACTTGCTAGATCAAAAACAATGCTAATGGTAGAATGATCAAATCTAGTAGGAATATTGCATTCATTGGCCAAAAATTGTCTTTGAGTATCATCTAAAAGAGTAGTATTGTGATAGAGAGTGTGAAGTTCAGCTATAGTTGCTTCATCATAAATAGGGTTAACACTCACATGAGGCATAACTTGCCTAGGAGGAGAAGATCTATTCTTAGCCATTAGGGTTTTAGTGGATCCTATGGAAATGACTTATAAGCTACGGAGTTCACAAAAATGATTCAATTTAATCTGAAATATTTTATAAAAATGTGAAAGTAATGATTGCTACAATGAAATATAGATGCTAGGTAATTTATTTGATTTATTTATGAAATAAAATGGAATTGATGAGCAACTTACCTAAATTTCTCTTATCTCGAAGTGTTCCTAGATCGGGAGAACTAATGGATCGAAACTCATAATGTTGTAATCTCTCTCAAAAAAATGTAGAGGTGCTAGAGATGATTAGACATGGGTGTCTTGATAAGGATAGGGGATCATGTAGGTGCCCTAGACCTCTAGTGGGCATTGTAATCTACAAAAACAATTAGAATATTTTTCTAACACCATCACTAGGGTTTCACACTTATTCACCAATGATCGCCTATATATCACACTTTAACTTCTGGAGTACCTGTAAATCTACAATACAAAAAATCTCCTGTAAAACCCTCAAAAAGACATCAAATCCTAAAAATGAAATATGAAAAATGAGGGTTTGTACTATCCTTAGCTATGAAATAAGTGAAATTACGACTGATTGGTACAAAGACATCTTAGACCCAATGTAGTTCTATGTGATTATGTGTACAATAGTTTTCCTAGGTTTCCCTCGCATTGATGACACCAAGATAGCGGGAAGTAGCTAGATAGAATGCAAATGTGTCTATGGAAAAATGAACTTCTCCTTCCTATGTAGTGTGTATGTAGAGTAATAAGCCCAAAATTCAATCCCTTTGATATGTAGATAGATAGCCCTTGATAGAAATTTCCCTCAATTATAATGGTATGTATGTTATGTTTATATAGGGATCTCTTTCTTGAATTTTGACACTAATGACCCGACATTGGGAAAAAATAAAAATACCAACCTCAAATGTCAAAAATAAGATAAAAAATTAAGAGGACACGAGCGCTAGGGATGGATAGGAACACTTGGGCACTAGTGTCCAGAGACAACCGATGACAAAAATGTGCAAATACTAAGAGATATAGATCCCTATGACCTACTAGAACTAGGTGTATGAGTGGAAAGAGTGAACCATAAAATAAATAGAAACCAATAACTTAATTGAATAGACTAGGAAGTGTGCCATTAGTGAATATTTTTCTTACTCAATATCCGTATATAAAACAAAATACTTTTTGGTGTAGTAAATTACTGAGAAGTGTGTGATTTTGTGTCTACACAATGTCACAAGACAATTAGGACCAAAGTGCCCATAAGAAAGCTAAAAGTGATCAAACAATAAATAGGGCATAACCCGCAAACAATAGCATACAATGGAAACCAATGTCAAACAAAGTGTATCAGAAAACCATGGTGGCATATAGTCCCGTAAGTCAAATGTTGCACATGAAGCATTCGTTAGCATGTTGGAAAGATAAAAAGTATGTAAAAGCATGTATGTATAAATGTAAAATGGTTTTCTAGTAAGAATAGGAAGTAGTATATGATGAAATGATAGCACCTATAATGTGTGAGAAAGTAGACTCCCAGGATCCTCGATGGTAATGGTAAGATGTACAATGTCAAGAATAATTGCAGCATAAAAGGACTTGTAAGAGATTTGCATTCACAACTAGAGACCAACCGAACACGCATATGTATATGATAAAGGTAATGACATATTGAGTTTACGACTAGCAAAATAAGCAAACTACATCATGTAAATAGTGTAAGAAATAAATAGTAAGTGAAACAAAGATATGCAATATGTTGTGAGTTTGAATGGGAAAGTATCCAATATGTGAAGATGGATAGGAACACTATGCCCCCAATGGATGTGTATGAAATGAGACTCATTTATAAAATACCCTCAAAAATAAAGAATGAACTATAAAACAATATTGTGTCATTAGGAAATGTTTTGATAATGTGCACTAGAAAGATAGATCATAAATCATAGAGCGTGGAAAGTATCGTGATGATGAGGTTCATTTCAAATTTATACCCTTGGTAGTCGAGTATGAACTATGGAACTAGAATCCATCATAGGGTAATGATGATACAATTCATGTATCGAGAGGATTTGAAAATTCTTATAAATATTAAACACGAAACACATAGTGGGAAATATGGTAGTAGATACTAGAGACAACTAATAATGCGAGAAGGGGGAGAAAGCGTGGTGCCCCCAAGTGTGTTGATGATAGAGAGCTATGTGACAATGAAATAAAGACCTTGCGATGGTGAAGGGGGTTGAAATGTAGCATAAGAAAGAATATTTTCATCACAATGGTAGGTAGGAGTGTTAGGAAATAAGGGATAAAATATACAAAACAATCTCTCACAAATCGCAATAGTAGAAACTAATATGCAAAAATATTACAGATCTCAAATAAAAGTGTAGAATAAAAATAACACAAAGAAAAAGAGATAGTATTTAATGTGGTTCACCCAATTTGGGCTACATCAATGAAGAATCACTTGCGTAGATTTTATTACAAGCCACCACTCTCTCAATCAAATACCCAGATCTGTTTGGAGCTATGCTCAACAAACTCTACAGAATTCACACCTGAATTCAGACACATCTGCAATGTTACATTATACCTACCATATGCACAAAACTACATAAGTAGAAAAATACTTAAGTAGTTTTACAAAACCATGGGTATCAAAACCATGGGCCAAAACCCTCCCATAAACTTATGGCTCAAAAAAACCCACCCATATGAAAAAAATAAAAAGCACGTTTCCCAAAGATATCGAGCACATTTTTCAAGGCCAAAAATAATTTTCTCGGGGGTTACGCCCCAAGCCCGAACCCTGGTGAGAAAACTATGGAAAGTGTATAGTACTCTTAGTGTACAAGTATTCAACATTTTCACACATGAAAATAGGCTCCACAACCTAACAATCTCCCACTTGGAGACTAGTTTTCCTCTTAGAAAGTTTCTCGACCCTTCACTAATTTTTGTGAAGACCAACCAAAGCTAAACATAGCTTCATTTTTTCCCTTGTGACCACCTTGGTCATCATGTCTGTAGGATTCTAACTGGTATGAATCTTCTCCATCTTCAACTTCTCTTCCTCCAAATTTGTCCTGATGAAATGGTACCTAAGTTGTATATGCTTTGTCCTAGAGTGGAAAGCAAAGTTCTTAGCTAGGTGTATAGCACTTTAAATATCACTATGTAGCTTCCCTTCCTCCTTCTTATGCCCCAACTCCTCAAGAAATTTTTGTAGCCAAATAATCTATATACTTTCTTATGTGGCAAGTAACATACTCGAGCTCCATGGTTGACAAAGACACCAACTTTTGTAGTCCCGAAATCCCGCTCACTATTTTCCCACCTATAATGTAAATATAACATGGCATGCTCCTCTTGTTTTCTAGATCTCTAGCCATATCTAAATCTACATAGCCACACAAAGTTTTTTCCTATCCACTATAGCACAAAATTGTCCCCATGGTCCCTCTCAAATACCGAAGGATCCACTTTATTGCCTGCCAGTGATCTCTACTTGGATCACTCATAAATCTACTCACCGCTCCCACTACATGGGCAATATCAGGCCTAGTGCACACCATGGCATACATCAAACTTCCAACCACTGATGAGTAAGGTACCTTGGACATCTAGTTTCTCTCCTGCTCTATTTTGGGACACTACTCCTTTGATAACTTAAAATCGATTGCCAAAGGAGTCCCAACTAGTTTAGCATCCTGTATATTAAACCTCTCCAATACCTTCTTAATGTAGTCTTCCTGAGATAAATTCAGCTTCCATTCCTTCCTATCCCGAGATATCCTCATACCAAGGATTTTTTTGGCTGCCCTCAAATCCTTCATAGCAAAGGATTCACTTAGTTGTTCTCGGAGTAATTTTATTTCCGCATGTTTTTACCTACAACCAACAAGTCATCCACATACAAACACAAGATAATATAAATTTGATCCTCAAATTTATTTGTATACATGTAATGGTTAGAATGGAATCTAATATGACCTTGCTCCATCATAAAGCTATCAAATTTCTTATACCATTGACGTGGATCTTATTTCAATCCATATAAGGTCTTCTTCAATTTACACACCATCTCCTCTTTACCTTTGACCTCATAGCCCTCTGGCTACTACATATATAGATCCTCCTCCAAATCACCATGGAGAAATGAAGTCTTTACATCAATCTACTCTAAGTGCAAGTCTTCTGCTGTAACTATTCCAAGAATAGTTCTAATAGAAGTCATTTTTACTACAAGAGAAAAAATCTCATCAAAATATATACCTTTTTCTACGCAAACCCTTGACCACCATCCATGCATTGTATCTTTTCTTACCTCCTTCCTCTTTGACTTTTTACACCTAATTTTCCTGTAATTCTTTTTCCTTAAGGTAGCTTCACGAAATCCCATTTACGGTTCTCCATGAGAACCCGATGCTCCTCATCCATGGTTTACTCCTACTTCTTCTGGCATCTAATTGCATTGCTTCATCAAAGCTCATTGGCTCTCCACTATTAGTGAGTGATAAATAATAAAGAGAAGGAGAAAAAAATTAGGTTATCTTTTTACCCTAGAATACCTCCTCAATATAAGAGTTTGAGGTTCTTGTCGAGGAGGTTCCGAATTGATTCATGTGTCACTTTCCCATCCAAAATATCCTCTACCGTTGCATATTATTTCTTAGATTCTTCTTTGTTTTCCTGCAACTACTGCTTATACATGACTTTTTAATTAAAAACCACATCCCTAGATTGAATGATTTTCTTGTCCTTAATACTCCAAAATTTATATTCAAAGTCATTACCACCATAACCAATGAAAGTACATTTTTATTTAGCCTCTAGTTTGGTCTTATCATCCTTGTCTATATGGAAAAACACCTCACATCCAAAGACTCTAAGAAATGAATAATTAAATTTCTTACCATACCAAGACTCCTCAAGTATACCTCCTTAGGTATGCCTCCATCCAAGACACTTTAGGGTCCTCTATTTATCAAGTACATAGTTGTCACTGGCCGCTTTCTACCAAAAAGAAAGAGGTAGTCCTACATGTAACCTCATGCTCCTAACATGTTCCATTATTATTCTGTTCATCCTTTCTAACACCCCATTCTATTTCGGAGTTACTAGAATCGTCTCTTTTTCCTATGGATTCAATTCTTAGAACAACAATCACCAAATTCATAGCTACAATACTCCCTCCATTATCTCGACCTAAGACATTTTAGCTTAAGACCTATTTCATTCTCTACCAAGGATTTCCATTTAAAAAAGTTTCAAATACATCATATTTGTTTCTAATAAAATAAACCCAAACTTTCCTTGTTGTATCATCAATAAAAGTAACATAATAACTTAAACCCCGAAGAGATGATACCGAGCCGGCCCCCACACATCGAATGTAGTAGCTCTAACTTACTCTCTTTCTTTATAGGTCCAAATTTTAGAAAATTTACTCATTTTTGTTTCCCATATATGCAGTCCTCATACAACTCCAAACTTGTTTCTTTATATCTGGGAAAATCCTTCTTTATGATCTACATTCCCTTATGGCTCATATGACCGAGCCTATAGTAGCAAAATGTTGTATCTACTTCTGAAGCCACAAGATTACAAACATTAGTGCTATAAGTGGTTAAATACAAGGTTCCAACCTTGTTACCTCTTTCCACCACAAGAGAACCCTTGGTAACCTTCCAAGAGTCCATTGTAAATATCACAGTACAACCATCACTTCCCAATTTCCCTACCAGTATCAAATTTCATCTTAATGTAGGCACATATCTAACATCTTTCAATAGCCAAGTATTCCCATTTTACATCTTAACCTGAACATAACCTTTTCCAAATATGTTACAAGGCTCATCATCACCAAGAAAAATGTTCCCAAAATATCCTTAAACATAATCAACAAAATAATGCCTATGTGGAGTAGCATGAAAAGAAGCCCATGAATCTAAAACCCAAGATTTAGTAATATTGTGTAAAGAAAGAATCAAAGCATCCTGACATACATTACCCATTGCCACATTTTCCTCCTTGTTTTCTTCTTGTTGTTTCTTCTTGTCCCAAATCTCCCAACAGTCCTTCTTTACATGTCCAAACTTTCCACAAAGTGCCAAAGATACTATCTTACTTTTGGATTTTTACCTTGTCTGATCTTTTGATTTTCCACAACTTCCTCTATTATTTTGTCTCCCTGTAATTTCCACTTTCAAATCATTCCCTGAAGTAGAATATTCCCTAGAGATTTTTCTTCACATTTCCTCAATTAGAATCAACCCTACAACATCCTTAAACTTCAACTTTGAGTTAGCTAGAACCAAGTTGCTTACCGCCATTACCAGGATATTCCAACTCTCAGGTAAAGAGCACAAAATTAATAAAGCCCTAACTTATTCATCAAATTCTATTGTAACCAAAGCTATCATATTTATAACCATATTAAAATCATTTAAATGATCTGCTACTAAACTATTCTTAGACATTTTCATATTAAACAACTTTTTCATTAAAAATATCTTGTTAGAGGCGAGGGTTTTTCATATAACTTCCCTATTGCATCCATCATTTCTTTTGTATTATTTTCCTTTGAAACATTAAATAATATGAATATGTAAGACACAAATGATTTTCCCAAGTGCCTTCCTACCTAGCAAATCCCATTCCACATCCTGTCATGCTCGAGGGTTTGTTCACCTTCTCGACAAAAAGTAGAATATAAACATCCTTCTCGTTAAAGGTAATCTTCCATCTGCATCTTCCAAATACTAAAAATTTTCCTGTTGAATTTATCAACCCTTGATCTTCCATCATCTCCATAGCTTCCACTCAATCTAAAAATTTCCCTTTGATTCAACACTTTAGCAAACCAAACTAGGATCTAATACCAATTGTTAGGAAATAAGGGATAAAATATAGGAAAAATCCCTCATAGAATCACTGTAGAAACTAATATGCAGAAAATATTACAGATCTCAAATAAAAGTGTAGAATAAAAATAACACAACACAAAGAGATAGTATTTAATGTGGTTTACCCAATTTGGGCTATGTGCACAAAGAATCACTTTCTCAAATTTTATTACAAGCCACCTCTCTCTCAATAAAATATCAAGATTTTTTTGGAGCTATGCTCAATAAACTCTATAGAATTCACACCCAAATTCAAACACATCTACAATGTGACATTATACCTATCATATGCACAAAACTATATAAGTAGACAACTACTTAAACAGTTTTACAAAATTATGGGTATCAAAACCATGGGCCAAAACCATCCCATAAACCTATGGGTCAAAAAAACCTGCCCAATGTGAAAAAATCATGTTTCTTCGTATATCGGGCACATTTTTTTAGGCAAAAAAAATTTCTCGAGGGTTACGCCCTTGAAACCCCGCTACTAGAGGCTGCCATCCTGACCCTAAACCCCAAAGTGAGACAATTGCGGAAAGTGTACGGGACTCTTAGTGTCCATTCTTCAACATTTTCACACATTAAAAAAAAGCTCCACAACCTAAAAAGGACCAAGAGTAGAAATAGGGTTAACAATAGGTAGTTTAAAGAGGTTATCCGAGTTTGTTGGTATTGCTTAGAAATTGGTTGTTGATTTGGAATTGGGAATGATGTAGAATACTTTAGAGAAGGATATGGACTGATTTTTAGAGGAGGTTGATTAGTTGGATTGGGTGGCGCTATAGAATACTTGAGAGGAGGAGGATATGGACTTATTTTTAGAGGAGGTTTCTTTTTTAGAATGGGTAACATTGTAGAAGACTCGAGAGGAGGAGGAGAGGGACTGATTTTTAGAGGAGGTTTTTTAGCGGGATTGGGTAATATTGTAGAAGACTTGAGAGGAGAAGATGGATTAATTTTTAGAGGAGGTTGCTTATTTTTAATGGGTTGGATAGGATACTCTTTACTTATGAAAGAAGGAACATTAGTGACAATGGAATTATTCTCATTAGACATGGAAGGACCGGATTTAGGAGCCCATTGGGATTTAGTAATTTAAGATGTAGCAGGATGTTGTGAAGCAAAATAAATAAAACCCTAATGCTCAAGGTTTTGATTATTCATTTCAGAGAATATCAATCATCGTCATGATGTCCATTAAGTCTATGATAATTGCAAAAGGGTAGATAGGAAAGTTGATCAATTGGTGATTAAGGAGCTTAGGAATAATATCATGTTGTTTATAATTTGAACTAAAATTAATAGGTGTTGGTAGTGGTATGACTTGGGGTTCACTTATATGAGCACATGTATAAGGCATAGAAGTAGAATGATATGTGGAAGAAAAACTAACATGGTCCTTAGGAGTATCCTTGAGATGTTGGATTTCATCTTTAAGAGATGTAATCATTGTTTCCACTGACTTGAATTTTATCTTGAAATAAACATTGTAAAGTTTGAATTGACTCTAATATGGGTTGATTGGATGGAATATTATGACTAATGGATCCATTGGATAGATGACCGATAGAGTCATGAGATAGATGACCAAAAATGGAACTTACTTGAGTGGGTGGCGTATTATAAGGGAGATACATAGTGTCTAGGGATTTTGGAGAAAAAACTTACAAGGTGGATGCATTTGAAGTAGGTCATGCAAAGAGATTTGAGGAATTTTAGGATCCATGAAAGAAGATTGGATAGAATAAGAAAAATGAGGATCCAAGTGTATGATCACAAGTGGGGTTCACTAAATGATTTAATTTAATTTGGATTAAATATAAATATAAATATTACAGAGTCACTATTAAACCAAATGATGTATAAATGTTGAAATGAAGAAATGACACAAGAAATCTAAGATGTAATATTTAAAACCCTAAGAAAAGAAGAAGGAGAGAGGACTTAGTTGATTTACACTTGACCTAGAACCGATATGAACTAGGAAAAGTGTTGAATAGGATGGACAAGGTGTCGTTATTGCTCACATTAAATTCTAGGATGCATAAATGAAGCTAAACATGAGCACCCATAGTAGGATAAGGGCACCTCAATGCTGAAGACCTCTTCTGGGTTCCTTTGACTACGCAAATGATCAAAATATGGTTTTTACTATGTCACAAGATCTTCGTTGTTGCTTCCTATTGATTTCCCAAAGTAGTCATTCCATGAATAAAGAAGGTACCTATAACTTTCAAAATAGAAGTTCACCTGCATAAACCCACAAACCACATCAAACCTAAAAATAAATATGTAATATAAGGAGTAATATCGAACCCCACAGTCACTTGAAGAGTGAACATATGACCGAGAATTGCACTACATCTCATACTCCTTGTATTTTTGTGAATGTATGTAGAAATTGTTCCATAGGATTCCCTTGTACAAGTAACACTTGATAGTAGGTTGTAGCTAAACTTATTAATGTCACAGAATATGTGGATGGAATAAAATGAACTTCCCCTTCCTATGTTGTGTATGAAGAGTATGCAGTCCCTTATCCCTTGAGTGAATGTTATATGGATGTTTTTGAGTGCTTTAGGTGCCTTTTAGATGCAATCTTAGGTGATGATAGTAATTCCCTTAGTGCTTGGTCCTTTATTTTGAACACATAACTATGTATTTATATGATTCCCTTGTTTGAATTTCATAATTTACAACTAGAAGGCTGACCCATAAGTGGAAAATTTCTCAAAAGATAAAAGAGGCCTAAAAGAGTGAGTAAGGTGAAAAAGGGTCGGGGGGTTTCTAGAGGGATAGGAAGACCTAGGCACTTCTATCCTAGCTGGGCACCGGTGCCTAGAGTCATAAAATATAAATTAGTAAAATCTTGACTAGGTCAGTAGCATTTGTAATACCAAATAGAAACCAAGAAACATAGAAAAGAGGCCAAAGACAGTCATCAATTACTAGTTTTCTTGCTTAGGAATCATATGAATGCTAGTATGTGTGTTAGGACCTAGAAAATTATCCAAGTGTGTTATTTTTGTTTACAATGTGATGTGATGGATGTAATTATTCATAAAGAGGTCAAAAAGTTAATATTATAGGAACGAGAGGGAGCGGTTTTGGATGAGCATGTGTTAGTGTGCAACGAAAGTGATAATTGACACATTATAATATTGTCAAAACATGTAAAGGTTGAATAAAGTAGCTTTGGGAGAAATGTGGATGGAGAAGTTGGTTAGGAAGGAACCAATAAGTTATGCAATATAATGGATCTTTGTATTATGGGATATGTGAGTACTAATCCAATGCTTGGCCATTGAGAAAATTTGAGAAAGTGTGTAAGAGGAGTAAATCGTGTAGTGGAAAAGGTGTAAGTGTTGTTGGGATTGATGATACCGGTGAATTTTTTTAAAGTATGTATTTTAAAGTGCATGTGATAGGAGAAACATGACATCGTGGAGTGTATAGGCTTGTTGCAAATTTAGTGATAAGTCATGTTAGGAACACGTACTCCCAAGTGTTAGGACTCAAGTTTAGGGATACAATATAGGAGTTTTTGTATGAGCACATTAGGGTGGTTGTAAGCCATGGGGATGGATGTGTGAGAAGAGGTAAGTAGACTATGGGTAGGGGGCGAAGCACATAGGTTAGAATATAGTGTGAAGGTGTGTGGAGTATGTAATTAAGAGTTGAAGTACACAAATAGGAGGTAGGGCATGCAAGAAAACCTAAAGTGGGAAAATTGGAGGAAAATCACATGTAAGCGGGATGAAAATCATGTAATTTATAAGGGAAGCATGCATAATTTATAGGTGCAACATGAGAGTGAGATCCGTAATGTGTAAGTTTGAGGTAGAGTGGGAACAAGTAGAAATTAGAACATGCAATTTGGATGTGGAACATGCACAAGTGGAAAGTAGAGCATGTAAGTTGGAGGTGGAGTGCATGAAATTTGGCGATGAATCATGCAAGTAGGAGGAAAGAGCACAAGTGGTGGGTAGAACGTATAAGTGGGATACAAAGTGTGTAAGTGAGAGGAAGAGTGTGCAAGTGGGAGGTGAAGTGTATAAGTTGGATGAAATATTTAACCATATGTGATTTTCACCTGTAGTTAGGAGTGGATTGATGTATAGGTGGTCAAGATGAGTAGTTATAGAGAGGTGTAGTAGTGTTAGGTGATAATTAGTTCATGATAGGGTTACATCGGTGTCATGGGGGAATTGCACCTATGACTGGGGTTGAAAAAGGTGAGACTTGATGGGGAGATTATGTGTGGAGATTTAGGTGACCGAGGGCAACTTGGAATCACAAATCAATCATTATAGTGAATAGAATATAATGGTCGTTACGGGTGGGGATATTACATTGGGAGTGGGGATGTGCGATCTCAAGTTATGTGAGGTCAAGATATAATTCACTATGGTGATTCACATTGTTGGAACTTGGTTACACGATTCTCACTAGTGACCTGGAAGAGTTTTGAAGTGACCATTGCAATATTGAGTCTTTAGAGATCACAATATGATGAGTTATTTTGTGCATAAAGAAAATTTTGATGAAATGTAAAAGTATGGTGGGTGAATCAAAAGTGGAACATTAGACAATAGAGTCATGATAATGACACACCTAGTTAAAATGGTGACCAAACAAGTCATTGGTCTATGCTAAAAAAGTTTAGCCCTTTGGCTCATGTAGAAAGGATTGGTTTAGTAAGATTTTTAGTAGAAGTGTGTCAAGTTTAGGGGATATTAAGAATAGGAATGTTATAAGTTGTGAAGATGCATTTGGTTGATGACAAGTAATTTTCACCAAGGTTTGGGTAGCTCGTTAACATGAGTAGGCATGTAACATAAGATAGTAAGAAGGAAAAATTGAAAATGGGGAAGCAATGTTAAGATCAAAATGAGGATCTGCAGCAGTGTGACTATTTTGGGTTATGAGTGTGGCTTAGTTTAGGATAGTTGTGCCTTTTGAGAGTGGTTTTGAGTGATTATATTGATTCAAGTCAAGCTCAACATGGAGCTAACACAAAGCTTAGGTCACAATTACGACCCACCATGTCATGCTCATGGCCTCGTAAAAGGCTTGGTGTGGAGTGATTTCATTCGTAATTGGAGTGTAAATATAATAAGGTGATAAATAATACCAATCAAAAATATGAAAATGTGATGGATGATTAAATTAATATCAATAAGACGGAGCATGAACTAGGTGCACATGGATGTGGAGGAGGAAATATAAGGGTCACAGCTTCGCATTTGAAAGGTGTTGTGTTAGCAACTTAATGGTGGGGAGATAATAACAATAGTGACCTAAGGAAGTGTGAAACAAGGTGTTACAATATTTTGGGTGTAGTGATATGGTCATAGGATGTCACATGGGAGAATATGATAATATATGTGACTCGAGATGTGACGTACTAGATTTGGTGACAGTTTTGAAATGTTGGGATATGTATCAAGAAATGGGATGTGATGAGAAGTGAGTAAATAATGACATAATTATTAATCATGTAGGGTATAGCTAGGTCAAAGTTGTGACTAGCATATGTGAGTGAATATGAGGGGATCATCGATGGGACTTAGTAAATCACGTGAGTGATGTACCAAGTCACGAAATGGGAAACTAGAGGGTTATATATGCAGTTTTTAAAGAAAAGGACCATATGAATATGTGCGGGTTATATATTGGATTATTAGTACAAACATTAGTTTTAAATGAGCTAGAAGAAACATGGCATAAAGTGAGTGTGATGAGAAGATGTAACATGACTAAATGAGGTGTGCAAGTGGTCATAAACGCAACTTGTCGATAATAGTACTAATTGGCGAAGTAATATAAGGTAAATGTCGACGCTCAATAGTGACAAAAGGAGTTTTGTTGAGTACAAGTCAAACATGTGACTATGATAGGTGTCAATGCATTGAATATGGACAAGAACAATAGTGTGGCTTGATAAGGTGCAATGTGAAGTATAAGTCACACTAATAATTATCATAGTGAAAAAGGTGAGCAAGGTGATCATGCATTTGATCCCAAGGTCAAGTTTGGGGGACAATACAAGGTGGAGCAATGGATGAATGGACTTGAACAAGTTGGGTCACAAGAATATAGTAATGGTAACATGAGAACCTAATTAAATCACTTGTGTAACCCACTTTTATATAGGTAGATAACTCTTTGAAAAATATACTTGCATTTCCCATATATTTGAAGGATCGAGCTACACGTGCAATTGTGTGATGATACATGTAATTTTTATGAGAGGTTGGTCCTAGCTAAGATATATTTAGCTAGTGAAGTCAGTTCTTATCTTGACTGTGGAGGTTTATTTCAAAGTAATAAGGAGAGGCGGGTTAGCAAACATATGTGTTGTTAGATGGGGATCATATTAGATACCCTAAGGTTGAACTAGTGACCTGAACCATGTCAATGTGGGTAGGGGTAGTGTTGGCATCTGATTGAATAAAAGTGTATTAGTTGAAGAGATTATAAAATGTGTAAGTTTAGGATAGGAGGTAAATCAATATGAGAGGCACAATCTTAGTATCTATTTATAGATAAGAAATGGGCAGACGGCTTATGAACATTTGGTGTAAATGTGGCTCGAGAAATGTGTAGAAGAGGATTTTTCAAATGAAAAGTGTGGGGAATAAACCCAAGTTTGAATTGGTGTGGTAACATAGGGGTCATGTATGCAATCAACTTGATAATTGTGAAGGGTAACAGAGCGAATAATGGGTCAAAAACGTGTAGATAAAGAAAGTAGGAATGAGCTCAACTAAGGATGATAGAGAATCTAGTCACAATTATAAGTGAAGATAGGGAAGAAGGCCATATTGATGACTATGAACCAAAGTGGTCAGAGACGCAAGAAAAATCATGTAGATGTGGGTGTAAGTAGAAAAAAAAAAATGTGCATGCGGATAGGTGGGATTTTTGGATTTATGATTTTTTTGGGACTTTAGAAGTACATAAACAAAAAAATTAGAAGCCTACTATTAGTAAAGAGGATATTTGAATTTCTTGGAAGCTTCCTAATATTCCTCGAAGGTATGGAGAGGGTGTCTTGAGGAACGATGTGTTCTCAATCGTGAAGCGAAGCATGGAAAATGTAGGCTCCTAATGCAAAGGTATAAATTAGCTCTTAAATGGTGTCCTGGGTATAGCTTATAATACATTAGCCTTGAATCCATGCAAGGGTGTTTTCTAAGGCTCAGTTATTGGTGGAAATACCACCTCACTTCATGAAAGTTAGATAAAATTGAAATTTCATTTGGCCAAAAACACCACCTCCTCTAATATTTTTAATAGCCTACAAGAACACATAATCTAAAGTATGTACTCTTAGTGATGAAATATGAGTAGCCCCGAGTACCAAGACATTTTCTAGTTCCCAATAGCACCTTGTGGTGCAAAGGAAGAGAATATGGCAATATTAACTAAGTAAATGACATGAAAAAATACAGGAGAATCATATAAACATAATGAAAAAAATTAAAGTTCTTTCTATGGAATAAAAATCGCATAACAATCACACGTGCGACTCTCCTATAATCATATTTTTATTATTTTTAATTTAATGGTGAAAATCTACAAAAATGACTGTTAGATTTGTAGTAAAAATGGTATTAAAAAACAAAGTGAAAAAATGTGTAAACCCTACTGAAAATTTATATTACATTCAAATGTGAAAAGAAGTTAGCTTACAACTAATATGTGTCCCATTGTGGTCACCTAAATATATACATAGATATGTGCTACCATGCAGAGGGTTAGAGATATCAAATAGAGAAATCTCAAATCATGCCACAAATAAATATGGGATTATGTTTGCATTGTATGTGTGAGGGAAAATCATGAGGTTATTTCCACAAATAAATTAGGATAACTCTTGAATAGGTAATCACAAAACTCAGGATAATGATAGTATATTTTTGTTGATCACATCCCTAACCATTTTCAAGGTTGATAAAAGAACATGTATGATATGCAATGGTAAATTAAATAACTAAAATGAAATGTTATACATATTTGGAGTCTTGAGGGGACCAAGCCATGGTTTAGGGTTTATTAGTGGTGGATTTCTTATTGCTAATGGTGTATTGACCGATTAGAAGTTGTCACCATTCACAGCTTAGTCGCATGCATGACTACGAGAGAAATTTTGGACCACATGAAATCTAGTCAAAGTTGTGATTGTTACCTATATTGAAATTCTACATTTGGTTTTGTTGTGAACTTTGAGTTATCGCAATGGTCTTCTTTCTCCTTTTGTAAAACCGTGAACAAACAATGTGTAAGAAAGAGCTAAAACTCTCCAAAAACATAATGGTCAAGAAGTGTCAAGTAAGGGTAATAGAGGGGGTGAGTATTGAATTATATATTTTGTTGCATAAAATATTTGTATGGGTATATGTGTAAAGTCCATATACACTTGAGATGCTAAGGGTCCAATGTGCATTGGAGATGCAAATGGTAAGTGGATTTGATTGAATGTTTATGGTGTGTGAATGTATGTAGTGAAATGATTGTATGTGAATGGGTGAGGGAAATTAGAAATGGGTGCACTATAATTAATCAAACTTATTTTTTATTTTTTATTTTTTTGGAATTATTTGATTTTAGTGGTTTTTAATATAGAAATATCATATTTTTGTAAATGATTTGACCATGGAGGTGCATTTTCTTACGTCTACAAAAAATATGCATAAAGGGGCACAAAAATATCTGGTGAAATTTGGAGGCATAGGATTTAAAGATGCATCTTGGATTACAAAAGCATAGATTGTTATAATTGGTCATTCTATAGTAAACCTTCATAAACCCACTTGAGTGGTGGATCAATTTTCTTCTTACATGGGGTGTTTGATGTAGGAACATTCATGTTCATGAGAAATCTTGCATCACCCAAAATTATTTAGAGTTAGTTAATAAATACTTGTACAATGTCATGTCACTCTTAACAGAGAAACACAAAGAGCCAATGCCTTAGTCATTCGAAAAGATGAGGAAGCTTATCTAAGCTACAAAGACTTAGCCTCACTCAAAAAAAAAAAAAACTTATGTGTCATGTACAAAATGTTAAATATATGAAACATTACTATTATCATGCAAGCTTGCATATACAATGAAATATTTTCCTTTCTTACGTAAAGATATACTTAGCCACATAACACTAGACTTGCACATTGAATCCGCACATACCTTGCAAAGTGAAATTACACACGCTTTGCATAGAACAACCATGCACACCTTATGTAAATTTTCATTGCTTAATCGAGATATTTGATTCTTACATGCACCACAAAGCATTTTCAAATCCATTGGTCAATATCTAAATTGTGAAGCCTTTGTGTTCATATAGAATCATGAGCTATCATTCCAATGATGAGATTTGTGTCAAACACGATCCATTATCAACATAGATATAATTAAAAGGGGAACACGTGGTTCTATATCGACTATGATTTAATTGAGCTCAATCCAATGAAGGGAACTTCCGTAATAGATCAATGGTAGATCAAGGTGACCGAGGAATATTTTGCAAGGTATCTTTACTTGCAAAAGGAAAATTTCTTATCCCTCAAGGATTTTTCACGAATTCTATAAATAAGAGAAGATAGAAGAATAACAGACGAGAAAGAGAACAGAGGAGATGGATGAAGAATTGAATTCCAAAGAGAGGAATCAAGTGACTATCCATAGAAAGGTTAAGCTTTGTGGTTTTACAACAACTTTGTAAAGTTGTCAATATTTGGATAGGTCTATGATTTGGAATTCTTACAATAATTCTCATAGAGTCTTGTCATAAGATGGTAATTGGAGCATAGTGTTATTGTGTATGATTTTGTAATCTTTCCTTGCATAATTAATAGAATTTTTATTTTCTTAAGATTTATTCTTGAGATTTACCTTTAACGATGTCTAACTTTGATATTAGTTGTGTGGTGTAAGGCATCCTTTCAATGTGAACCTTAACACAATTGCATTAATGACCCTAAAGATGGTATTTTTTAATGTTAACATGGAAATAATGGCCAATGGTTATTATTGGTTTCTCAAATGTGCACCCATGTCTCAAATCTTAGAAGGGATGAGGTGTTTGAGACCACAATGGAACCTGTCCCCAAGTTGTGGAACCTTGTGAACTTGGGATGGATCTTCGGAGAAGGTTGGTTCCTCTATCTATTTCTATTGCGACTACTACTCCTAGTGCTAGAAGGGAAAACTAATCTAATAGAGCCAAGGAGTAGGGATAAAAGGATAACATGAAAGGAAACTACACTAAAAGGTGATAGCACCAAAAAAGAGGGATGAACACTATCTGTTTTGAGTAATAATAAAAGGAAATGTGTGAGAGAAGGCTAGGCACAAGTAGCACAGCTCACACGTATTTACCGTGATCATCATTATGGGACAAAACTAAATAAATAGTTGTAAGGGACGTGAAATGGAACAACCAGCACAAAACACAAAATAAAATGCAAGAAGAAGGAATGCAAACACGTTAGGACATAGAATAATCACAAAAAAATGCTTCTATTACTTCCAAAAATTCATAGAGTTGTTGCAATGATGAAAGAGACTGATATCCACATGCAAGAGCTGGATATAGAGGTCTAGAACTCAAAATACAGAAATTATGGAGTCTTTAGAAAAATGCGTAAGGATCTAGAGTGTCCAACATAAAAATGAGTCTATCTCTTACATTTATAGATGAATCCATGGAGGAAGAAGGGAAGAAGGGGGAAAACCTGAATTTGAAATACAACCACCAACAAGAAGCATTCAATGCCTACAAATCCACCTAGAGATCTATGAAATACGCTTCCCAAGCCTGTTTGGTGTGTTGAAGAAGAAAGGAGGGTGGATCATATCAAATCAGGTGGTTGGAGCAATCAAATATGCTCATCAATGCTCAGAAAGACATTTTCCCATTTCTCACCTACCAGATCTGCCAAAATTTGAATTTGAATTTATAGCATTGTAGTTAATGTTAACAACTCTCGAAAAGTCTACGTGCACACTGATCTAACCTCTATATCAAAATATACGGTTGTTAGAAGATGTCGAATCTTCAACACACGTAAAACATGTGGCTAGCGCAGATTGGCTAAAATGATGGCCAACTGTGTAAATATTTGTCATTTTTACCACGTGTCGCTCACTTATTTGTTGCAAGGATTTGACACCCTATTGGCACGCTTTGAATGGTTGTGTGCAACACACTTAAGCATGAGAGAAGATGACCTGACATAGAAGGGCACAAAGGAGGGTGCGAGAAGAAGAAGAAAGAAGGAAGGCGTGCAAGGGCATGCATGGGCGGGAATGAGGAAAAATGGTAGGCATAGAATGCATGATCAATGTGCAATTATTAAAAAGTAATGGGCACAAAGACATGAGAGGGCCAGGGACTTAGCTGATTAAAGAAAGTGTGAGACGCATGCGGGGTGAAGAAGTTTCTTAGGAAGAAAGTGAAAGTGCAAAAGGTGGGTGCAAGGAAGAGTGGAACAAAGATGAAAAGGAAAATGGAAGGAGAGAATAGAAAGCACGCGAGGGCACATGAGAAAAAGAAGGGGCACTAAGGGAAAACTGCAACCAAGGAAATGTGTCAGCTGAACTTGAGCACACACAACATTCAATGAGGAACTAAGAGCCAAAATGTGTTCTCAAGTTACCCGAATAACTAGGAAAGTTATTTGGATAATAGTTTTGGCAACTGTTGCGGCCATCTATCTACTAGATGAAGACGCGATCGTAACTGGAGCATTCGTTGGGCATGGAGTCTATTTATGCAATCATGAAACTACCCTTGTAGTCACTTAAAGATCATTTCTTCACTCTATTTAGAGTTTTGCAGCTTTGAAAGAAGCTCTACATTCTGGAAGCAATAGAAAATCACATGCAAGAAGCATGCGAGAAGAAAGAACTATGTAAAAACAAATAATGTGCATGTAGTGCACTTAGAGGAATTAAAATTACTCTAATATATACATAATGATACAACAACATTAATGTAATGGTTTGAGATAGATCCCATTTACTAGGATTTTCAATGCGCCTCCATCAATAATAGTCAACTCAAAAGAGTTAGCCTCCTTATAGGAACTAATGATGTATGAGCCACTCTAAAGTGCATAAAAATTTGAATGGTGCCCTGGTTTTGTTCTCACAACATCCCATTTTAAAACAGAGTCCCCAACTTTGAAATCTTGAGGCTTAGCCTTTCTGTCGAACCATTCCTTTGTTGCTTATTGATGTTGTTCTAGCTCAATCATTGCAGAGTTCCTTGATTCTTCAAGATTAACCATCTCTTCCATTCCAATTTCTCTTTGGTTTGCACCTTCAAATTCCAGTTGTTGGGAAAGTGCTAGTGAATTCAATTCTAGTTTCAAGGGAAGGGTAGCCTCCTTACCATAAATAAGTTTGTAAGGAAAAGTTTCTACTACCTTTTTTATTGTGATTCTATCTTCCTAGAGCATGCGCGAGACCTTTGTATACCACTATCTTTGGCTGATGTTCATTGTGTGCTTCATGATTCTAATTAGGTTCTTGTTTGTTGATTCTATCATATTGTTTCCCTTAGGGTAATAGTTAGAATAATTCTTTAGATAAATGCCTAGACTTAGAGCCCAATCAGTGATTTTATTACCAAGGAAGGCCTTCACATTCTTAGAGATAATGGTATGAGGAATGCAAAACCTTGTGACTATACCTTCGAGTAATTCAAGGATGACTGACTCAGTTGATTCCTTGAGCACGATAGCTTCTATCTATCTGGTGAATTAATCTATAGTTGTCAACACCCCCTTATGCCCAACAATTGAAGGTAGATTGATCATGCCTATGAATTCGAGACCCCATTACACAAAAGGATGATCCGTTTGAATTGGTCAAAGGGGAAGTGCTGCCAATCTTTTATTTCTGAAAGAAATCAGATTCCTTGCATTTCATGACCCACTTGTGTGCATCTCGCAATCAAAGAGGCCAAAATATACCTTTCATTATGATTTTCATCGTTATAGTTTTGTGCAGAGACGTTTCCACCAGAGAATCCATCATGAAATTATGCTAAGACCTTTCTAGTCTGCGTGTCATTTATACATTTTAACAGCATGCCATCAAGATTCCTTTTGAAGAGAATTCCATTAATCAAAAGATAGGGGATATATTATAATCTCGAGATATATTCTATTTTCTTTATTTAAAGCGGGAGGGTATGCACACTCGAAAATAATGTGATCGTGTCCTTCATCCAATCACGCATGTCGTGGTCTGCATTCTACTCAAGTTATGTGTGTGGGAGGTATTCTTCTAGAAATAATGAAGCCTCGGGTTCACTCTGCGCATCCTTAGCAATCTACCTACAAAGTGTGCTAAGTCTTACCAGCTTTGTGGCCTTCATAGTCACATCATACTCCATGATTTTTGTCACCCATCATGTTTGTTGGTGCTCAAATTAGTCTCACCCCATTTTCCATTAAAATCCCTCAATTTGTGGCCTCTTTTATATTTTTTGTCTCCCGATCTTGGTGCTTAAAGCAATCGAACAAGGAGGAAAAACATTCCTATGTCTAGTTGTTAAAAAGTATCGGATCGCTTAGCGTGGTCTTATTTAGAGTTGAAGGCATATAGAGAGGATTTGTTTCAGTATGAATATCCTTTAGAGCCTAATGAAAAACCATTCAAACAAAAGCAAAGGCTGATTAATCGACTCCTCTCTATGAATATACAAGATGAGTTAAAAAAGCTAAGAGAAGGAGGGATCATTCACCAACAAGGTATTCTTCTTGGGTTGTGGACTTAGTATCGATTAGAAAAAGAATGGTGATATCGGGCTATGTGTAGATTTTAGATGGCTAACATGGATAACATGTTGTAATTGGTCACTGGTTCTAAGTTGTTATCTACTTTGGATGGCTTCTTTGGGTATAACCAGGTGGTTGTGAAGCAATCAGAGAGAATCAAAACTACTTTCACTACTCCATGGGGTACCTATGTGTATGTGAGGATGTCGTTTGGCTTGATGAATGTTGGAGAACTTTTTAGAGAGTAATGGATGTATCATTCTCAAGATATATAAATGACTTCATTTTCGTGTATCGGGATGACATAATATTTTTCTCCGTAAAGAGAAGTGATCCCCTACAACATTTAGAAAATATGTTGATAAAATGCAGAGAGTATGGCATTTCACTCAATCCAAATAAGTGTCATTTTAGGGTGCAAAAGGCTAATTTGCTCAGTCACATTGTATCAATGGATGGTGTCATGATTAATCCTGAGAGGGTAAAGGCCATCAACAAGGTCCCAATTCCAAGAACCAAGAAAGGAATTCACTCCTTTGGGAAAATAAATTTTATCGAATATTCATATCAAACTTTGTTGAGTTGACCATTTCAATTACTTACATGCTAAAAAAGGACCAAGTAATCAAATGGTAAGAAGTTGTCATTCAAGCTTTCAATGGGATCAAGGAAGCATTAAATCATGCCCCTGTCTTAGCAGCTCCAGATTATAAGAAGCATTTTCAAATATTTTCTTTTGCTTCAGAGAACACTATTGCATCTTTCTTATTGTAGAAGGATGATGAAGGGGATGAGAGGCCAATTTCCTTTTTCAGTAAGGCATTGCAAGGGGCTAAGTTGAAGTACACCATTATGGAGAAGTAAGAATTTTCCTTGGTAAAAGCAACAAAGGTTTTTAGACCTTATATTTTGAGCTCTAAAGTTGTTTCTTATGTTCCCCACACCATGGTGAAAGATGTCTTATCAGAGATGGAGGTCTCAAGAAAAAGATGCAGATGGGTGAACAAGTTGTAGGAGTATGACATGGATATCCAAACCACGAAATTGGTAAGAGGTTTGGGCTTAGCTAAACTTATGGCTAAGAGAAACCTGCAAACTATTGAGGTGAATGAGGTAGAAGAAGGAAGGGTGGATGTCTTTGAAAAGTTGGTGAGTTTTGAGTGGTACAAAGATATAATTTTTTATCTTAGACATATATCTCACTCGAATATTTCAAAGTAAAAATTAGAAAATATCTCTTAAGTTGGCTTCCCATAAATATGTCATTACTGATTTTGGGTTAGATTTAAAAACCCCGAGGAATTCCTCTTAAGGTGCATTATCGAAGATGAAGCCCCCAAGATAATTGTTGATCTCCATGGAGGATTTTGTGGGGGGCATTTTCTGGAAAATTCACAGCACATAAGATCTTGAGGGCTGGTTATTAGTGGCCAAAACTTATCAAGGATACAACTTTGTTGGTTAGAATATGTGAGAGTTACCAGCGTTTTTCGGAAGACTGAAAACTTTAGGATCCCTTCCTTTGCACTGTATCAATTGAAGCCATGTTCCAAAGAATGGGGAATGGATTTCATTGGTGATATTTTATACCATTCAAGTGTTGGCCATAAGTGGATTCTTGTAGCCACTGATTACTTCACTAAGTGGGTGGAGGAAATCCCCACCAAGAAAGCAACACACCAAATTTTCATGGACTTCATGTTGAACCATATCATCTACATGTTTGTAGTGCTAGTTAAAATGTGTAAAGAATATGGGATCAATTTGACATATTCCTCCAACTATAACCCCAAGGAAATGGAAAAGCAGAGTCCAATAATAAAAATTTATTTAAAATCATCAAGAGAACCTTGGAGCTAAACAAAAGGAAATGGGATGAGCAATTGAACTTTGTTGTTTGGGTTGATCGAATTATTGTTAAAAGAGCTATTGGAAAAATTCCATATGAATTGGTGTATGCAACTCAAGCACGATTACCCCTACACATCCAATTATCCTCATATCAGTTCATTCAACAATTGGAAGATCAATAATTTAGTCCATATGATCCTCGCATTAACCAAATTCTTGAACATGATGAAGAAAGGAGAGCATCTCACCAAAGGCATGTGAAGTTTAGAGAAAAATTGAAATTATTTGACAAGAAGGTCACTCCCGTGAGCTTTCACCTTTAGAGATCTTGTGATGTTATAGGATATCAGACATGAAGACAAGGGCAAGCATGGTAAATTTGATGCACTATGGATGGGCCCTTACTCCATTGACATCAGATTGGTGAACATACCTTCTTCTTGAAAGACTTGGATGGGGAATTGCTCGAATTTCCTATTAATGGCAGGCACTTGAAACATTTCCTAGATTGATTCCCCAAAATCAAGGTGAGAATCCTTTGTATAGTGTATAGTTCATTGGTTGCTTTCTGTCTTTTGTGTTTTTGCTCATTCTAGTCCTTGGTGACCTAGTTTTGTTGGTTCCTCGGCTCATTTTTAGGAGATGGTTCTAGTTTTCTACTCTGCAAGCTAACTCCTTTACCCAATGGATGTTTTTTGGCACTTGGTTTGTTATTTGGTTCTTGTGGCACTCACAGGAGTGTCCATCCCCAATTTGGAGCCGATGTTGGTGCTCGAATTAGTATCACCCCGTTTTCTATTAAAATCCCTTAGTTTGCGGCCTCTATCACATTTTTTGTCTCCCCATGTTGGTGCTTGAAAACTTTGTCCTCCATTTGGTTGCCATGATTGGTTCCTCCTTGGTCGAAGGTCACTTAAAAGCCCATAATTTTTGATTTGTTCCTTTGTCCATCTGAAGGTGTCTATCAATTGGGCATAAAACTCGGGTTGTTCCTTCCCTTCCATTTTTCGTAGTCATGTGTTGTTGTCCCTATTGTTTTGTCCCAGGTACTTGAATAAATTTGAATGGATATAGCTTGGAGGGTCATGTGTGAACCTTACAACATTTCCAAATTCTCTGTCCTTGAAGAAAATTTCATCTCTAGCCTCAAACAAGTGGTTTCCCTACATTTTTACGGTTTGGCGGGTGTGTTTCTACCTTCAAATTTAAATCTTTGCATCAGTGGAAATGTGGCCCTTTTTGGTTGGATGCAGCTCGGTAGGGCACACTAAAACATTGTGGATCGTTTTAACCCAAAACGTGTCCACGTGGAGGAACAAAGGCTCGATTGAAGACTCACCTTTTTGTTTGGCCTTGGAGTTGCACCAAGAGGACAAGTGGAGGATTCTGCTACTTTGCTTGGACTTATAAAAAAATTCATGTAGCTGATATAGTTTTGGTGGGCCATGGACATGTGGTGAGTTAGTGCTCATTTGAAGATCTGTCTCAGGGTCCCACCTTAAAAATGTGACAGACATGACATGTGGATATTCTCTTTGGCTCCACTAGGGACTTAAACTTTTTAAGAAAATTTATAAGGCTGGGACATTATGTGAGCCCACGCTCATTCAAGGTCTCTACTTTTTGGAAGCATCTTAAAGTTGTGCTATAAAGACACGTGTAGGTTTCTGTTGGGTCTTCCTTCCTTAGAATTTTTCAAGTAACTTCCTAAAAGGCCTAAAACACGTGGAGGGACCACACATGTTTGGGGAATGGCCCTTGAGTTTTATTTTGAAGAATTTCCAAGAGGAAACTTGGAGGATTCCGCTCACACTCCCTTTTTTCTTGGAATTTTCAATGGCCGAAGAAGATTGTCTTGGACCTTAGACACATGTAGCCCTCCGCTGAACTCTCAAGATTTTTAGCAGACTCTGTCAGACTGAGAAACATGGTGAAACCCCGCTCATTCAGGGTCTCTACTTTTGGGGACCATCATAAGATACACCATTGAGATGTGTGGTGGTTTTAAAAGTCAAAAGGTGGGGAGGCGAGGCCATCAGAGGCAACTTAGATTTTTTGCCCCTTATTGTCAAAGAGATTAAAATCATCAAAATGACCCATAAGCCTGACAGAGAATAGTCAAAATTTGCTTCAATCAATGGTGGAGGTGTAGACTTTCAGGGGAAATTTGGAAAAATTTCCTTTTATGGAGAAAGTTGTTCTAAGTGTAAAAAGGAAGCACGGTTCCACTAAGACCCACATCAAAAAAATTTCTAAAAATGGGTGAAATAGAACAATTAAGTCAGTGGTTCCTTTGCGACCCACATTGGGACACGTGTTAAGCCCATTTTTCAAAGGTGAAGGGGTGGAGCAAATTGAGAAATTTTGCATTTTTTCAAAAGGTGTAAAATTAAAAAGGAACCCTCAGGCCCATCTTAACTCGGATCTCCCACATGGACGGTCCAAATTCAAAAGGGAAATCGACAGAACTATGCGTCTCGTATCGATTTTCTACCATTTCTACTCCAAAGCTCCTAGGGATGTGATTTTTATGGTTTTTATCATTTCTTGGAGTCTCCTGCACACCAAATGAAGAGGAACATTAATTTGATATCCTGGTTTGGTGGGGAAGGTCTAAAAATGTCTTTCACCATTAAAGATGTAATCTGACTATCGGATTCAACCTGATCTTTCTTTCCTTGGCACGCAAGAGACCTGTTGATATCTTGGTTTGGTGGGAAAAAATCTGAAAACGTCTTTTACCATTAAGATGTGATCTAACTATTGGCCTCGATTTGATTTTCTAGTTTTTCCTTCCTTGGAAAGAAAAGAACCAAATTTGACTGATTGGAGAAGGAAGTAGTTGGCACGCGAGATGAAGAATGACTTACTGGTGAAGAAATGAATGTTGGAAATATTTGGAGATATTTTCCCTCTGCACACCTGACAAATTTTTTTGCAAATCTAATTTTGGGAGTCATGATCAATGGTCGTAACATGCAATGGTGCTTTGAATGTTTCTAGTTTTGGGGGAAACTCTGTTGTAAATGAAGTATTATAAATTGTATAAATTTTTTGTGTAAGTGGTTGGAGTGTTAGAGGTCGGGATTCACTTTCCAAGAGAAAAGCTTGATAGAGCCCGTATTTACGAGAGACTACCCGAGGAACCTATTTATTTATTTTTTGTTAAATTATATCATGTCAAGCCCATTGCAAGTGTACACCCATTGACAAGCTCTGAGATTGTTCTATAAACTTTCCTCTTTGATAAATTTAATCAAATTTGAGTAAAATTGTGTCAATTTTGAGAAAAGTTGTAATCTGCTTCATTTTTGAATGTTTGCAAATAGTTTTTGTTCCCATTGCAATCTTATATTGAATTCTTTAATGACTACACAAGATCTTAGCTTTGTGATAGTTTTGTGGCACTTGTAATTTCATTTATCAAAAGAGCTTTCATTTGATAGTGAAATAAACAAGTTTAAAATCACTTTACTCCTAGCATGATGATTAAGATTGTTTGTTAGCCTTTGAGGGTATCTTAGGTGTGATAAAATAGAGGTTGATAGTGTTTAATTAAGTTGTTTCAATTTGAGCCTTCATTTTGGATCCTTAAAGTTTGTGTGAAAATGTGTTGATCTAGGCCTCCATTGAAGCACACCTTCTAGTTAAAGGAACATTCTAGTTGTTCTGAAGCATTTTGTTGGTCAAGCCTTCCATTTTTGTAAAATCTCTCAAAGATCTAGTGAGTCAAAATCCACTCTGCCTCACCTCCCACCAAAATTCATTTAAAAACAACCAATCATACCCATACTACCCCTATTTGTCCTGTGTGTGCACAAATGCATAATTTTGTTACCAAAACATGTAGAAGCAATCAGTTTTCATTGTCTTTAGTATCCTAAACCTTGCTTAGAAAATATCTCCATTATCTAGGGTGACAACTCGTGAGAGTTAGATTTTGTTGTATTGATCATGTTTTCTTCAAGGTCTTCTTAATAACTTTGCAAAGTAGGATATCTCCATCTCCTCTACAAACAAAGCAGGCTACAAAGGGGTCCTCTCACCCTAGTTGAAAGGCACAACCATAAAGTAGTGAGGATAGATCAAATCCTCTTAAGGGTGCTACCCATTTCTCCACATCTGAGTGATAAAGAGCAAGCTACATTTCTTCCCTAGCTATAAAATGACACACAACTTGCTCTGCTTGCCTCTAAGCTTCCAGTCAAAAATGTGGTGCTACTCAGCTGACGAGGGGGAATCAATTCAGGTACCAACTCCGGGGAGCTGATTTGTGTTCTTTGGGACCTGATTTGTAATGCGAAACCGATTTGTTGATTTTTGTTAGTGTGTATACATTTGGCCATCAACACCGATTACGTCTTTGTTGTCATGGAACATTGTGATTGCAGTTCATACTCGTGCCCCGATACATATTTCTTATATACTCTAAGTGATAGTACATTGTTTCAACATCAGCCTGTGTTTGGGCCTATAAGAAGTGTTCAAATTTACAAGTGCTATGTGTAATATTTCTAGTTTATACATTGTTGCACTAAGTTTCATAAATCTAGGTAAAGGAAGGTCAAATCTTTCCAATTCCAATTTCTAGTGTGGGACAGACATTTGATAGATTATATTTTTAGTGCATGTGCACAACTAAGGTGGAAGTCCTTAGTGGCGACTCCATGTTAATCTGATTTTTTGAAAAATATCGAGTGTCTTAACCTCTGTCAAGTAATATTTGTTACTAATCTTTGCAAATCTGGAAGGAAGAAGATCTTTCTTCACTAGGGATCCTACTAGGACATTATTTCCAGAGCTAGGAAAAACAAAGATAGAAGGAAGAAGAGCCTGGAGATTTTGTGGAGATCAGCAGTCAATAAAAGAGATCTCCATTGATGAAAGTGATAAGCCTATCATTGAAGACTACCATTCAAGTGATTCTGAATCAAGTAGTCTTTTTGTGGAATTAAATTCTCCATCTTGAGAGGGGATTTCATTTGAATTTGAAAAGTTTTCTTCTCATCTACTCTTTTGTTTTCCAAATTTGATAGGTTTTCCAAAAGACAAAGCCTTTAGGGGATATCCATTTTGGAAGTTATACTCCTATGTTTCAAAGACCCCTTGTCCCTTATCAGTTTGCTTCTCCTCCAAGGTCACCTCCTCAAAACAACATGGCCCATCCCCTACCCAGACCTCCATTTGTTGTAAATACTTTTGGTCTTATAAATTTTAGAGGGATGGCCGGTTATCCAAATTCAGTTCCCCAAGATGTAATAAATAGACTACCAAAGTTCCAAGGAAATAATGTTATAACTGGTGATCAGCATCTAAAGCTCTTTATCAACATGATGGAAGACTTTGAGATTGAATTTGATGTATATATCAAATTGTTTATACATTCTTTGGAGGAAGATGCAAGGAAGCTGGTATAAAGCTTTTCCAGATAATTCCATTAATTCTTGACCGAGATGAACAATGCATTTAGATTGCAGTATGGTGACAGAATGGATCCTAGTTTTCTTCATCATCGTAATTTAAGAATATTAAATAGAATCATAATGATTCATTCCATGACTTCAAAACTAGATTTAATAAGACATTGAGGCATTTTCCTATAAGTTTAAGGCCATGTGATGAATCTTGTCTTATAAACTATTCAGATGCATTTGATAAGAAAGTTGCTTACTATTTAACGGAAAAAAAACCCTACCAATTTGAGGTAGGCCTTTATTATGGCTCTGCAAATTGAGAATGACGTTAAGTCCATTGAAAAACCTCCTAAGAGGGAGGGTGTTAAACTGATAAACCCAGAAAAACCTCAAGAAATCAAGAGTGTGGATCTTGAGGAGGTTGTTAAAACTTTGGCAGCTGTCAAAAAAATCTCATACAAATTAGCCTGGGCAGAGAAAGGAATTGGGCAGAGTTCACAAGGTCAGCATAAGCAACAAAGCCAAGACTGATTTACCAATCATCCTAGAAATGGGTAGAAATCTTATGACAGAGGTAAGGGACCCATGGGATATGCAAATAGACATCCCCAAGCTAGAGGAAATACAATGGTGTCGATCCTTTGGTCATCGAGTTGTTATTAAAGAAACATATGTAATTGATTTGTGTGACAAGTGTTTCATGCCCCATGTTGTATGTGAAGTAGATCAAAAAGAAGAAGAGGAAGCTAATGATGATAACACTCGATGATGATGCATGCATGATGGAGTGCTCTATTAGTTCACAGCCAGAGTAACCTTCTTAATTGAGATAATAAGTGCTAGAAGCTGTTGTTTCTTTTGGGATTGCATTCACCGGGTACCTCTTCTTCCTCCCTCTCACACTTTAGAAATAGATATTGTACAAGATTTTGAATTTCCCAATAATGAATTTGAATATTTAAGAGCTTTAATGATAAAGAAGTATGATGGATTAATTCCATCTCATGAAGATAGGTAGTTATTGATGAATGTTGTTGTTGCTCAAGAGAAGGATTATAATACTAGGAGTAGAGTTGTTAAAGGAGTAGGGCCTCAAGCCAAACCTAAAGCCCCATTGCTTTCAAATATTCTGAAAGAGGTTCCTAAGAAAGATACACCTTCCAAATGCCTTACTTTCCCAAAAAAGATTCATACTTCTCCTCATGCTCAAACTGTCAAAATCACATGTTATCTAATGAGTCTGTCAATCTCCTTCCAATATTTCCTTGCCAAAGTGTGCTCCATATGACATTTCCCAAGATTTGAGTCAAATCAAAGTTAGTGTTCCAATTGTTGAGCTGCTTAGGATTCTTGAGTAAAAGAAGAGGGCATTTGAGTACTTGGGATTGAAAGAAGAAAAGAGTACCCTAGGAAAAAATGTAAATATTGTGGAGACTCCTCCAATCATTGAAGAGTTAGAAACACCACCAGCATCGAAAGAGCTGGATGAACCACCGAGATTTATTTGGTAACATCCTTGGTAGAGTCTCAGCTAAATGTGGATCCATTATTTACCACTCTGATCATTAAGGATAGGTTGCTGCACAACTGTATGTATGATTTGGGGGCATCATGCAATGTTATGCCTCTAGAAGTCATGAATGAACTGGATATCAAAGTAATAATAGCATATGGGAAGTGTACTAAAATAGATTCCAGAGAAGTGCGGTGGTGGTATGTGTGAAGGTCCGGTGGTACAACTTGTACTTATCCGAGAAGGAACTTGAAACTTTATGTTTTTATTATTGATTGCAGAGCCAAGTGGGGTATGTTGTTGTCCATAAAATGGGCTACAAGTGTTGGTGTGAGTGTTCAAATGGATATGTCCTATGCCACCCTCCTAGTGAGGGCATCCTTGTCAAGTTGTATGGGAAAAGAAGATGTTGCACCTCATCGAATACCTCAATAATGCATCTTATGAAGTGTTGTACACAAGTGTTTATGCTAATAACTTTATCGGGTTTGTTGATGGGAAAGAGAACAAAATGGATCAATGTAATGATCTTAAACAAGTAGGCTCTCCATGGACTCTGTTGTTTGATGGAGCTTGCTCAAAATTTGGAAATGGTGATAGTGTAGTTCTGATTTCTCCAAGCTTGGAAGAGTTCATTTTTCTTTCAAACTTAACTTTGAGTGTACCAACAACATTTTTGAGTATGAGGCATTGTTTTTAGGTTTGATAATTGCTTGGAAATACTATGTTAAAGACATCATTTTTAAGGGAGATTTAGAACTAATTGTTAAACAAATCAAAAAATTGTATGCCACTAAGAATTAGAGAATGAAAGTAAAAAAATGCATCTGGGACTTGATTGAGATGTTTGATTCATTTAACATTATGCATCATGATAGGAAGTTCAATGTTATGGCAAAAATATTGTATTTGTGGGATCTCGGTTTGATAATTGTGTAATTTCCCCATATTGTGAATATGGTGATGAAGTGTTAACAAGGCCATCTGTCACGATAACATTAAACATTTGCAAATTTTTGATGATGATGCTCGGTCAAAAATTTCTACTGAGAACAAAGGGGACTTCACTTATCAAGTATATTGATTTAGAGCCAATGGTGTGTGTAATCAGAGGGTAAAAAAACTTTGTTTGGCAAGGATATCATTCAACTGAAAACTAATACCATCCATAGAGGACTGGTTACTCTTGAATCAAATTTTGATAATTCTAATTGCATTATTAACAAGCATATAGCAGCCTCAAGGGATGTTGATGAGCGTGACCTAGGTATAGAGGAGAAACCAAGTAATATATTGTTGGGAAACAATCTGAAAAAGGAGGAAAAATAGTCCTATGTCTAGTTGTTAAAGAAGTATCAGGACTGCTTGGCTTGGTATTATTCAAAGTTGAAGGCATACAGAGAGGATCTGTTTCAGAATGAAATTCTTATGGAGCCTAATGTAAAACCATTCAGATAAAAGCAGAGGCTGATTAATCCACTCCTCTCTATGAAGATGCAAGATGAGTTAAAAAAGCTAAGAGATGGAGGGATCATTCAGCCAACAAGGTATTCTTCTTGGGTTGTGAACTTAGTGTCCAGTTAGAAAAAGAATGGTGATATCAGGATGTGTGTGGATTTTAGAAATCTGAATAGAGCATCAATGAAGGATAATTATCCTTTACCAAACATGGATAACATGTTGTAGTTGGTCACTGGTTTTGAGTTGTTATCTACTTTGGATGGCTTCTTTGGGTATAACCAGGTGGTTGTGAAGCAATCAGAGAGAATCAAAACTGCTTTCACTACTCCATGGGGTACCTATGTGTATGTGAGGATGTCATTTGGCCTGATGAATGCTGGAGCTACTTTTTAGAGAGTAATGGATGTAGCATTCTCAAGATATATAAATGACTTCATTGTTGTGTATTAAGATGATGTGACAGTTTTCTCTAGGAAGAGAAGTGATCACCTACAACATTTAGAAAATATGATGATAAGATGCAGAGAGTATGGAATTTCACTGAATGCAAAGAAGTGTCATTTCGGGGTGCAAAAGGATAAGTTTCTCGGTCTTATTGTATCAAAGGATGGTGTCATGATTGATCCCGAGAGGGTAGAGGCCATCAACAAGGTCCCAATTCAAGAACCAAGAAAGGAATTCATTCCTTCTTTGGGAAAATAAATTTTATCAGAAGATTCATATCAAACTTTGTTGAGTTGACCATTCCAATTACTTGCATGCTAAAAAGGACCAAGTAATCAAATGGGAAGAAGTTGTCATTCAATATTTCAATGGGATCAAGGAAGCATTAAAGCATGCCCCTGTCTTAGCAGCTCCAGATTATAAGAATCCTTTTCAAATATTTTCTTTTGCTTCAGAGAACACTATTGCATCTGTCTTGTTATAGAAGGATGATGAAGGGGCTGAGAGGCCAATTTCCTTTTTAGTAAGGCATTGCAAGGGGCTGAGCTAAAGTACACCATTATGGAGAAGCAAGCATTTTCCTTGGTAAAATCAACAAAGGTTTTCAGACCTTATATTTTGAGCTCTAAAGTTGTTGCTTATGTTCCCCACACCATGGTGAAAGATGTCTTATCAGAGATGGAGGTCTCAAGCAAAATATACGAGATGGATGAACGGGTTACGGGAGTATGAAAAGGATATCTTAACCATGAAATTGGTAAGAGGTTTACACTTAGATAAACTTATGGCTGAGAGAAACTGTAAACTATTGAGGTGAATGAGGTAGCAAAAGGAAGGGTGGGTGCATTTGAAAATTTGGTGAGTTCTAAGAGGTACAAAGATATAATTTTTTATCTCAGACATCTATACTACCCGAGTATTTGAGTAAAAATCAGAAAAGAGCTCTTAAGTTGGCTTCCCAAAAATATTTCATTACTGATTTTGGGTTAGCTTTGAAAAACCCTTAAGGAGTCCTCTTAAGGTGCATTACTAAAGATGAAGCCCCCAAGATAATTTCGATCCCCATGGAGGAGTTTGTGGGGGCATTTTTTCTTTAAAATTCACAGCACAAAAGATCCCGAGGGTTGGTTATTAGTAGCCAACTCTTTTCAAGGATACAACTTTGTTGGTTAGAAGATGTGAGAGTTGCCAACTTTTTTCTGGAAGACTGAAAGCTTCAGGCTCCCTTCCTTTGCATCCTGTATTAATTAAAACCCCATTCAAGAAATAGGGAATGGATTTCATTGGAAAGATTTCAGACCCTTTAAGTGCTGGCCATAAGTGGATTCTTGTAGCCACTGATCACTTCACTAAGTGGGTGGAGGAAATCCCCACCAAGAGAGCAACATACCAAATTTTCATGGACTTCATGTTGAACGATATCATCTGCAAGTTTAGAGTGCCAGTTAATATTGTTGCTGACAATACCATGAGCTTTAGAACTAAACCTTTGGTGGAAATGTGTAAATAATATGGGATCAATTTGACATATGCCTCCAACTATAACCCCCAAGACAATGGACAAGTAGAGTCCAACAATAAAAATTTATTAAAAATCATTAGGAGAACCTTGGAGTTGAACAAAAGGAAATGGGATGAGCAAGTTGAATTTTGTTGTTTGGGTTGATCAATTCTTGTTAAAAGAGCTACCTTTGGAAAAATTCCATTTGAATTGGTGTATGGAACTCAAGCGTGGTTGCCCTGCATATCCAATTATCCTCATATTAGTTCATTCGACAATTGGAAGATCAAGAATTTAGTCCATATGATGCTCAGTATTAACCAAATTCTTGAACTTGATGAAGAAAGGAGAGCATCTCACCAAAGGCATGTGAAGTTTAGAGAAAAATTGAAGAAATTATTTGACAAGAAGGTCACTCCCAGAGCTTTCACCATTATAGATCTTGTGATGTTATGGGATAGCAGACATGAAGAAAAGGGAAAGCATGGTAAATTTTATGCACTGTGGATGGGCCCTTACTCCATTGACATCCAGATTGGTGAACATACCTTCCTTGAAAGACTTGGATGGGGAATTGGTCGAATTTCCTATTAATGGCAGCACTTGAAACATTTCCTAGATTGATTCCCTAGAATCAAGGTGAGCATCCTTTTGCACAGTGTATAGTTCATTGGTTACATTTTGTCTTTTGTGTTTTTGTTCGTTCTGGTCCTTGGTGACCTAGTTTTCTGGTTCCTCGGCTCATTTTTAGGAGATGGTTCTATTTTTCTACTCTGCAATCTAACTCCTTTACCCAATGGATGATTTTTGGCACTTGTTATTTTATTTGGTTCTTGTGGCACTCACAGGGAATGCCCATCCCCAATTCGGAGCTGATGTTGGTGCTTGAATTAGTATCACCCTGTTTACTATTAAAAACCCTCAGTTTGCGGCCTCTATCACATTTTTTGTCTCCCCGTGTTGGTGCTTGAAAACTTAGTCCTCCATTTGGTTTCCATGATTGGTTCCTCCTTAGTTGAAGGTCACTTAAAATCCCGAACTTGTTGATCGATCCTCTGTCCACTTGAAGGTTTCTATCAATTGGGCGTAAAACTTGGGTTGTTCCTTCCCTTCCATTTTCCACAGTCATGTGTTGTTGTCCCTTCCATTTTTTCCCAGGTACTTGAAGAAATGTGAATGGATATAGCTCGAGAGGGTCATGTGTGAACCTTACAAAATTTCCAAATTCTTTGTCCTTGAAGAAAATTTCATCTCTGGGATCAAATAGTGGTTTCCCTGCATTTTATGGCTTGACGGGTGTGTTTCTCCCGTCAAATTTAAATCTTTGCATCAGTGGAAATGTGGCCCTTTTTGGTTGGATGTGGCTTGGCGGGGCACTCTAAAACTTTGTGGATCGTTTTAACCCAAAACTTTTCCACGTGGAGGAACGGTCTCGTTTGAAGACTCACCTTTTTGTTTTGCCTTGGAGTTGCGTCGGGAGGACATGTGGAGGATTTTTCTACTTTGCCCAGACTTAGAAAAAAATTTCATGCAGCTGATATAGTTTTGGTGGGCTATGGACACGTGGTGGGTTGGCGCTCATTTGAAGATCTATCTCAGGGTCCCACCTTAACAAATGTGACAGAGGGATAGGTGGAGGTTTCCGGCTCCACTAGGGACTTAAACTTTTTAAAGAAATTTTCTAAGGCCTGGGACACATGGTGAGCCCATGCTCATTCAAGGTCTCCACTTTTGGGGACCATCTTGAAGTTGCGCCATAAAGACACGTGGAGGTTTCCATCAGGTCTTCCTTCCTTAGACTTTTTCAAGCAACTTCCTAAAAGGCCTAAGACACGTGGAGGGACCGCACATGTTTGGGGACTGGCCCTTGAGTTTTATTTTGAAGAAGTGCTAGGAGGACACTTAGAGGCTTCCGCTCACTCTCCCTTTTTTCTTAGACTTTTCAATGGCTAAAGAAGACTGTCTTGGACCTTGGACACATGGCACCCTCTGCTGAACTCTCAAACTTTTTAGTAGACTCTGGCAAACTGAGATACATGGTGAGCCCCCACTCATTCAGGGTCTCTACTTTTGGGGACCATCTCAAGATGCGTCATTGAGACATGTGGTGGTTTAAATATTCAAAAGGAAGGGAGGTTAGTCATCAAACGCAACTTGGATTTTTTACCCCTTATTGTCAAAGAGATTAAAATCATCAAAATGACCCACAAACCCCACAGAGAATAGTCAAAATTTTCTTCAGTCAACGGTGGAGGTGCGGACTTTGGGGGAAATTTGGAAAATTTTCCTTTTATGGAGAAAGGGGTTAAAAGTGTAAAAAGGAAGCATGGTTCTACTGGGACCCACATCAGAAACTAAAAGTGGAAGGGTGGAGCTACGGGGAAAATTTGGAAATTTTTCCTTTTCTAAAAATGGGTGAAATAGCAGAATTTAGCGCGGTTCCTTTGGGACCCACATTGGGACACGTGTCAAGCCCATTTTTCAAAGGCAAAGGGGTGGAGCAAATTGAGAAATTTTTCATATTTTCCAAAAGGCGTAAAAAGTAAAAAGGAACCCCAGGCCCATCTTAACTCAGATCTCCCACGTGGACGGTCCAAATTCAAAAGGGAAATCGATGGCAATTGTGCGTTTGTATTTGATTTTCCACCATTTCTACTCCAAAGCTCCTAGGGATGTGAATTTTTATGGTTTTTATCATTTCTTGGAGTCTCCTGCACACCAAATGAAGAGGAACATTAATTTGATATCCTAGTTTGGTGGGGAAGGTCTAAAAACATCTTTCACCATTAAAGATGTAATCTGATTTATGGATTTGACCTAATATTTCTTTCCTTGGCACGCAAGAGACCTGTTGATATCTTGGTTTGGTGGGAAAAATCTGAAAACATCTTTTACCATTAAGATGTGATTTGACTATTGGCCTCGATCTGATTTTCTAGTTTTTCCTTCCTTGGCATGCAAAGAACCAGATTTGATAGATTGGAGGAGGAAGTAGTTGGCGTGCAAGATGAAGAATGACTTACTAGGTGAAGAATTGAATGCTAGAAATATTTGGAGAGATTTTCCCCTCTACACACTGAAAACATTTTTGGAAATCTAATTTTCGAGTCACGATCAATGGTTGTAACACGCAATGGTGCTTTGAATGTTTCTAGTTTTGGGGGAAAACTCTGTTGTAAATTAAGTATTATAAATTGTATGAATTTGTCATGTAAATGGTTGGAGTGTTAGAGGTCGGGATTAACTTTCCAAGAGAAAAGCTTGATAGAGCCCATATTTCTAAGAGACTACGAGGAACTGTTTATTTTTTTTGTGTAAAATTTGATCATGTCAAGGTGGTTACGAGTGTACAGACCATTGACAAGCTCTGAGATTGTTCTAGAAAATTTCCCTGTTGATAAATTTAATCAAATTTGAGTAAATCTATGTCAATTTTGAGCAAAGTTGTGTCTGCTTCATTTTTGAATGTCTGCAAACAATTTCTTGTTCCCATTGCAATCTTACATTGAAATATCTATGAATCACACAAGATCTTAGCTTTGTGATAGTTTGGTGGCACTTGCAATTTCATTTATCAGAAGATCTTTCATTTGATAGTGAAATAAACAAGTTTAAAATCACTTTACTCCTAGCATGATTATTAAGATTGTTTGTTAGCCTTTGAGGGTATCTTAGGCATGATAAAGCAGATAGTGTTTAATTAAGTTTTTCAATTTGAGCCTTCATGTTGGATCCTTAAAGTTTTTGTGAAAACGTGTTGATATGGGCCTCCATTGAAGCACACCATCTAGTTAAACGAACATTCTAGTTGTCTTAAAGCATTATGTTGGTCATGTTGGTGTGTGTGACTGTCTAGTCATTGTCCACATCACCTAGGTGAGTCATCTCACCTTGCGAGAGTCATAGGTCTTAGGAAGTCAAATGACAAGTGTCAGATTCTGTCATAGAATCTGACATTGTCATTTGCGTCAATGCATCATAGGAGTTACATTCCTTATTTGGAATTGTAACTCCTCTTCTAGTGGCATCGTATCGTCAATCGCGTCATATGCGTCAGTGGCGTCATTGAGTTCTTTCCATGTTTAGGCATGGGGGTTACACAGACACCCTATTTGTACTTCCTATTTTTCGATCTATGAGTATGAGTAGACCCATTCTTCTTACTTGCAATCTTCTTTCCATTGTTTGAATCTTGCGTATTGTGTTGGCTTGACGTTACCATCGGAGTGCAACTTCATTGTGGTGCATCGCTTTTCGACATCGGTTCTCGTGAATCCCTCTTTCATGGTATCGAGCCGGGCGGTTAAAGCCGCCAACCCCAGAGTAGTCTTTGGGATGGGTGACCTCCCGGGAAATTCCTAGTGTCACTACCTCCTAATGCCATTGGGCCTAATTGGGTGTATACGTGGTGGGCCTAAAGCTCACGTGGTTGCATCTGGCTTCATTGTGTGGGGGTGTGTTGGCGTAGCAGCTGATTAACACGATGAGATCCCTCTCCACCATTAGTTTGAGCTTTTGGTGTGACGGAAAGTCATTTGGTATCGAAGTGGTTTGATAAACGTGCACTCTTCGTTTCTCAATTGTTTATTACTTTTGGTTTCTTCTCATTTCCTCGTGTGCAAGTTTTTTCAATTATCGTTTTGGAATTATCTCTCACCTCGTATTGAGGTTTTTGATGAGTTCTGCAAGTTAAGGTATTTTGGTTGGTTTGTTTATCAGCTGAGTTCATATTTGGATATTTCTAGATCTTTGTGGTTGTTGTTTCTGGGTTATTTCTTCTTTGGTCGCGTTGATTCATTTGTAGGGTAAAAGAAGAGCTCATTTTTGGCGTGGACCTGTGATTACTGGTTGGGATTGTTGTTTTTTCTTCACCGGTGTATACTCAAACTATTTCAAGCTTCTTCCCCATCGTTGTGGTTCCTTGCTGTCTCAAAACATTTTTTGCAAACCTCTCACATTTTTACAAAACCTCTCACGTTTTTGCCTTGTCTCTCACATTTTTGCAAAGCTACTCACGTTTTTCCTCTGTTCTGAGCATTTTCAACTGTTCCAGACGTTTTTTGGGCCTTTCTGACTGTTTTCTCCCTTCCAGGCGTTTTTTTGCCTGTCCTCAGGTGTTTTTCTCCCCTGGCTGCGTTTTCTCCTTTGTTCCAGGTGTTTAAACCTGTTCCAGGCATTTTCTATCACCTGGCTGCATTTTCAACTGTTCCAGGCATTTTTTAACTGTCCTAAGGTGTTTTTTCTCCTTTCTGGATTTTTGCACGTTGTTCGGCATTTTGGGTGTTAAGGCATTTTTGGGTGTCAAAGCATTTTTGCATGTTCTTGTGTTTTCACTACTGGCATTTTTCCTGGGTGGACGAGTCACTCAGTTACTTATTTTTACCTACCCTTCATCCCCACGTGGCCTTCTCGTCCGCTGTAGGTAATATCTCTCTAAAAATACGTTTTTTATTCACTTTTCTTAAAAAAACATGTTTGCATTCTTTTTATCTTATCCCTCTTCTAAAAAATGTGTTGTTTCATTATTTTTAAAAGGTATAAGGTAAAAACATTACATTTTATTGGCATTGTAAGTTTTTTGGCTTGTTTTATTAACCTTCCGTCGAGTGTCGAAGACGAAGGGTGAGGTTCGGGATTGGCAGGTGGCTAATCCCCCCTCGCAATACAAACAAACCCTATCTCAAATTCTATGCCATTTCAATGAGCATACATATGACACCTTTTGCATGCATTTAGGGCACTTTTTTAATCCGTTTGCAGGCTTATTGGCTTTTTTTTCCTCATCAGTTGCGGGAATTGGTTTTTGCTATAACTTTTGACTCGTTGCTCGGTTTTGAGCACTTCTTTAGTCAAAGTTACATGTTTTTTTGCACTCTAGATGATGGGATCATTAGTTTTGTAAATGCACTAATTTTATAAAGTGCCGCATTCTGGGGGGTGTCTTTGTATTGCTTAATTCAGCTCATTTTTTCTTGAGCTTTGTTTTATTCCTTTTTTGTGGACTTGTGAGCGCGTCCGCCACAGTCTTACAACAAAGGGATTCTTTTGTGTGATGTGAGACGCTGTTTCTCACAAAGCTCTTTCTTCCCCCTCTTGCTTCTCTCTTTCTGTGCTTGCTTGCAGTGTTGATCTGTTGTGCCCTACGAACCTTGATTGTTGTCTCCACCATTGCGCGTTATTACGCTAATTGCAAGGTGAGTGACAAACTGGTTCTCGGAACACAGTCGCATCTGGTTGTAATCAATGCACTGAATTATAAAGTGCCACAAAAAGGGGGGTTAATCTTGTGTTCCTTGGAGGCTCCTCTTGTCATGGACATTGAATTTCATCGCTCCGTTGTTCAACTAGGACCAGGAAACTACCTACAATGGAAGAGTGGGATACTCGATCATTGTATTATGTACAATTTGTTACCACATCTTCTTGGGTTGGCACCTGAACCTATTGACCGCATTCGTCACCAAAATTGGTTAAACGAGAATGATATGACATACGGGCTTCTTTGTCTTACTATACCGGAGGACCTTCAACGTCGTTTAGAATTCACTGAGTCTGCGCACAGAGCTTAGATCTTCATTTGGAATTTTCATGGAGATTTTGATCCTCCTTCATCTGGGTATGGATCTTCTGATGATCTTACATCCATGGAGGAAAGTGAGTTTACTGATACTTTTTCTTATGAAGGGCAGCCCACACATATTTCTATGCATGCTCCTTCAGAACTTAGTATTGCTCCTATCATAGTTTCTAGTGACTCTCCTCCACAAGAATATTTGGTTTAATTCTCTTACGCACATCATCTTTGCCTTGGATCTCAGGTTTCCCCATCACGAGCATCCACTGATTCAGTTGATTCTAGCCTGGAGATTCTGCCATCCCCTGTTGCTTCCAGAGACTTCGAGATTGCTTCCTCAAAGGGTTCTTATAATCCTCCACAACAGGACATTGATTTCTTTGACTCAGACTTGGATGATATGCTCGAGGATACCGACATCACAGTGCAGCATCTTCTTCAACCTACTGCCTCTTCCGAGATCAGAGTTTCCATCCCACCAGCTTCCACTGACTCTCCACCATAGCAGGTTCATTTGCCCCTTCAGGGCTCTCTTGATGATATATCTATATTTGCGGACTCTCACCTTATGGAGATTGATAGGATTGTCACCGCTTCTCTTGATATATTATCTCCTTCTCATATTGGGCCACCTTCTGGCACTCTCCATGTTCCTCCTCCTTCTGATCACCGACCTTTGGTCCCTTCAGATTCATTAGGAGTCCATCAGAAATCATCTTCCGGGGAGCTGGATAGCACTTTTTTTTCTCTCTTCTCCTCTTCTTCTTTCCAGAAAGATGTTGTTTGTACATGGGCACCTTATCAGGCCTTTAGTTGCCGGGGCCCATTGACACATCTTTCTTAGTTGTCTAGGGGTCTTCTTTTCTGTTCTGGCTTACCTTGTCCTCTTCCTCGGCTTCGATGAAGGGGGGGTGTTGGTGTGTGTGACTGTCCAGTCATCGTCCACATCACCTAGGTGAGTCATCTCACCTTGCGAGAGTCATAGGTCTTAGGAAGTCAAATGACAAGTGTCAGATTCTGTCATAGAATCTGACATTGTCATTTGCGTCAATGCATCATAGGAGTTACATTCCTTATTTGGAATTGTAACTCCTCTTCTAGTGGCGTCATATGCGTCAGTCAACGTCATATGCGTCAGTGGCGTCATTGAGTTCTTTCCATGTTTAGGCATGGGGGTTACACAGCACCCCTATTTGTACTTCCTATTTTTCGATCTATGAGTATGAGCAGACCCATTCTTCTTACTTGCAATCTTCTTTCCATTGTTTGAATCTTGCGTATTGTGTTGGCTTGAGCGTTACCATCGGAGTGCAACTTTGTTGTTGTAAATCGCTTTTTTGACATCGGTTCAAGCCTTGTTTTTGTACAAGCTCTCAAAGATCGGTGATTCAAAATCCACTCGCCTCACCTCCAACCAAAATTCATTTAAAAACAACCAATCATGCCCATACTACCCCTATTTTTCCTATGTGTGCACAAATACATAATTTTTGTTACCAAAACATATAGAAATAATCGGAGTTTTTATTGTCTTTAGTAGCTTTGAACCTTGCTTAGAAAATATCTCCATTATCTAGGGTGGTAACTCGTGAGAGTTAGATTTTGTTGTATTGATCATGTTTTCTTTAAGCTCTTCTTAATAACTTTGCAAATTAGGATATCTACATATCCTCTACAAACGATGAGGCTACAAAGGGTCCTATCACTCTAGTTGAAAGGCACGACCATAAAGTGGTGAGGATAGATCAAATCCTCTTATGGGTGTTACCCATTTCTCCACATCCGAGTGACAAATGACACACAACGTGCTCTGCTTTCCTCTAAGCTTCCTATCAAAATTGTGATGTTGCTCATCTTTTGAGGGGGAATCAATTGAGTACCAACACCGTTCGGTGCCATTTTTGGGGACACGATTTTCGTTCGCGGACGATTTCTGTTGCCGGGAACCGATTTGTGTTGCTAGGAACTGATTTATACTATCAAGACTAATTTTATGATTTCTTGCTTGAGTTCATATCCATTTGGCCCGTCAAAACCATTTAAGCGCGCCGTTCGGGGAACATTGTGATTGCGGTTCATACTCAAATACAGTAAATATTTCTTATATACTCTAAGTGCTAGTACATTATTTCAAAATCATCCTATGTTTGGGCCTGTAAGAAGTGTTCAAATTTACAAGTGCTATGTGTAATATTTCCAGTTTCTATAGTTATTACACTAAGTTTCATAAATATGGGTAAAGGAAGGTCATATCTTTCAGTTCCAATTTCTAGTGTGGATAAACATTTGACAAATCATATTTTTAGTGCATTTACACAACTAAGGTGGAAATCCTTAGTGGCGACTCCGTATTAATCTCATTTTTGATAAATACCGAGTGTCTTAACCTCTGTCAAGTAAGATTTTTTACTAATATTTACAAATCGGGAAGGAAGAAGATCTTTCTTCGCTAGGGATAAATCTTAGAACATTATTTCCAGAGCTAGGAAAACAAAGACGAAAGAAAGAAGAGCACGGAGAGTTCTTAGAGATCAACAATCAAGAAAAGAGATCTCCATTGATGAAAGTGATCAGCCTATCATTGAATATTGTCATTCAAGTGATTCTGAATTAGGTAGTCTTTTTGTGGAATTAAATTCTCCATCTGGAGAGGGGCCTTCATTTGAATTTGAAAAGTTTGCTTCTCATTTTGCTCTGTGTTTTCTAAAGTTGATAGGGTTTTCCAAGAGACAGAGCCTTTAGGGGATATCCATTTTGGAAGTTATACTCTTGTGTTTCAAATACCCCTTGTCCCTTATCAGTTTGATTCTCCTCCAAGGTCACCTCCTCAAAACAACATGGCCCATCCCCCACCCAAACCTCCATTTGTTATAAATACTTTTGGTCCTATAAATTTTAGAGGGATGGCCAATTATCCAAATGTATTTCCCAAGATGTAAGAAATAGACTACCAAATTTCCAAGGAAATAATGTTATAACTAGTGATGAGAATCTAAAGCTCTTTATTAACAAGATGGAAGACTTTGAGATTGAATTTGAAGATGTATATATAAAATTGTTTATCCATACTTTGGAGGAAGATGCAAGGGACTAGTATAAATATTTTCCAGATAATTCCATTGATTATTGGACCGTTATGAACAATGCATTTAGATTGTAGTATGGTGACGTAACGCAGATCCTAGGTTTCTTCTATCGAGAATTTTAAAATATTAAATATAATCCTAATGATTCATTGCATGACTTTAACACTAGATTTAATAAGACATTGAGGAGATTGCCTGTAATTTTAAGGCCATGTGATGAATCTTGTCTTATAAAGTATTCATATGCATTTGATAAGAAAGTTGCTTACTATTTGAGGGACAAAAACCCTACCAATTTGAGGCAGGCCTTTACTATGGCTCTGCAAATTGAGAACAACATTAAGGCCATTGGAAAACCTCCTAAGAGGGAGGGTGTTAAACTGATAAACCCAGAAAAACCTCAAGCAAGCAAGAGTGTGGATCTTGAGGAGGTTGTTAAAACTCTAGTAGGGGCTGTCAAAGAAATCTCATACAAATTAGCCCAGGCAGAGAAAGGAATTGGGCAGAGTTCACAAGGTCAGCATAAGAAACAAGGCCAAGAAATATTTACCAATCATCCTAGAAATGAGTAGAGATTTGATGATAGAGGAAAGGGACCCATGGGATCTGTAAATAGACATCCCCAAGCTAGGGAAAATAGAATGGTGCATGATCCTTTGGCTGTCAGAGTTGTTGTTATTGAAGAAATAGATGTAATTGATTGGTGTGACAGGTGTTTCATGCCCCATGCTCCATGTGAATTAGATCAGCAAGAAGAAGAGGAAGATGATGATGATAACACTAATGATGATGCATGCATGATGGAGCACTTTGTAAGCTCATAGCAAGGAGAAATCTCAATTCGGGTAATAAGTGTGAGAAGCTGTCACCTTTGAATTTTAGGATTGCATTCACTGTGTACCTCTTCTTCCTCCCTCTCACACTTTAGAAATAGATCTTTGTAAAAGATTTTGAACTTCCCAATAATGAATTTGAATATTTAAGAGCTTTAATGATAAAGAAAGATGAAGGAGGAATCCCATCCGAGGAAGATAGGTAGTTATTGATAAACGTTGTTGTTTCTCAAAAGAAGGATTATAATACTAGGAGTAGAGTTGTCAAAGGAGCAGAGCCTCAAGCTAAACCTAAAGCCCCATTGCTTTCAAATATTCCTAAAGAGGTTCCTAAGAAAGATACACCTTCCAAAGGCCTTACTATCCCAAACAAGATTCATACTTCTCCTCATGCTCAAACTGTCAAAAATGTCTGTGTTATCTGATGAGTCTATCAATCTCCCTTCCAATGTTTCCTTGCCAAAGTGTGCTCCATATGAAATTTCCCAAGTTTTGAGTCAAATCAAAGTTAGTGTTCCAATTTTTGAGCTGCTTAGGATTCCTGAGCACAAGAAGAGGGCATTTGAGTACTTGGGATTGAAAGAAGAGAAGAGTACCCCAAGCAGAAATGTAAATATTGTGGAGACTCCTCCAATCATTGAAGAGTTAGAAACACCACCAACATCAGAAGAGTTGGATGAACCACCTGAGGTTTATTTGGGAACATCCTTGGTAGAGTCTCAGCTAAATGTGGATCCATTCTTCACCACTCTGATCATTAAGGATAAGTTGCTCCAAAATTGTATGTTTGGTTCGGGGGCATCATGCAATGTTATGCCTCTAGAAGTCATGAATGAACTAGATATCAAAGTAATAGTAGCATATGGGAAGTGTACTACCATGGATTCAAGAGAAGTTCCAATGGTGGGATGTGTGAAAGGTTTGGTGGTACAACTTGCAACTTATCCGAGAAGGAACTTGAAACTTGATGTAGTTATTGTTGATTGCCCATCCAAGTGGGGTATGTTGTTGTCCAAAAAATGGGATGCAAGTGTTGGTGGGAGTGTTCAAATGGATATGTCCTATGCCACCATCCTTATTGAGGGTAGCCTTGTCAATTTGTATGGGGAAAAGAAGATGTTGCACCTCATTGAAGACCTAAATAATGCATCTTATGAAGTGTTGTACATAAGTTTTGATGTTGATAACTTTATCGGGTTTGTTGATGGGAAAGAGAACAAAATGGATCAATGTAAGAATCTTGAAAAAGTAGGCTCTCCATGGAATATGTTATTTGATTGAGCTTTCTCCTAATTTTGAAATGGTGATAGTGTAGTTCTAATTTCTCCAAGCTTGGAAGAGTTCGTCTTTTCTTTCAAACTTAACTTTGAGTGTACTAACAACATTGTTGAGTATGAGGAATTGTTATTAGATTTAAGAATTACTTGTAAATACTATGTTAAAGACATCATTGTTAAGGGAGATTCAGAAGTAATTGTTAAACAAATCAGAAAATTGTATGCCACTAAGAATCAGAGAATGAAACAGTACAAGAATGTAGTTTGGGACTTGATTGAGATGTTTGATTCATTTAACATTACGCATCATGATAGGAAGTTCAATGTTATAGCAGAAAAGCTTGCAGTGTTGGGATCTCGGTTTGATAATTGTGCAATGTCCCCATATTGTGAATATGATGTTGAAGTGTTAACAAGGCCATCTGTCCCTGACAACATTAAACATTGGCAAATTTTTGATGATGATGCTCAAGTTAAAATATTTATGTAGAAAAAATGGGACTTTGTTAATCAGTATATTGATTTGGAGCCAATGGTGTGTGTATCAGAGGGTAAAGAAACTTTTTTGGCAAGGATATCATTCAACTGAAAACTAATACCATCCCTAGAGGACTGGTTACTCTTGAATAAAACTTTGATAATGTTGATTCAATTATTAACAAGCATATAGCAGCCTCAATGGATGTTGATGAGCATGACACTGGAGTACAGAGGAGAAACCAAGGAAGGTCTAGTTGGGAAACAATCTGAATAAGGAGGAAAAGCAATCCTATGTCCAGTTGTTAAAGAAGTATCATGACTGCTTGGCTTGGCCTTATTCAAATTTGAAGGCATACAGAGAGGATTTGTTTCAGCATGAAATTTCTTTGGAGCCTAATGTAAAATCATTCGAGATAGAATCAGAGGCTGATTAATCCACTCCTCTCTATGAAGATGCAAGATGAGTTAAAAAATATAAGAGGGATCATTCAACCAACAAGGTATTCTTCTTAGGTTGCGAACTTAGTGCCAATTAGAAAAAAGAATGGTGATATTAGGCTGTGCATGGATTTTAAAAATCTGGACAAAGAATCAATGAAGGATAATTATCCTTTACCAAACATGGACAACATGTTGTAGTTGGTCACTGGTTCTTAGTTTTTATCTACTTTGGATGGCTTTTTTGGGTATAACTAGGTGATTGTGAAGCAATCAGAGAGAATCAAAACTGCTTTTACTACTCCATGGGGTACCTATGTGTATGTGAAGATGTCGTTTGGCTTGATGAATGCTGGAGCTACTTTTCATAGAGCAATGGATGTAGCATTCTCAGGATATATAAATGACTTCATTGTTGTGTATCAGGATGATGTGATAGTTTTATCTAGGAAGAGAAGTGATCACCTGCAACATTTAGAAAAGATGTTGATAAAATGTAGAGAGTATGGCATTTCACTGAATGCAAAGAAGTGTCATTTTGAGGTGCAAAAGCATAAGTTATTTGGTCAAATTGTATTAAAGGATTATGTCATGATTGATCCCGAGAGGGTAGAGGCCATCAGCAAGGTCCCAATTCTAAGAACCAAGAAAGGAATTCAGTCCTTCTTTGGGAAAATCAATTTTATCATAAGATTCATATCAAACTTTGCTGAGTTGACCATTCCAATTACTTACATGCTAAAAAATGACCAAGTAATCAAATGGGAATAAGTTATCATTCAAGCATTCAATGAGATCAAGGAAGCATTAAAGAATTCCCATGTCTTAGCAGCTCCAAATTATAAGAAGCCTTTTCAAATATTTTCTTTTGCTTCAGAGAACACTATTGCATTTGTCTTGTTACATAAGGATGATGAAGGGGCTGAGATGCCAATTGCCTTTTTCAGTAAGGTATTTTAAGGGGCTGAGATGAAGTACACCATTATGGAGAAGTAAGCATTTTCCCATGTAAAAGCAACAAAGATTTTCAGACCTTATATTTTGAGCTCTAAATTTTTGCTTATGTTCCCCACACCATGGTTAAATATGTCTTGTCGAGATGGAGGTCTCAAGCAAAAATGTAGATGGGTGAACAAGTTGCGGGAGTATGAAAAGGATATCCAAACCATGAAATTGGTAAGAGGTTTAGACTTAGCTAAACTTATGGTGAGAGCAACCTCGCAAACTATTGAGGTGAATGAGGTAGCGAGAAGGAAGGGTGGATGTATTTGAAAAGTTGGTGAGTTTTGAGTGGTACAAAGATATAATTTTTTATCTCAGACATCTATATTTCCCTGAGTATTTGAGTAAAATCAGAAAATAGCTCTTAAGTTGGCTTCCTAGAAATATGTCATTATTGATTTTGGGTTAGCTTGGAAAAACCCTTAGGGAGTCCTCTTAAGGTTCATTACTAAAGATGAAGCCCCAAGATAATTGTTGATCTCCATGGAGGAGTTTGTGGGGGATTTTTTGGAGCAGATCCACAACACGCAAGATCCCGAGGGCTAGTTATTAGTGGCCAACTCTTTTCAAGGATACAACTTTGTTGGTTAGAAGATATGAGTTACCAACATTTTTCGGAAGAATGAAAGCTTCAAGATCCCTTCCTTTGCATCCTATATCAATTTAAGCCCTATTTAAACAATGGGAATGGATTTCATTGGTGAGATTTCAGACCGTTCAAGTGCTTTGGCCATTAGTGGATTCTTGTAGCCATTGATTACTTCACTAAGTGGGTGGAGGTAATCCCCACCAAGAAAGCAACACACCAGATTATCATGGACTTCATGTTGAACCATATCAACTCGTAGGTTTGCGAGTGTTAGTTAAAATTGTCGCCGATAATGCCATGAGCATCAAAGCTAAACCTTTGGTGGAAATGTGTAAAGAATATGGGATCAATTTGACATATGCCTCCAACTATAACCCCCAAGGCAATGGACACGTAGATTCCAGCAATAAAAATTTATTAAAAATCATCAGGAGAACCTTTGAGTTGAACAAAAGGAAATGGGGTGAGCAGCTGAAGTTTTTTATTTGGGTTGATCGAATTACTGTTAAAAGAGCTACTGAAAAAAGTCCATTTGAATTGGTGTATGGCACTCAAGAACTTCTGCCCCTGCATATGAAATTATCCTCATATCAGTTCATTCAACAACATTTGGAAGATCAAGAAGTTAGTCTGTATGATGCTTGCATTAACAGATTGTTGAACTTGATGAAGAAAGGAGAGCATCTCACCAAAGGCATGTGAATTTGATAGAAAAATTGAAGAAGTTATTTGACAAGAAGGTCACTCCCGAGCTTTCACCATTGGAGATATTGTTTTGTTATCGGATAACGAGCACATGAAGACAAGGGTAAACATGGTAAATTTGATGCACTATGGATGGGTCCTTACTCCATTGACATCCAGATTGGTGAACATACCTTCTTCTTGAAAGACTTGGATGGGGAATTGCTTGAATTTCCTATTAATGGCAGGCACTTGAAACATTTCCTAGATTGATTCCCCAAAATCAAGGTGAGCATCCTTTGTGCGAGTGTATTGTTTATTGGTTGCTTTCTGTCTTTTGTGTTTTTCTTGTTATAGTCCTTGGTGACCTGGTTTTGCTGGTTCCTCGGCTTGTTTTTAGGAGATGGTTTTGATTTTCTACTCTACAAGCTAACTCCTTTTCCCAATGGATGTTTTTGGCACTTGGTTTGTTATTTGGTTCTTGTGGCACTCACAGGGAGTGCCCATCCCCAATTCAGAGCCGATGTTGGTGCTCAAATTAGTCTCACCCCATTTGCCATTAAAATCCCTCAGTTTGTGGCCTCTGTCATGTTTTTTTCTCCCTGTGTTGGTTCTTGAAAAATCTGTCCTCCATTTGGTTGCCATGATTGGTTCCTCCTTGGTCGAAGGTCACTTAAAAGCCCAGAATTTGTTGATTTGTTCCTCTGTCCACCTGAAGATGTCTGTCAATTGGGCGTAAAACTCGGGATGTTATTTCCCTTCCATTTTCTGCAATCGTGTGTTGTTGTCCTTGCCATTTTGTCCAGGTACTTGAAGAAATGTGAATGGATATATCTCGAAGGGTCATGTGTGAACCTTACAACATTTCCAAATTCTTTTTCCTTGAAGAAAATTTCATCTCTCGGGCTCAAACAGTGGTTTCCCTGCATTTTTACGACTTGATGGGTGTGTTTCTCCCATCAAATTTAAATCTCTGCATTAGTGGAAATGTGGCCCTTTTTGGTTGGATGCAGCTCGGTGGGGCACTCTAAAACTTTGTGGATCGTTTTAACCCAAAAAATTTCCACATGGAGGAACGACGCTCATTTGAAGACTCACCTTTTGTTTGGCCTTGGAGTTGTGCCGGGAGGACACGTGGAGGATTTCGTTACTTTTCTCGAACTTAGAAGATCTCGTCTCGGGGTCTCATCTTAACAAATGCGACAGAGGGAGAGGTGGAGGTTTTGCCGGCTCCACTTTGGGGACTTAAAATTTTTATAGAAAATATCTAAGGCACGGGACACGTGGTGAGCCCACTCTCATTCAAGGTCTCCGCTTTTCAGGACCATCTTGAAGTTGCACCATAAAGACACGTGGAGCTTTTCAGGGTCTTCCTTCCTTAGACTTTTCAAGCAACTTCCTAAAAGGCCTAAGACATGTGGAGGGACCGCGCATGTTTGGGGACTGGCCCTTGAGTTTTATTTTGAAGAAGCGCCAAGAGGAAACTTGGAGGCTTCCGCTCACTCTCCCTTTTTCTTGGACTTTTCAACAACCAAAGAAGATTGTCTCAGACCTTGGACACATGTAGCCCTCCACTGGACTCTCAAGCTTTTTAGTAGACTCTTCAAAACTGAGACACGTGATGAGCCCCGCTCATTCAGGGTCTCTACTTGTGGGGACCATCACAAGATGCGCCATTGAGACGTGTGGCGATTTGAAAAGTCAAAAGGCGGGGAGGCGGGCCATCAGAGGCAACTTGGATTTTTTTCCCCTTATTGTCAAAGAGATTAAAATCAGCAAAATGACCGCAAGCTTTGACAGAGAATAGTCAAAATTTGCAGCGTGAGTCAACGCGGCGGAGGTGCGGGCTTTTGGGGGAAATTTGGAAAATTTTCCTTTTATGGAGAAAGGGGTTAAAAGTGTAAAAGGAAGCACAGTTCCGCTGGGACCCACATCAGAAACTAAAAGTGGAAGGGCAATCTTTGTGGGGAAAATTTGTAAAATTTTCCTTTTTTCAAAAATGGGTGAAATAGCAAAATTTAGCTACGGTTCCTTTGGGACCCATATTGGGACACGTGTCAAGCCCATTTATCGAAGATGGAGGGGCGGAGAAAATTGAGAAATTTTGTGTTTTTTCCAAAAGGTGTAAAAATTAAAAAGGAACCCCTAGTCTGTCTTAACTCGGATCTCCCATGTGGATGGTCCAAATTCAAAAGGGAAATCGATGGCAACTATGCGTCTGTATCTGATTTTCTACCATTTCTACTCCAAAGCTCCTGGGGATGTGAATTTTTATGGTTTTTTTATCATTTCTTGGAGTCTCCTGCATGCCAAATGAAGAGGAACATTAATTTGGTATCTGGTTTGGTGGGGAAGGTCTAAAAACATCTTTCACCATTAAAGATGTAATTTGACTGTCGGATTCAACCTGATCTTTCTTTCCTTGGCACGCAAGAGACTTGTTGATATCTTGGTTTGGTGGGAAAAATTCTAAAAATGTCTTTTACCATTAAGATGTGATCCGACTATTGACCTTGATCTAATTTTTCAGTTTTTCCTTCCTTGGCATGCAAAGAACTAGATTTGACAGATTGGAGGAGGAATTAGTTGGCGCGGGAGATGAAGAATGACTTACAAGGTGAAGAAATGAATGCTGGAAATATTTAGAGAGATTTTCCCTTTGCACACATGACAACTTTTTTGTAAATCTATTTTTGGGAGTCACAATCAATGGTCGTAACACGTAATGGTGCTTTGAATGTTTTTGGTTTTGGGGGGAAAACTCTGTTGTAAATGAAGTATTATAAATTGCATGAATTTTTCGTGCAAATGGTTGGAGTATTAGAGGTCGGGATTAACTTTCCAAGAGAAAATATTGATAGAGCCCGTCTTTACGAGAGACTACATGAGGAACCTGTTTATTTTTTTTGTTAAATTTGATCATGTCAAGGTTGTTATGAGTGTACAGCCATTAACAAGCTTTGAGATTGTTCTAGAAACTTTCCCATGCTGATAAATTTATTCAAATTTGAGTAAACCTGTGTCAATTTTGAGAAAATTTGTGTTTTCTTCATTTATGAATGTCTGCAAATAGTTTCTTGTTCCCATTGCAATCTTACATTGAAATCTTTGTGAATCACACAAGATCTTAGCTTTGTGATAGTTTGGTGGCACTTGCAATTTCATTTATCAGAAGAGCTTTCATTTGATAGTGAAATAAACAAGTTTAAAATCACTTTACTCCTAGCATGATGATTAAGATTGTTTGTTAGCCTTTGAGGGTATCTTAGGCGTGATAAAACAGAGGTTGATAGTGTTTAATTAATTTTTTTCAATTTGAGCCTTCATTTTGGATCCTTAAATTTTGTGTGAAAACGTGTTGATCGGGCCTCCATTGAAGCACACCTTCTAGTTAAAGGAACATTCTAGTTGTTCTAAAGCATTTTGTTGGTCAAGCCTTCCATTTTTGTAAAAGCTCTCAAATATCGGTGAGTCAAAATCCACTATGCCTTACCTCCCACGAAAGTTCATTTAAAAACAACCAATCATACCCATACTACCCCTGTTTGTCATGTGTGTGCACAAATGCATAATTTTTGTTACCAAAACATGTAGAAGAAATTAGGTTTTCATTGTCTTTAGTAGCCTAAACCTTTCTTAGAAAATATCTCCATTATCTAGGGTGACAACTCGTGAGAGTTAGATTTTGTTGTATTGATCATATTTTCTTCAAGGTCTTCTTAATAAATTTGCAAAGTAGGATATCTCCATCTCCTCTACAAACAAAGCAGGCTATAAAAGGGTCCTCTCACACTAGTTGAAAGGCACAACCATAAAGTAGTGAGGATAGATCAAATCCTCTTAAGGGTGCTACCCATTTCTCCACATCTTAGTGACAAAGAGAAAGTTGCATTTCTTCCCCGGCTACAAAATGACACACAACGTGCTCTACTTGCCTCTAAGCTTCTGTCAAAACTATGATGTTTCTCATCTTTTAATGGGGAATCAATTTTTGTACCAATAGTGCTCTTTTCTCACTGATTTCTACTCCCATGATGAAGTATTTGATAGAAGAGTGGGAGGCTCACACCTTGATATGATTGGTGGTGAGAATACTCTTGAATTTATTGAGTGTGCACATGATGGCGAAGACTTACTTCTCGTGTGAGTGTATTTTACTTCATAATCCTTGATGTCTAGATTAATAAGGCCACTAGTTGTTCCAGGACCTTATTCATTTTCTTGTGTCAGGATAGCAACAACACTCACATCATCTCCATAAGCATAAAGGATGAAATCCTTTGAGTAATCTAGATTGATGAGTGTTGATGAGCAAGCAATTTATTACTTGATCTTGTTGAATTTTTTCTCTTCCTTTTGTTGTCCATATGAAATTTGTGTCCTTTTTGAGCATTAAGGTGATGGGCCGAGCCAGTCCTACAAAGTTAGGGGTAAAACGCCTAGCAAAGTTGATTTTTCCAAGGAAGGACTATAGGGCCTTTTTGTGCACCGGTAAGGAAAGATCTAGGATGGCTTAAACGTGCTTAGGATCAATAGTGATGCCATCCTTTGAAACCACATGGCCCAAAATCTTTCCCTATGCCACTGCAAAATTGCACTTCTTGGGGTTGAGAGACACCCCAAACTTTCTGCATCTCTCAAAGAATTTTTTTAGGTGTGCTTTATATAATCCATGCTTTGCTTTGAGAATATTGTTATATCATCAAGGTAAACCAAGATGAATTAATTGATGTATCCTTTGAAGGCAATATCCATTGTGTACTAAAATGTGGTACTCACATTTGATAGACCAAAGGGAATTTTTTGATATGCGTATGTTCCCCACTTGGTTGTAAATGTTGTTTTGAATTGATCATCTTCCTTGATCAAGATATGGTTGAAACCTGAATACCCATCTAGCATGGAGAATCTCTACACACCATCCACAACCATGAGTCTGCTCCATGAAAGAAAAGGATAATGATCCTTTAGAGATGCCTTATTCAAATATCTGAAATCAACACAGAGTCTAATTCCACCATTCTTCTTGTGCACTTTGGAACCATATTTACGACCCGGGTAGAGTATGTGATAGGAAAAATATTTTTTTCACAATGAGTTTGGATAATTTATTTCTCATGAGGGCTCTATCTTTGGATTGGTAGTCGATGCTTTCATCGACTAGATTGATACTAGAATCAAGGTCAATGGAGTGTTGAGCAACACTTGGATCAAAATATTTGATGTCTTCATACTCCCATGAGAAGATATCACTATATTTTTGACAGAGAGAGAGATGAAGGTCTATTTCTCTTCATGCGCGCAAGATTTACCGAGCAATAACTCCTTTCCGCTTGCAATGGTGACTGTGGAATAGTCTTCTTGTGTGGCATGCATGTACCTTTCTTCACCCTTGAAATCATCATCAGGGCTAAAAATTTTCTCTAATGTGACCATCCTTTTAGGCGGCTTATTTGTCTTCATCTCAGTATCACTTGGTCACCATAGCTTTCATGCAAGTCAACTTGTATGCTTGATGAGAGCTCGGAGTTCATTCTAGATAAACTGGACAATTTCGCGTCACTCTAAAACACTTTCCAGTTGATGGTCTGGAATGGATGGTCTGATCACCATCTTAATGTGATGAGTGTTTTCTTCAACAAAGTCCTTAGCAGGAGAGAATTGTGAACTAAGCGCAAGCATTTGGTCAGCTTCCTTGCTCACTTTTCGTGGCACCACTGCAGATTTAGAGCATCAAAGCTCTCAAGGAGGTCCCAAAATCTATGTTTATAAGCTTTGAGAAGCTTATTCTTTGTCTAAAATTTGTTGGTAACTGGTGGATAACCAATCTATGTCCCCAAAGATCTGCAACACCTTAATTTTCTTCTTCTCAGCAATGAGCAAGCCATGCACCAATGCTTCATACTATGCCACATTGTTAGAACATGTGAATTGCAGCTGTGCACAAAGAATAATTTCTCATCCTTAGGGTAAATGAGAACCGCTCCTTCTCCTGCATCATTACGCTTGTAGATCCATCAAAGTACAACTTCCACTCGACCCCTCTCAACTTTGTTTTTTCTTGAGTGCGCGCGGCAACATAGCTTCTTCTTCAATAATGTAGTAAGTACAAATCCCAATTTCATAAGCTTCCAATTCTTCATCATATGGATAAAATTTATGGTGCCTCTCTGCCCATTCATCAAGTACTAGGTAAGGAACAGAGGGTGGAAGAGACTACTCTTCAGGAATTGAAGCTTGTTCTTTTTGGATTAAACAGTTGGCTTTGAGAGGAGATGTGACATATGACTTTACATGATAGGAAAATATAGGCTCAAACATATCGTAAACCGGGTACCATATCTTGGCTTGAGTAACATATGAGACCAATTAGAAGACAAGTAACCACCCACTTTAGTAGTAAAATCTCTTGATAAACATAGGGCAAACAAAGGAGGTATGTCAATGATTGACACATCTTGAGTAATGGTTAGGCTTATACATGCATGAAGGGTCAACTCAAGATCCTTGATGACTCCTAAGGTGGTGAAAGTAGAGCCATCAAGTTGCACGACTCCTTTAGACAAACGGCTATATTTCAGACCTAAGACCTTGGCTATTTTCTTAGGATTAACAGAAGTACTAGCGCTTGAGTCAATCATGTAATTATGCACTAGATGGTTGCCTATGATCAAGGACATATAGAAGGGTGGGGCTTTAAAAACTTTACTTGTTTCTTCTCTTCTTTCCAAATATTGATAGAAGTGTGTGACTTTTGCACAACAAGATCAACACACGGGAGTTGCAATAGAGCTTCATGCAACAAATCCCGCTGAGATGGAATGGCTAGGGCATCCCATATTATGACATTTATGTTTGTTCTCTTCATTTGGTCAACAATTCTAAATGGAAGGCCCCATGTCTTATGCATTTAGGGAACAACATCCCTTCTTGACTGTTCAGGCATGAAAGTCTATACTTTAGCTAGAGTAGAGGCTTGACCTACCAAAGGAGGGGGCGTCTTTGCCTCGGCGGGAGCTTTGCATGGGATCTCTTGTGGGACTTGGGCACTTTAACTACTGGATGTCTTGTTTGTGTCTTTCGCTTCTAAGGATCTTCTTGCATTTTTGGGGGTGGGACCTACGTGCATGAATCTAACATTATTTTCTTGTATCTTGTGTTGTCTGCAACTTAGGTGTGTGGTCGATTTGTATCATCTGCAACTTGGTTGATTGCACAAAATTCCTTAGCACCAAAGAACATCAAATTCATATCCGAAATATCTTTCGGTATCTCTTGGTTTTACGCTTCGGCGGCACTTGTTGAAGGCTCACAAACCGACACATTTTGGATCATGAAGGCTTTGGCATGCGCGGCGATTGACACAATGATATTAACTATGGGGAATTTTGCAAGGAAAGCACCATTCTGACTCTTGTGCCATTTTTTACGAATTGAACGCAGCACCTAACTTACACTGGGTGTTGTGGGAGAAGACACGGGAGAAACAACTTGCAAGGGAAGATGAGCATTGGGATGCCATCTATCATTCTACCGGTTGGGTACGTATCTTTGATTTCCATATTGATTCTTCCAAGGTTGATTGCTTTGGCCATGCACTGATTAGAGTTGCCTCTATAGGCGTGCATCTGTTGTTTTTCTAATGATATGAATTTGTTTGATAAATTTCTAATTAGGGCCTTCAATTCTTCATCTTCCTTTTGTTGCACTGGAGAGTAGGATTTTAAGGCAACCGGTTGCACGCTTTGCAAGAAGGTAAATGGATAGGGGCCACAGAAGGTCGGGGTGCTTGTGAAATTTCTGGGAACAAGGGCATAGGCGGTCTAAGAGCTATCTTTCCCACCTAAATAAGACTATTTTCTTCCCTTTGCCGCAATACTATAAGAAGTAGCTGGTAAATTCCTACCCCCATGGATTGGATCATAAATGAAATATCACTGTTGAGAACCTTGGATAATACAGAAAGCATGTTGGGTTGTAGGTATTACCACAAGAGGGATTTTGTCCTAGATCTTTTGAAATCGATGTTAAAATTAGTCATCTGTTTGTTGGGCACCCTCCTCATTGTTGTCGGTTGCTCCACCGAGAGATAGGTGATTTGAATTATCTTCAAAGTAATTACAAAAATTTGTTCCCATCTCATCCCAGGTGGTGATAGATCCAAGTCTCAAGCCTCGGTACCATTGAAGCACTTTACCTTTGAAAGAGGTTGCAAGTAGCTTGTCGCTACATCATCATGTGTGATCAAATAGAGCAAACACACATTTGCTATATCTTGGATATGCTCCTGAGGGGTGACTTGATTCTCACCAGTAAAGTATGGAATACTCTTGAGTGCACCATTTGGCATATCATGTTGCATAACTAGCAGCAAGGGACTTCCTCCAACAAAGTTTGTAAATTTTCTTAGTGGAGGAGGTTGTTGATGTGCCATTACAGGGCGTGTATGTTATCTATTTTGAGGAGGATTTGAATGGGTGTGGAATGTAGGAGATGGAGATGCGCACATGGATTTTTGGAATGAACTCTTCTTAGGGATAGTTGGAGGTACTCAAAAGAATATCCAATTCTTTGCACTTTTCTTTTATGCACTCTTCTCATGAAAGGCACTCAAGACTATTGAAACAGAGATCTTAAAATATTAGGAGTCACCAAATGTGTTGAAATGAGCCTCAAAGGCTGAAATACTAAGTCCACACACTAGAACTTAGAGATATGAAATTTGAGATTTCAATGTTGGTCCCACCAGGCATGCCAAAAACTATTGGTTGCTCAAATGTGCACCCGCATCTTAGATCTTGGAAGGGCCGAGGTGTTTAAGACCACAATGGAACCGTCCCCAAGTTGTGGGACCTTGCGTGCTTGGGATGGATCTCTGGAGAAGGTCGGTTCCTCTATCTATTTCTACTTTTACTATTACTCCTAGTGCTGGAAGGAAAAACTAAGCTAATAGAGCCAATGGACTAGGGATAAAAGGATAACATGAAAGGAAACTACATTAAAAGATGACAACACTAGAAAAGAGGGATGAACACTATCCGTTCTAAGTGAGAATGAAAGGAAATGTGTGAAAGGATGCTAGGCATGAGTATCACAGCTCACACGTAATTACTGGATCGTCCTCATGGGACACATCTAAATAAAGAGATGCAAGGATGTGAAATGACACAACCAAAGACAGAACACAAAATAAAGGTGAGAAGAAAGAATGTAAACACGTTAGGACAGATAATAGTCACAAAATTATGTTTTATTACTTCCACAAATGCACAAAGCTATTGCAATGCAATGATGAAGGAGGCCGATATCCACATGCAAGAGCCAGATCTAGAGGTTTGCAACTCAAAATACAAAAATTATGGAGTCCTTAGAAAAATGTGTAAGGATCCAGAGTGTCCAACATAACAAATGATTCTATCTCTTACATTTATAGATGAATCCATGGAGGAAGAAGGGAAGAAGGAGAAAACTGAATTTGAAATACAACCACCAACAAGAAGCATTCAATGCCTGTAAATCCACCTGGAGATCTATGAAATACACTTCCCCAAGCCTATTTTGCATGTTGAAGAAGAAAGGAGGGTGGATCATATCAAATCGAGTGGTTGGAGCAATCAAATCTACTCATCAATGCTCGAAAGATGTTTTTCCATTTCTCACCTACGGATCAGTGTAATATCCCCTTTTGGGATATTATCCAAATATGCAAAATTACTTTACTGAATCGACTCTAGAAGGACTAAACCCTCCTAGTTTGACCTCAAATAATCCAATGTTAGCTTCAATACAACCCTAAAAGGGTTAGAGTGAGCCAAGGTGGTGGATTAGATGGGAGAACCAGTTAGGAAATTAATCACTTCAAATCTGAAATTAATTACAACAGTAATTAATTTATAAATGCACTAAACTACTGCAAACTTCAAAAATTAATAACTCCTTCACCATCCATTATTTTTCTATCAAACTCATGCCAAAATATTCTTAATATTTTTAGCTTTCCAACAAGCTATAGATCACAATTTTTGGATAAGTAGAAGGCATGCAAATCAACCCACGAAATTTGAAACTGTGTAGATAAAACCCTGACACAAACAACTGAAACTTGGAAAATTCATAACTTGCTCAATACTTCAAATTTTTCCATGAAATAAAGTGCAGATTAATCTATAATTCAAGCGGTTTCCAAAGATATTAAAATCTGAATTTTATGATAATTAAAACCCCTTCAAAACAACCCACAAAATCCCAAACCCGATTCTTTAGGTTAGAATAAATTGCACAACTAATTTCCAACACTTAATAATCCTTCAAGCATGCTAAAAGATACCCTAATCAAGTCGTCATAGTTAGAATAAAACTAGCAATAACCAACATATCTAAAACACCATAAAATCCTTTTATAATATTTAATAACATGTAGATTTTACTCTCAATAAAAGGCGCAAAGCTAGAAAGAGAATCACCAAGTAGATTTGCAAATCTCATGAAAATACTTCAATTGAATATCAAACCAACACAATAACTCCCACGCAAGAGAGAGAGAACATTAATGGGCATGCATCCCAACTCCAAGCATGGAGTGAACATCAAATGATCAATCAACATACCCTCTAAGGAAATGTGACCTCCCTTTTATAGAACTAAGGGGTGCAATATCCAATAAAGACCAACCTTTCCCTTTTGGAGGGAAAACATAAACTCTCATTAAAATATTTAATACTAAGACTATGTGCACTTTATTTATTTTTTAATTAAATAAATAAAAGTAACTAACCTATGTGCACATTAAACTAACTAAAGAGACTCCCACTTGTAGGACTAGGCATGCCAAGGGGTACAAATGCAAATGAAAAATAAATATTAATAATGTCCCAAAAAGGGGACATTACAGTCCTCCCCTTTAGGAAATTGTTTGCCCTCAAGCAATAGCAAGCTCATAGGTCCATGCATCATGCCCAAAGAGAAGATGTGGGGTGGTGCATCCAAAGCCTTGATCCGGTGCCTGTCAAGTGGCGAAGAGTTGGAAAGAACAAATTTCTTTCCCTCATGTCAACCCAAAAAAATGGGTCATCAGCTCCATAACATGTGCTCCAAGAGATGGTGTCCTTAACATGGCATAGAGAGTCATCAAAAGGATGAGCTTTGCTAAGATCCAAGGATGTCCACTCAAAAATGCCCTCATGAAATGAATAGGACAATAGTCTTCCATCACATGTCTTCAATCCTGCACATGAAGCAAACTCATTAGAAAAACAAGTGTTGAGAAACACTTTTCCTATTTCTTCTTCATGTCTCCAAGGCATGGAGAGCTCCCAAATCTTCTTCATGCATGGGTTGTCCCCAAAATCTATTATGTGGCTCCCAACACTGCTGTAATCATGCATTATTCCTTCAAAAATCAGAATTAGGATGGCTGGTTTCCACCCCCAAATAGTCACCCTTGAGCCAAAATCAAGTACCAACAACCATGTCACCAAATGTATGTAAAAAATCTGAATTTTGGAGGTGATAGTGGAGCTGGTTCTAATGGTATTATTGATAAAAATGAGAGGACAACAGCTAACATAATTCAGAAAAAATTTCCCCACATGAATGATCATCAAGCTAGTGAACAAAAATGGCTCCCATGTAACTAAAATTTCATCCTCAACCATGACAAACTGAAAATTATCCAAAAACACAGCTGAAAATGAAGTATCTTGAGAAAATTTCATACCATGTTCCTTCAAACTTCTCATACTTTTCATTGAAGCCCAAAAGATGGTGGTCATGCAAGCAACATCAAACATACATTCCCAATACCTATCCTTGGTTGATTTTACCCTTGGAAGCATCTCAATCTAACACCCAAATGGAAGACATAATTGTAGCTCAAAATCTAAAAATGAACTTCTTACCATGCAAAGTGTAGTCCATGTGATCCATCCTTCTTTCACGTCTTCCAAAGAGATAGGAGTTAGCATCATTTGACAAAGGAAATGAAATGATATTCCTGTATCCAAACCAAACTTGTAAAACCCAAATCCTTTTATCCCCTCACCACATGAAGCAATATGTGCAAGATAACACCACAAATTTCCTCTTCTTCTATACTAAAAAAGAAAGGATAGAGCTGAAATATAATGCACACATTTATGAATATTATCATAGGGAAACCAATGAGCCTTGTACCTTACTTTGTGCCAATGACTTTCCCTTATGATAGGGGGAAAAACACATGAAATCATCATACCTTTGTGCCTTCTAATGATGAATTCCTCATACAGACCAGCAAGCTTATTGGTATGGTTTTCATCTTTAGGAAGAGTGATAATCACTCTTTCTCCTTTTCCATCATGCTTCATATGCACCCAAATGTTAAGAGCAAGAGTACCAACAAAAATGCAACCAATATACTCCATGTTGCACCTCATATCCATCTCCTATCATGCTCAAAATCATACCCATCAAAACTTAACATATGAGGATAAATAAAACAAGAAAGATCATACCTTGGGCTGCCCCCAACATCTACAAAACTCAGAATTTCTGAGTTTGGAACAACACTTAGTTCCTCATTACTTTCCTTTTCTAAAACCCTTTTGTCTTCCCCACAAGCATTCATACTTGGTGGGTAATGACTTAGGACATCCATGAGACTCATGCTTGGGTGACAAATCTCATTCAATTTCCCATTAGGGCATGTTGTTCGGAAAATTACAGCGAACTGTAAATTACCATAAACATTCCATGATGTCCTTTCTTCATAAGCATACCTCTTCACAAGCCCATCTTCATAGTCCTCTTCATGCCCATCAACCAAATCTGATTTCTCCTTGCACCCATTCAAACTCATGCAATCATTAGATGCCAAAAATTCATCATCAAAAACAAAAGTGCTCATACCTTGAATGCATGTCTTTACTTTTCTTGCACATTTATTTACAACTCTTCTTGCTAAGGAGTGAGCAAAACATGACTCCTTTTGTTCCAATCCTTCCATAAGTATGGATAGCAAAGGTTGTGGAGGTTCTTCATACTCATTTAACATTAGGGACATTATTGTTTCCATAGCATCCATTACTTCATGTGAATGTTCCTCATGTATAACATCAAAGAAAACCTCAAACATGTGCAAAATGAGGTCATTACAATCAAGATCTAACATTGGAATGCAAGACCTTACCTGAGCCATGTTCTTCAAGATCTTAACCCTCTTATCAAAGTGAGGGTTTGTGATGTCCCAAATCTTTGAAAGCTTCCAATCATGAGCTCATATACCTCCTCCATAGTAGTATCATCATATGGCGAACTTGGGGCTGTTATCCGTGTGATCTCACTGATGCATGCAATGACTAAAGTCTCACATCCACCTCCTCATGTCTCAACAAATTAGTTCTAGCCAAGTGTGTTACCAAAGGAGCTACAACTAAAAACATAGAGCTATAATCAGATTGTTCTATCAAACATAAACAACTCACTATCTCTTCAAGAGTGTGGAGCAATACACTCTTCTCAAATGAAAGCTTCTTGAGCCTTTTCCCAAGCTTATAGAGCTTAGTTCTCAAACCCCACACCTTTGCAATCTCCATGATCGTAAAAAATATCGGTCGGAAAAGAAAAAAACTGCTCTGATTTACCTCAAACAAATTGCAATAAGTCTAAAATATTTTTTCAATCTGAATATGCCAAAACATAATTTTTCTAAATCTAAAAATGGGAGACTTACTATAAATAGTAAGTTCGTCACTATCCTTAGCTGAATTTAGAAAAATTGCATAACTTGCTCAAAACACCTCGGAATTGCATGAAACTTTGGGGAATGATAGATAATATTATGGAGCAACTTTTCCAAAAGGAATTTTTGAAAATAATTGAAATCTGATTTTAAAACCGAAATCTGTAGAAAATTTTGTGCAACTTCAAAAATCCTTATCTTTGGTAAGGGTAGTCCAAAAGAGCTGAAATTTTGGATCTTGGGCCACAAAAATATGAGGAACAATATCACAAAACCAGATTTTGCATAGCCAACACCAAACCCTAATTTTTCCCTAAAAATAGGTCGCCCAACACATTTAGGGCACCAATTCAACTCCAAAATTTATGAAATTAATTTCTCCTTATTCCTCCTTGTTTTTGCCACACAAACCCCCACAAGAGTAGAAGAAAGAAGCTCTGATACCACTATAATATCCCCTTTTGGGATATTATCCAAATATGCAAAATTAATTTACTGAATCGACTCTAGAAGGACTAAACCCTCATAGTTTGACCTCAAATAATCTAATGTTAGCTTCAATTCAACCCTAAAAGGGTTAGAGTGAGCCAAGGTGGTGGATTAGATGGGAGAACCAGTTAGGAAATTGATCACTTCAAATCTAACATTATTTACAACAATAATTAATTTATAAATGCACTAAACTACTGAAAACTTCAAAAATTAATAACTCTTTCACCATCCATTATTTTTCTATCAAACTCATGCCAAAATATTCTTAATATTTTTAGCTTTCCAACAAGCTATACATCACAATTTTTGGATAAGTAGAAGGCATGCAAATCAACCCACGAAATCTGAAACTATGTAGATAAAACCCTGACACAAACAATTGAAACTTGGAAAATTCATAACTTTCTCAATACTTCATCTTTTGCCATGAAATAAAGTGTAGATTAATCTATAATTCAAGAGCTTTCCAAAGATATTAAAATCTGAATTTTATGATAACTGAAACCCCTTCAAAACAGACCCTGAAATCCCAAATCCATCCGCTAGGGTTAGAATAAATTACACAACTAATTTCCAACACTTAATAATCCTTCAAGCATGCTAAAAGATACCCTAATCAAGCTACCATAGTTAGAATAAAACCAACAATAACCAGCAGATCTAAAACACCATAAAACCCTTTTATAATATTCAATAACATGCAGATTTTACTCTCAATAAAAGGCACCAAAGCTAGAAAGAGAATCACCAAGTAGATTTACAAATCTCATGAAAATACTTGATTGAATATCAAACCAAAACAATAACTTCCATGGAAGAGAGAGAAAACATTAATGGGCAAGCATCCCAACTCCAAGCATGGAGTGAACATCAAATGATCAATCAACATACCCTCTAAGGAAATGTGACCTACCTTTTATAGAACTAAGGGGTGCAATATCCAAGTAAAGACCGACCTTTCCCTTTTGGAGGAAAACATAAACTCTCATTAAAATATTTAATACTAAGACTATGTGCACTTTATCTATTTTTTAATTAATTAAATAAAAGTAACTAACCTATGTGCACATTAAACTAATTAAAGAGACTCCCACTTGTAGCGTTAGGCATGTCAAGGGGTACAAATGCAAATGAAAAATAAATATTAATAATGTCCCGAAAAGGGGGACATTACAATCCGCCAAAATTTAAATTTGAATTTCTAGCACTTTAGCTAATGTCAACTGACTCTCACGACAAGTCCACGCAAGTGCTAATCGAGCTCTGAGAAAAGATACGACTATCGAAGATGTCGATTTGTTGGCACACGCAAAACACATGGTACACGTGGATTGGCTGAAATGATGGCCAACTATGCAAATATTTATCGCTTTCTGCCACGTGTCGCTCACTAATTTATTGCAAGGATTTGACGCCCTATTGGTGCGCTTTGAATGGTTGCGCGTGGCACACTTAAGCATGAGAGAAGATGACTGGCACATAAGGGTGCAAAGGAGGGTGCTAGAAGAAGGTAGAAAGAAGGTGCAAAGGCGCACGTGGGGGGAAATGAGGCAAACTGGTGAGCAGAGAACACATGGTCAAGGTGCAACTATTACAAAGTAATGGGTGCAAGCGCATGAGAGGGCTAGGGACTTAGCTGATTGAAGCAAGTGTGAGACGCGTGCAGGGTGAAGAAGCCGCTTAGGAAGAAAGTGAAAGCGCAAAAGGTAGGTGCGAGGAAGAGTGGAACAAAGAGGAAAAGGAAAATGGAAGGAGAAAACAAAAAGCGTGCGAGGGCGCTTGAGGAAAAGAAGGGGTGCAAGGGGAATGCAACCAAGGAAATGTGCTAATTGAACTTGAGCGCGCACAACCTTCAATGAGGAACTGAGAGCCAGAATGTGTATACAAGTTACCTGAATAACTAGGAATTTTTTTTGGATAACAGTTCCTTGGGGGTTTTCATTAACCATGGCCTAATCAAATTAATTCCTCTATAAACAAAAATAAGATATGTGGTTACGCCCACTAATTTTTTCAATGTGTCGTACAAAACTATTACAAAGGCTATTGTTATAAAACTCAAACATGTCGCTCGAGATTTTGTTTTCCCTTAGCAGACCAAATTCCTAAAAGGAAGATACATTCTAGATAATCTTCTTTACACATTGAAAACCACTCAATAGGTTAAAGATTGTGACCAAGGTGCATTATTGGTCAAAATTGATTTTGATGGCATACAATTAAATTCGATGGTGATTTATCTTCAAGATTATGAGTGGTTGGGATTTGATCCTCGTTTTAGAAAATGCATTCAAATGCTTTTCACTACAACACAAAATTAGGTCATGGTCAATGGAAACTTTACATTATTCGTACACCTATAATGCTCTATTTGTCAAAGTTATCCATTAATCACTTTTTTGGTATGTTCGGATATTAATACTCTTGGCTATATGCTCTAACGAGCTCGTCACTAAGGAGATTTGAATGGAATTAATCTTCCATTGGGTTACGATGCTCTTAACTCTTATTTCGCCAATGATTCTCTCCTCTTTTTGTAGAATATTGAATAGGAAATTGTTGATGCCCAATCAATTCTTGATATTTATTATGATATGTCTAAATCTAAGTCGCATAATCGCAAATTGGATTTATCTTCATCAAAAGTGCTCCAAATTTGTCTTCATAAATCCCTTGACTTGGAACATCATCCCCATAAAATAGATTTTCTCTTCTAGACAGGAAAGTTTATTGTCATGTATCACATGTTTTTGGCCAACCATGCATACTACTCATCTAGTTGGTTTCCTTCGAAATCATCTTATGGAAAACATCCGAATCTAGTATGTAATTTTCTTTGGAGTAATGATTCTTGTAAAATAGGGACGATAGTTATTTCCAAGGAGCTTGCAGACTGTTCCTAAATTTGTAGGTGGGATTGGAATCATTGACCAATTACAACAAGGGCAATGTCTTGCTATTAAATGGTTTGTAAGGGCCACCCAAGGTTCAAAGCCTTGAAATATCCTTGTCTGGGGAATGGGTGGTGTATTGTGCATGTCATATAGTCTCTTGGAATTCCATTCCTTGGGAAGACAAAACCTAAACGAAGGTTTTTATATTTCTATCTCTTCTTTCTCATATGTAACCGAACAACTTCAAGTAAATGGCCCCTCTTTTTAAAGGATGTCATCAATCCCTTTGGCATTGATTAAATGTCTTGTCACTCAATCTTTGGTGGAACTATGCTATTCAATCTAATGAGCTTCCCCTTGCTATTCACCTAGACTTTAGTGCCAAATATTTTGCAAAGATTAAGGGACGTCTTAAACTGTTGCAAGAAGTTTGGCTTTCTTTGCATAAGTTTTGGACCTTTGAATGTCAATAGTCAAAACTTGATTAAATATGTTGATGTATAGGGGAGATGACCCCATAGTTGTGCATGTACCAAAACAAGTACATTTGACTTCACCATAACTTGATGGAAAAAGTATCAATAGTTTTCACTTTTTCTTTAATGGTAGTTTTAAGAGCAACCACAATGTGACATATAGGCGCTCGGTTATTATCGTACACTTTTCAAATGCTTTATAAAAATTATATGTGTATTAAATCAATTCAAAATCCACTTTTCCCTCCAAATAAATGCATGAAATGAAAATAGTGATGTGACACGATCATATGCTACATAATGATAGTTTTACGCTAACGAGGCTTCCACATAAACTTACGCATCCCTAAAGTTAAGGTGCATGGTTATGGGGTCATCTCCCCTAGTTTAGTTTAGTTTTATAAGTGTGTTGTGCCAACCAAATATTTGTTATGATGGCTATTTTGTATCACTTATATAATTGATTTTTAACTGGCATCTTTCACATGAGGCTATCTTAATACTTATTTAATCTTCTAAATCTTATATTCTTTTTAAAATAATATAAAAGAAAAACTTATTGTTATAATTGTTTTTGTTTTTTATTTAATTATAATTTAAGAGGGGAAAAAAACATGAAAGAGGAGAGGGGAGGCGCGCAAGTGGGTAAATTCCTGGGTCACATATGAATGCTGTTATCCAAAGACAAGAGACTCGAGGACATGAAAAACACAATTTCATTTGTTGAAGTAATTAATTTTGGCTGTATATCTTTGGAAACGAATAAGGATTGATGACGTGACGCATTGATTTTGAAAATGATGCCACCTTCACATGACGCCAAGGTTGTCCTCGCATATTAAACGCGACAAATTTGAATGAAATCCACACATGCGAGGTGTTGATGGAAACAAATAAAAATTATATATTCTGCGCATCGAAAAAGACAAATGTACAAGTTACCAAAGCTCCAAGCGGAGGAGAATACAAAGTCATTATATTATTATACCTACAAACCTTTCTTCGAAACAAACTCCTATTTTGTAATTACATGATTCTCACCCTAACGCTATACGACATCGGATGCACGTGAAACCCGCTTTGGCTTTGTTCACACTTGGGAATTGGACTACCTATGCTTCCCTAGAATCAAACTTTTCTGCTCCACAAACTAAGTCGGTACCTACATTTATTTCTTTAATCCCAATTGGATGGCTATAAACTTGTGCCCGCTTGGTCTTCGTCTGCTACATCCATTTTGCTTGATTGCCTTCCCTAATGACCAATGTCAATCTTGATTAGTAGAGAGCCAGCTACGCCTATATTCCTATAATCGGTACTGTAGTGGAAATGAAGTTCAGATATGCAGGGAGTGAAGTAGAGAGCATGAGTGGCGGCGGATCTCCCGCGAGTGCGTGGGAGGGGAGATCGCCGATGAGCAGCGTGGAATCTCCTCTGGCAGCCTTCTCAGCCATGTCCTTGACTTCCATGTTATCTCTCCGCAGAGCACTTTGGCCCCTCCGTGGCTTCTTCAGAGGGAGCTGGGATCAGAAGACCGTGGGCTGTGGCTCATAAAGCTTCTATTGGCATGTGCAAACCATGTGTGGGCGGGTCATATGGAGAACAGCAACCTGTGCCTTGAGCAGTTATCTTTGTTGGCGTCTCCTACGGGGGACTCCATGCAGCGTGTGGCCACTTATTTCATGGAGGCCCTGGCTGCGCGAATAACGAGATCATGGCCGGGTCTCCACAAGGCACTCAACTGCACTCAGTTGCCGGCCTGCCCGTCGGATCGCGTCTCAGCTCGGCAGATGCTGTTGAATGTGTGGCCCTTGTTGAAGGTCTGTTATGCTGCAGTGAAGCAGAGCATAGTGGAGGCCATGGAAGGTGAGGAGTTCGTCCACATCATCGACCTCAACGATGACTCAGACCCGCTGCAGTGGGCGTGGCTCATGCACTCTCTCGCCGCCCGACCAGGAGGCCCTCCCAATCTGAGAATTACGGCCCTCAGCCCGCACAAACAAGTGTTGGATCACACCGCTCGCTTGCTGGCTGAGGAAGCAGAGAGGCTGCATATCCCCTTTCAGTTCCACCCGCTTCTCTCCTCTTCGGAAACTGTAGAGGCGGAGCAGCTCAAAGTTAAAATCGGGGAAGCCGTGGCAGTCACGTCCGTGCTGCAACTGCATACCCTTCTGGGCGAGGAGGAGAAAGAAGCAGTTCGGCCGCCAAAGCGAGCCGGGTGGCCGCCGGTCCGCCCGCCTCCTCGGTTCCATAATACTGGTACTACCTTGGACGATCTTCTGAAAAGCGAACGGAGAAGCAGTGCGCCCTCTCCCTCGGAGATCGAACAAGCCATTGCAAGAAAGGCAGTGGCAGCCGGAATGGGAACGGAATCCCCTCGTGGCCGCGGCCGCGGCCGTATAGAGCGTTTTCTGGGTATGTTGCGCGGGCTTTCCCCAAGATAATGGTGGTGGTGGAACAGGATTCCAACCACAACGGTGCGTCCTTCATGGAGAGATTCGTGGAGGCGATGCATTACTACGGTGCCGTGTTCGATTCTTTGGCCTCCGATGTGTGCCAACAACGCAGCCCGAGCACGGAGATGAAGAGGGTGGCCGTTGAGAAGCATCTCTTCGGAGAGGAGATTAAAAACATTGTTGCCTGCGAGGGATCCGAAAGAAAGGAGAGACACGAGAAGCTCGAGCGCTGGGTGGACAGGATGGAACGGGCGGGCTTTGTTCGTGTTCCGGTTAGCTATCAAACGGTCTTGCAGGCCAAGGGGTTGCTTCATGGTAAGGTTGAGTCCATGTCCAACAATGAAGCTTCTTATAGGCTTAATGGTGAGCATGGCTGCCTCGTGCTCGGTTGGCAGGAAAGGTCGCTTTTCTCCGTATCAGCATGGCGGTCCGCCTAGTTCAAAGCACCATGGAGGAGGTACTTGTAAAGTCATGCAATGGGGCGGGGCTGTTCATGTAAATCTTGATCATTTTTTGTAATTTTTTTAATAACAAATACGAAGGCCATCGAATTGTCGATCCGCAATGGAGCATAAACTTCATTCACCGTCACTTAGCTAGTTCTACTCCCTCCCTCCCTACTTCCCTCGATGGCTCCTGGCACAGACTTGACTTCAGTTACACTCATCTTTCTCTTTCCACATTCAAACTACTTCGGTAAGTAACATTCATTGGACTTTCTTTCTACATCAACCAGCGGATTGATCACAAAGCAGGTGATGCACGGAACGGACCTCGCGAAGGAAGAGGCAACAAAGCGACTTCACAAGTGCATACAAGGCTTTTGGTTTCACATAGCCTTTAAGCCTCTTTTATTATTTTTCAACATTGTTCCTTCACTTCTTCTTGAGAAATTTAAAGTACTTAAATGTGTTAATGCAAGCTTGTGGAGAAAGCACATTTAACGATTAGCATGTCTTTTGTTCTATGGTTTTCTTTCAAGAGCATTTGAGCCATTTACTTTAAAGTTCACCCACTTTGACTTTGATTTATTAGTAAGTAGAATTTTGTTGCACCCATCTAAAGTTCACAATTAATTACTTGTTGATGTTAATATTCGCTTAATCCTTAAATCGTGAATTGTGTACTTATTCTAAGTCTAATTGTAATACTCTTCAATTGTGGATTGTTCCCATGCCCATCTCAAGTCCTCATTGTCATAGTGTGTCTACAAGATTGTGACACTGCGTTTGATATGTAATGCCTTGTGAGTAGTCGGGGATGACATTGGAGTTGGAACTTGCATGAGTGGTGCAAGCAGATTGTCCAACAAGTTATCGCTATCACCAAAAACAACACCCTATGATTTTTCATGAATGAATGGATGACCAATCAGTGTTTTTGGGTAACATGTGATTGTCTCCAAGTTGTGGGACTTGCTACTTGATACAAACCTTTAGAGAAGGTTGGTTCCTCTACCTATTCATAATGTTAAACTACTTCTAAGGAAGGAAATACATCTATCTAATCTTATTCTAACAATCCACAGGGACCGGGAGAGAGGGAAATGTATAAAGATAGAAATCCTAAGCTAACAAGTGGTGATAACACCAAGAAGAGGGGGAAAGACACTCTCAAATGAGTGGAAATGAGAGGAAAATGAAAGAGGAGAGGGAAGACATGAGTGCCATAGTCCAAAACAACATCCAAACTCTCATGTCCATAAAGCACAACAAAAATGAACTCGTAAAGAGAATAAACATGCATAATATACTTACAAGTAGATGAAGAGGAAAGAAAATGCAATCGTTAGGGCAGAAGATAGTCACAAAACATGAATTTTATTGCCTTAAGAAGATGCACATATCATTACAATGGAGGAAGAAGGCATAAACACATTACAAAATCCAAATCTAAGGCCTGCAACTCAAGAACACTTGTGCAACACTTTGAAATGATGCCCTTGTATTCTAAGAGTATCCAACATTTACAAATGAGCATCATTTTACAATTTATAGAAAATGGGAAAGAGAGGGGGAAAAAGAGGGAAACTCAAATTTCCACCTTCAACCACCAACAACATGCATTGAATGTCTGAAAATAGGCATGGACACCCCTCCAAAGTCATCCCCCATGATACTTGTAGGAGAAGGAATAGACACCATACCTCATCAAATCTAGTAGTTGAGCTACCTAGAACTATTTCTTTAATGCTATGTTTGTTTTCCCTCTTTTCACCCACCTAACCTCATCAAACTTAAGATTTTTGGTTTCCATGTGTAACACATGATGAGACCTTTCTAACGAGTCCAAGTTTGTGAAATTTGGAGCTACAGGGCGAAATTTATGGCCCTCTAATGTTTCACTATGTTGAGAGAGTCGCAACAGGTTCCTTGCGGGTTGCGGAAGTTTGCTTTAATCCTACGTGCATAGTGCGGGCGAATCGACCAATCGAAGAACTTGCGACCTAGTGAAATGCTCGCATTTTGAAATTGATCAATTCAATCGTAACATCGCCCTCGTTTCCCCTTACTCGCCCATCGATCGAGTCACTTATATGGCAACCTGGAGGAATGTGGGAACTTTTCTATTTGTTCCCATCGTGCCCGTATCGGCCAACTTATTTGCTTTCGCCCCATCTAACTCGATTGGCCCAATCGGTCATGCGGGAACATAAGGCATGTTGATGCGAGAATCACAACACTCCCGAATGGCACGATTTGAGATGGGGCATCCGGCGTGATTGCACAACATTGAACTATCCCGAGTGTGAGACATTGCAAACAGGATAGTTCTCCGGAGAAGGCCAATTCCTACTCATAACCTACATGCCACTAACTACTCCTAATGCGGGAAAAGCTGTTGACTAACCATAATATAATGCTTCCAAGAGGACAAAAAAGAAGGATGCATGAAGGTAAAGCCCATACTAAAGCGGTGATACACCAAGAGAAGGAGTGCTGATCACTTCCCCTAGCTGCAAAACAATGAAATAGATGAACCTAGAATGGGTGGACCTGCACCACAAACTAAATTACATCCAATACATCATTCTCGAATGAGCACAACACACCAAAATCATGTAATAACCAAGGAAATGCACAAATTAAGAAAGCACAATGAAAGGTAAGATGAAGACAATAAACCATGAGAGGTTAAAGAGATCAACACAGACATAATCTTATTGCTCCATATGAATATACACAATACATTGTTGTAGCAGAAAGAGGCATGAAGCCATTACATGTCTTGAGAGGAAGGCTTGAAGCCCCAAGAAGAAATGGGGTGCATGGAAGAAGAAGGTGATCAACCACTTATTTTTGCAACCCCTTACAATATTTTGAGAGGAGAGAGAGAGAGAGAGAGAGAGAGAGAGAGAGAGAGAGAGAGAGAAATCTTGAAATTATTCAAAAATCCATAAAAAGCCATAGTTTAATCATGCAATGAGTGCTTGGAGATCCTCCAAATCCTTGCTCCATTAATGTATTTTCCTTGTGCTTCAAGAAATCTACTGTGATTGAACCTGAGTCTAGTGTAGCTCTTGTAGCTTTATCATGACCCCTACTTTTTCACCTACCTCCATTAATGGATTTCACTTACCACTCACTATAGATTGCTCTTGAATTTAGTAACTCTAAAAACTCCAAAATATTTAATTTTACGTTTCAAGCCGTAGATCTCGCTCCCATGATTCCAATGACTATTTGTTTGCGAGAAACGAACATCGGGGAGTTCAAGATATTCAATTTCAAAGTTGACGGACCTTGTAATTTTGGGGTTTTAAAAACATCTGCAAATCCATATTTGATGTTTCCATTATGCCTCAATTACAAATATCTCTCTTTCAAATTTCCATTGATTGTGCTTTTGCGATATTTTGATGTCAGAGAGATCAAGTTATCATCATTTGAATGAGGGGGCTTGAGTGTTACCTTGCTGTATTACAAGGTTTCATGACTCGGTTTTTCCCTACCTACTTACCTGGTTACTAGATTATGCCTTCATCATTGAATTCTACACTAAAAATCTTTCCATCAAGCATAAGATCATTAAATTTGATTAAAAATTGCACAAGATATTAATGATTGAAATTTAGGCACTATTTAGGTTTTTTTGCTTTGTCTCAAGCTCCACCGAAAGTGGTTCGATCCTCAATGTAAAGTGTCATTTCACACGCCACGGAGCTATGCTTTGCTACCTATCCCCACCAATCGCTTAACATGCAAATAACTCGGTGAGTCCCTTTGAAAACATTTGGTGGGAACCCTATTTTTCGAGATTTTGGGGCTCATTCCTTGAAGTTAGCTCACCATCCATTTCGGGCCCGACACGTTACAATCCCCTGAAAGCCATCATCTCTCGAAGTCTCGAAATTTTCAAACTTCGGGCTCCTCTCATTTGGAACTTACCGGCTCACCGGTTTGGAACTCCATCCGCTCAACCTCCGAAAATCCTTCCGCGTTGACCACGAAATTTCGAGAATTCCAAACTTTTTTTGGGCCTTTGCACTATTCATCCTCCGAGGGCACGATTGTTTTCAAAATCCAAAGTCCCAAAATCTGAAATTTTAGAGTTTCGGATTTGGGATTTAGCTCTCCATTTGTGTTAAAATCCCCTGCATTCTCCAAAGACACCAACTCCCGAAGTCCAAAACTTTGAGCTCAAACGCATTGTTGGCTCGCCCAAGGGCTCACCCTTTCTTACTTTGCTCGGACTCGAGTCACTCCTCCGAATGGCCCCCTCTGCGCACAACGTTCTTTTGTGCTTTCTTCCAATCAACACACCTTAGCTCATGGCCATTTATCCATAACTCCTACACGAGCTGCCGGTTGCCATTACAACCTCACCCTTGCACATCACGAACCTTCCAACGAGTGGCTTTACTTCCATTTGAGTTCTTTCGAGATCGCTTTGGATCTTGGGCTTCATAAAATTTCACCGAGTGCCATGGTTCGTCTCTCCAACATCTGTGAGCCCTTTGATGTTTTTGAACCATCGATTTTAGACTAAGCTCACTTGGTTGTGTTGTACTCGAAGCTTCAACATGACTAACCTCCTTCTTTAAAGTCCCAAAATCACAAGTTTTTGATCTCTGTTTCTTTCTCCTTATGAGTCGGTGCATCAATACACTCCATGAGCTCACCTCTTCATGACCGAGCTAGCTTGCTCTTTTCCATCCTCCGACAATGTGGAACTCTTCCTTCGTACACGACTTTTATTAAGCTTGTAGAAGACTTACGACCCAATGGCTCTCTTGAATGCATCATTCTGGGCCGAGTTCTCCTTCAATGCCGATGAGCTACTCGCATTCTCTGATCTCTGCATGTTGAACCATCATCCAACCGAGCTACCTAGCACCAATTCACTCGCTCTAGTGTGACATCGTCATGTGAGCTAATGGGTGTCATTATTCCCTTCATTTAATCAACTCATGGTTGATGTCATATTCAAACCAGAGGTGTGTCTGAAGCTATATGCAATAAGAGGAATCTTAGTGAACTAGTAATTGATTGTAGATATTTATTATTTTTATTTTCTGGAGGGTTTTAAAGTGTCTTTAAGATTTCCTAGTCAAAGCCTTATTAAAGCTAAACTATAAGAAACTTGCTGAAACAAACACACATTGTTGAAATGAATAAATCTTTGCAAAACTGAACACACTGCTAGAAATAAATATATGTTGCAGAATTAAACACATTGCTTGGAAATAAACACATGTTTGAAAATGTTGTTAAAAATTCTTGCAAAGAAATAAGAGTTTAATCTACAACACTGTAGGGACAATTACGTAATAGATTTCAACTAAAGAACCAAAAGTACTTACAGAACTGCTAGATAATAGATTTATACAAATTTCTTGAAGATATAAATACCAATAAAATAAAGGATCTTGTTTCTTGGAGGAGTGGGCCCTTGCTCCACCTTGAATCAGGAGTTGACAAAGTATGATACTCTCAAAATGAAATGGCTATCTTATTATTGAATTGTTCTATCTTACAAAACTTAATTGTGTATATGTCTGTATATCTATATCTTCCTTTTTATCTATCTTCAGGTATTTATATATATTTCATCATCGAAGATGCATTTACAATCATGAGTGTTCAATAGTTGTCTATCCACCTATAGGTTCTAGTGAAACAAAATAGTGCTCAAAGTAGATATGAAATTTAGAAACCTAGCTGGACATACAATTGTTGGTCTTACATAAGTATTTCTGGAGTGTGAAGAATCGGCAATTTGTTGATCTTTCTGATTGGAGGGCCCATTAATTGCTCTATCACCAGATTTTGTCAGAATAAAAAGATTCCCATTGATTCCGGAACTTTGGAGAAGTTCGGAACTAAAGGGAAACCTTTCGGAACTAACTGTGAAAGTCCCAGAGCTAAGTGCTAGAGTTCGGGACTAAGTTTGAAGGTTCCAGAGCTAAGTGATAGAGTTCCAGAGCTAAGTGACGGAGTTCGAACTAAGTCTGAAGGTTTCGGAGCTAAGATGCATTGAAGCCAATTTCCTCAAAAAGGTATTGGTTGCTTCATACTTCGCTTTATCTCGACCAAATATAACTGTTTTATTTCAAAAACCGAATTTCCACACATTTTGTTAGGAATTACAGAGTTTTTAGACGTTATAACTAAATCAAACAAAAGATGGAAAATTACATCCTAAATTATACTAGATCAAACAAAATACATGAAATGCGAGTCAAACATGATTAAAATGAGAGTAAAATGAGATCATTCATTACACATTGATGAGACATATTTTGGCCTTATCATCTCCCCCACACTTGTTTATAAGTCCTATTACAAACTCTATTCTTAAAAGCTGGGATGGTGAATTCTGCATTCACACTTAACTGCTAAGGTCAAATGGTTGAAACTTAATGTCCCAGTGCTTCTATTCAGAAGTGTTGTACCCTAATCCTTCCTCTATCATTTTCTTCCAATCCTCAAAGTGAGTGGGATCCTGAGGTTCTCTATTCTTCCATGGAGAAATGGGTGTAAGAAGAAGATGAGGCCTTTTTCTCATACCCATCCACATGCCCCTGCATTTTTTCACCGACTTGAGGAATGAGTGTACACAAAGTTTTGTCCCTTTCAGACTCCATATTAAATTTGTGGGAGATATCACTTCTCTTTTTCTTAATGCTACAATGAGGAATTCCCATCTCTTTAGGCATCCATCATAAATGTCCTCAATTTTTTTCTCTTCATAAGAGGTGAAGGCATCAATAATTTTCTGCAGGATGACAATATAATGTGCCTTAAATCGGCTATCAAAGGCATGGGACCTGAAATGTATAGCAAAGGAAGATGGTTTTCCATAATGAGCTCTCATGCAGAGGCCAGATGAACTAGCCTTTAATAAGTGTTCAATATCCCTCTCTTTCCAAGCTATCTGATTCTAGAGTACGAAAAAAATGCATTAAGTTGGCTTTCCCCACATATAGATTAATCATGAATCCTGTATTCTTTTCTAACATAAAGTTGCAGAGATAAAATTCACAAAGAAGATTTTTCTTCTCTTGACCGTGAGAATATGTTGTCATGAATTCTGATTCATCCCTCACTTCATGTGGAAGGCCACATGAAATCCTTGATAATTTGCCAACGGATAAATTGTTCTTATAGAAAGACATTGTATGCAAGAGAAGGTATTCTACATGTGAGTAATATTTCACTCATTATACAAACCATCTGTATCTTTGCTAGACATTTAAATTTTTCTTCCTCCATTTTATATAATTTTTCTTCCCACTCTTTCCTTTCCTTCTTCTCCTCTTCCATCTTGCTTCTTAGTTTCGATTTGATATTTTGAACTCATTAAGCTTTTCTGTAGGTATCATCCCATAACTACTTGAGTGGCCAGTAAGTTATCTCTGTTTGTATAATTTGATCCACTTGAAAATATTTTTTTCATAGCACTCTATTCACTAGCCAATTGACATTCTTTTTCTTTTTCCACCATTTGCTACTTTACTAATGTCAATTCTTCATTCTTATCTATGAGATGAGTTTTCAGTTGTTCAATGAGCATTTCTCTATGCTCCAATTTGTGTTTGAGGAAGTTTAATTCCTCATCTTTCTCCCTAATGATAAGTTCTTCTCTAGACAAGAACAAAGCCTACCTAAATTGTTGTTTTTCTTCTTTCTCTGGAAGTTCCTTAGGGAATGAGCATTGCTCTTCCACCAAAGGGGATTTCCCTTTTTGTTTCCAAGATGCCAATTCCTCTTCCTCATGTGACAATATTGTTGAGTCACCCATCTCCTAAAAATCCTGCTCTTCTAATCTTTCATCTTCTTTCTCCAACTCCTCAGTTTGACTTGGTAGAGGAGGAGACATTGCCATGCTGCCCAGAATATCAACAACTTCTTTCTCTAAACCCTCCTGTACTTCAATATCCACTGGAGTTTCCCTAGAATTCTTATGAATTCTTTTCCTTTTAGGAGCTTCAATATTTTCTGAAGTGGAATTTCTCCTTGAAATTCTTCTGATTTTTACTTCACGGTCCAACTTAGGTGAACTATCACTGTCAGAGACAAGTATTAGTTCTTCTGGTATTATTACAAGGGAAGGAGTTTCTTTTAAAGAAATGGTAGATTTTGTAGCTTTGATCATCCTTTCAGACCTCCTCCTCTTTGGTACTTTAACCCCACTTATTTCCTTCTTTTTCTCATCGGGGATTAATTTCTAAGTTACTTTTAGGAGAGAAAGGGGTTGGTATTCCCCTTTTGATAATATCAAGGTTTTTGAACTTATTGAGGAATTTTTCCCATGCTTCTTCTCCATTTTTCTTAGAGAGAAAATGATGTTGACAGACCAGATGGACTAATCCATGGTGCCTAATCGTCCCTACACCCCAAGAATATCTCTAAGCCATTGTTTGGATGGAATCAAAGAGGAAACTAGGAAGGTTTACTATATACTCTTGTTTTGTTGCCCCATACCTAAGATATATCAACATTTTAAGGACCTCCCTTCCAATAGTCCCATATTGGCCATCACATGTTAGGTACTTTACTACCCAAAATGCTACTCTGTCGAAGGGTTTGGGTAGGCTAGCTCTTTTGACCCTTTTATGATCTTCTTAGTATTATAAATGTATTGGGGTTCAGATTCACCCTCTTTCCTTAAGGTTTCCACCAATTCTTTTAGGGTTCCCTTTACAGAGTTTGGAACATGTACAATTGGTACCCTAGATACATTTCTCATTGTATTAATACAGTAAAGGGAATTACAATGATTTTAACCTTAGTTCTAGAATGCTCTAAATTTACAACAAATTCTCTTACCAGTTCATCATTGTATTTTGAGAATTTCTTTAGAAACCAACCAACTTGCTTGTTCAAAAAATGGCGCTACTTTTCCATCTGTAAGAAGTTGCGTATCATCTTCTGGCTCGAATTCTTTGATACCCATGGAAAAGAGGATGATTCAAATTCTTTCTTCTTTCAAATCCTTACTCTGTTAGGAGATAGCCGTGGAACAAGCGGATTTGGATGCGAGAACTACTAGTTTTAGTCGGAACTTCAAATATGACTTCACTGTTTCCTCCTTGAACTTCTTTGCAACTATTCCCAATTTTATTTTATTCCACCTAAATGACCGTTCATTATTAATATGCCGCCACTTCCATTTATTTAGTTGACATCACCTTCATGATTATTCCCCTTTAATCATGATGTGCAATAAATGACTCATTATACTACTAACTTAAATCAAGTCTAATCACACATGCAAACTTTTAATTTAACCTTTAATAATATCAAGACATAATTACCATCCTTGTTGATGTAATCCATCTACCTTGATGACTCATCATTCCTAAAAAAGTGAAAAAGAAAAACAGTTAGAAAAGACAAGCTGGAATTCCAAAGAAGTTCCTTTTATTTGAATTAGCCACTTATTGATGAGACCAACCACCATTTCTAGTTTTCAATTGGCCTTTTGAGAGAATTGTTTGGGGAAGAGAACACCATTTACTAGTTTTCATTCCCTTCCCTTTTATTTATTTTTTTTTTTTTGGGGGAAGAGAATGCCATTTGTTGGTTTTCATTCCCTTCCCTTTATTTTAGATCCTGATCTGATTACTTGATCATTTTGGAAGAACTAAGTTCTTCCATATGATCAAATTCCTTGTATGCTTCAATTTGCTTCAAGAATTCATCCTTAGTAGGAGGCTTCCTATAGAGTTTTAGCATGTGTCTATTGACCAAAAGTGTCCTTCTCTTTTGCCATTTCGAGAAGTAGCTGAATAGAGCCATTGTCATATAAATGCTCAATTTGATAAGGTCCTAACCACCTGGTTCTCAACTTGCCTTTGAATTTCTAGTACTTGGAATCAAATAGTAATGTTCAATCTCCTACCCTGAATTGCCTTTCCTTGATATGTGTATCATGCCACTACTTCCTTTGGTCTTGGATTATCTCTGTCTGTTGAAGTGATTCCAATTTCAGCTCATCAAATTCAATAAGTTGTAGAATTATTTCCTTTTGTGTTGTATCCAATTCAATACATAATTTAGTTGTTTTCCTCCATGTTTGTAGTTCAAATTCAATGGGTAACAAGGTATTCTTCCCATAGACTAACTCATATGGTGAGAACCCTGTTGTAGTCTTCCAAGTTGTGTTATAAGCCCAGAAAGCCTCAGGTAGCCTCTTCACCCAATCTCTTCTACTTGCTTCAATTGTTTTGGTGAGAATGTTTTCCAATTCCTTGTTTGTCACTTCTTCTTATCTATTTGATTGTGGGTGATAGGGAGATGACTTCCTATGATTGATTTGATAGTACATTGTGAAGGCTTGGATCATATTAGACATGAACTGTGGACCTTGGTCTAAAACTATACTTCTTGGTGTACCAAACTTCATCATAATTTTGTGCCAAAGGAAATCAAAAACTGCATCTTCATTAGCATTTGTTAAAGCCTGCACCTCTGCCCACTTTGTCACATAATCAATACATACAAGAATGTTTTCTTTTCCTTGTGAAGGAGGACTAAAAGGGCCAACAAAATCCAGCCCCACCTTTCAAATGGTTCAATCACTACTTGAGGTTGTAGAGACATTTCACTAGTGAAAGTTGGTTGTCCCATCCTTTGATAGGGATCACACTGCTTGATGTATTTCTTCACATATTTATACAAAGATGGCCAATAATAACCAGTGCCAAGTATTTTGTGGGTTGTTCTTTTACTTGAAAAGTGTCCTCCACTTGGTTCATCATGACATGCCCTAAGTATGTCAAAAATTTCATCTCTCTCACACACCTACGTAAAACCAAATCAGGACCACATTTAAATAACATTCCATTTAACCATTTAAATTTTGCACTAGTTTTGATTAATCTTTTCATTTGTTTCTTAGTAAAAGAAGGAGGAAACTTCCTGTTGCAAGATAATTTTCCATATTAGCAAACCATGGTGTATCAGCTGAAATACAAATAATTGTTCATCTGGAAAGTTGTCCTTTATCGAACTTATTAATTACATAAATCACAACAAGAAATTCTTATTCGGTGGTGGTGTAATTTATTTCAAAGTGGGAGTAAGATTTTTTTACCAAGATAGTAAATAGCATACATTTTCCCTTCTTCATCTTTACGTCCCAAAGTTGCACTAATTGAGTTATTCAAGACATATGTTTGGATGTGAAATGGTTTCTCCCAATCAAGTCATTTTAATATTGGGGTAGTGATTAATTTTTCTTTAATCTCTTCAAAATCATGTTGACACTTTTCATCCCAACAAAATTCACAATCCTTGGTAAGCAAACCAAACATGGGGGCAACAATTTTATTAAAATATTTGATAAAACACCTATAGTATCCAACATGTCCTAAGAATGACTTGATATCCGTGGGGTTTGAGGAACATGTAAGTCTGAAATAATCCTGATTTTATCTTGGTCAACTTGAATTCCTCTTTTTGAAATGTGGTGTCCTAGTACAATTCCCTCATCAACCATCATCAAAAATTTCTCATGACTAAGAGACAAATGGTGTTGCTCACATATTGTTAATATTCTATCCAAAATTTTCAAGGCATCATCAAATGTTTCTCCATGCACAGTAAAATCATCCATGTATACCTCCACACAATCATTGGTTAGATCTGTAAAAATTGCTAGTATAACCCTTTGGAAGGTTGTTGGAGCATTACATAGTCCAAATGGAAATACCCTGTAGGAAAAGGTACCCCATGGACAAGTAAAGGTAGTTTTTTCCGATCCTCAACAGCCACCCTGATTTGATTATATCCACTAAAGCCATCCAGGAAGGAAAAGTACTATTTACCTGAAAGGTTGTCTAAAACTTGATCTATGAATGGTAAGGGAAAATAATCTTTAAGCGTAGCTTTGTTCAATTACCTATAATAAAAAAAAATTCTCCATTTTCAATTATTTTTAGGCACAATCACAAGAGGAGACACCCACTGACTATCTGAGATGGGGTAGATAAAGCCTACTTGCAATAGCTTTTCAATTTTCTACTTGACTATGTCCCTCAAGCCCTGGGTTGATCATTCTTAAGTTTGTCTAACTAGTTTAACATTTTTAGTATAAATGTGATGGGTGCGTATGATGGAAAAGTGACATGCGAGCATGGGAATCTACAAGTGACTCTTCCTCGCACCCGACCTCCCGAGGTTGTGCCGAGACAGCCGGTGGGGATGGAAAACACGTGGGGTGCAGATAAGCTAGTTAGGTAATCTTATGTCTTCAACACATAATAGTGGGATCTGCGAATCTAACACAAAGAAGGCCCTCCTAACCTGGACCGGTGTGATAGATCGTTCGACGAGGATAGCTGCTCGAAGGATCCAATCAATATCGATCTTTGATGTGATCCGATCTATGGGTTGTGGGATACGTGGAAGATAACTTGTGGGTGCTTCGTATATATCTCCTGACAAGGTCATAAAAATGGAAGGGCCAAAATTTGTCGTGGATCTTTTGGTGCTTTATGGGACGATTTCTCTCCGGTCTAGTCTAGCTTGGTTGGTACATTACGTTTAATAATGATAGTTGTGTGATGATGTCTGGTGGGAGTGGAGAGGACCTAAATACTAATGTTTGCAAACCAACATCAATGTTGGTTTGACTTGTAGGCCCGTTGGGTTGTGGGACCTGTGGATCACAACCGTAAGTTCGTGGTTGTTGTGGACCTCCTATGGTCATATGAAGAGTCAACCCCTGATTCGAGTATCCAATAGTCGTATGCCTTTTCGGCCTCTACGTTTAGAACTAGAAGTTGCATGATTTTCTTGGAGTACCTAACAGGTGTTCTGGCAACTTGGATACGTAAGCTAGTGTCTATATCAATGAGGAGGTCTCTTACGTCTGGCTGTGGGACTAGTGGATCACAACCGAATGTTTTCTCTCTTTTAGGTCCTTCTACATTCATATGGATATCTATCAAGGTAGTATATAATTTATCTAATTTGACTAGAACGTGTGTGCTTTGTCGTCTTCTATGTTTAATAGTCTTAGTTGTGCGCTGATTTCTTGTAGGTATGCTATTGCTCGAAGACACGATTCGAGATTTTGATCTATGGTAGTTATTGCTGCAACAATATTTGGTTGAGGCATGATTGGCTCAAAAACGTATTCCTTGGGCTCCCTAGGTCCCGTGATTGTCATACAAGATCAATATAAGCCTAACTGAAATGAAATAAACTAACTATGCAAGATATATCTACAACATATATATATATATATATATATATATATATATATATATATATATATATATATTCCTCTATTTTTGTATTTTTGATAGAATTTTGAATAGAATTGAAAGAGAAACTAATCTAATAAATTCAGATAATTATAACTAATCTAACAACAAAATTAAAACAAACAAGGTAGCTCTGGTGTAACTACTTTTTGCATGCGGTTGTAAGTTTTATCCTAAATAACTAGATAGCTAATTAACTTAATTGAAATATTCTCGATCCTACCTCGAAGTGGGGAATGAATCAAATCTAGTAGTGTATGATTTTGTCCCCTCAAAATGATCTCCTCATTCCTTCGTATTCACGTGAGTCCAGGAAGAGTGTGTATATGCCAACATCAATGAGAAGAAGGTATTTTGAAAAATGGTAGCTTTGGATATAGAATGAATATAATGTGAGTAGGAGAGGGATAATGCAAGTGACAAAGCTTGACGTATGCAAATCCTAGTGATATTTATTGCGGGAATACAACACAAGTGTATCGAGAGATTCTAGAATCTACCTTTTGTGAAGAACACAACCTGCAACTCTAATGGATGCAATCTAAAAATGACACTACTCTTCTCTAAACTAATTTGTATGAACAATAATGAACAAGATTGAAGCAAGAAGATCGAATGGCTTCTAACAGAAAAGAAAAACTAGTATGGATGCAAATATGAGAACAACATGAATTATAAGCAAGAATTTGAAAGACTAAACAATGGAAATGAGAAGTTGAGGGGCCATTTGCTTGAAAACAAGCTGGATACTTATAGATTTCACATTCACCCAAAGGTAATTCCCATTAGAACTCTTTTACCATTAAACAATGAAGAAACACTATTCCAGGGGACATAAAACATTAATACGAGCTAAGGCGGTTGAGAAAAGATGGTGAAAGTTGAAAAATTATGCAAGTCGTGATTAAAAGAACATGCTGGAAAACGCATGAAGGATTTGCCGCCACGAGCAAGGTGGTGGTTACTGAGAACCATAGCCTTAAGCAAGGCGGAGGTTATAGGACCACCACCGGCCGAGGCGGTGGTTTCGTCACTAAAGGTCAAAACGCCGTGAAAAGAAAGGTAGAGGAACAAAAAAGCAAAAGGAACATGGATAAAGCATATGGGATGATAACATATACTTCGTGAGCTTCTTTGGATCCAAACACCTTGCAAGGCGACTGTATCATCATTGGGGCAAGTGTGACATCATTCCGGCAACACAATACCCCTACATTTTGGGTACATACATGTGCAAATATTTGGATGGATTCCTTTCATGTCTTTATAGTCCCAAGAAAAAGCTCTAGTATGACCTTTCAAGATATCAAACAATTTAGCTTCTTAATCATTTTCTAACTAGCTATTAATGTTTAAAATTTTACCTAGTTGAATCTCAATTTATTTGGTTCTAGTGTGTGATGAACTGATTTGTTGAAAAGGTTCCATTAGGGTGTTTAGTGGACATGAATGTGGTAACAACATATGATATGCAACGATATCTCTAAAGTTCCCTTGAGAAAGAATACTAGATAAAGGACAATAGGTAGAGTTATGATACTTATCTTTTCGTTGGTCAAACTCCTCATCACTGTTGTTTTCCAAAAATTCCTTATTGTTCCCTGATATCTTTGAGACTAAAGCTACTGATTTCAAAGTTATTTCTTCCCCTCTCGAAAAGAAATCACATTCCTCTGGAGCGAAATTATTTACATCTGCATGGAATTGTTGTGGTTCCGGAGATAAGTATGAAGGTTCCGGAACTAAGTCGAAGGTTTTGAAACTAATTCTGTAAGTTAGGAACTAAGTCCGAAGATTTCGAACTAAGCCGCATTGAAGCCAATTTCCTCAAAAAGGTGTTGGTTGCTTCATACTTCACTTATCTAACCAAATATAACCTGTTTTATTTCAAAAATAGAATTTCCACACATTTTGTTAGGAATTACAGATTTTTTAGATGTTAGAACTAAATTAAATAAAAAGATGGACAATTACATCCTAACTTATACTAGATCAAACAAAAGCCACAAAATGTAGTCAAACTTGATTAAAAGGAGAGTAAAATGAGATCATTTATTATACATTGATGAGGCATATTTTGGCCTTATCATGAGCTTCCATCTTGGCTCCTCTATGGATGGTGATCCATTTGTAATTTCCATGTTAGATAGAGTTCTATCGCTTTGTTAAGTCTATGATCGAGTTGTATCTTCAATGCCTATCCGGATATTCCAACTTGACCTTACAATTCTATCGATGCGTATGAGCTATTCATTTACATGCACGAGCTCGGTTTACCATTAGTATTCCTCCTCATGAGGCTTGTTGATTCCATTTGTTGGTAAGTTGAAATGTTACCGAGTCAACCTCCACAGTGGGTTCCCAAATTGATCACTTCATCATTCTATCTTTCTACTTTTTGAGTTGAGTAGGCCTATCATGAGCTTGTTTTATGCATCATGGTCATGGAGATCTGTGCCTTTCCTCCATCTTCATATATTTTTCCGAGTCGTTCCAACGACCTACAAGCTCGACCATCTATGTGAACCCTACCTTTTGCCCTATTGAAATTCTTTACCATTCCTCTATGATTTTTCATGCTCGCCCCTTTGACCTCATTTGTTGCATTGAGCTCTATGAGTTCCCTTTGGCTCACCGAGCCATTCCTTTTGAGTCCGGTGATTGGGGTATTCTCTTCATGAGCTCCCTTCTATGTCGTTCTATCTTTTTGCAATACCTTAGCTCGGCCATGAAATGTTCTAATGCATTGAGCCCATGAAATCTAGCGGACGTGGCTTGCTACATCCAACTCGAGTTGGTCCATTTCCCTATCTCTCCAAGCTTCCACCGTCGAGATCTCCATATGTTGTTGAGATGACCCACTTCAAGGCTTGCCAACTCAAGCCCCATTCATCTTGGTTGCCTTCTTAACTCGGATCACCGAGTATCTTGCCCGAGCTACTCGGTAAGCCATCCTTTGACTCAGTGGCCTCTTATAGGCCCAATTTGCAATTTTTACCTAAGAGCCCCTGTCTTATGGTTTTTTAGAATTTTCTCATGCTAATGGGCCCATTTAGACTTAGTATCATGAATTTGGACTCTTTATCGAAATGTAATTAGAATTATGCTTGGCAGGGCCCAATTTCTCCACTAGGTTACTCTAGGTCTTTGTTGGCCATTTTTTTCCTGGAGGGGCAAAATTTTTCAACAAGGCCCATGTGTACTATTCCACCTATTCTAAACGGCCCGACTTAGCCGATGTAAATACCACCAACTATTTATAGTGGATGATGTGGAAATGCGGAGAACAAGAGGAATAAATGAACATTTACTCTTATTCCTCCAAAGGACATTTTTTTATTTTTCCCCAAATGATCCAATTTTTTGGCTAAGTATGGAAATGAGGGGCTAGGAAAGGAGGAAAGGAATGTCCCTAACATTGATTTTGTATAATTTTCATCAATTTCCCTATCCAAGTTCAAGACAAAGTTACAATTTATCACAATATCTTGGGGTATTTTCAATAACTTGATTATATATAGGTTGTCAATATTATTTTGAGTGGTGGTTATGGTTGTCTCTCGATCCAAGGTTGACTAAGGTGAGCTGTGCATTTGGACCCCATTGAGAAACTTCCTTTTTGTGTTAGCTTTGATGTGTGTGGTGTGCTAATTGATTGAGCTTAACCCACAAAGTGAGTGAGGTAGTCTAGTTCATTCTTATAGATTATTGGACTTGTGGTTTGAGTTTTTCAATGGAACATGACATGTCTTTTCCTAGAAAGCTTAACTTTATTCATGCAAGATTATAATAATTAAATTTTTGGTGTGTTTGTTATGGAATTTCGGTCACAAATTTTCAACCAAGATTAATAATACAAATATTAAAATATCAAACCCATAAGAAAGAGAGCTTAAACAAAATATATGCACAATTTAAAAAAAAATCTATAATAATAATAATAATAATAATAATAATAATAATAATACTATAACTTAAAATAAGGATGAGGAAATACAATAAATAAAGAGGACATTATAAAATAAAATAAAACAAAAGCAAGAAATTTAGAGTGGTTTGTAATTAGGTTTCTTTTTGGAATCATGTGTGTTATGGGGATGCATGAGTCCAAAGTGGCCACCATAGTCAAGAAATATGTATTTAGAGATTTGGGAGGTACAATGCCCACCTATTTTTCATTCCATTTTGGACTATGTTAACTCATTATACCCATTGTATTATTTTGATGGATACATTTGATATTGTGTTACTATCATTATTATTGTTGATGTTGTTATATTATGTGGATTATATTAACATTAGGATGCTAACTCATTTTGACAAGTTATTGTTAGGGCATGCAATGCCGATGTATATTGATCATTTTTATGGGTATTGATATGATTTCATGGATATTTTGGATTGTGATCACATGGTTTTCTTATAGATACATTTCAGATGCATTGTTGTAATCTTTTATTTCTACACTAGATGGATGATCATAATATGATTGACTTGTTTAGCTAGCTTTTGACTTTGTTTGGATTATTGTCATAGTGCATGTATGATATTATATCATTTAGTTTCTGGTATTGGACATGTATGATGTTTGAATCGAGTGTGCAGGTGACAAGTCTTACCATGTGAGAACGTGGGACTCAAGAAGGGCATCTCTAACTAGCACAATAGGCCATGATGGGCCAAATTTCTCTCCCTTGTTTATTTGGTCTTTTTGTGCACTTTGTTTGGACTATGGTTTAAATGTGGAATTCCATCCCATTGAGCATTTATTATCTTACTTATTTACTTCTATAATTGTGCACCCCCTTTGATATTTTTTCTAATTTATTAACTTTAACCCATTTCTCTTAGTGATTGATTGAGTTGTTTAGTGCTAACTTTGTCCCATCTTGTGGAATTGATTTGTTGTTTGTTTGTTTGGTTAAAAGGGGATTAGGGGCACATAATCATAGATTAGATAAACCCAACTACCCCTCCTAAATGTCATCTCTCTCCTAAAACTCGGATTTGGGAAAGAAGTGACATTTTGGAGGAGTAAAAAGTAAGCAAATGACTATATTTACCTTAAAAGAAGCCCTTAGGATATATACCTATGGGTGGGTGAACTCTTTTCAAGGAAAATTGAGCTCATTTGCCTTATTTTCCTCTCCTTAAACCATTTTATATGATGATTCTTGGTTTGGGGTTTGATTTGGGATTTGGGACACATGTTTCTCCATGTGGAGATTGTCACGATTCTTTTGGATTATTATTTTTTCTTTTAGTTAAAATTATGGTGCAATTTTGGGGATGGTTGATAGGTTGAGTCTTGGGTGGGAATTGACAACATCCCATTTTATTTTGGTTATGGGGATTCTTGTATATCACCACTCATTTTGAAAGGATTGGGTTTCTTTTGGTCATTTTTTTGTGTTTCTTTGGGAGCTTTTGGAGAAAAAAAGAAAGAATTTATGAAAATCTTGGAGTTGGATTGTGCTCTTGCTTTATGAGGTAGGATCTCATTCTCATTTTCTTATTGATTTGATAATGGAATTGTCTTGCTTTCATGGTTGAATTGTTTTGTGCTTTGAAATTTTTGTACTTGTGTTTGGTTTTGTTTTTCTCCATCCACCCTTGAGGGGAGTGGATTTGAGAATGTGATGGGAAGAGGGAGGAATCCCTTTTATTTTCACCCTCATTGCTTGATGGAAAAGTAATGTTGGGTTCTTTTCTTTCCCCCTACATTTGGTTTTTGTAGGAGATCATTTCCATTTGGTTTGGAAATCATCTCCTATCTTTTCCTAAGGAGACCTAAAAGGTTTGAAAAACCTTGGTGAAGAGGGGCATGGAGAGATAAGAAGAAATGGAGAGATAAAGAGGTTTGGAGGGTTTTTTGGATTCTTGGTTACTATGGCTTTGAAAAAACTTAGGGATATCCTTATCCCCTCTTCCCCATTAGTAGAAGCATGGATATTCTCAAGTGTTGTGGAAATTTATTTGTTCTTTTGGCTATTTTTGAGTATTGAATCCCCCTTGGCATCTTGTTTTTTTTCCCTTCCTTTGTGTTGGTTAGAGACATGTTTTCCTCTCTCCCATGGGCTTGGAGGGAGGATAATGTGTTCTCATTTTCATATTGAGGCATGTGATGATGAAATGTTTTGGGTGGACAACCAAGTCATATATTGTGGCCTTATTGAAAGAATTTGTTCTTGGCTTTGGAGTTGTAAACTTGGAGTTGAACTTGGGGAAAATTGTAGGTTTTTGAAGTTGTTTTGAAGATGGAAATGTTTAACATGTTGGCATGTTGTCTCAACTTTGCGGAGGGATTTTGTACTTGCATTTTAAGTGAAATTTTTTTCTCATGTGAACATAGATGAATATAAGAAATGATACCTTTCAAAATTACAGTTTGGTTGATGTCAAAAGAATGTTTATTTTTAAGTTGAAATATTTGCAAGCTATTTTGTTTAAGATAGAAAATTGAATTGAAAAAAGTGTGTTTTTACCTTAGAAAGGAAACTAATTATTTATTAAATATTTATCTAAAGTCTTATAGTTTCCTTTTTACAATGAAATTTAAATAATAGGAAAGTAAGAGTTAAATAGTTTTGTTGTTGCAGAAATTTAAAATGTCCAAGTATAGTTCAAGATCTTTCTTTTATTATATCTGGAACTATTTTATTTGCTTCTCTTTCTCAAGAAGAAATTAAAAAGACTTTCTTAATCTAGTTCTATGTTTTTTAATTTTTGAAAATGGATTTAGTTTTATTTTTGAAATGGATTTATTATTACCTTTGTTTTTTATTTGAAAGCTTGTTATTCTATGACTGAATTTTTTGATATTTTTACAATGAGAAATTAAACTAAAGAATCCTTGTATGTATGTATGTATTCATTCATTTTTATAATTTTATAACTATATAGTTATATGAATATAGATTATTTGAGCTAAATATCGTAAATATGAGAATGATTATAAATTGTTTCAAATAAAACCAAAAAACCAAACATAAATGAAATATATGGTTATCTTGTTATATATACTTGTGTGTGTGTGTGTTTATTGATTTTTTAAAAATGTAAACAAAGTAATTTGGGGAGGGTTGGATGGCCGACTATTCCAACCTTGTGCTCGTTGTTATCTACTTAGCGACGGCTATGTCATGGCCTCCCACCCCTCCTTTACTAGGGTTGTGGCATATTGCCACAACCTTCTCCCCCATACACATTACAACAACCCATGAAGGGCTTAGCCGTATGACCCTTGCTTCCCCGCCGCCTGCGCTTGTTTGGGTTTGGACCATCTATATACATATATACATATATACATATATACACATAGACATAGACATAGACACACACACACACAAACACATATGTATATGTATATATGTGTGTGTGTATATGTATATATATATATATATATATATATATATATATATATATATATATATAAAATGTAAAACTCTTTCAAAGAAGAGATTTACAACTATAAAGTATTCAAAACCAAAATGAGAATAATAAAAATTTCATGGAAGCCACAGGTGTGGTATCTTTCCTTCCACAAACAATGTTTTTTAATAAAAGGATAATATGAAGAAGATTGCAAATCTGCAATCAATAAAACATGTTTTCAAACCCTAGACATATATCTAGTTGAAAGGAGATGAAATACTTTGATTGAGTGGTCATCCAAATAGCTTGAGTTTCCATGAAGCTCCTCCTTCGCAAACCCACAACCAAAAGAAAATCAACAAAATGAGAGAAAAATCAAAACAAATGTGTTTTTTTGAGGAAGCTATAAGGAAATTAGGGCTTCCTTATTTGCCTTAAGATCCTACGGTGGGGGGCCCTTTGATCTAAGGGCTCTCCTTTAATCCTAGTTATTTATTTTTGTAATGTTTAATTTTTTCCCCTTTATTTTTTATTTGTTAGGAAATAATTTTAATGTTAACTTAAAAATCAATTAAAAGGCACATGGGTACATTTCGGTGATCAAATTGGACACATGCCCAACTTTTTACCCTTTTGGGCCTTTTATAAACTCAATACTATTCGTGGAGTTAAATTATATTTATTTAAATCAACTAAATTAATTTGGCTTATCACGTTTTTATCATCGTAATTAAAATATTTAAATGGCTCACTTAAATGGCCAAGTGTCATTTTCATCATTAAATTTTTCATCACATGACTTAATGGTATTATTATTATAATTTTTTTATCATGGATTATATTATTATTATTTTATTATTTTATGGGTTTCCTTTGGTAGTTATTGGATAGTTTTGGACTTGCGGCATTAGGGCGCGACATTTGGTCTCAAAGCTCGGCCAACACTTGGACCCTCGGGGTAAAGCTGTAGCTAGTTGGTAGATTGAGTTAGTTTTGGTTAAATAATTTTTAAGGTGGGAAAATGGAGGTTCTCTCACTAATAGTACGTGGGACTAGGTCCCTCTTCTTGAAGGGGAAGTTCCATTTATTGAACAAGAAATATTTACACTATTCTAATTTCTTGGTGCATGGTATTTCAACCAAGTATCACACAAGAGTAATTCCATATTCCTATGGAAAATTTCTTGTAGGTTTCTATGAGGGAGAATAAAGTAGTTTGAGGGAGAAAGAGAAGGAAGGTATGAAAATAATAACAAGAAGGGGGTTTTGCACAATAAATAACATAACAAAGTTTATTGCCTCAAAACCAGAAATACATCCATGAATTCAAAGAGAAGACACCATTCACATATAACAAGGAACAAGACAAAAAATATCAAAGTATCATTGCATTATATTCAACAAGTACATGCTTATGGAATGAAGTAGAGATGGAGAGGAATGCATTAGACTAGGGAATGGAAGTATTCATCCATATTTCTTCTAGAGAGAGTAAAAGAGCTAGATAACAAAAATAACCATTCCTTACAAGTGAGGAGGTCACCCCTATTTATATATTTACATTATAACCCTTCATCTACCTCCCACTTGAAGCTTCATTTTACTATTCTACTTGTGACTTCCCATCTTCCTAGGAAGTAAGAAAGTAAGTCCTCTTTTCATAAATCAAAAGGGACTTTTACATTGCAACATTAGAAAGTCATTTAAGTGAAAGGGACAAAATTTCTTGATTATACACAATGAAGAATTAGAAAGTGGGAGAGAAGTAAGAGGGGAAAAGAGGAAGAAGGAAAAGGGAGTTGACTAATTTTTTGTTGAATAATCCTCCTCCTCCTCTGAAGAAACTCTGACCATCTCCGCATAAGATATTTGATGATGAAAATTTCTCCTTTGACCATCTTACTGAATCTGGAAACTACAAATGACACTTTTTTAGCTTCTAGAATATTTATATGCTTCAATGTGTTGAGCCAAGTCTTAGGAGTGGCATTGATATTTGTACATTTTTTATACCATTTTGAATTATTCCATGTAGTATTAGAGATGAAACCTCTAACATTTCCAAGGGACTTCAAAGTATCACCATTGAATGAAAGGGGATCATTGATCTTTTCCTGAACTAGTAGTTGTAATTAATCTTGAAAATATTTCAAAGAACTATTCTCACTGAGAGAAGTGCCAAGCTATTGCATGCTAGTGCCACGATAATCCAAAATTATTAAAATACTTTACTCGTAATACTCCAAATTAGGAATATCCTCTTTCATGACATCAAACCTACAAGTTATAGTGTGGGACCAAATGGGTGATAAGTTATCTGAGGAAGAAGAGAATAAATTTGAACTTATAAGGAATTAGGGTTAAAATCATTAATTTCTCTTACCAATGGTAGAATGACTTCCTAAAGAAATTTCTCCTTCTTGACCTCAACTCTAGTTTTCTTGATTTTCAACTTTGTGACCAAGAGGAATGTGTACAAGGAAATGATCTCAGAGAAGAGATACTTTATGTTATCCATGATCATGTTTACCCATTGGTCACTTTCTTTTCCCAAATTGTGAATTCTTGAGCTTGCTTCAGGGAGTGAGGATCAAAGCTACAAATAGGATAAATTTCTTCAACTGGAGGCAAAAGTGATGAACCTGGTTCAAGAAATGATTGCACATATGAAGATAAGGTCCTCAAATGCTCCTCCAAGTGATCAATTATTTTATCGTACTCCTCATTCCTTGTGAAGGTCCATGTTGAATATTCCTTGAACATATGAGTATCAACCTCATGCAAAAATTGACCCAAATAAACTCTAGTTATTTCATAATCATCAAGAGTCATCTCTTCCAAAATATTGATTACTTTGGTTGTGAAACCTCTACAAAATGAGATTCACAAGCCTTAGTGAAGAACCAAGAGGTTTTTCTGTGATTTTTAACTTTCTTCTTCTTGATGTACTTTTATATGGCCTCAAATTTTGGCACCACAGCATGCTGCATTGTTCTTAACTCCTCTTTAAGAAATTCATTGACCCATGAAAATGGATTAGAAGGAGTAGAAAGAATATCAGACACTATGGGTACTTGATAAGGAACCAAATCACAAATTGAAAGGGTTGGTTCAACCTCTTCCATGGGAACAAATGGATCTACTTCATGCTCCGAGACTGCGATGGGTCTATTACATGATGATTAAGTTCTTCAAAAGGATCCTTACTAACCTTTGACATTTTATGCACTTCCATTGAGGGATATGATTCACTAATCTCTATAATTTTCCTCTTCTTTGGGTAAGATGATCCCGAACCTTCATAAGATACTTTGTGAGATGAGGAGAGAGAATATTTCCTAGGAAAAGTACCCATGATTCCTCTTTCAATACAATATGATCTTCTCTTCTTATACCACTTATTGGAACTTGGAATCACATGAATTTTAATCTTCTTTAAATCACCTAATTTGGTGATGTGACATAGAATGGGAGAGGTAGGTCAATATTTCAATGCTTTAAATTTAGGGTCAAATAGATCCGAGTCATCATCAAGCACATTTTGATCAAACCATTCAAACTTGAAAGGGTATCATTTTGATCAACTATTATTATCATGTAGTCTCTCCTTTTGACCTCCAAATCATCAAAAACATTTACCCAATTCCTCAATTTGAGGGATATGATGCAAAGTTGGAAGAATGAAGGAATCGAGATCAATTTTGATATCAAAATTAGCTCTTGCCACATATGAATGCATATTGAAGGAAGTGATGGAGGTCTCAATGTTTGAAGCATCACCAAAGCTATTGCATGATTAAATTACTAAGGATATGGGAAAACAAACACCTATCTTATTCACAACCGTGCATCTGATATGAACTTGGGAAAGTTTCTAGAACAACTCAATCAAGAGGATTTTGTGGCTCGGGTACCTTGGAAAATGGAGAGGAGAAAGGTTGAATCCACTTACCCTAAGATAAGTGAATGTATATAATTATGTGAAGAAGCCTCCATACCTCGTGATAAAATCCATTGCTTGAGGTGAAATTCTTCGTTCAGGATATCCTTCAAGCAACCGAACAATGTACATAGTGAATACATCATTCACTCTTATGAAATGTGTTTCCCTCCCTAAAATTGAGTTGTTGATACTTTATAAATGAAGGATCCCTCTAAGATACATTTTAGGAAAAGAAATATTGTGGAAGGGCCTTGTGTATGCAAGGGCATACACAAAGAAGAGGTCATAATGAACCTCTTAGTGATGAAAAGAATGCTCCAATTGTAATTGTGAATGAACATTCAAACCGATTATTTGACCCAAGTTAATCATTTCATCCCCTTCAATGATTACTATAATGAAATTTTTCATCTAGTCATGAAATCCCCTGGGTTTTTCTTCACCCATTACTTTTTTTCAATATCACAATTGCATTTGAATATGCCTTGTGGAATTCATTCTGGGACAATATCTTGGGCATCCAAGATGGATTTCTTCCCTGCTTGAGCCATGAGCCAATTACAATCCCTTAAAGATAGAAATTTATTTGACCATTCTTGTGATGAAAAATCCCATTTTATGATGACCATATTGATTAGGGTGGGAATTTGTGTTGGTAGTTTTCAACAATATATATAGTTCTCATTGTTAAATCATATTACCTTGCATAAGTTATGACTAGCTCAGTACTCTGCACAAAAAGTGGATGTCTTTCTATCTTGTAGAGTCCTATAATGAATATATTATATTAAATATTCCCCATGTTTCCTTCATCATTCTATCTTTTAGATCATCTAATTCCAAGTGTGCCACATCATTGTCTCTAACATTTGGGTATTCAATGGTTAAAGTGGAAATGGGCTCAAATATGGGGTACTTAATCTTCATGATGCCCAAACATAGTGAGGAAATGAGAGGATGAGGATGTGGGTGAAATTTGAATGAAAATAAAGTACTTACTATTTTGATTAAGTGATACCTTACCCTTACTATTTATAGCCAATTTTCACAATTTTTAATTTTTATAATGTTTGGAGTTATGAACATGGGGATTATACAGATGTTTCAGAATCGATTCATCTTGATTATCAAAAATTATTATTCTTAGTAAGGATCAATTGAAAAATTACTAAAAATATAATCATGACCTATGGGTGTCCATTTTAGTTGAAATTGTTTCATTGGATTAGTTTATGTTATGTGATTTCATGGTTCAATTTTCAAGTGTTTTTGATCTCCAAGTTTTCCAGGATCTGAAAAGGAAAAATTTTCTTAGAAATATTCAAGGGGATGCTATGAAATAAGAAGAGTATCGATGGAAATGATATTTAAATCATCTTAAAGGCATTCATAAGTAGGAGGTACAGGAAAAAATTCATAGAAAAAGGAGCAAGAATGAGGGAGATATGAAAAAAATTCTAGTTTTGGTAATGGGGTTTTTTAAAAATTTCAGAAGACATATCAATAGTAAAATAGAAATGGACGGAAGGGAATATGAAAAATTAGGATGAAAATTTCTTAGTATTTATTCATACTCACCTTTACACTCTAACCTAACTAACTCACCCTCAAACTCAACTGTACCAATTTAGCTTAACCCTTGGGTGATTAACTAAAATGTGGTAATATTGTAGTTAATATAAACTAGTAAAAAAGTAAATAAAAATAGATAAATGTGATAAATAAATATAGAAAGTGACCCAAGCAGCTAAGTGAATGAAAATGTGAAACCCTAATTAACAAGTAGGGTTGGAAGGAGTTCGAGATGATTCGATGAGCTAGCTTTGGATTGTGTTGCATGGATGGTTGGAGAAACATGAGGAGGAAATAACTATGTTGAAGTCCAAAAAGTGCATATCCGGGAAATCTAAGTGGATTGGGATGCCTAGATAGGTACAGGGGTGCCTTTGGGTTCCCCGATATGAGGTATGGGTGCCCTAGTCCGTTAAATGTTTTTGCAACGTTCCTCTCGAGGTATCGCTTGATGTTTTTTTGCATTCACTTCATGTCGCACTAACTTCGCTATATTATATTGTATGTTGTTGGTAATCTATGATGAAGAAGAGACCTACAAAACCCCAAGACAAGAATCAAACCCTAAAAAATAAATATTCATATGAAGGGGTCATACTGTCCTCATTTGCCACAATGGTGGACTTACTAATCAAGGCGTTGCACTACATCTTAGACCCGATGTATTTCTATGTACAAGTGTGTGCAATCATGCCCTAGGTGATCTTCTTCAGTCACACTTTGTGAAAGTAGTGAGAAATAACTATGTATAAAAATTTAATAGAATGGTGGATGGAATAGAATAAACTTCCCTCCTATGCAAAGTGTGATACAAATGAACCAACCTTGTGCCTTGTGATGGAGCTAGATAGATGTAAATGAATCCTTTGATGGATGCAATCCTTAGGTGATGATAGTAGTGACTAGTGTTTGGACCTTCATTATGGTTTCATAACTTTATATTTATATGTTTCTCTTGTTCTAATTTCACAATTAACCCCGAAAAGGTTGACTAAAAGAAATAAAAATGTTCAAATGACTAGAAAGTTCCCAATAAGTGGTGGGAAATTAGAAAGATGATCAGGGAGCCGATCGGACTGGGACTAGTGCACTGTCGTGTCCTAGTACGAGCTTGGGTGCCCTATTCAAATGAAAAATAGTATGGAATGATAGAAAAAATTTGGGAAAGTATGTGTGAGAGGTCAATAGTAATGAAAAAAGTAAAGTAAAATGGCCAAAGGACAGGGGTTAATTAGTACTTTCTTCCCTCAAAAACCATATGAATAGTAGTATAAGACTAGGACTAAATAATGTCTAAAGTGTGTGATTTTGTGACTACATTTACCCGCACTTTATTTTGGTGAGAGGAAATCTAGGGAACATAAATTAGATAGAGTTGTAGGACTAGACAAAGTGTGGAGTGACAAAAAGATGGAGCGTGGAAACTAAAGATGCAAAATCACAAAAAAAAGAGTGATGAGAGTGAACCTAGGGTAGAAATACATGTGTAGTTTCCGATGTGTGTGATGTACCTGCATGGTTAGTATGGTGTGTGCTGCCACAAAATGTTGTTGTTGTTTCCCCCATTGTTGTAGTTATTGTTATTGTTGACTACTTGTTTCTCATATGGATGGAATTGCAAGGAGAAAATGATCAAGTAGTCAAATATGCATGTATATGTAAAAACACGTATATGTATGTGAAAACATGTAAATGTAAAGTACGTAAATGAAAAATGAAACATGTGAACTTGATCCGTGATTAGGGAAAGGGTGTAGAAAGAGGATATCATGTCCTATGTTTTTTGGGCGATCCAATGCCATGGGATGAAGAAGTATATGGAGAAATTTACGATGTATCCTCCAACCTTTAACTACTTCCCTGAATATGTATGAAGAGATCTCTCTACTTCCTATTTTTTTGGGTGATCTGATGTTACTGGATGAAGTAATGTAGAGAGGAAGTCCATTGTATTATCTAAACTATAACTACTCCCCAGAATGCTAAGGAAACCATGTCTTGTAAAAAGCACTATGTATGGGGTTCATAGACTGGTATGAACCCACTCATTGTATAACCCACAATGCCAAGGGTGGAAATTGAACTAACTAAATTGAAATTGTGTAGAAGTGTTGTGTAGTATGTAAAACCCCAAATTATGCCCCCTCTTTGGGGTCACATGCAATGTCGCTGATAGGAGAATGTAGCCCTAAAAGAGGACCAACCGCATGAAATCTGTAACTATGAATTGTAGGAGGAAAGGAATGCACTTTGTAGAGAAAAAGGTTTGCACAAAAAGGAGGTTAGCCAAAGAAAAGTGTTAATACAAACAAACATGCATGTATAAGACAATATGTAATCTACGCAAACTGTGTATAAGCTACCAAGTAATATGGTACTATAAACATGCAAGAAGACAAAGTAAGCCACAAAAAGTGGGTTGTAAACATGGGAAATCACTCATGATGTTACAAGACACACAAGGTCACCATGACCGCATACAAAAACATGTGTGTACACCAAACAAAGGGAAAGGACCGTATACAATAGAAAACAATAGACAAACAAGTACAAACAATAGATAACCATGGAAGCAAGTAATCCTGTGAAAAAAATGCTACACCTGAAGCATCTATTAGCATGTTAGAAAGATAACCCATATGCCAAAATCATGTATAAGTAAGTGATGTAAATTGATAAGTATAGAATGAAACAATAACACTGTAAGAGATGAATATGGATGCCCCTAGTGACCATTGTAGGAGTAGTAGGATGCGAGCATACATGATGCATGTAAGAGACATATATCTATGATCAAAAATAGAAAAAAAGCATGAATGCACATGTGTGTATGGTAAAGATAAATGACATACAAGAGATCTAACTAGCATGTGTAATAAGATGACCATATACAAGTAAATGTAAACAAGAATAAAAACAACCAAGATATGCAACATGTTGTGGATGGGTGGAATGGAATGCAAGATGGATGATAGGATCCACGTGCCCCCTGAGTGAATGGAAATGTATGTAGTGAGGTTCATTTTTCCCCACTCAGCATTCAAGAATGAACCATAAATGAGAGTGCACCATCGAGAAATGGTTGAAATGTATGTTGTGTCTAATGTGATGTGATGAATATGTATGTGTATGGATGATATGCAACCTAGAAATGATGTGTGTGTGACCCTTATAGCCACATCATATATCATGAAAAGATGATCCAAAGAGTGATGATGTATCCTAAAGTGTATATCACTACAAGATGAATAGAGGGAGTGGTGATGTAGCCTAAAGCATGTACCACTAAAAGATGAAGGAATATGTGACCATTTAGCCTAAAGCATATGTCACTAACCTAGTAATGTCACATGATAGAAGGTTGAATGATGAACATGTAATAATGATAAGGTCCATTTGATTAATAAACCCTCGATAATCAAGTATGGACTAAGGAACTAAAGTGTGTCATAGGGTAGTGAGTGCAACATGTAGATGTGTGATGAGAATAAACGACCATGTGATGAGTATGTAATGTGTGATATGTGTAGTATGTAGAATGTAATGTGTGGAAATAGGGAAATAGTATGAAAAATGCATGTGATGTAGTATGGAAGATGAGTAGTATAAGATACTAACCCTGTAAACAATAGAAGTGTAATATGATGAATATAAAGATGGTGTAGATGATATGTATGGTGTATAGAAATGTGAAAACATGAATGATGTGACATAATGTAATACACAAGATATGTAGATAGCGTGAGAGCATAAAATGCACGTGAAATGTAGATGTAGAGTAGTCAATGTGTGTAGCCTATGTGATGAGTATGGATGACCATGTAATGAATGCAATGTGTAATGTGTAAGATGAAATGTAAAGTGCGTAATCAACCCTAGTATAGATGTATGTATGATGAAGACTAATATGATGTGTAGAATGCGTAAGGTGTGTGAATGTAGATGAAATGTAGAATGTAGTATGTAGTATGCAAGACATATGATGTATGAGAAGATGCGATGGGTAATGCCTACTGTGCAGTGTGTGAGGTTCATGTGTAGTATGTATCCCTCAATAGTCAAGTGTGAACTGAAGCACAAGAGTGTGTCATCGGGTAATGATGATACTAGTATAAGTGTGATGAGTGCGCAATGTGATGAGGATGTGAGATGTGTATGATATGTTGTGATGTACTATGCTGCTACATTGGGGGTTGTGTGTATGCGATGTCCCCCAATTGTGGAAGGTGAATAATTGATCATGTAATATCATCTAAGAGATCATCAGTTTTAGGGTCAAAGTCATATGGATAAGCATTAGAGACTTGATAAGCAATAATTTCTGGTTGATCATATAACAAGCCATTGAGGCATAAACTATACACACCCATGACATATACGACATCAGTAAATGGAGAAAGTGGAAAACCATGCACATACCAAAGAGAAAGATTTTGTAAATAGCCAAGAAAAGAACTATTGCAAATAAAGACACGACCAAAGGGCATGTGTAAAGATATTTATGTATGATTAGGATCAATAGTGCCCCCAATGTAATCAATCCATGATTTCCCTAATGTGAGTGGAGAATAGCGAGGAATGTGTGATAGATAGACTATAAGATGGAAGAAACAAAATCCATAAGCTAATAGTAATAGTGACAAAGCCATAATATAAATGAGGAGTATCAGTAGGAGGATAGAGGTCCGTAAAATCAAAATCGAGTCAAACTAGACCATCGTATGAGCAAATGGTTTTATCACAAGTAGGATCAAATGGGATATGTTCCCAATATTATTCATTCATGAAAATTGTGCAAGTAAATGGTGGGTGTGCTAACAAAGGTGGTACATGTGAAGGTGTAGGTGATAAAGTGACGTCCATAAACTGGACAAGACCTTGATAAGGAATCATAGTAGTGAGTAGTAGTAGGTGACGTGAGAGGAAAGCGCATCTATCACACAAATGACACAATGAAGTGGTAGTAAGTGAGGTGGTTTTTCCAAACGCGTTCGGGATTAGTTGTAGTATCGGTATGTGGAATAGGAAGACTAGTATTAGGATCATGATCATAGTATTGGAATGGGTTGAAGTTATGAAGAACAATATATTTGTAACAAACTGTTACACCAAAACCTCGAGGCATTAGTGAAATCCACACATGAGGATCATAACATCCCACCATGCTTCCGTAGCCCGGACCCCGGGCTAGATTTGCACCCGTATAGCGGGACCACACCCTACCCTATACGAGCCCCGGGTGAACACTGCAATGCCGACGTAGCTACCCATGCCGGGACTCGAACCTAGGTGGTCACTCTGATACCAAATGTAATGAACCATTACACCAAAACCTCGAGGCATTAGTGAAATCTACACATGAGGATCATAACAAGGAAAATATGTTATGATGTATATGTATTGATGGAGATGCCGACATGTGGCACACATCCCCTTATCTTATTATATCATTCATTTATGATTTATTATGCTTAGGAGGTCGGCCTCGTATTGGCCATGAGTTAGAATGGTATATATAGGGGTTATAAGGTTGTAGTTAATCATCATATTGATTATTGGAGTGTTATTGTATGGTTTGTAGGTTACCCCCTCAAAGTGGTATTAGAGGTTTCCCCCTCGAAGTGGAAAAGCTATTATATGAGCATATTGTCATCATTTATCTATATTTTGGTGTTCTCTCATGTTATTCTGCTGTATATGTTCTGATTTATACAAGTAATATGCTCGATACCAAATGTAATGAACCGTTACACCAAAACCTTGAGGCATTAGTGAAATCTACACACGAGGGTCATAACAATATTCAATTCCTTCATGGAGGAATTTAACACAATGATGTACAATAGATGCAATGTCTTACATGGAATAGATCCATGGCCTATCGAGTAAACAATTATAGGAGACTGGGAAATCAATGAAGAAAAACATAGTGGGGATAGTTTTGGGCCCTACAGTGATAGGTAGTGTAATGTGACCAACACATGGACGAATAAAACCATCATAAGCATGCAGTGAAGATGGAATAATGTCACAAGATGAAAGACCAAGGTGTTGAAGGAATGACATGGGACATAGGTTGAGTTTAGACCTGTTATCAATTAAAGTGTGCTTAATACCCATATTGAGAATGTGAATCATAATATGCAAGGGTGGGTCATTATCAAAAGTGTTGAAATCAACGGGAAGATTAGATTTGAATGATAAGTGTTGAGAAAATGCATCTACAAAATTTTGATACACTGATTTAGGATGCATGTCAACACGAATGTGGGTAGTAGCTAGAAGATGTTGGACTCTATACCTTACATCAAGATGCACAAGAAAATAATCAATGATTGAAATGTTCATAATGACTAGGCTGTAAGACGACAAAGAGGGAGTATCCTATAGGCGTGAAGATGGAGGTTGAGTTCACCAAAATGATTAACTAAAATTTAGAAATATGGTAGTTAATCTACACTAGGAACAAAAATAAATAATAATAAATGAATGCAATAAATAAATATAGGAACTGACCTAAGAAACTAAGTGAATGAAAATATGAAACCCTAAATAAAAAGTAGGCTTAGAAGGAGCTTGGAAGATTTGTGAGCTTGCTGGACTGTATGTCACGAGAGATAGATGAAGAAACAGGAGGAGGAAATTAATATGCCAAAGTTTAAAAAAGTAAAGATTTGGGAAATTTGAGTGGGTGGGATGCCCTGGATAGGTACTGAGGAGCCTGTGGGTGCCCTAGCTTGAGATATGGGCACCCTAGTCTGTGAAAAAGCTCTGCAACCTTCCTCCAAGGTCTTGCATGATGTTTTTCAGCCTTCACTTCTTGTCATACTAAATTCTCTATATTCGAGTTGTATATCACTGGTAATTGGTGATGAAGAAGAGGCCTGCAAAACCCCAAGACAAACATCAAGCCCTAAAATAAAGAAATATGCATATGAAGGGGTTAGATTGTCCTCAACTGTCACAATGTTGGACTTACTAACCGAGCATTGTACTACATCTCATACCTGATGTAGTTCTATGTGAAAGTGTGTGCAATCATTCCCAGTGCTCTTATGCCACAGTCGCACTTTGTGAAAGTACCAAGAAATAACTATGTGTATAAATGTAATAGAATGGTGGATGGAATAGAATAAAATTCCCTCCTATGTAATGTGATGTAGATGAACCAACCTTGTTCCTTGTGATATATCTATATGGATTCAAATGAAGCCTTTGATGGATGCAATCCTTAGGTGATGATATTAGTGACTAGTGTTTGGTACCTCATTATGGTTTCATATCTTTATATTTATATGATTCTCTTGTTCTAATTTCACAATTAACCCCGAAAAGGCTGACTAAAAGAAATATAAAATATTCAAATTGATAAAAAGTGCTCAAAAAGTGGTGGGAAAGTGAAAAGAGGACCAGGGCACCCTGACTGAGACTAGGGCGCATGTCGATGCCCTAGTACTAGTCTGGGTGCCCCAATCAAATGCAAAATAGCATGGAAGGACATAAATAGACTAGGAATGTATGTGTGAGATATCATCAATAATGACAGAAAGAAAAGTAAAATGGCCAAAGGACGGGGTTAATTATTAATTTCTTCACTCAAAAACCATATGAATAGTAGTATGAGACCGAGACTAAATAATGTTTAAAGTGCATGATTTTGTGACTACACTAGGTTAAATTGTAAGTGATGATGGGTTGTAAAGTTTCTAAATGGGTGTGAGATGTCCCCATTTCCCTTACCACTTATAGTAAGGGACATAAGACTGGGAAAAAATGCGCCAAGGGTGATGGATTCATGAGGAGGGGGCCAAAACACACAAGTTGAGGAGTTGAACTTGAAAAACTAGTGGAAAAATTTGAAGTCTTCAAGTGATTCAATATCCTCATCCATATGGTGGCACACTTTTATGTCCCCCATGTTCCTTTAGGAAAGGGTAAAAAGGGACATCAACCTTGGAGAAATGCTCCATGGGTCAAAGCTTCATGAGAAAGGGGTCAGAGGTGAGGGTGAGTTGAAAACATTCTTCTAACACTTGAAGTGGTGACTTAAGTGAAACAACATCATCCTTCATGTGGTGGAAAACTTTCTTGTCACTCATGTCCCTTTGGGAAATGGAAAAAGGGAAATCACTATGTTCAAAATATGCCATGGGTCCTAACAACATGAGGAAGGGGACCAAAGTCAAAATGAGTTTATAACACCTTTCTATCACTCCAAGTTGCATTTTAAATGATGCAGTATTATGATTCATGTGGTGGCACACTTTTATGTTCCTTATATCCCTTTGTCTAAAGGGAAAAAGGGAAAAATGGACACCATTTGAGGTTTTTCCATTTTTGGAAGCCTACCTTCACTAAACACTACCACAAATAGTCATCCAAACCCATTTTTTACCCCAGGATCTTTCCTAGGAGTTTCATAGGAAACTGCTATGTGTTTTTGAATCTAAAAGTTATGATGAGAACATTACCACCATTTTTGGGAGCCAATTATTGCAAAATTTTTAAATTCACCTTCTTTTCAATTCTGCTCAAGCTTGTGCACCGGTGAAAAATACTGCCATTGAAGTTTCTAATGATGAAAATTAAGAAAAACCCATTTGATGTGAAGAGGAATTCCCATATATAATTTTGGATTTTGAATCAAATCCCAAATTTTCATAGAACTCTCGAAATATTCCTCTCGAATCTCAACTGGGATCAAGGATATTCATTTGCACCTTTATCGGGACCATATCTCAAAATATGAAACATAGAATCTCCTGAAACCTTTTTAAATGTGGAGTATGTCTCCTTATATTTCCAACCAAGATCTAGTTGATTTCAATTAATTTATAGGCTATTAAACCATTCGAGAACAAGATAACTAGATTCTTCAATGCTTTCATTTCCTTACACCATGCCACAAGTAGGCTAGTGTTGCACAACTTGTTCCTAAACCTGATTTTCCTTGAAAATTATTCCTAAAATTCCCAGGTGATTACATATATCTTCTAAACACTATTTGGATGCATTATTTCTTCCGGTTCATTCCTATAGGGTGCTCATTAGGTGCAAAAAACTTGAAAATATGCCTTTTGAGGACTCTAAAATGACTGAAAGTTTCTGTAAAACATAATGTACCTTTGTCCCCAAGTGAAGGGTGTCAGGGTGCAATACCAGGTGACATATGATGACAACCCAAGGTCATGAAAAATCTCCCTCAAATCCTGCTAAAATAGATTTTAGGCAACATATATTAAATGCACTACAACAAATTATGGGAGTTCTCAGGATCACCTTCCAATGCAACTAGAGCCAATAGAGGAGGTCATCCAACATGAGAGTGATGTGCATCCAGATGAGGGCTCATATTTTTCTACATAACATCATTACTCACCTCATTGTGAGAAGTATCAAAACCCTTTAGTTCAGGTTAAGAGAGTAGTAGGGACACGCCTTCACTGTCAAGATACAAGTGGTGCTATCATGGATCTTCTCCTTTTTCATCCACCTAATTATGGAGGGAAGATTAACAGGTTTGGGACCAAGTCATGGATCTTTAGACTTGACAGTTTCTTTAGGTTTCACCCACATGAGATCAATGTCGAGGAATGCTTTGTCATACACTTCCTCTGAGATGTAAAAGGCATTTGGTTGAGGAATGAGGAGCAGAAGCTCCATTTGACACATAAGGTAGTTACCTGGGAGTTTTTGAGGAGTGTTTTTTAGCCTAATACATATATGAACACTTTGTTTAGTAGAGTATTGATGAGTTTCATGATATTTGATAAGGACCAAGTAACTCGGCACAATATGAGTGTCATTTCGAACCTATTACAAGTATGTGTAATACCTTCAGGATGATAAATTGTAGGTCAATAGGTTCATCGGGGCATGAATGCAAATTTGACAAGGGAATTCATGATTTTATCCCCTATGACCTTGGAGAAGGTAGTGGAGAAGGATTACTTGGGCGATGAGTATATGAATGGGGCTCAGGAGTCTTGGGATATAAACAAGAGATAGTTACACAAGAGAGATCATACTTTTTAGGATCATAGGTCACAAGGCTCTACTCCACTCTTGAGAGGAGGTTTGAAACTAACTTAGTCAGCTCCAAGATCCCCTCCACACCCACAATAGCAATCTTTGCACTAAACCCCTTAGCAGAAAAGGTTTATACCTATTCAAGACAATCAGAGAGGTAGGGGTCGATGAGGCCATATTATGGGAAGAGATCGGAGACCATGTAGTTAGCAACCATTTTTGGATCATTCTCAATATTTTGTCAAGGAACAAACCATGAGGTAATCTCATTAGAGTACAAGAGGGACTCCCTCATGAGAGACACATGGATGTTCCATTTGTGGATATCCCGACCATTATACTCATTTTTTCCATAGAGACCATCTTTTCCGATGGGTAAAAGAATAATATTTTTAAAAAATAGTAGGGGACATAGGGCATGATCATCATGCCTATGCCATAGTATAGAATCATTAGGCTAAGAACCAGGCCATAGTTATTGAAACCACATGTATTATCGAGGTATATCGATTACTTATTTTATTTGAATTCAATGTTTCTGATTCTTTTATATCACCTTCTTCAGTGGATTGGTGGCCTTTAGGAAGTCGGAAAGATAGTAGGTAGAGTTGGCCACTATGGGCAAACTCACCATTGATATCTATGTTAAGTTGTATTCTTGATCTAGGTGTGTTTCCCACTACTATAGACCTCTCGTATTTTACCTCGGGATCCAATGAGGCTAGTTTTGGTATGAATTGGCTTGATTCTTATCGGACAAGGCTGATTGTTGGAACAAGATCATAAAGTATTATGATGACTTGGGAAGCTCAACAATAATATATAGGGTTCAAAGACTAGTCTCCTTGTGTATGTTATTTGCCATGTAGCCTAAGTGGATCATGTGTTAGGGTTCTCATATGTTTTCTATAGCAATCAATGATAGGTCATGAGAGACTCCAACATGCTCACCTCTTGATGACTATCCTATTTTGAGAGAGTTTTTGACGTATTTCCTAGTGAGATTTCTGATATGCCACCACATAGAGAGGTGAATTTCAAAATTGACTTTGTACATAGTATTGCACCCATTTATTGATAACATTATATGATGATAAATCTCGAGCTTCATGAGCTCAAGATTTAGTTAGAGGAGTTGTTAGAGAAGGGTATCATCTGACCTAGTGTGTCTTCTTGGGGTGCATCAAAGATATTTGTGAAGAAGAAGGATGGATCTCTTTGTTTATGTGTCAAATTCAAGAAACTAAAAAAGGTAACGGTGAAAACCGTTATCCTCTTCCTTAGATAGATGATTTGTTTGATTAGATATGAGGAGTCAGGGTGTTCTCTAAGATTGATCTTATGTTAGTATACCATAAACTACAAATTGTAGAGGAAGAAATCCATAAGGCAATTTTTAAGACTCATTATGGGAACTACGAATTCACAAAGTGGTTCCTTTAGGTTGACTAATGCACCAATAATGTTTATGAGCCTCATCAATGGGGTTTTGAGGGACGTTTTTAGACTGGTTTGTCATTTTCTCCTTGATGATATTTTGATTTACTCATGATTAGTGGAGGAGAACGAGGAGCATTTGAGACATGTGCTTTGCAGGTTTTAGGGAACATAAGATTTTCGGGAACTTAGAGAAGTGTTCCTTCTTCCAATATGAGATTGAGTACTTGGGAAAAATAATTATAGGTGAGGGTATTTCTATAAATCCTTTGAAGATTTTAGTTATCCTTGATTGGATAGCCCCAACCATAGTGACATAGGTTTGAAGTTTCATGGGGTTGGTGGCTACTATTACAGGTTTGTTCAAGACTTCTCTTGGATTTCCCATCATATTAATTTCCTTCAAAGTGTAAATAGAAGAAGTTCATTTAGTCGATGAGTGTAAGCATTCCTTATAGTTTCTCAAGGTGCATTTGACTTCTTATCCTATTCTTGCAGTCCCGCAGATCCTTTTATAACTTTTGTAGTTTGCATTGATGCTTCGTTAGAGGGACTTGGGGAAGTTATCATATAGGAGCACCACATTATTGATTTTGAGTCCTAAAATCTCAAGGATTATAAGATTAATTACCCTACCCATGATCTTGTGCTTGTGGTAGTGGTACATGACTTAGTGCATTCAAAGAACTTCCTTTTGAGAATGTCGTTTGTTTTGAGGACATCATTAAAGTTTACAACACATATTTGTACAACCAAATCTCAACACCCAACAATGGAATTAGATGAAGTTAATTTGTGAGTAAGATATGGATTTTCAAAGTATATCAAGGGAAATGATAATGTCATTGTAGATGCCCTAGGTAGAAAAAGACATGAGATTACTTCCTTGACATTACAGTAAGACCTTCGGGACAAGATCCTTCAACATTTACCTAGTGAAAGATTCTATGAGGGTGTCAGATGAGTGGTAGAGTCATAAGGCCATTGGAGGGAAAGTATGCTAGTTTCACTTTAGAGACTCGATGGTCTTCTCGGTATCGAGGTGCATTTGCATGAATAGAGTAGGAGATATGCATAGTTTTGTTATTTTTGAGGCACATCAAGCCCCTTAAATGACTCATCCTGGGGTAAAGAATATGCATGAAAAATTAAGATAGTTGTACTTTTGGAAAGGGTTACGTTGTGACATTATATATTTTATATCCCGTTGTGTTGAGTGTTAGAGGGTGAAGGTGAGAATTCTCAGCCCATGGGTATTCTCTACCCACATGAAATTTTGGAGTGAAAGTAGGATGTGGTTTCTATGGACTTTATAGTTGGTCTTCCTACTTCATCATTTCATCATGACGCCATCATGGTGATGGTGGAAAATTTGACCAAGGTTGCCCACTTTTCTCCTATGAAGGTCACTTATAGTTCTTTCATCATAGTAAAATATTTCCTTGATGACGTTATGAGACCGCATGGGATTTTTGAGGAAAATTATTTTTGATCAAGATACCATTTATACTCCATACTTCTAGACATATTTTAAGTCAAATTTGGGCACACAGATTAATTTTAGATCCACCTATCACCTAGAGAGAGAGAGAGAGAGAGAGAGAGAGAGAGAGAGAGAGAGAGAGAGAGAGAGAGAGAGACCACCCTTGAGGATATTCAAATTATGTACATCATGGAGCATCGAGAAAAAGTGGAAACACAATTTTTAACTTTTAGATTTTTCCTATAACAACTATTTCCACAACTCAATTAGCATGGTTCCTTATTAGGATTTATATGGGAAAACGTGTAAGACACCTTTGATTTGGGATACATTTGATGAAAATATTTTTCTTGCTCCAACTTACCTTCAATAAATGGAGAATCGAGTTATCCTTATTAGACAACATTTGGGGTATTCTCATGAATACCATATGGCATATGCCGATACTAAGAGGGTTGAGCATCACTTTGTAGTGGGTGAAAAATTCTATTTGAGAGTGCATCCACACAAGAGATCAATCCAATTTGGAAAGGTATCTAATCTCTCCCCTCATTTTTGGGTCCTTATGAGATCTTGGAGATTATTGGTCTTGTTTCTTATCACTTAGCTCTGCCACCATGCTTATCTTGTGCACATGATATGTTCCATTTTTCTATGTTGTAGAAGTAGGTACCTGATATTTATTATGTTTTGGATTGATCAGAATTACAGGTGGAGGAAAAGGATAGTGGACATCGGAGTCCATGCATATTTTGGAGCACATGAGGGTGGCCCTTTGGGGTGATATTTGGACCGAGGTTTGTGACATCCAATTTTGTCACTTTAATTCTAGGGATTTTTTTGTATCTTACTTTATGCTTCATTGATTTAAATACCCATATATTTAAACCCAAAATAATCTTAATCTCATTTTTCCTCATTCAAAATTAACTTAATTTAGAACCAACTAATTTAAATACCCAATATTTAAATTCTAGCATAAATCTGAAATTGAATCCATCCAATAACTATCATAAACCCTGTGTGTAGCTGCATGAGAGTATATAGATCCTACTTGATCCCCCTCAAACACTCTTTGTGATTGTGTTTACTCTTTACGAGCGTGTATACAAAGTATATTAATGGTTTATTTCATCTATCAAGGATAGTCAAATATTACATTCTAAGTGTCTACATAGGTATCGTCATTGAATCCCATATAGCTTCCTACACTTAGATCCTTGGTGACTCCAAGACAGTGTAATCAATATATTATACTAATTTGATCAAATTTTCGAGACATGTATGCCATGCTCGGTTCCATGACGGCACATTCATCGTTAGGAACTTTTCCATCACCTAGTTTAGTTATATAGATTCTTTTCCAGTCTTAAGTTATTATGTTCATAGTTGACAACTTAAACATTCATTAATATTCCTTTCCTATTTGCTAGGTCCATTTAGTATAGCAATACCTACAATTATGCTTTTTCACTTGTAATCCAGATTATACCTTCATGTGTATCAACTATTAATAGGTATATCTTTACACAAGACTCTTTTCAATGCCTTGTTGTACTCCACTATTGATGTATTATTTTCCATCATGATCATTACACTTTCCAGTTGCAGATTTAATTCAACATTCCACATTAAATCCCTTGTTCATATTTTACTTATTAACACTAGCAATGCATCATGTCAAGAGTAGTACTTATGTCGTAATTTAATCCTTTTTCTCAAATAAAGTGTTAAGTATAGTATTATACTTAATAGGATTAATCCCAAACATTTACAACAATCCATACATTCCAATACCAACTTATTTTCATACCATAACAAATGTATATATACATATATTTTATTCTTATATATGTTTACATGTCGTTCCTTAATAGGTTATAGTTTTTATTTTAGTTGATTACAAAAACAATCATACACATCACTTAAAATCATCATTAATGCATCAAACTTTTTTCATGCTAAGTATACAATACTTCAACAATAGTATTAATATACTAAAGTTAACGCATCTTTAATAAAAACCATAAATGAACTAAGTTTGATAAATTTCATTTTTCACAACCAAGAAATTTATTTCCCAATGAATATAAAAAAACTAACCTTTTTATTCATTTCTTTGAAATCAGCTTGACAAAGTCGCTAAAGAAAACATACGTCTTACATTTACCCCTTTCGGGTTTAGTAAAAACAACTAGGCCAACCTAGACTTTCATAATCAACATTACAAGAGAACTTAATTTTAATGATAAACACAATAAAGTGATATAAATTTAGATTTCTTCAATCAGTAGAACAAATGCAAACTTTTAAACTTCATCCTTCTTTCACCTTTCACGAAGTCCATCTGCAAAATTGTTAGCAACTGTCAGTTCATACGAACTGGCATGATAAGATCTATACCTCCTTTAACAACTTACACTAACTAGTATTTTCATAAAGGAAATACTGCATTAAGTTAGAATCACTTTATTGATCAAAGAGAATAAGTCATAATTATAACAATTCCAGAAACCACTTTACATTTCATTGATGTATGCATCACTAAGATATAGAAACCTAAATGTAAACATACAAGTATAAATCACCTTACCAATAAGGACAAACAAACCATTATCATTCATTTATACTTTTATAACATTAAGTTACTATTACTTATACACTCTCACACATTTTTATTCCAAGATCAATGATTCTTGATTTAGCCGAATAGGTGATAATAACTTATAATACTTAAACATTGCAAACCATATAAGCCACAATCCTTACTTCATTCAATAAATAATGTTATTGATATGAAATCAGTCATTATTAGATAATACAAGTCTTCTATTACGATTCAGATAGATAGTCTCTAAAATGGAATGATACTTAAGTAATATAAGCTACATAAGTATGTATTTTAAATATATATCAATCTCGTGAGAATAAGGATATATATATTTCAATAAAATAATATTATGGTGTGTATTAATAGTGAATGTATTCAAAAATCCATAATATATAGTCTGTTAAAGTTATACTCAATATTATGATGCATCAATGCATCATTCTAGGTTACTAAGTAAAATATTTACTTGTCAATCCATAATCATTGTTGTTTATATTAACAATGTATCCCCGATATCACAATGATATCACTTCAATATAGAATAATTATCATTATGATATACTTATGTATAATCCCTTAGCTTCAACTTAACATACACATAAACCATCATTATTCATAGTCAACTAATACCATATCAAAGTTACATGCAAGTAGGTTCTTGACTTAATAAAGAAAACATGTAATTTTTTTCTTATCCTAAACCACGAGGGCATAGTGAAAAATTCATGACCATTCTAAACCAACATCATGCTCAAGGCTGACTATTAAGACCTCATTTTTTTCCTACCAAAATCAAATTTGAGTACAAAGGCTTACCGACCATGCAATACTTAAAAAATTTGAAAAGAAGAGTATGATATCCCTCAAATAAGGATTTACAATCAAAACGTAGAACCATAAACCACCGAGTCATAGGGAAGGGAATTTAGGTATGCAAAATTAAAGTGATTTCATTTCACAAGAAAAAACAATCCAACCTAGAAATAGATAAAATTTTGATTTAGCATAACAGAAAACCAAACTCACAAATTGATATGATTTCCATTCAACTAAACCTCGATCGTTGCGTTGACATGAAAATGGTAAAATTTCCCATGTCACAATACTACCTGTTGGAGGCCCAAGTATAGTGTTTAATTCTTAAGGATTTCAACCGGGATACATGCATTTAAGGCGTTGACATACTCAACCCATCGGTTTATCCCCGCTTATCACCCAACCAATTACCCATATAAGGGAATCGAAGATAACCCCCATAAAAATAAATTCCTTCCCATTAACAAGAATATTAAACATACTCTATTTTGATAGGTAAATCATGTTCCAGGTATGAACATAGATTTAGAAATGTCATAAATAAAAATGACTATGAACTTGAAATCGACATGCTTAGAATCCATTAAATATGGAACCCGATTCCACAGTCATTTGTAATAATATTTTTATATTATATCTATTATCAAGAATGCATTAATAAACTAGTATAGTCCATAACATTTCTAGATATCTCTTCCATACCCAGATCCATAAACTTGTAAAAGACTTAAGATAACACTTTTTAAGCCATTATAAGAAAACCAGTCCATTAAAACAATAAAAACTTAAGGCAAGATTTTATTTATGCAATAACATAAAGAGTAAGCTATCGAGAAGGGATAGAGCCTATCATGCATGGTAGAGATCCTTGTATTTGCTCCAAGTTCTCTTTTGTGAGCTCTAAAGTGCTGCAACTCCACAAAGAACCCATAATCATTTACACAAAACCCCAAACTCCTCTAACCTCCATTATATTTATTTATTGCATATAGATAATAATATCTTCCTCAAATTTCTCTTCAAGATAACAAAAATTACATGCAAGGGTTCAAAAATAGACCATCATCCCAAAAATAGGAGGAAAAATCACATGCGAGAGATCAAAACTTCCAAAATGAAACAACCAAAAATGAAACCGAACCCTTTCTTTTCCCTAAAATCCACCATTGCATTTTCCAAGGAGGTAATGGGAATTCTGATATTATTCAATTCTTGAGAGGACTATCAATCCTTTTAGTTTTTCCCACGAGTTGTTTTTCGGCCTTTTTAAATTTTGGAGAAGTAAAACTTAACTTAACATTCACTACCAAACCATTTAAACATAACCGTAATCAATTTTGCCAAATTTGGCTGAGCTTCCACTAACTTACTGGTGGTGCATTTTAATTCCATGTTCAAAAATATGCCCAAGTACGAGTTGATAAGGATGCCAACTCGAATCTAACGCCTCCATAATTTAAGTTGTTCCCCAAACATTATAAACCACATGTTAGATTTTAAATAAGTCGAAAAGAACATAGGTACCTCCACATAGGTCCCAAATATTATAATCCCTTAGATTAGATTTTAGTGATTCCAATTATTCACTTAGGATACCGTACTAATTTAGGATTTGATAATTCAAATTCGAACATAGTCATCCTTTAATAGGGCCTTTTCATATATATATGACAAGGTCGAGCTTGTATAAATAAAATACTTCATATATGAATAGATATAAACCATAGCTTATATTTAGGTCAGGTTTAATACCAATTTTGTCCCATCAAGGTAGTGACCTTAGGGCTTTAGAAACATTAATAAATTTGTTAATATTATAGTCCATATCAACATGACAATTCAGGGTAATATCTTGGGTCATTGCAAATTGATCCAAGGTATTATTCTGAAGTATCATATTTGCATAAAAAACTAATAGATATTTGAATTAAATTAGAATAGGACCATATTTACCAAGGTCATGCTTGTTGAAGAAATACAATAGTAATCATTATAGATCTTACCTTATCAATGCCAATAATTTTATGCTCTTGATTCGGATGACATTGACCAAGTACCAGGAGTCCCAAACTTATCAAATGATCAGCAAACCAAAGGTAAGTAATAGTAACAGTTTGTCATAGTCCATATGCATAAGCAGAAAAATATCATCAAGTACAACATATTAATAATCAAGATATGCAAGTGTGTTATATAAGTAGAGTTCGGTCATAACGTGCCGATATGTTACAACAATGCAAACTCATATAGTCCTAACAAGGAACACCAAGAAGGATATAATTCCATTCAAAAGTATGTCAAAACAAACACAAGATCAAATCAATATTGATAATTCCTAGGAGAGGGGATGTAGAGCCCACCTATTTTTCTTTCCATTTCGGACTATTTTGACTCATTGTACCCATTATAATATTTTTATGGATACATTTGATAATGTGTTACGATAATTATTATTGATGATGTTGTTATATTATGTGGATTATATTAACATTAAGATGTTAACTCATTTTGATAGGTTATTAATGGGGCATGTCATGTTGATGTATATTGATCATTTTATGGGTATTGTTATGATGTCATGAATAGTTTTGATTGGATATTTTGGATTACACACACATTTTTTATTATAGATACATTTCATATGCATTTTTGTAACTTTTACTTGCTACACTGGATGGATGATCATAGTATGATTGACTTGTTTAGATAGCTTTTGACTTTGTTTGGATTATCGTCATAATGCATGTATGATATCGTATCATTTAGTTACTAGTATTGGAAAAGTATGATGTTTGAATCGAGTGTGCAAGTGATAGGTCTTGTCATTTGAGAACATGGGACTAAAAAAGGGAGTATCTAACTAGTATAATAGGCCATGACGGAAAAAACATTCTCCCTTATTTATTTGGTATTTTTGTCTACTTTGTTTGAACTATGGTTTAAATGTGGAATTCCACCCCCTTGAGCATATATTACTTATTTATTTAATTTGATGGTTGTGCACCCCATTTAGATATTATCTAATTTGTTAACTTTAACCCCTTTCTCTTAGTGATTGATTGAGTTGTTTAGTGCTAACTTCATCCCATCTTGTGGATTTGGTTTGTTGTTTATTTATTTTTGGTTAAAATGGGATTAGGGAGCCTAATCATGGATTATATAATCCCAAATACCACTCCTAAATTATTTTTATATCCCATAACTCGAATTTGGGAAAGAAGTGACATTTTGGAGGAGTAAAAAGTAAGCAAATGGCTAGATTTACCTTGAAAAGAGCCCCTAGGCTATATACCTATGGGTGGGTGAGCTCTTTTCAAGGAAAATTGAGCTCATTTTTATATTTTCCTCTCCTTCAACCATTTTATATGATGGTTCTTTGTTTGGGATTTTATTTGAGATTTGGGATGCATATTTCTCCACATGGAGATTTCAATGATTGTTTTGGATTATTATTGTTTATTTTAATAAAAATTCTAATGCAATTTTGGGGATGGTTGATTAATTAAAGTATTGGGTGGAGGGTGACACTTTTCACCCTCCCATTTTCTTTTGGTTTTGGGGCTTCTTCTATATCATCTCTCATTTTGAAGGGATTGGGGTTCTTTTGGTCATTTTTTTTGGGTTGCTTTGGGAGCTTTGGAGAAAGAAGAAGGAATTGTTGAAAATATTGGAATTAGATTGTGCCCTTGCTTTGTGAGGTAGGATATCATTCTAATTTGAATTTTCTTTAGTAATGGAATTGTCTTGGTTTCATGGTTAAATTGTTTTGTGAATTGAAAGTGTTGTAATTTTATTTTATTTTATTTTTCTCAATCCACCCTTTAGGGGAGTGGATTTGAGATTGTGATGGGAAGAGGGAGGAATACATTTTATTTTCATCCTCATTTCTTGATGGACAAACCTTTTTGGGTTTTTTTATTTCCCCTACATTTGGGTGGGAGATCATTTCCATTTGGTTTCAAAATCATCTCCCATCTTTAGCTATGGAGATTGATTTAATCTAAATGTAATTAAATATAATTTCAAAGTAGCTTATTATAACTAATTATATTCAGTAACTATATACAATAGTGTACAAACAATAAGCATTCAATAATGTAAAACACTAAGCAGATGAGAGAAAAAGATGACTTATTTGATTTTGTTTCTTTGTAAGTGATCAAGACTATATGAGTGCTAAATATGGATGGAAATAGTGTCGAGACAGTTCAATGAGGGTTCTAGAACTTTGGAATTTTCCATAAAGGAGCACCCATAAGAGGATAGGATCCCCCAAGGTGCTAGTGACTGATCTCGAGCATGTGTGTCTACTCAAATGTTTGAAATATAGTATTTTTGGGTCGAAGGTCTTCTCTTTCACTTAATATTTATCACTTTGAATTCACTATTAGGGTTTTAGTCACACTGTAAACTAAAAATAGATAACTATATGTAGTATTTTATTACCTAAGCCGAGAGATAGGCATGTTGGCACTTCATTCGAGAAAAACTTGAATGCTCACCCAAAGTGCACGTAGGCACAGGTCCCTCTTTTGCTATTCCTATCAATATGTTAGGAAAAATAATTACCATGTTCAAAACCCAGATATTCAATCATGCACATAGAATTATCACAACCATGTCAATTCAACAACAAAATTAATAAGGAAACACTTAATCAACGTACCACGAACACTAATATCAATTACACTATCAAATCACCATGATAATATCCATGAAATACCATTATCCAACCAAATTATCCATTAGAAACCCTAAACAATTACATAACATGGAATTTGATGCTTGGTTATTACAATAGGCCACAAGACCATGCGCGTGACCATCAAACACTAGATATGCATCAAAATAGCACAAATCTTCTATAACATACATGGTCCGTACTCACTAGCTCTCTCATAGTCACCTCTCTCTTTTAAAGGCATACATCATATTTATAAGAGTGGGGAATTTCCATTCACCTCCCATGCACCATCCTAATAATAAGTGTGCTCACAAAAACAACTTACATGCTTTACATTCCATGCTAATAATAGATTATCCTAAATATAAGGATTGATTTAATCATATTATTAGCCTTCTCTATGCATGTGCTTTATCCTTTATGTGTATGTGATTTTACCACAAATATCCTTTACTTGGCCGACAAGTCATCATGATTTTATATTTTCTTGGTTGCGGTCAAACTCAAACTGCTTTTCCTATTTTTAGCTCGTGCTCTAAAAAATGGATAAGTCCTTGTTCCTTAATCGTCGTGTGCACATTCCCACATGCTACCTTGTTTTGTATCTACATGTAACCTCTTACACACTACTATGTTTTCTAGTGCACACATCTCGTGTGCATTATCTCTTTGCTCTACTAATCCTTAGCACATTTCTTGACCAAAAAAACCTACACATGTCCATAAACTATATCAAATATGATAAAAAGATGCACAGAATTTGCAAAAAAAGACCCCAATGTTCATCCGTAGAGTTAACTTACAACTGAAAAGTGCACTACATATTAGAATCCATATAGTTCTCTCTTTGTGTGTGTGTATATTCGTGTCCCATATCCTAGGATTCCCTTGTACAAGTTTCACAATGATAGCGGGATAGATTCAAATTGATACGTGTATGTATGCATTAATGTAACCCTTATCCATGTAAACAAAAATCTATGCAATTGGGTAGATTTCTAGGTCCTAAAAGTATACTAGTGTATACACAATTCCTAAGAATAAAACTAGTGGTTGAAAACTCCTTTTGGCCTTTTTCTTTATCTCTTACATTCTTACTAGTCTTACACATCTTACTGACTTTTCCATAATTTGTTTGATTTATCCTTTATGGCCTCGGACACAGTTCCCAATTAAGAAAGAGGTTCCCATGCACTATTGTCCCTCTTGGGTGCTCCTGACCTTATTTATCCTTTTCTTACCCTTTTGGGTCTCTTTTAATTCTTGGTCATCTTTTAGTACTTTGGGTTGGCCTTCAGTTGTCAATTATGAAATTAAAACAAGGGAATCATATATATATATATATATATACTTAGTTAATTATTCTAAATCAAGGGCCAATCACTAAGCATTATCTATTATCACCTAAGGTTACATTCAAAGGCACAAGAGAATTTCAAAGAATCCATATAACACTTCCATATAAAGGAAAATGATTACATCACTATGCATAAACAACATAAGAGGGGAATTTCTATTCATCTCACACATTTGCATACTCAGAGCAATCTATAGTTATCATGCTATAATAGTGAAATTTGTAAAAGGGAAACCTAGGGCATCATTACACACACATACACACATAAATACATAGAGTTTGAGATGTAGTGCAATACTCGGTCATAAGATCACTCTTCGGGTGACCGTCAAGGTCAGTCTAACTCCCCATTCTACATCTTCTTTATTAGGTTTGATGTGGTTTATGGGCATGTGTAGCTAGGTATCTATTTCATAGGTTAGAAGTATGACCAATGACATTGGAGAAAAACCAAAGTAATAAAAGAGGATCAACAGGGAAGCTTACTCCAACCTATAAAATACCAAAACTTGAGCACCTAAGTGGACACTAACACCTAGATTAGTCACTAGCACTTAGACACTCCTGTCCTCCCATGGACACTTCTGTCCCATACATTTCTAAGTTCCATAACCTCTAGAGATTTTTATGACACTTCTTCGAATATGTTTCAACACTTTTGAGCCCAATTCATCTCCAGATTGGACAAAATCGAGATAAGCCACCCTCTTTATTTCTCTTACTTAGGGTTTCGTATTGTCACATTCTTATTGCTTGTGTCTTACTTGTAATTCATTACTTGTATATTATTTTGTATAGTAGTTACTATGAAATTAGATTTAATTTAGTTTAGATAAAATTTGTCCCCTTGTAAGAATTTTCTAGATGTATCCTTGTAGTGATCTTGTTCCTTTGTGCAAGTTTAGGTCATGCTAGATAATATTTATGATGTTTGGCCTTTGATTTAGAAAAAGTAACTAAGTATATATATGATTCCCTTGTTTAAATTTTGTAGTTGACAATTGAAAGACTGACCCAAAGTATTAAAATGTAACCAAGAAGTGAAAATGACCCAAAAGAGTAATAAGAAGATAGAGAAGGGCAGAACACCCGGGAGGGACATGAGTATGTGGGTACTTCCATCTTAATTGGGTGCTAGTGTCTAAGTTCATTAAAATATAAATAATTCAAGTGCTGATAGAGTTATAAAATATGTAAAGCAAATAAAGTGCAATGACAAAGCAATCAAAATGCCAAAAGGATTTTCCAACCACTAGTTTTCTTGTTTAGGAATCATGTATACATTAGTATGTTTTAGGACCTAGAAATGTACCCAGGTGCATAGATTTTGTGCCTACATTTTCCCCTAATTTATGCAAAGTTGAGTGAATACTTGATAGCTTAAAGTCAATAAAAGATGCATACCTTGTAAAATGAAGAGAAGTGTAGCCAATATCGTGCCAAGTGGAAAAGTAGCCATATGAAGCATAAAGTGATCGTGATGTGAAGCGTGGAAACTAGGATAGGGAGGTAAACCCTAGGGGTGAAGTATACGTGTAATAGTGTGTTGTTAGAGCTTGTGCTTGTAGATGTGAGTTGTTATTTATAAGGAAATACCTACAAAAGAAAAAGAAAAGAGTACTCAAAGTCTTGTGTGTGAAAAATTAGAGTAACATGTGTATAAGTAAGTCAAAAGTGTGTTAAGGAAAGAATGAACTTGATGTATGAGAGAGTAAAGGATAGAAAGTTTTCTTGTTTTCTTTGGATATGTTGCAGATTTGGGCATCATGCTACCAAGGGTGAGGTTTTTGGGTGATCTCACACCAAGAGTTAATTTTTAGGTGATCTCATGCCAAAGGGTGAGTTTTTGGGTGATATCATGCCAAAAGAAGAGTGTTAGGGAGAGAGATATTTTTTATCTCCTTCCATGATGCTTCTTGAATAAGTGCCACAGTAGATTGGTATGTCTTTATTTTTAACTGATTGAAACCATATTGTAACAAAATTGTATCCAATTAAGTGGATTTTGTAATCGAAGGAAAGTTCCTTATACTTTGTAGATCTATATTATAAAGTGTTGGAAACTATATTGAATTGAATAAATTTCTATTTTTTCCCCTAGGACACAAGCGCCCATGTGGGACAAAAGTGTCCACCATTACTCTGTCTCATATCGGGGTGTTAGTGTCTCGATTTGTGTTAATTATCTAAGTTTTATTCTGGGACTACTCTGTAACTATGTGACTTTTCCATTTTGTATTGTTCTTTTTATTCTAGAGTCTTGTGCTACTAGAAGGGTGATTTTTTCACCCAATTGATGACCCCCTCATTTGGGGTGCATGTGACAAATGTAGGAGGATATGGCCCAAAGGAGAGGACCTAATTTTGATATGCATATCTGAGAGTGGATACCTATGGGGGAGGGGATGTGCATGGTAGAAACCAAGGTACATGAAAATAATGTAGGTTATAAAAAAGTGTTAGTGTAAATATGTAGGATGTAGTAGAGTACAATGTAAAAAACAAGTAGGAAGACAAGAGATACCCTAAAAGTGGGTTATAGACATGGGAAATCACTCACAATGTCACAAGTCAATCAGGGCTGAAGTGGGCATAAGAAAATAATGATCAAGCAAGACATAGGGCATAACTCAAAAATAACATCAAACGATAGTAGATAAGAAGTGACAAATAACCATGGTTGTATAGAGTCTCATGCAAGTGAAATGTTATGCATGAAGCACCCATTATAATGTTAGAAAGATATATAGTATGCCAAATCATGCATAGGTTAATGAGAAGTAAGTGATAGTGATAATAATTAGTGAATATTGTAAAAATAAGACCCGTGATTGTGTAGTATGAGAGTAGTGATGGTAGATGCCCCCAAAAGCCTCAACAGATTGGTAAAGAGTAGTGTCAAACATCATGCATCATGTAAGAATATGTGAAATTCCTGCATTCACTTAAAGATACCACTTGAATGCATATGTGTGTATGGAAAAATATAATAACACACTAAGTATCCAGCTAGCATAGGAAACAAAATTCAACATGTAAGTAATATGAACTAATAAAATTAAAGATAACCAATATGCGTAGATATTGTGTGAAAGTGATGATGTGTTGTGATACGTAAGATGTATAGATGAGAGGGACTGCATTTACCCCTACCATATGTGTGTGAGGTGAGGTTAATTTTTTAATTCTCCCTCAACAGTCAAGTATGAACCGTAGAACAAGAGCGCATCATTGAGTGGCAATGATATTGCATGTGATTCATTATAGATGCTAGGAAAGATTTATCATGAAGCATAGAGCGTGAAGTGTAGTAGATAAAATATGAGTAGATAATAGAGATAACCAAGAGTGATGGAGGGGGAACACTTATTTCACTAAATTGGGACTTCTTCCATCCCAATTGCTAAAAACATAGCTAATATCGGAATCCAATATTGCTATTTTGGATTCCAAAATGTCAAATATTAGAATTATGTGCACTCCAAAATCACACATACTAGATTCCAATATCATACATATTGGAATCCAAAATCACCTATATTGAAATTATATGTACTCCAAAGTCCCATACATTGGAATCAGGAAAATCAAATATTGGAATCCATTATATAGGCTAGCATCCACTAGCCATTATTTATGATTTGTTATGTATAGAACACGTTTCTATTTTTATAAGGACTAATGCCACCTTGGCCATTATTTATGCTATGTTATGTATAAAACATGTTTCTATTTTATAAGGGATAGTGGCCACTAGCCATTATTTATACTATGTTATATATAGAAAATGGTTATGTTTTAAATGGGCTAGCAACCACTAAGCATTTTTATGATTTGTCTTAGTGAATCTCCAAAAAATAAGCTCCCTCAAATTTGGTTTTTGATCAAATATCATCCCGAACATCTTCTCTTGTCCTTCAATGGTTGCAACAAAGGCAACACCGTAACGTTAAATTTGACGTCCTTTTAGACATTTTTTTATCCTTCTTATCCATAAAATAACTACAAATCTTTAAAATAACCATCACATATGACTTGCATATTTTATATATGTATCACTTTTATATATTATATATATATATTAATTATATTAAAAATATTAATTTTTTTAAAGTATCTATAGTATAATTTTATATTTATTTTATGAACAATGTAAAAAATACTATTTTACAAATTTTCAAGGGAAATTTTTTCGATAATTCACCACAGTAGTTATTCAATCAAATTTTTATCTTATAATCGGTGAAAATATAAATCCTCCCAACTTATATTTTGACAATTTCAACATAAAAATAGAGTTATGCAAGATTCATTTCACAATAACATATGAATGTATATATTATTAGAAATGTTAAGCAATACAATCATAACAAAATTATGAAAAGATAAATAGTTATTTTTCTTTTTCTTTCTCCAACTATTTGATGCCCTCTACCACATTCAATTCCTAAGACATTATTTGTGATATTTTTTTGTACAAATCGACCATAAACCATTTATATTTTGTACAAACTTTGCGTCTTCTTTTCATACCCACCATAAAATTTTCAGGAGGGTTTCCCTTTGCACCTAATGTAATACAAAAAGTATTTTTGAACTTGTATGAAAAATCATTTCTACTCCAAACCTTTTCTAGGTATCTTATTACTATTCCCTCGACTATATTGCAATGTTCCTTTCCCAAGTGAGTATTGGATTCAATACGGCCAATATTTTTTTATTGAAGCTTGTTGATATATTTTTAACATCAGTGGAAATGAAAGTGTCGGACCAGAATCCCAATTCATAGTATAGTGATAGTAATTTTATAAATTCTGACAGGCTACCTCGCAGTTACCATCTTTCATACCAAACCCGAATGACATCTTCCTATTGTATGTTTTGTTTATCCCATATAAAAGGTCCTCCATATCCAAAATGATTAAATAACTCTTATCACTACCTACACGGAAGTAAAAAAATTATTTTCATCGGTCATATATCGTTACATCCAATTGGAATAAAAAACATTTTATCTTACGGATAACGATTCTTCGTTTGATATTTTGGCTTGGATTACATCTTCGTACACGTTGCTAGATTTGTTCATGTAAAAGATATTCTAAATAAACAATCATTAATTCATAATCTATTTCTTCCTATTGAAAATGCGAGCATAATGTATTTGAAATAAACATTAATCAATTCATAATCAATTTCATGTTGTATGGGAAAACTTAAATGGATAAACAAATTGGTTTCGTGGTGATATGGTAAGTACAATATCAATTATTCTTTGTATTATAATTCAAATTTAGGTTCCGTTAAGCTACACTTATATTCGTCGAACCACCCTTTGAGGAGAAAAATCCTCAGCTATTGATGAGGATTTGTGACCACTAAGCTATGTCATCATTGGTTGAACTAGACTTAGCTAGAAAACCTTTAATGAGGCTAGCCAAGTGCTTCTTTACATAAAAATGAATTGAATCAAGTTTGTATGTAGTTATGTTTATGATGGTTTTAAATACAAAACAATGTTAATTCAATGTAAATACAAGATGCGATAGCGAATCGGTGAAAAATTGTAGACAATACAAAGTTGTAAATCAATGAGATATTAATGAATGTAAGGTTTTTTAGTCAAACCATTTCTGTATTGAATGTGGATACATAGATTCCACTAAGCTCTACAAAGTTCATTTTAAATTGTTATCATAGCTTACAAATGGATTTCCTTAAACTTTTTCTTCAACCCTAAGCCAAGCATATAAACTAATGTCTGTTAGTTATCATTTCCTATAAATTTGTGGGCCTTATAAATAATTTTTTTGTAAAATACACATGGATATCATATTTTTCCTATAAGTTTGTGGGCCTTATTGGTTGTCTGCATAATCATTTATTGTCTTATAAATTTGTGGGGCTTATTAGAGGTTTTGTTTGTAAATTCACACAATTAACATACTTGGATCTGATGGTGTATTTATGGCCGATGTGACCACGTCCTCCACATCTGTTATTTGAACTATAAAAATCATAACTTTGTTAAAAAATTGAAAACCATGGAAATTGAAGATAGAGGTCATTAAACATATTTATAAAATGATTGAAAGTAAATCACCATGTTGAATATTTTGTGTAGCATCATGATGAAATGTTTGTACATAAACGTTTATAGCTTTTTGGTTATCTCGCATAAACAATAACTTTATAAGTAACATATTTTGGTTTAAATCCATTAAACAAAATCACTTGTTGAAGTTGTTTTCAGAGATGAACCTTTCTTCATATGAGAATAGTAATGTTTCAAAACATCGCTTGAGTATGTGTCTCAACAATAAAAATGACAGATAGTTTGGAATCCACCAATGCACAAAGTACGACACTTTTTCCATAAAGTAATAGTACTAGATAATTTATGGAACAACATCGAGTGAACATCTCAGCCTAGAACTCATACGATCTTTCACAAAGAAAACGATGGGTGTTTCCTTGTAGGCCAATTTTGCTTGCAGTTACCAATTTTTGTGGCAGTTTCTCCATCCAATCCACAATGACCTCTTCTCTATAATCATCATTATTATTTTTGGTTGTGAACACATTATATTATGTACATAAGACACAAAATTTTGAATATAATATTGTTATCATAGAGTCTATAGCATCCATTCAGAATTGATACTCTAATGTATTTAACATTTTCCATGTATATTTCTATTGTGTCTCTTAAAAGTTTTGAATACCCAGTTGGTATTAGAAAAATAATAATACAATCCAAAGACACTTTGGATCGATAATCATTAGAAGCTCCATTATGACTTTGGAAGAAATATCACTAGCCAAATTGCAAAAATCAGCAATTACACATTCAACATTGAAATGATTAGTAGAAAGAATAGCTGATAAAGTTGACTGAAGATGGAATGGATATGCACATTTACAAGAAAAATTGTCTATGAATTTCACCCTTGCTAGTATATTTCCTTCCAGAGGCAATCACATAGTTATCTAATATTTTTTGAGCCGCGATGGGAAGAACTTCTTCCACCTCATGATCATTTTTCTGTTTTTCCATTTTTTCCAATATGGGAATCATATTTTTCCATTGCTCTCTTCACCCAACAATATAGACAACTGGTGGTAGTGTGATTCATGTAATTTAAATTTTTGATTACATTGGATTCATTGTAGGATGTCAATACAATATTATCCGGATGCTTATTTCTCAAATAATGTAGAACTTTTTCTCTCATTTTGTTATCTCCTTTTATTCTCCAGCTGTAAGAAACAAATGCCTCTACTATTACACTATCCTCAAAAGACCCAGTTGATTTAGTATTCCTTTTCAACCCATACAATTGATTTAGATGGGTCTATCTCCAATTTAGTCAAATATATTCTCCTCAAAGATAGTAAACAACTTGGCATGTTTTGGAGGTGAAATAAAACCTTTTCTATGCAAAAATGACAAAGAAAAGATGTTTTCTCGTTTGTATAAAATTTTCTTAATACTGTAAATATACCATTTTGAATGACTTATGTATTTGAATAGCCAATTTTATCAAAATCTGTTAGATTACCCAAATTCCAACCATATTTTGAACAAGAATATGGCTCGCTATTTATGGAGGCATACGTTTCCCATTTTGTGAACAAAGAAACATCCAAATCCATATCTAGAATAAAACACTTATTATTTTCAAAGTCAAAGCATTCCACCTAGACATGTAGTGTCCCCAAATCAATAACTTTTGACGATAGAACAATACCAACTTCCTCGTGATTGTCATCTATAAAAAAAAAAACCACAGGTCAACGTGGTAATTTTCAGGGGAATTAAGTTCCACAAACCATTACTTGTCTCTTTTCTTCCAAAAAATACCACCTGCGATGAATGGAGCGCGAACAATGGAAGACATTTTACCTATGTTTAGAGTAAAATAAATTAATAATTAGGTCATTTATGAACTTTAAATATTTTTTCTCACATTGTCTATTAAGGAATGTAAATAGTACGTGATCAAATTCTAAATTTCTTTACTATGTATCATAATAGAGTAATTAAATTAATGGTTAACAAAAGGATGGGAGACATCTTATATATAATTTAAGCAATAATTCATATTTTGTGGATCAATGGAATTGGAACGAGAGTGGGGGATATTTTCAAAAATTTGAAAGCGAAAGGATCTAGAGCTAGAGTGAACTTGGCGAAGGATCACGTGATCGTGGAGCCCATTGGAAACAAGGAAAAGGATGGGAGACCAAGCATGTGGGTGGAACTTTTTGGGGGAAAATCGGGATCTAGGTGTCTTGGAGAATCTGGAACCGGTTAAAGAAAAAGGTAATCTATCCCTCAAAATTCTGTCTCTTTTTGGCTAGAACAAAAGTTTCCATGGAAGGGGCACTCTTTGCAAAATGTATGGGCTCTAGACCAAATATAGATTATTTTAGAGGTTGGGAAAAGAGACGTTGGGTGGCTAATGGTACCATTGAGGTCTCACTTATGCTAATGGGTACTTCTTAGCTATTCTGCCTAGTAAGGATCATGTGGCAAAAATTTTGGCAGAAGGACCATGGTTCATTGGAAAATCTCATATAACTGTTTAGAAATGGGAGCCAGATTTCAATCCTTATGGGAATCCTATTACGGAGTTTCTAATATGGGTCAACCTGCCGGGCTTACCATTGGAATTCTAGGAACCAGAGGTCCTTTTTGGTATTGTGAAAAGTCTGGGCAAACCTATTGCTCTGGATCCGGTAACTAAAGCAAAAACTAGACTCACTCATGCCAGATTCTGTGTGAATATGTGTCAAGAGTCATGTTTGGAAAGTAATATTAAGCTTATGACCCCTGAGGGTGATTGGGTGCAGTGTTTTGATTATGATCCTACCCCCTTTGCTTGTAAAAATTACAAGTTGGTGGGTCATGAACAATGCTCTTGTCCAGATCTCAAAAAGAAGAAGCTTGAAGTAAAAGTCATGCCTCAAAAGATGGCAACTGAAAAAGAGGTGAAGGAATGGAAAAGGATTGGGAAGAATGGAAGGGTTGTTGAAATCAAGGAATAGGAGGTTCTTCAGATAAACCCTGAAGTAGAGCCCTTGAATCTACTTATCAAAACCAGAGAGGAAGGAGTGGGGACTAGTATTCAACAACAAAGAAGTACCAATAAAGAAACTAAAGAAAAGGATGATGAGCCTATTTGTCAGGTGTTGGAAGAAGAAATCCAAGATTCCGAGGATAGGGAAAGCAAAGACATGGAAGGAAACAAACTTGCTCTGTAAGTTGTTGATGGATTATCGCTGGATGAAGTATCGTCTATAGGTTAGAGCTCCTTTGGACAAAGAAAAGAAGAAGATTTAACAATGTCAAATGGGTTTGGGATCCTAACAGATTTTGTAGCTGACACCTATGAGGTGATAGGATCACCAAAGACACCTGTGAGTAAATCCAAACTTGTCACTCGTAGTAGCTCAAGAGATGACTTTGGTAAAGATTCCAACCAAAAGGGTAGGAAAAGTAATAAGGAAGTAAGGGAGACAAGTTCAAGAAAGGAAGTGGATGTAGGTATTTAGAAAACTCTGGGGAATTTTTTCCCCATAATAAGAAATGTTAAATGATTCTTCTCTCCTGGAACATTAGGGGGTTGAATAACCCCAGAAAACATAGAATAGCAAAGGATCTTAGATTGAAAAATAAACCGGATATTTTCATGATTCAAGAAACTAAAATGAGTATGGAAATATTTAAAGAAGTGGGAAGGTCTATTTGGAAAGATAGCTATTGGGAAGGGTGCAGTTCATTGGGAGCCTCTGGAGGAGTAGTCATGCTTTGGGATCCTAGCATTGTGCAAGGTATTCCTATCTCTTGTAGCCTGGGGCATGTGGAAATGTGTTTTACGAATCTGACCTCAAAGAAATCTTGGTATGTCTCCAACATATATGCTCCTAATCTAGTAAGTGAGAGAAGAAAATTGTGGCAAGATCTCTCTAATTTCAGGAATTTATTCAAAGATAAAGACTGGATTATTGGAGGAGATTTCAACTCCCCCTTTCTCGGGGAAAAAAAGGGGGCATCACTTCCTTTACTGAGAGTATGGAGGACCTTGCTGATTTCCTTAACAATAATGGTTTGGTGGATTTGGATTTGGAAGGTTCTAAGTTCACCTGGGCTAATAGGAGAGTTGGGATGGAGCTTATCCAAATCAGACTTGATAGGTTTGTTGTAAGTCATCTCTGTATGATCAATCAACTTTACTCTCTAAAGACTCTCCCTAGAATTGGCTCTGATCATAACCCTATCCTCCTTAATCTAGGTTTAAATCGTCAAGAAAGCTAGACCCTTTAGATTTGAAAAGATTTGGTTAGACCACCCTGACCTCTTCAATAGAATACAAGAGTGGTGGAATATCAGGGTCTTTGGGGTGGCCAGTTACCGACTCAGTTACAAATTAAAGCATCTCAAAGGTTGTCTCAAAAAGTGGAACAAAGAGGTCTTTGGTAATATTTTCCAAGAAAAAAGTAGAGTGGCTGAAGATTTAAGGAATATTGAGGAACTTATCGATCTTGATGGTCTTAATCTAGTTCTAAAGGAGCAAGAACAAAATCTATTGGTTGAGTATCATGACATCTTGGCTAAGGAAGAAGTCTATTGGAAAGAAGTCGAGGGTGAAATGGCTTAGGGAGGGGGATAGGAATACCAATTTCTTCCACTTCTCAGCCACCTCCCAGACAAACCTCCTCAAGATAAATGAAATTAAGAATGAGAATGGTGAGATCCTTTTAGAGAGCAAGGAAATAAATCAAGTCATCATAAACTATTTCAAGGATATTTTTCAGCAAGGTCAGGGGATTGAGGAGCAGAATCAAAACAATATCCTGAACCTGTTCAGAAATTCATCTCCCCTGAAGAAAATCATGAGCTCTTAAGGATCCCTTCTGAGGAGGAAATCAGATTTGTGGTCTTTGATATGGAACCTGACAAGTCACCTGGGCCTGATGGTTTTTAGGCTTTCTTTTACCAAAAATTTTGGGAGCTGATAAAGAAAGAAGTCATTGAAATGGTCCAAGATTTCTTCAATAATGGGAAGCTTCTCAACTAGACTTAATAATACTTTCTTGGTCCTTATTCCAAAAAATTAAAGGGGCAATGAAGTCAAATATTTTAGACCGATCAGTCTTTGTAACACGAGTTATAAAATCTTGACTAAAATCTTAGCTGGTAGAATCAGATTGGTTCTCTCCCATTTTATCTCTGAAAATCAAGGTGCTTTTGTCTTGGGTAGGTAGGCAGATTACTGACAGTATTGTGGTGATTCAGGAATCCATCCACTCCATTGTTAATTCTGATAGATCAGCTATGTTCCTTAAGTTAGATATGCACAAGGCCTATGACAGGATTACTTGGTCTTTCCTTGGTGCCATCCTGAATAAAGTGGGCTTTGATAATACTCTGGTTAGAATGATTATGACTGTATATCTACTGCTAGTTATTCGGTCTTGGTTAATGGCAGCCCAAGGGCTTCTTCAAAGTCTGGTAGAGGCTTGAGACAAGGTGACCCCCTATCTCCTTTCCTCTATGTTATAATGGCTGAATCTTTGTGTAGAATTTGTAAAGCAGCTTTTCTTTCTAGGAGTATTCAGGGAATCAAGATTTCTAATGGTCTCCCTCCGATCTGCCTCAACCAATTTGTTGATGATAACTTCCTGATGGGAAAGGCCTTTGTCCAAGAAGCCACCAACTTCAAACTTGCTCTCAAGGACTATGAGTCGGTCTCGGGGAGATGGTTAATTTTCTCAAAAGTGTTGTTTACTTTATTAATGTGGATAAACAAGTCCAATTAAGGCTAGCTCACATTCTAGGTTACAAAATCAAGTGTTTTCAGACTCTTACTTAGGAATGCCTCTTATCTACAAAAGGCCTGACATCTCTATTTGGAATGCCCTATTGGAAAGAGTTAACAAGAAACTTTCCTCCTGGAAAGGTCTCCTTCTCTCACAAGCTGGAAAGATTCAACTCCTTATGAGCTCTCTTCAAGGTGTCCCCATTTACATTATGTCTCTCTTTAAACTCCTAGCCAAAATAATTGATGCTGGAAAAAATTTAGAAGAGATTTCTCTGGGCTGGGGCCTCGAAAAGTTTAAATTCCCTCTGGTGGCCTGGGAGAAGGTCACTAGGCCAAAGATGTGTGGTGGTCTGGGTTTGAAAAGTATACCTATCATGAACAAAGCTTTGGTTGCTAAAGCTGGCTGGAGAATTGCTAGAGAGGAAGGACTATGGATTGATATAATAAAAAAGAAATACCTGTGGAATTTAGGCAGAATTGACTCATTCTTCTTTCATGAAAATCTCCCTAGAGGATCCTTCTTCTAGAATTCTCTGTTGGAATCGAAATATATCCTCTCAAAGGGATCCTTATGGGAGATTGGAAAGGGGAACATGATCAGATTTTGGTGGGATAGTTGGATTGAAGATTCCCCTTTAGCAGATCAGGATATATGGAAGGAGGTTGCTCAATTCTATGAGGAGAATGGTAAAATATAGATAAGAGATTTCTGGAGTTATGATGATAAGGTCCAATGGGAAACCATAGCCCCTCCTCCTGATTATGATGGTGATATCAAACCTTTTCAAGATCTCAATAAGAAACTCAGGGAATTCCACATCCCCATCTTCCAAACTAAGGAGGATTCCATCATTTGGAAAGAGGAAGACTCTGGAAACTATTCTGTTAAATCTGCCTATAGCTTACACTTCAAGAAATATTTTCAAAAAGAGTATTGGGGTAAGTTATGGATCAAGGACTTGATCCCTAAGATCAATATTTTTTATTGGCTGGTTGTTCAAAATAGAATCTGTCGGTTGAAAATCTTATAAAAAGAGGAATGCAGATCCCAAATAGGTGCTCTCTTTGTCGGAGAGGGGAAGAGAATGTGAATCATATTTTTTACATTTCCCTTTCTCTAAAGGTGTCTTCTCACTGATTTCAGAAACTTTTCAACATGCAATGGATTATGCCTTCGAATATGGAGGATTGTTGTACTCAATGGGAGAGCCCTTTTAGGTTCCCTTATCTGGCCTGGGCCTGGAAGATTACTCTACCTCATCTCTTATGGGGTTTGTGGAAAATAAGGAATGATAGTGTTTTTAGAGATCAGAAACCTCTGATTGTGGTGGCTAAAAGGAAAATCCTAGCTGCCATAAAGGAAAATCTCAAACTGTTTAAAGGTAAAACAAAAAATCCTTGCCTGAAATGGGAGCAGGAAGTGTTGGATAAGTTTACCTATAGTCCGGTCAAGATCAAAATCCTGGTAAGAATGTTTACTAGATTAGACCTATGGGAAATACGATCAAGATCAATTTTGATGGGGCTTCAAAGGGGAATCTGGTCAAGTTGGGGAGGGGGTATCTTAAGGAATAGTGAGGGTGATTGGTTGTTCATCTATGTGGGTCCCTTGGGAAAGCAGACTAATAACATGGCTGAAGCTAGAGCCCTCCTATGGGGTATTTTGGTTGCTAAGGAAAAAGGCCTTAAGGACATCCAGATTGAAGGTGACTCCTTAATTATTATAAATGCTCTCCTCAATAGGAGTAAGATCAATTGGTCGTTAAAAAACATCATTCAAGATATCAAGGAATTGCTAAAGTATTTTGATAAGATATCTATCAATCATACCTTGAGGCAGGGAAATAAATGTGCGGACAAGATGGCCAATGTGGGAGTCCTTAGTAATGAGTACAAAATTTGGTGCAAAGGAGAGATTACCCTCTAATATTAATGATGAAATCATTAAGGATAGAAGGTGCTAGGATAAATGATGCCGACACGAGTGGGGAAAGTATTCCAGGTACCATGCTAGCTTTTACAAAAATCATTGTTTCTGTTTGACCTTTGATAGGGTGAACAACTTGTTGGTTGTGGAAATATTTTGCTGGGATGAAAACTTTGGCAACGTGTAGATGGGTGGAGATAGGATTCGAGTGGAACCCGCCACCAGTCAGAACATGGAGGAGAGTAACCAGGATCTTTGGAACAAGCTTAAAGTTGGAGGATTTAGCAATTATATTGCTAAATTACATGGTCATGACCCATCTCTATCAAAGGACTTCAGAAAATCTTGGAAAGAGGGGGTTTTTACTATCCGTGGTGTGGAGGTTGAGGTCTCAGAGTCCAATATTGCTAGGGTGACTGATATGAAGATGGAAGGGTTAAATATCTACAAGGAAAGAACCCGTAGAGACCTCAAGATTGATCAATTTTTCGTTGGCAAGGAGAAATGTTACTTCTTCATGGATGGCATTGCATGTTCGTGCATTCCTGGGGTCTGGAAGGATGTTTGCCTTCAAGTTATGAAATATATTACGTTGGAGGGTAAGTATAGAAAAATCTATACCCATCACATGACCTTCCTCAACATGTTCCATCACAAGTTTATGGCTAGTATTCCCTTTTTTCTTGCCACCTCTCTTTCGAATTCACTGATGGCTTTCCAGAATGAGAAAGTTGAGCTAGCCCCTCCATGAGGGCCTGATTCTTCTTCTGGTTGAGAATGGCAAGCCGGTTCTAGATTATCCTTTGACAATGGTCCTGGAGGAGCAAGCCGAGGAAGATGATATTACTCTTGTGGAGTGTCTAACTAAAATGAAAGTGGGTAAGGGTATCCTCTGGGGGAATGAGAAAGATAAAGACAAAAATGAGGGTGGTGTTGGGGAAGCCAGCGCTTCGAGGAAGAATGAATGTGTGGGAGACCCCAATGTATTTGAAGAATGGAGCAGGAAGATGTTGTATTTAGAAGGGGTCCTAAAAGCCATGGAGGACATGAACGAGGGGCAAAGGGAGTCCATTCTAAACATCATCAACATTTCAAAGAAGATGGTCGTGGATCAGGTCCAGATAAAACACAGAATGAAGGAGCTAGAGATTCAGGTTAAAGTTTTGCTTGACAGAGTGGAGGGATTGAAGGGGAAAAGAAAAGGAGGAGATTCAACCTTTGCATAAGTAGCTCGGAGGAGGAGGAGTAGGTGTTGGATGGTTATAGAATCCAGGATGGTTGTTCTTTGGATCGGGGCCTCAGAGTTTTTTTTGTGGAGGTTTTTTTGTTCTCTGAAATGTGTGCGGACATTTGGCGAAACTGTGGTGTCTGTTACTTTTTGGTCTTTTTGTCCTCTCTGGGGTCCAGATCCTGCAATGTAAGAGTTAAGCCTATTTAACTCATCTTTTTGGGACCCCTTTCTAGTTTTTTTTTTCTGTTTTGTTTCTGGTTGCATTCCTCTCTTTGTTCGGCCCCTGGGAGTCGATCCCTATTTTTTGCCTAATCTAATAAAAAATATTTTTGGATCAAATCAATAATAACATAATTTTTATAAAAGATGAACATGTGTAAAGGATAGTGGTCAAAGAGAGTTTGAAGATCTAATGTTTAATATTTTGAGGAGATTATTTGAGTAACAAATCACATTAGCGAATTTAGTGATAATCGATCATCATTTTTGTTATATAAGACAATGTGAAATCTATGTATATCGAGACATACTTTATTCATTATGTATAAATGTCTATAACTACTATAAGTATGATGATTTGAGTGTAGCACTATGTGGGAAAGTCCACAACAAGCTATAAAAAATAAACATGAAGGATTACACTTTTCCTAAACATACGTATGGCCCTCTACACATCGTTTCGTATTGAATTTTTTTACCTAATGTTGGGGATAACACATCGATTACACAGATAATATATCAGATCTAAGTATACATGAAAATAAAAGTGGATATTATACCAAAAGAAGTATACAAAACAAGAGATATAAATCAACACCATATTTAACATGGTTCACCTAGTGTGGGTTACGTCCACTAAGAAACAAATCAATATATTATCTAAAGCTTTGACAAGATATACGATTGAATATTTACAATCTTCCACATCTCTCGGATGTACGGTGACTTTCTTTCTCTCAATATTTTACTTCTCCAATAATTCTCTCTCTTACAATAATCATCAACTTTTACAAGTTCTTCTTAATTCTTACTTATAAACCCTAGCTTTCATGCTTATATAGGCGTATAAAAACTTAGGGCACTTAGCCATGTAATTAAAATCAATAGATTTGTTTTAATAATAAAAATAGATCTAATTCTTGAGAGTTAAATAAAACACTCCCACACAGGTAACCGATGTCACCAACCCTAAGCAATGAAGGTTCCTACTTTCATGGTGATGCTGGTCATAGGTGACCAATGCCGGTCCCTCCATAACTGATGTCGGTTACATCGTGTTTTCTAACAAGTTTCACATTGCGTGCTCATCTCGGAGTAATTGAGCTCCACAACTCAACAATATCCCACTTAGAAATTAATTCTTGCATTATACTTGTACAATGTCATTCTTGGATCCTTCCTTAGATTTGTTTCTTCCTCTTTAAGTCTCTAACTTGAAGACCAACATAAGTGGAGTGTAGTTCCAACTTCTCCTTTTATAATGGCTTCATTAGCATATCCATAGGGTTCTCACTCTTATGAATCTTTTCCACATTCAACTACCCATACTCCAATACCTCTCGTATGAAGTGATACCTCAACTAAATGTGTTTTGTTCTCGAATGAAACACCAAGTTATTTACCAAATGAATTGCACTGATGTCACTGAACAATTTTTAATCATCTTTCTCCTTTCCCAACTATTTTATGAAACTACTCATCCATATCTTCTCCTTGTTAGCCTCTATAGCTACAACATACTTTTCCTTTGTAGTAGAAAAAGCCACAACCTTCTGCAATCTTGAAATCCAGCTAGCTTTCATCCCACCTATTGTGAAAATATATCCAGTAGTGCTCCTCCTACCATTTAGATCTCCATCCATATCCGAATAAACATAGCCACATAATGAAATATACAAACCTCCATAGCATAACTACATGCTAGATGTCCCATTCAATATACCCGAGTATCCATTGGATTGCTTTCCAATGCTCTTTACCGAATTGGCCATATATCTACTCACAACTCCCATGCACGAGCAATGTCCAGTGCAGTACAAACCATAACATACATGAGACTCGAATTATTGAATCATATGGAACTTGTGTCAAGTATTTGAACTCCTCATGTGATGAAAGACATTGATCTTTCCTCAATTTGAAGTGTCCAACCATAGGTTTACTAAAGTGTTTTACATTCGCATCTTGAAACTTTCTAACACCTTGTAGATATAATCCTCCGAGACAAATATAATTTATTTTTCTTCTTATCTCTATGTATTTGCATGCCAAGGATTATTTTTGCAGATCTTAAATCCTTCATAGAAAATGTGTGAGCTAGCTTTCCCTTAAGCTCACTAATGTCTTGCATACTAGATCCTGCAATAAGTATATCATCCACATATAGTAACAAAACAATATAGCTGCCGTTTTTAAGATTCTTGAAATAAACACAATGGTTAGATTCACATCTCAAGTAACCATGCTCATGCATAAAACTATCAAACCTCATGTACCATTTCCTTGGAGCTTTTTTGAGCACATATAGGCTCTTTTTCAACCTATACACTAATTTCTCCTTACCCTTGACTTCATACCAAAGTGGCTACTGCATATAAATCTCTTCATCAAAATCACCATGAAGGAAACCCGTATTCACATGTAGTTGCTCTAAATGTAAATCTTCTACTACAACTAAACTCAATATAGTAAGAATAAAAGTCATCTCTACAACAAGAGAAAATATTTCACCAAAGTCAATACCTGATTTTTGTGTAAATCCCTTTACTACAAGCCTTGTCTTGTAACTTTTATGTCCACCCTCTTCTTCCTTAATCATGTAAACCCACTTGTTCTATAATGTCCTCTTACATGTTGGTAACTTAACCAAATCCCAAGTCTAGTTTGTTTCAAGGAGTCCATCTCCTCATCCATGCCATACTCCCAATGGATGTGGGTCTTATCCTGTATTGCTTCTTTAAAACTCTCTTGGTTCACCATTATCAATTAATAATAAATAAAATAGAGGTGTAAATATTTCTAGAGGTTTACTTACCCTTTGTGACCTTCTCAAAGGAGTTTGGGGTACCTAAGGCTCATTCTGGACCTCCTAGACATTTGTATCCAAATCATCGGTGATCACCACCCGTCACCTATAACCAATGTCGGTTACGCTAACCGATGTCAATTTGGCTCTTCTGTAACCGATATCAGTTCGATGACCGATGTCGATCGTGGGTCAACTGAAACTAGTTACTTATGTAACCCCTGTTAATATTAATTTTAAATTTGAGAGTTCATTCACATTCACAAACTTCTTAATCGATTCATTCTTGGGTACCAAAATTTTATCCTGTATATTATCTTTTCATTCCATTCAACATCATGACTCCTCATAATTTAAGAATTCTTGAAATCCCAAAAACGGAAACCAAAATCACCAAATCCATAACCAATGAAAGTGCATATCTTGGATTTTGTATCTAAATTTTTCCTATTTTCCTTATCAATATGCACAAAATCTTCTGAACTAAAAAATTTAAGAAAAGAAAGATCTACCTCTTTTCTAGTCCAAGCTTCATCTATTATTCCTCCATCTAGTGAACTTGAAGGCCTACAGTTAATCAAATAAACTGATATACTAACTGCTTCTACCTAAAACTACAAGGGCAATCTAGAATGTATCCTCATACTTCTAGCACATTCCATGATTGTCCTGTTCATTATCTCTACAACACCATTCTCTTGTGGTTTTCTTGGAACCATTTTTTCTCTCCGTATCTCATTCATTGAACAATAATCATTGAAATATTTATTACAATATTCACCACCATTGTCAGATCTAAGGAACTTTAAATTTGAATTTGATTCATTCTTAACAAAGACTTTCCATATTTTAAAAGTTTCAAAAACATCGATTTATGTTTAATACAATAAAAACATACCTTTCTTATAGCCTCATTAATGGAAGTAACATAATATTAGGATCCTCCATGAGAAGCTACATGAGTTGGTCCACACACATGTGAGTGTACAAGCTTCAATTTCTTCTCCTTAGTTTCCCCAAATTTGAGAAATCTCACTCTCTTTTGCTTTCCAAAGACACAATGCTCACAAAAATCAAGATCTAAATCTTTCTAATATGATAAATTACCCTTACCCTTTAAGATCTATATTCCTTTTTGACTCATATGGCCCAATCGATTATGCCATATGTACGCATATAAATTTGAAGTAGATAATGTAGAAAATGAATTAGTAACATATGTAGATAAATATAATGTTCCTACCTTCTTACCTCTTGCCACAACAAAAGCACCCTTGGTGACTTTCCAAGAGTCTCCTATAAAAGTAACCATGCAACTAGATTCACCTAGTTGTCTTACAGAAATAAGATTCCTCCTGAGGCTTGGAACATGCCTCACATATTTCAATACCCATGTATTTCCATTCTACAATTTTAGATGAACTTCCCCTTTACCAGTAATACTGCAAGGTTCATCATCACCCAAATAAACATGCCCAAAATTTCCCTAGACATAATTTCTGAAATAACCCTTATTAGGGGTTGCATGGAAAGAAGCTCTCTGAATCTAAAACCCATGATTCAATTCTATTATCTAAAGAAATAATAATAGCATCTTGCATTACCTATGATGTAGCAAGATTTTCTTCTTTACCTTTTTCGGTTGTTGGTTCTCTTTATCCTTTGACCAACAATCTTTCTTTGCATGTCCTTTCTTTCCATATTTCCAACAAGTAACTCCCTTACCTCTGGATTTATATATACTATCCCTTGAATTTGATTTCCCATTACTCTTACTCTTGGATCTCTCCTTCCTCCTACCCCTTCTTTCTAGATTTAAAGCATTCCTAAATGATGATTCATCTGTACTCTTCCTGTGAATTTCTTCATTCAATATTATACTAACCACATCATTAAACTTAAAAATATTATTAGCAGATGTTGTATTACTAAGAACCATTACCAAGTTATCCCAACTATCAGGAAAATAACATAAGAATAAAAGTGCTTTCACTTCATCATCAAATAGTATATCAACCAATTTTAATTGATTTACAATAGATCTGAAATCATTCAAATGATTAGATGCATATCCACCTTCATGAATCTTAGAACTAAATAGTTTCTTCATCAAATAAACTTTATTTGAAGAACTAGGTTTTTCATATAAATTAGAAAGAGATTTCATTAACCCTATAGTAGAAGTCACTTCTATAATATTAGAAGCCACAGATGCTTCCAGAATCAATCTTATAGATCCCAAAGCCTTTTTGTCAAGAATATTCCATTCTTCATCAGTCATCTTTGTAGGTTTAGAATTCTCATCCAATGGTAAATACAAATCTATTTGATACAAATAATCCTCAATCTACATCTTCCATAATTGATAATTTCATCCATCAAACTTATCTACCTTGTATTTGTTTTCTTCGCCATTGCTCTAGCTCCCACTCAATCGAAAAATCCTATGTGAGTAAATATGTCAACACACAAAACCCTCAAACAAATCTCTCGATACGGTTGTTGGGCATAACACACCGGTCAGTACAGATAATATATTAGATCTAAGCATACATGCAAAAAATTGGATATTCTACTAGAAGAAATATATAAAACAAGACATAAATCAACACCAAATTTAACGTGGTTCATCTAGTTTGGACTACGTCCACCAAGAATCAAGCAAATCTATTATCCAAATATTTGACAAGATATACAATTGAAGATTTACAATGTTCCATACCTCTCGGATGTACAATACTTTCTTTTTATCTCTCAAGCTTTTTCTTATTCTCCAAGAATTCTCTCTCTCATAATAATCATCAACTTTTGTAAGTTCTTCTTAATTCTTACATCTAAACCCGAGCTTTCATGATTATATAGGCGTATACAAACTTAGGGCACTTAGCCATGTAATTACAATCAATAGATTTTCTTTAATACTAAAAATAAATCTAATTACCGAGAGTTAAATAAAACACTTACGGACATGTAACCAATTTCGAGTAGCCCTAACCGATGACAGTTCCTCCTTTCCGACCGATGCGGTCATAGGTAGTGACTCGATGGAGGTCCCTCCATAATCGATATCGATTACTATGTTTTCTAACAAGTTTCAAATTGCATGATCATCCAAAGTAATTGAGCTCCACAACTCAACACCTAACACTTAGTTTCATTACTTATCAAAAGTAACGGCATATCAGATGCTACTTTACACATTTTATTTTATTGAAAATTATGATAAAATAATAAATCCAAACCTAGCTAAGCAAGTGCAAGGCTCCTACCATTATGGTAATTGTAAACACTATCTGTACAACTTTGGATCGCTAGTGTTTTTCATTGATTATAATTATATCATGTTGGCTGGAATGTACACGATGGAGATAATAGCGCATGCATACCATATAATGGGATCAAGCCTTACGTAGTTCCCATAAGGTATATTTTTGAAACACATAATTCACATCAGATCTTATGGGAGAAAATGCTTAGCGAATGCTAAGCATTTTTTCCTTATCGAAAGTAAGGGTATAGTGGACGCTAGGTTCAATAGTTTAATAATTTGAAAATAGTGATAAAATAAAAGATCATGCTCTAGTTTAGCGGTCGCTAGGCTCCCATCATACTTGCTATGGTACTAAAAACCATCATCGATATTGTGTTTATAGTTCATCTGATTGTAGTGGAATCTCACTGGAATGGAATTGTAGATGGTCCTACATCAGCCTTAAACCTCAAAATTATGTAATCCAAGTTGAATCCTCTACATAAAATTCTAGCAGAACCCCCTTTCCCTTAATGTAGCCATCACATATTTGGGCCATTTTCCAACTTTCCAAACCCCAACCTTGTTGCAGCCTTTGCACCAACACTTATGAGAATGTTTGTCAATGAGTTAAGCCTCATGCCCCAAATTCATAGAAGCGAGCTTTGTCTTGTAAAGTGAAAATAAATTATTACAAACCATAGCGGTAAATATCGGTTTAATGATTCCAGTGATATTTACATTCTAACATTACCAAAATAATTTAGTTTTACTACGGAAATTTTTCCTACAAATACAAAGTACATTAAATAAGTAAATACACAAACATTAAATAAGCAACGAAACCCACTATAACCAAATTTGGCGTGCTCCTTTTTATTCAATGAAAGACCCATAAATCTTTAAGCCATTATTCCCCAATCAAACCTTAAAAACAAACAAATACCCAATACACTAAAACTAAATAAAACATACCCAAAATAAAATTGCTTCCTTCTGATCAATCCTCTGGAATCTCGACCTCTCCTTCATTGATCTTTGATTGTAAATCCTTGGGATCCTTTCCATCGACAGTGCACCCGATAGAAACACATGTACCCAAAATATCCTTCACAGTTCCCACAAGATGTTTTTCCATGTATCGGGGATTCATGACCTTTGTAATTTCAATAACATAATCCACCGAGATGTTCTTGGTATGTTTAATGTTTTTCATATTTTTCTTGTCATGTTCAGGTTCCTTCTGGGTTTTAATCACTAAGGCAAAATGCTTAGGAAAATCAGTAACTTTTACTTGATGATTTTTTATAGTGAAATTCATAATAACCCTCAAGACCTTGCAATCTCTTGTAGTATCCTTTACAATGTCTTCTCTAATTTTCTTCGGTGAAAGACCCAAAGGACCAATTTTAGGGGCCAATGAAGAGGCCGCTTTTGTCACATAGATGAACACCTCCACAACCTGAGATGGGTCCAACTTTGGAGGCATTTTTCCTCAACCCTTCGAACCGTTCCTCTTCTAAAAATCTTCTACAACTCCATAGCCTCTTGCTAAAAGGAAAGACTAGGAAAAACCTTATGTCTTTATATGTACTTGTAATTAGGGTTGTTCTCTTTTGTTTTCTTTTTAATGTAATATATGCTATTATTTCTTAGAACGACTAAGGTATAATATTAAAGGAAGGTAATTTTTTTACCTATTTTTTGGGTCCTAGAATATTAAAGGTAAGTAAATTTTTTTCCCATGTTGTTATTTCTTAGAATGATTAAGGTACATGAGGGATCAAGCCTTATATAGTTCCCACAAGGTATATTTTTTAAAACACATAATTCACATCAGATCTTGTGGGAGAAAATGCTTAGCGAATGCTAAACATGTTTTCCTTATCGAAAGTAAGGGCATAGTGGATGCTAGGTTCAACAGTTTAATAATTTGAAAGCAACGATAAAATAAAAGATCATACTCTAGTTTAGCAATCACTAGGCTCCCATCATACTTGCTCCCGTATTGAAAACCCGTCATCAATATTGTGTTTATAGTTCATCGGATTGTAGTGAAATATCAATGGAATGGAATTGTAGATGGACTTACCTTATCCTTAAACCTTAAAAATACATAATCTAAGTTAACTCCTATATATCAACATCCAACAGAACCCCCTTCCACTCAACATAGCCATCACAGATTCAAAGCCATTTTCTAACTTGCCAAACCCCAACCTTATTGCAGTCTTTGCACCGCCACTTATGAGAATTTTTATCAATGGGTTAAGCCTCATGACCCAAATTCATAGGAAACAAGCTTTATCTTGTAAAGTGAAAAAAATTATTACAAACCATAGCCAATAAATATCTTATTAGACGTTACTTCTTATTTTGGTTTAATGCTTGAGCTGATATTTATAGTCTAACATTACCAAAATAACTTAGTTTTATAAATGAAATTAGGCCTACAAATACAAAGTACATTAAACAAGAAAATATAGAAACATTAAATATACAACAAAACCCACTATAAAAAAACTTGGAATGCTCCTTTTTATTCAATGAAAGACCCATAAATCTTTAATCAACCTTATAAACAAAAATACCTAATACACTAAAACTCAATAAACATACCCAAAACAAAATCGCTTCCTTCCAATCAATCCTCTCCGGAATCTCGACATCTCCTTCATTGATGTCGATTATAAATCCTTAGGATCCTTTCCATTGATATTTCCCACAGAAACCCACATACCAAAAATATCATTCATAGTTCCCATAAGATGTTTTGTCATGTGTCGGGGCTTCATGGCCTTCACAATTTCAATAACATTTCTCAACGAGATGCTCTTGGTATGTTTAATGTTTTTTTGTCTTTTTCTTGTCATGTTCAGGTTCCTTCAAGGATTTAATTACCAAGGAAGTTTCACTGGGAACAAATGTAACTTTGGCCTGATGATTTTGTACAGTGAGCTTCACGGTAACCCTCAAACCTTTCAAATCTCTTATAGTCTCCTTTGCAATGTCTTCTCTGATTTGTTTCGGTGAAATGCCAAAAGGACCAATTTTAGGGGCTAATGAAGAGGACACTCTAACTTCTCCTCTTGTCACATGGATGAACACCTCCACAACCGAGATGGGTCCAACTTTGGTGGCATTTTTCCCCAACCCTTTGAATTGTGCCTCTTCCACAAATCCTCAAAACCCTAAGAATTTATTTGTACTTGGAATTAGGGTTCTTCAATTTTGGTTTATTTCTGTAAGTAATATATGTTGTTATTTCTTATAGTGATTAAGGTACAATATTAAAGTTAGGTAAAAAAAGTTCTCTTATTTTTTGGGTCCTACAATATTAAAGGTACGTAATTTTTTTCCCCTATTTTTTTACTATGTTGTTATTTATTAGAGTGATTAAAGTACACGAGGGATCAAGCCTTATGTAGTTCCCATATGGTATATTGTTTAAAACACATAATTCAAATCTGATTTTTTGGGAGAAAATTCTTAGCAAACGCTAAGCATTTTTTCCTTATCGAAAGTAAGGGAATAGTGGATGCTAGGTTCAATGGTTTAATAATTTGAAAAATTTATAAAATAAAAGATTATGCTCTAGTTTAGCCAATGCTAGATCCTACCATTACTACCAGTCATTATAAATACCATACGTATATAGCTTTGGGTCACTTGTATTTTCATATTTTTTTAGATATTTAAATAATTTTTACAGAGCTCAAAACCTGGGGATTAGAGGGATCCCACCCAAGTACAACATAGACCATACCATAAACTAGCCAACCCAAACCGAAAGAAAAAAACATCTTCAAGCATGTAGGGAGACTAGAAGCCCAAACGCCACACCAGAGACCACTAAAACAAAAACCTAAGACCAAAACCGGACATAGTAGAAAAATTAAACTAGAGAAGCAGGTCGGTGAGGACCAACCACCTTCTTGGCTCCCGAATTCCCCCTTCACAAGTCATGTCTAAAGGAGGAAGTTGTAGGAAAAACTAAACTTGCGAAAAATCCCTACGATGCCCACGCTGACTCGTGAAGACTAGCACCGAGATACCTGGGAGATCCAATTTCTCAAGACATTTCCCTTTAGAGAGCCCTTCCACATAGGCAACATGCACCACTTCAGAAAATTTCATCAAGACCACAATCCTAGATGAAAAATCCTCTATCACTTTCCGCGCCTCCTCCAAATCTTGTCCGTCTAGAACCGAGTCAGGAAAAGGCTAAGCTCTACCAAATTCCTCTAGTGCTTCCACCAAGTTAGATCGATGCATGGGCTTGATGAATTACATCGCTATCACCATGAACTCCTCAATATTCTTCCTTACTAATAATAGCCGTAACACTAAAAAAGGAAACCACTAATTTCAAATCATATTTTATATCATTTATAATCAAAGAAAATGATTAACAACCACTAATATCCTTTAATTATTGACATAAATGAAATATCAGACCCTAGTCTCAAAAGTTTCTTATTTTAAAAATAGCCATAAAATAACGACAAATCATGGTATAGCTTAGTGACCACTAGGATCCTACCTTTACCTCTTCTCATTTTAAACAATATCTTTACAGTTTTGGATCCCTAGCCTTGGTATGCAGTTATAATGAGATACATGGTTTTCAACTCATACATCACATCATTTCCTATGAAAGAAAATTCTTAGCACCCACTAAGCTCCTTTACTTATTGACAAAAATGTCACTTCAGATCCTAAGTGAAAATGTTTCTTATTTTGAAAGTAGACATAAAATAATAAATCATGGTTTAGCTTAGTGGCCTCTAGGCTCCTACTTTTACCTCTTCTCATTTGAAACACTCTCTGTAAAGTTGTGGATTGCTAGGCTTAGTATGTAGTTGCCATAAGATACATGGTTTTACAAACATATTTCACATCATTTCTTAACAAAGAAAATGGTTAGGCCCACTAAGCTCCTTTACTTATTGATAGAAATGGCATATCGGACCCTAGACTCAAACATTTGTTATTTTGAAAATAGTCGTCTGATACAAGAATACTCAATCGTAAGTCTTGGATTGTTAGCCTAATTATGTATATGAAATATCTTGTTTGAACTTTCCACGTGGAACATTTTCACTGGATAATTAATTTACATTAGCACAGACTATATCTAAAAATGTAGACATCGATTTTGATAAAGAATGGAATGTAAATGTCTACATATTATTATAATAATATTCAAAACTATGTTTAGGATTTATTTCTTCTATTTTTTTAATATATATTTTTGCTTATGCTTGGTTCAATTATATGTTGTATAATATATATTTTTATTATGTTTATATTATTGTAGGCTATAGAAAATGAATTTTTTTAGTTTTTAATTTTTAAACCATGGAAAAATAAAAATAGGGAAATTCAAATTCCCCGCATTTTGAGATATTTGAAATTTCAATAACCCGCTCTTTTGCTTTAGAGGGGGAAAGTTTTCAGATATTTGAAATTTCAATAGCCCGCCCTTTTTATTTTAGAGGGGGAAAGTTTTTGGATATTTTAAATTTCAATAGCCTGCCCTTTTTCTTTTAGATGGGGTAATTTTTTGGATATTTGAAATTTCAATAGCCCGCCCTTTTCTTTTAGAGGGGGAAAGTGAAAATTTCAAATTTTCGTATCTCGCTCTTTTTCTATTTTTTAAATTTCTTTCATGGAATGTGTAGCAAAAATTATTAAATACCTCGGAGAAATATTGAGTAGGGTTTTAGATTTTTTTTATCAATTAGAAAAACATGTCTTCAAAATAAAAAAATACGCATGAACTATAGATTGTAGGGTTGAGTGTTTGAATCTCAATTTTTTTTGCATGTGATTATAATCTTGTTCGTAGAAAAAGGCACACAAAATAAGCACAAAAAGAATGCACACAAAGGAAACACATGAAGGAGGATAACAATAAAGGTTGCAAAAAGAATCACGATGATTATTTAAATGAGATAACAGATGGAGGTTTCATATACAACATAAAACACGAAATAATCCCAGATATTACTAAACTAGGTATTTATAGTAAAGGTGTACCTTTTTTTTATTGTGGGATCTATTATTTTCCATGTAGTCGACTAGTTCCTGTGTTTTGAACAATAGTCCAATTGTGATCTATACAAGCCCTACTTTGTCCTACTGAATCGTGCTCCGTAGTCAATCCTTGTTGTCCAGTTACTTTTGATATCCGTGCAAAATTTCCTTGTTCTTCATGAAAAATCATTTTTTTAATGCATTAATGAAAGAATATTTAATCGCTTTTATTCTCTAATATTTATCTTTGTTTAACACTTTCCCATTTCGCCATTCTATGTCTCTCTTTGGCTATTTTCATTTTGATTTTTTTGTTCTTGTTCCTGTGATTGTTTTTAGGATAATGATAGATTCTAAAGACAGTACTACCTTATTTTTAATTTTATTTTGGTTGGGAGAACCAAAAATAGTTTAATGTTGTTCATCAAGATGATGCAAAGAAACCTCGCTAATTAATGCATATTACATTTTTTACATGGTTACTACTTAGATATTTTAGGAAAATATATGAGGTTAAAAATTAATTCAAAACTATAAAACTATATTAAGAATTCAATTGTATGATAATTATTTCCAATTATATATGTATTTCCATATAGAATTAACCAAATGTAATGTATTCATCATTTTTATGGTATGTGTGGAAGTTAAACATATTATATATGCAATAATATTATTAAATATAATTTTAATCAATATGAATTTTATAATTAATATATTCTTCCTTTTGAGCCTCGCTAATCTATGCCAAAAATTAGCATAGCTTTGAGGCTTGCATGATATAATTGGTTATTTCGAAAACCTATTTACAAAACCCTAATTCTATTTCAAATTACATACAAGATTCTATATGTATATTTATATATACATTATATAAATTCCATATTTATTTGTTAGCATTTATATCTTTTCAATATGATTTTTTTCTATGAATAAACTCTATCTTAGGAAAATTTATCTACCCTAGCATTTGCTAGGCTATAATTCTAAATTGGAAAAACCATTCGTATTCCTTGGCCCTGCGGATATTGGTGTGTGGGATCCTATGTGTCCTCCACTTATATATGGAGGGTCATCTCACATGGGTTAGGTTTAGGGTTTACTTATGTGTCATGCATTAGGGTTACTCAAGACTCTATATGTACCCTTTCATTCCTGATTTATGAGTATGTTAAGACACTCCACTATCTTTCCTCTATGCGATGCAATCTTTGTTTTTGTTGAGCAAGTTATTCCATTATTGATTGATCCTTGCAATTACGCTGGAGCCATTACGATTCTGTTGGAGTGTAACTACTTCATGGTGCATTGTTTCTAATTAGATTCTCACAAACTCTTTTATGGTATCATAGATGAGATCGGGTAAACGTGAATTCATCATTTGAGTTGTGATTACTCTTGGTCTCATTTTTTCTCCTCGTGTAAGTTTTTTTATCGTTATATTTTGAAAATTTATTGCTAACATATTTAACTAGTTCTTGGAAATTTGTTTTTTTTTGTGTTCTTCATGCATGTGTAGGTTTCCTAAAGATTTCAAGAGTTTTACAGCTACATTTAGCTAACTGCAGCTAAATCTAGTAGATCAGTTAAAAACGGAGGTTTTTTTCTTTGATTTTTAATCATTTTTATCAAACTGGAAGTGAATTTTTTTAGATCTCTATCTTTTGGTCTCTCTTCTGTGTTTGCATGCTGGTTTTGCAGAGACTCATGTTCAAAATTTCATGATTGAAGTTTTGTGCTTTTTGTGTTTTGATTGAAGATCCTTGGTGTTCTCCATCGAGCTACAACACCCACCCGAGCTCCTCCAGCTTGCCTCGAGCTCTCTCCAAACCAAGCTCCTGCAAACTCGTGCTCCACTCCCTAACCGAGCCGCTTCCTCTTCCTGGCAAGTTGTTTTTCTTTTCCCGAGCTCCTTCATACCCTCTACCAAGTTCTTTTGTTCATTTTTTATCTCGTTAGAGCTCATGTGCATGCGTTTTTTACCTGACCGAGCTCTCTCCTGCGAAAGAGATCCTTCAAACCCATGCCGAGTCATTTTAACCACTGGATCATTATATCTCCATGGATTGTGTATTGGCAAGTTGTTTTTGAGCTCGAGCCATTTTTTACCTGCGAGGTCATGTTTTTTTCTCTGGCCAAGCCATTCTTTTACATCTACGCACTTCTTCCTTGGTTCACATTCTTGTTCGACTTGCAACCTCACCCTTAGATTTTTCCTCAACCTCTCTCGAGACCCATAATGAGCCCATCCTCCCCGCCACCTGCTTTCTTGCACTTGACCAAATCCACCTCCAATGGTCCTCCCACCTCCAATGGTCTCCACCGAGCCACGTGCTGGAGGGCCCTCAAACCAAACGATGGGTATTTCAAACAAACGGTAAGTTTGTTAAAATTCATTTATGGTATGTTTTTAAAATTTTGGTGGGAATTTATTTTAAAAGGGAAAGTATATTTGATTTTTAATTAGGATTTAATTTGCACTAGATCTTAATTAGAATTTCTTCGTAACGGTAAGTTTATTTAAATTTATTTAAGGCAAGTTTTCAAATTGTAGTGGGAAACCATTCAAATTTGAATTTTTTAAAAGGGAAGTATATTTGTTTTTTAATTAAGATTTCATTTAATAGATCTTAATTAGTTTCTATTCATAATTAATTAGATTTAATTGTAATTAAATCTATTTCTATTAATTACGATCTCTTCATTCTCAATTAGATAAAATAATTAAAATCATCTTTTAAAATTAATGTTAAATTGTCATTTTAAAAACTCCAATAGCTCTAAAATTAGCCAAATTGGACATTTCAAAATGGTAATCTTTAGGCGTTATTGTTGATTTTTTTACTAAACATGCACTGAAGTGTGTAGTGACACTTTGATCACCTATTTTCCTTTTGATCGCTTTTCTGGCGTTCTAAAGATCATCGACTCATCTTGAGTTCGTCTAAAACTTGTATTTTACCCTTATTATTGCTTGCGACAAGTGAGCGCTTCTACCACCATTTTTGCAGCAAGGGGGTATCCTTTGTGATGTGAGACGCTCTTTCTCACAACCAAGATTTGATTTCACCTCCTTCCTAGTTTTTGTAGTTGTGCTTGTATACGGTGTCACTTTGCTACGCTCCATGAAACATGATTGTGGTATCCTCTCTTACGCATTATTACGCTGATTGCAAGGTGAGTTACCAAATGTTTCAAGATGCACGCTTGGACCCATTGTATCCAACGCACTCAACTATAAAGTGCCAAAATCAGGGGGTTTCTATATTGTCTTGGGTGGTTGTGATTCTTTTCTACATTCTTCTCTCTCTCTTCACAATGGATGCTTATTCACTTCCTTTGCTTACACCATTCAAATTTTTCAAGTGGAGATTGAAAATGATTATGAAACTAAGAGGTAAAGGGTTATTCCGCATCACCATGGGAACTGAGACTGAACTAGATGATGACCCTGAAAAATCTAAGTGGTTAAACCATAGTGATGAAGCTTTAGGTATTCTTTGCATGTCTGTTTCTCCTGACTTGCTCTTCCACATTGATTCATCCAAAACACCTAATTTTGCATGGAAAACATTAGATAAAATTTTTGGACAACAAGATGACATGAGAGCACATGAGTTGGAAAATGAACTACTAGGGTTAAATCCTAGTGATTTTGAAAACCTATAAGCATACTTCTCTAAGTTTGTCCACACTAGATTGTTGTTAAAGGAATGTCAAGTAGAGAAGAAATATTCTCAATTGATCTTGTCGATTCTCTCTAAGTTAGGTCCCGAATATTCTGTCTTTGTGTCAACTTTTTATGCTACAAAAGCTGCCTTGGGAAATGATTGGAATATGCCCTCCTTTGACTATTTTTCATCCCAACTCATTTGAGAACATGAAAAACTCATTCAAATGGGGTCTCTCAATTCCAAGTCACATGCCCTTGTAGTAAGTACTAGTAAGGAAAAGAAGACTAAAAAGAAGAAAGAAAGAAAGGATCAACCTAAGAAGGAAACCAAGACCAAAACTAAATTTAACACAAATGCTTTGACTTCTAAGCCTAGAGCACAGAAAGACAAGTTTTGTGTTCCTATTACAAGAAGCCTGGTCATAAAGAGCATCTATGTATGAGAAAACAATTTGACCACCTTACTCATTTACTTGAGAAAAATCAAATAGGTGTTCCCAGTCTATAAAAAAATGCTCCAAAGGTTGAGTCTTCTATGAAAAGGGTCTAAATCTGATAAGAAGAAAGGAAAGGACCTTTTAGCCAAATTTGCTCCTTCATTGACGTGGATTATAGATTTTGGTGCCTCGCACCACATGGATTCTTCGCATGTTGAGTTCTCCAACATCTATTAGAGTAGGTATTTACCTTAGCTCATGTTCACCTAGGTACTTTATTTACCTTTATTGTATTTATCCTCACCCACTTATGTGTGTGGATATTTATTTTATCTTATTTAGATATTAGGAGATATTATCTAGTTGTTAGGTATAGTTCTTTCCTTGATCTATGGTATTGACTAGTTCTTTCCTTGATCTATGGTATTGATTAGATCCTTGATGTCTAGTTCTCTCCTAAATCTATGGTATTGACTAGTTCTTTGATGACTAGTTATTTCCTTGATTTATGGCTTGATCTACGACCTTGAATGGTTCTTAGATTGTTATTCCTTGCCTATTTAAGCAAGGTCCATTCTCAATGTATTGCATTGAGTTCCATAATAATATATGATATTGTTGCTCATTTGTTTGCAAAGGTTTTATGTAAAGTTATTCTAGTGAATTACTTTCATCTTATTGATTGTGGTGTTTTATTAACATCTATGTTCTTGGCTTGGTACGATTTGGTTATCGTTCCTTTCATGGTATCAGAGCAGGAGATTGTTGTTGGCATCCGTCTATAAGTTTTATTTTGCAAATAAATTATTTGTGTATTCATATATTTGGGATTTGGTCCTATTTTGTTCTTTGTGTGCATTTTTATGCAAAACAGAGGCTTCCATTGGATCCGGAAGGTATGAAAACCCTAAGATTGATTGTAAACTTGACCAATTTTGGAGGCAATCATTTTTTGTGGTTTTTAATTTTTGTAGAGAAGCACACAGGCGTGCCTCGGGATTCAAGCCAACGCGATTTTATTTATTCAGTTTGTTGGATCTCTCGAGATCTGCATTTAGGGTTTTTTTCGTTGCAACGTATCTGTCTCGGTTTACGATAGGAAGGTTTTTGGATCTTTCCTTTTTTGGCAGGGGTCCATAGATGCTGTGCACATTTTTACTATTTCGAGAAAATCCGTAGGTTTCTATTTTCTCAAAACACGCAACACACCCCAAAATAGTAAGTTATGCAAACACCCATTAAAATCCTTAGCCTTTGGTCATATGGTATGGTCATATGAGGGCTTAAAGCTTGTGATTCAGGCTTAACTTCAGCCCCCTTTAATTTTGTTTGTGTGGTGAAGGCAACAACAATTTATTTTGTTTTGGCAACTAAAATAAATAACAGAGAAAAATATTAAAAAGCTTGTATCTTTTGATCGGTAACTCAGTTTTGAGTGTCATTTTTACAAAAGTGCTTGTTTTTTCGTGTTCTTTCCATTGGAGTTATTTATTTTGTGACTTGCACTATAATTATAAAGTGCCAAATATGGAGGAGTGTTGTAATCAATTATGGATGTAATTTCGGCTAAGCCCGACGTCCTAAATTTTTATGAGTTATAGTTTGTACCTATCATCGATTCTAAGAATGATATGCTTTTCTCTCGAAGCATGTAGACTTCAAAAGGATATTGTAAAATTTTTGGGAGAAAATAGATCACTCAAGAAGAAAAATTCTCTTCTACAATCACTCATTCACAATAAGGATACAATAATACACTTCCCTGCAGAACAAACTTGCTAGCCTATAACATCATCATCATATCATGACAACCATATCCATGCTCCTAGTCCACTTGCAGAAATGTTGCTCTTGTATCCACTAACATTGATCCGTCGCCTTTGAGCCCGAACCTACTTTTGATTCTTCTAAACCCGTGAGGCTTGTTAGTGCATGCTCTCCCACATCTATGCCTATTACAAGATTTACATGTTGTGTATCCTAATTCCGCTTAGTGGCATGGATTTTTTAAGAAGCATACCACCGCATTCGGATCTCGCATGCTCCATTCTATGGGCCTCACTAAATTGAGTCATTGAGGAGACATTCACGAGTATTTTTTCCTCTATTCCACATGTTACGTGGAATTCTCATCATGCCATTGGTTTTCAAGTAGATACTTCATTGGGATCACACATTGATAGAGCTCCTTTTTTTGTTCGCTCGACTCTTTCTAAGGATCATGAGCAACACATGAGTTCTACACCTTCACTCAGGATTGAGAAACCTGAGATTTTAGTTGTCAGACATGATCAACCTGACACACATTCTGATGTTATTTTGCATGCACCCATTGTGCATTTTACACCAAGTCATATGCAAGCATCTTCTTCATCCATCCATGTTGATTTAGGGTGGATATCGATCACTCGTGGGCAGCAACATATGCATTCATTGAGAGGACTTTACAGGCATGCCTCCTCCACCATTCGACCTCTTGCTCCACTTTCTATACCTTATGCATTGTGATGCTTCTTGTTTTGAACATTTTTCTTTAGCAGGTGTAGTGTATCTCTCTTGTTTGTTGAGATATTTTGTATCTATATTTTTGACACTTTTGGCATGTTGACAGTATCTCTTATGGGGATCTATTCGGTGCATTCTAGTGTTAGTTTGTCGTTGTTTGAGTAGTTGTTTTGGGAAAATCATATAGATTTTTAGCATCACTCCACCCATTCAACAAAGATGGGAGGGTGTGGTGTTGATCTTGCTTCTTCAAAGTGTTTCGTGTTCTTGCCTTGTTACCTTGGCTTTTCTTAGATCGTGACACTGGATTTTGTGTCCTTTCCTTGTTGCTTTGGGTTTTATTCTTGGATCGTGGCACACCTATTTGCAAAAGTTGATTGGATTATGTTTGGTGTTTTTTTGCACTTTCGACATCACTCATTGACAGTCTCCTTGTATGGAGCTATTTTGGTGAAACCCAGTGTTAGTTGTTTTTGAGTTTTGTGATCAAGTAGTGGATTTAAACCATAGTGCACACCAAAATTCTTTAGCATTGTATGAGTTTTTGAGCCGAGCTTCTTGGGATGCCTTGGAGAAAATTTTTACTCTATTTACTTTGTTGTTACTAGTTTTGGGTACCTTGTGGTGTCCCTTTTTTGTAAGCTTATTGTACATGATTACCTCATTAGGCCTAGTTTTGGGACTCATACTGTGGACATGCCACTTCTATTTTTGGCCCCTATCTTCACTTGAGGGGGTGTTAGAGTGGGTATTTACGTTAGCTCATGTTCACCTAGGTACTTTATTTACCTTTATTGTATTTATCCTCACCCACTTATGTGTGTGGATATTTCTTTTATCTTATTTAGATATTAGGAGATATTATCTAGTTGTTAGGTATAGTTCTTTCCTTGATCTATGGTATTGACTAGATATTTGATGTCTAGTTCTCTCCTAAATCTATGGTCTTGACTAGTTCTTTGATGACTAGTTATTTCCTTGATTTATGGCTTGATCTACGACCTTGACTAGTTCTTATATTGTTATTCCTTGCCTATTTAAGTAAGGCCCATTCTCAATGTATTGCATTGAGTTCCATAATAATATATGATATTGTTGCTCATTTGTTTGCAAAGGTTTTATGTAAAGTTATTTTGGTGAATTGCTTTCATCTTATTGATCGTGGTGTTTGATTAGCATCTGTGTTCTTGGCTTGGTACGATCTGGTTATCATTCCTTTTAACATCGAGCCTTGTGGTATGTCCCAAATCACGATGGGTAATGATACAACAATGTCGGGCTTAAGTAATGGATTGGTAGAGATGGATGGGGGAACATTCAACCAAGTGTTGAGTGTTCCCGATCTCTCTACCAATCTCCTATCGGGCTTTTCAAATTACTCACCTTGGTGGTGAAGGAATGTGAGTGGAATTGTTCCTAACTCGGTGATTATTCATGAGCTTAATGATGAAACTTCAATGGCCAAGGGAAAGGAAGATCACCTTTCACCGTTGTATTAAATTTCCCACTTTACTTCGATTCTACGCCCACTACCTTGCTCACTCATGCAAATGCGGTTAGTAAGCTATGACGTGAGCATTTCAGACATCTAAATTATCACTACCTTGAACAATTGAGCCAAAATGAAATGGTCAATGGGTTACCTCATGTCAAGTTTTATAAGGGTATTTGTTAGGGTTGTACTCTTGGAAAGCATCCTGAAAAGAAATTTGACAAAGGAAAATCCTGAAGAGCTACTCATCCCTTGGATCTTGTTCACAACAATATTTCTGGTCCATTTCCATCTCCTTCATTTACTAGAGCTCTTTATGTGCTCACCTTCATTGATGACTATTCATGATATACTTGGGTATATTTTCTTAAGCTTGAGTCTGAAGTCCTTGAACATTTTCAGGACTTTAAGGCTCTTGCTAAAAAAACAAGCGGAATGGTCCGTTAAGGTTCTTGAACCAACAATGGAGGTGAATATGTAAACAATAGGTTCATGGATTTCTGTACTTTTGAAGGGATCTCCTTGCAACATACAATTTCTTATAGCCCTTCGTAGAATGGAGTAGCAGAAAGAAAGAACCGTACTCTTAAGGAGATGGCCACTTGTATGATTCACTCGAAGTCTCTTCCTCTGTAGTATTGGGCTGAAGCAGTGAATTGTGCTAATTACATTTAGAACCATGTTCCACATAAGGCAGTAAGAGGGATGACACCCTTTGAATCCTAGTTTGGACACAAGCTTGATGTTGAGCACTTTCGAGTCTTTGGATCCAAGGCTATGGCTCAGATTCCCAAGAAGAAACACAAGGCATTGGAACCACAATCCAAACCTTGTATCTTTGTAGGGTATCCTGATGGTGTGAAGGGATATTAATTGTTGAATCCTACTTCTCATGAGCTTTATATTGAGATAAGTGTTAAGTTTGATGAGTCTTCTTCAAATTCAACTTCTCTACCTATTGAGGTTCTTCACCTTGATTGATTTCGACTCATTAGATGATGATGTTGTTGAGCATGCTCCTCTTCCGATCCTTCCACCTATTAGACCTTTGATTCTTTTGATTCTGATAATAGTGATGATGAGGATTATGTCCCTTCTCACTCAAGTGAAGAATCTTCCGACTCGAACCCGATCCTCCCGGTTCTCTTTGGGCTAGGAAAACTTTGCAAAGTGCCTTTGGATATTTAGTTGGAGATACTTTAGATATGAGATGTACTCACTTAGATTTCATTGGACCCCACTCTTTCTTCACCTTTATTTTGATCCATAGTCTTTATAAGAGGCTTCTTGTATTCCCGAGTGGGATTCGCCATGGACGAGGAGTATTACTCTCTCATGAAGAACGATACTTGGGATATCACCCCTCTTATAAAAGGAAGAAAAATAGTTTGGTGTAAGTGGGTGTTCGAACAAAGTATGGAGTAGATGGAGATGTCAATTTTTTTAAAGAGTGATTAGTAGCTAAGGGTTTCTCCCACATAGCTTGGGTTGATTATACTGAAACCTTATCTCTAGTTGTGAAGATGACTTCTATTCAACTCGACCCTTATCATTTCGCAACAAAAAAATGGAAAGTCCATCAAATAGATGTTAAGAGTGCCTTCCTTCATAGTGATCTAGAGGAAGAGATCTACATGGAACAACCTCGGGATATGTACATGATCTCTCCATTGTTTGTAAGTTAAATAAGTCTCTTTTGGCCTTAAACAAGCCCTCGGGCTTGGTATGCCAAGATGGACTCCTTTTACTTACATTAGGGTTTACTAGGTGTCACTCGATCCAAATGTTTATAGTCTATGGAAAGATGACTCCATACTCATCCTTGTTCTCTATGTTGATGAAATTTTTATCACAGGAAGCTCTTCCTCTATCATTGATTCTATGAAGATCACCTTGGCCAAAAAGTTTTCCATGATTGACATATGTCTACTTCATTACTTTTTGGGATCCAGTATTTGACAACTGACTCGAGAATTGTGATTTTGCAACCTAAGTATGATCTTGAATTGCTTGCTCATTTTTGGATATCCGATTGCAATTTTTATCCTACTCCTTTTCTTTTTGGGGTTAAGTTTGTTTCTGATTGCTCTACTCCCTTGGTTGATGGTACCCTTTATCGATAGTTGGTGGGGAGCTTGATTTACTTGACTCACACTCGACCGGATTTATCTTATGCTATTGGGATCATGTCCAAATTCATGTAGGAGCCACATGAGCTACATTGGAAAGTAGCTAAGTAGATCCTTCATTATGTTTGTGGCACCTATACTGATGGCATTCACTATTATAGAGGGGTGGATATTGACTTGATCGGGTTCACAGATTCTAATTGGGCCAATGACTTAGATCATCATAAATCTACCTCTGGCTATAGTTTCTCTCTTGGTTTGGGTCCTATTAGTTGGTCTAGCAAGAAGTAGAATGTAATTGTGATATATTCTATAGAGGCAAAATATAGAGGAGTAGTTAACGTTGCCACATAAGCTATTTGGCTATAGGGTATTCTGACATAGTTTGGCATCCAATTTTGATGGCCTACCATTATCTATTGTGATAACACAAGCACTATCTCAATTTTCATAAATCCAGTTCAACATCAGCAGATGAAGCACACTGAGATCTATATGAACTTCATATGAGAGATTATTCATGATGGTATCATCAACATTCAATACATTCAGACACCTAATCGATTACGTTTATATTTACCAAGCCCTTCACTGAGGTGAAGTTTCTTCACTTGTGGTCTCTTCTTGGGGTGAGGTCTTATACAACTACTCATCTTCTTCAGGCTATATAGTCCTTCTCTTCTTCTTCTTCTTCTAGGAAGATGTTGTTTGTATATGGGCACCTTATCAGGCCTTTAGTTACAGGCCCCATTGACACATCTTTCTTAGTTGTTTAGGAGTGTCTTCTTGTTTTTTCTGACTCATCATAGCCACTACCCTAGCTTTGATGAAGGGGGTTGTTGGTGTGTGGGATCCTATGTGTCCTCCACTCACATATGGAGGGTCATCTCACATGGGTTAGGTTTAGGGTTTTCTTGTGTGTCATGCACTAGGGTTACTTAACACCCTATATGTACCCTTTTATTTCTGATTTATGAGTATGCTAAGACACTCCGCTATCTTTCTTCTATGTGCAAGCATTGTTTCTATTGAACAAGTTCGTCCATTGTTGATCAATCCTTGCGATTATGCTTGAGCTATCATGATTCGTTGGAGTGCAAATACTTCGTGGTACATTGTTTCCAATTTGATTCTTGCAAAATATTTCAATGGATAAGTTGTTTTTATATAGGAAAAATATCATTTTTTGGTCCTAGTGATCACTTTTGTTCTTCTTCATCTGTTATATTCGCAAAGATTAACAATTTAGATTTATAAAACAACTTCATTATGAACATGATATATTTACCTTTAAGAATAAATTAGTGGCAAGCTAGGATGCAATGAGTAGCTGGTGTCATATGTAAAAACTTGTTTTATATATTCTTAGAAGTAATTATTAGTTTCCTATGATTTCATAACTGTAAAATAATTCTACCAGAATCTTGTAAGAACTAGATAAAATTATACGTTTAATTGTATACCATATTAAAGATACAATTTTACATGTATATTTATGTATCCATTATATTAATTCTAGATTTATTTGGTATATTTTATAGCTTTTCAATATGATTTCTATCAAACATTAAAAATTTAGATGTATAATATTTATGACATGATATATTTACCTTTAGGAATAGCTTAGTGGAAACTAGGTGCAAAGAGTAGATCACATTATATTTATAAACTTGTAGTATAACTTCTTGGTCGCTAGTCCAGGTTTATTTTCTTGTCCTAAGTGTAAAAATATTCTACCTTTTAATTATAGCTTAGTGGCCTCTAGGGAACAATGAGCCTAAGTATATACATATACTATTATGTAAATTCTAGATTTATTTTTTACTGTTTATATGAACTCCTTTTTGAATACAATCTAAATGAAAAATATTTCCTATTCTAGCCTACCGCTAAGCTATCGCCTTATTTGGATGAAGTCTTTGTTTACCTTTGCAGACTCAAGGATAGGTGGATTTTTTATAGGAAACACACTTTTTTGGGTCAAACGATCGATTTGTTATTTCTCTTGTGTTAAATACGCTTTGTTATTTTTAGGCAACACACTTTTTTAGGTCAAGTGATTACTTTCTTTAAAACTAAGAAAAGATTAGGGACCTTTAGGATTCATTGAGTATATTGTGTTGTATAACATTAAGACCTTACAGTGGGTTGGATTAAAAAATTAAATTAAAATAGTTTTAGCTAAGCGGGTGCTAGGTACTTCCACAATATAATATTTCGAGCTTAGTGGGTGCTATAATCTATCTAGTTACCCAATTATATTTTGAGCTTAGCGTCTGCTAGCTTATGAAACAACATAATATTTGGATCTTAGAAGTCTCTAGGTTTCAGTAAAAGAAAGTAAGATATTATAAGCATAGCGGCGGGTAGGTTATGCAACATAATAATATGATCTTAGTGAATACTGGTATTAAGAGCTTAACGGCCACTACTAGGTTATTCCACAACATATTATTTTGGTATTCAATTCACTAGGTTATGTATCACAAACATGATATGTTATTTTAAATTAAGATATTTTGAGCTTAGCACCCGCTAGGTTATGCTACCACATAATCATTGGAACCTAGTAGTTAGGATTTCAAAACTAAATTGAGGTATTAAGAGCTTAATGATCTGCTAGGTTATGCCACAATATAGTATTTGGGTACTCAATTTGCTAGCTTATGTATCACAAAGAAGATATATATAAATTAGATGAATTCATTCTATAATTTTAAGATTTTAAACTAGGATATTTTGATGATAAGTCTTGAAAAAAAGTACATGAGGAACCAGTCCATGATAAGTCTTCTAGCAGTGGACTCCCATGATGATTACAAATAACTTATCTTACTAAATATATGCCAAAATATGGGGAAGAGCTGTAATCAGCTTCACTTCACCCACAAATACTTCCTATATCTATACACTTCGCTATATAGATGACCAATCGGCCTTAATAAAAAATAAAACAAATTTGTCGAGGAAATATTAGGCCATTCGACCTCTTGGCTCCATCTTGTCAATGATCTCAACTCACGCCCCTTTACTCAAATCATAGGAGGAGGACAAATCGACACAACATTTCGACATTTTCACTTTAGCGTAAGCAGGGAGTTCTATACCCTATTTTTCCACAACTTCCTTCGAGACCACGCAGTAATCGACTACATCCCCGCATCAAGGCATGGAAATGATACTAAAGGATGAATAGAATCTCTTCTAACTTCTCATTCTCCTTATGCAAGATAAACTACCTTGAAGAGTTAGACAATATGTTTTCCATGCTCAAACCTTGAATTGTGTCAAAACATTCCTTCACCCTTTGGATTGGTTTGGGTCAAGCATTAGCTTGTACATCCTCTCACAAATATCACCTGTCATCTTCTTCTTCATATCGATCCACGATCGACTAGATCTTCTCGAGCCAATTTTACATAGTTGTGTTCCAAATTTTCCCATCCATCTAAGAAGTAAACGATTCCCTAGTGTCCTTTCCTGTCATAGCTCTTTGCCTCTTCCTACTAGGAACATACTCCATGCTACCAATAAACCACTAACATCCCCTCCCATTGCCACAAAGATAATAGAAGAACAATGACCAAAGATGAAAAGTGGAAAGGGGTAGTGAAATGTCTAGTCGACTCGAGAGATATAAAACCACCAACACACAACACATGAAAGGAGGTAAGTGTGAGAGTACTGAAGATCATCGATTAGATATCCTTATCATAAATATCATGGTTCCTATTAAGAATCTTACATTTTCAAAACCATCTTACATGTCACGTGTGTATAACCCTTAATTGATTTCGTCTATCGCATGAATGTGAACTATCAATGTCATAAATGACCATTAAAGCCATAGATGCCATATCCTCTTGTAATTCGCTACGTTTTTCTAGATTAAAGTAAGTGTTTTTGAGCTTATCGACCTCTAAGTTAATAAACCACGTTAACTTTGGAGAAATGTATAGCAATCAAGATTTGTATAAATTAGTCGACTTTATTGTATGAATTTAAGATTTAAAATTAAGATATTTCAAGCATATCGCCCGCTAGTTTATGCCACCACACAATCTTTTCAGCTTATCGGTGGTTAGGATTTGATAAATTAAATTAATATATTTTCAACATAGTGGCCACTAGGTTATGCCACAACATAATATTAGGATCTTAGCAGTCTCTAGGTTTCAACAAAAGAAAGTAAGAACTTAAGAATATAAATATTTTGAGCTAAAAATCAATAATATTTAACAAAAAAAAGAAAGACATTTTCTTTGGAGATCTTTATAGAAATCAAGACCAATATAAATTAGTTGAATTTTTTGTATGCATTTAAGATTTGAAATTAAGATATTTCGAGCTTAGCACTTGTTAGGTTATGCTACCACATAATATTTAGATACTACCGGTGGTTTTAGATACTTTGAGGTTAGCAGTCAGTAGCCTTTTCCACAACATATTATTTAGAGATTGAACTTTCTAGGGTTCAATAATTCATAGTTACGATATTTTACAACAGTTGAAAAATTACATGAATATATTTATAACTTAACTGACGCTAGTATAAACAACAACATAATATATGGAGGTTATGGTCGATAGAATTAAAAAATTAAATTAACATATTTTGAACTAATGGAGAATAGTTACTTCCACAATATATTATTTAGAGCATAATGGTTTTTATCATTTAACATGTTCTTGAATAATATTTTGAGCTTAGCATCCACTAGATTATGAAACAACATAATATTTGGTGCTTAGCACTCACTAGGTTTAAACAAATGAAATATGATATTATTAACTTGATTTGTTGGTGGGTTACATCAAAACATAATATTTGGATCTTAATGGTGACTAGGATTTAGAAAATTTGAATCAACATAGTTTGAGCTTAGCACATGTTAGGTACTTAAACAATATATTATTTTGATTTTTGTGGCCTCGAGGTTTTGCCACAACATGCTATTTTGTGATTTCATCACTAGGGTTTAATGATTCATAATTAATATATTTTACAACATCTAACAAATTAGAGGAAGATATTAATAACTTTTATGGTGCTAAACCCTAATATAATATTCTAAGTTTAGTTTTTGCTACCACCTAAGTAGTAAGAAATTATATTTTGATATTAGACAATGTGTGTTATGCCACACCATAATTTTTGGAGCTTGGTGGTCACTAGGTTTTATCAAAATAAAGTATGATACTGTCATCTAAGAAGCCACTAGGTTATACCAAGACATAAAATTTGGAGCATATTAATCTTAAGGATGTAAGAAAACTCATTAACATATTAGGAGCTTAGCCATGACTATGATATGCCAAAACATAAAACTATTTAGAATTAGAGTAAAGGGTTTTCCCAAATGACCCACATACTTGCACAAAAAATCCCTCATGGCTAGGTATTACAGTGAAATAAGAAGAGAACAATCTTGTATGCAACAAAAAAAAAAAAACCAAAAAGTCCCAAATTAGACAAAGCCAAATTACATTTTATGGATATTCATGAGAGTAGTTTCTTCATCCTTAGCATCGGAAGTAGGCCTTCCTTAAACTAGCACATCCACTAACTTAATGTGTTCCAAGAAGTCTTCATTGATTTTCATCCAAGTCATGACCATGTGAATTTTCCATTCCTTGATAACAGATACTGAGTGTAACATAATCTTTGATGGCCTCATTGTGGATTAGGAGAGATCTTCTCTAAATTCTCCTTGTGTTTTGAAGTTGTAGTGGGGGAGCCCATTTTATCTGATAGAGGAGAATCAGGGTAAAATGAGGAGAGATCCCACAACACATATGTAATTTTTGATTCCATGTTAACTTCCATGCAAAAAGGTGGGAGGAAGCCACACATGCTTTCGTGATCAGGTGATTTGAGATGGTTATAGCCATTAAAATGTTAGTGGAGATGAGAGGAGAAGCAAAGAAGAATTGGTAAGAGAGGTGGAGAGGAAGTAGATGTTGGGTCAAAAGGGGTTCAAATACCTTAGGAGAGTGTTATGAGGTTTTCAGAGAGGGTTACGAGCCACTAGAGAAGACAAGGGAGACCCAAGAGAAAAGAACGGGGGCTAATGATCATGATGTCTGAATTAGAGTCGGAAGGGAGACCAAGGTGGTGGTGATGACGATAGAAATATGGAATTGGTTGCTAAAGAGGAGGGGGGACATGATGGTGCTCACTTGTCTTAGAGGGGAAGTATGTGATTTATTTTTGGGAAGCTTCCATTTTAAAGAGAAAATATAAAAGGCCTTGGTGTAGGAAAGGACCTTCATCTTCTCTAGCCATTTTAAGGGACTCTCAAGTGATTGAAATAAAAATCCACAAATTTTACCTTCCGATCATGTTGAAGATGCAAAATAAGAAAAATATGTGGTCCATATATCACTTTGTAGCATATCTGAGGCATGAAGTACCTCCTCAATTTCTCAAAGCAACCCTATCCCAAGGTTGTGGAAGTGAGTCTCATTCATAGCCCGAGTGATACATTTTGGATTTTCACCAGGATATAGGAAATCATCCATATCCTCCTGAAGTGACTATTTAAAATAAATGTATCCCTTCGTGAGGAGCCTCATCATATCTCCGCAATGGACTCTTTCAAAATAAGAAATTTAGTCTTTCCCACTTTGACTCTTCCTTTCTTCTAGGTTTCCAACACACTTCAAATTACTCAGAATGAGTGACTGGATAGTATTTCCATAAATGACATGTAACACCACCATCATGCAAAATATTCCATACTACTTGGGGGCCTTGACCTCTTCATAGGAAGAAGGCTTAATGCATTTTTTGGTGCTACCCATAGTGAATAGGGATTTTTTTACAAAGTGATTTCCAAAGGCCTGATATAGATGATGCTTAAATAGAGATGTCGAGAACCTTCATTCCAATCTTCAACTCGTGTCTCCAAGATTTCTAATTGAATTCTATCCTAATTAGTAATAGTCATTAATTGATCCCATCCATCACATGAACATAATCTATGAATGTCATAAATTCCCAAAAAATCCACAAATGCCTTATCCTCTTTTGTTGTCACAAAAGAGGTTATGCCTCAACATAACCTAATTTTTTTTAATCTTAGTTAATGTTAGTTAATTTTTAACCCCAACATTAATTAGTTAATGTTCTTGCAATTACTACATTTAGTGGAGGTTGAAGGTTTGAATGTTAGTCAATATTAGATGTATTTAGTTAATATATATTATAAAGGAAGAATTTGTAAACAAAATGAAGCAAGGTGAAATAACTAACATTGTTAGACATGATTTCATACTATTATAGATTATCAGACAACAAATCATAAAGCAATATCTTATTAGAATTTCTTTATTGACACTTCTATTTGTTACATTTAGGTTCTCCAAGGTTGTTCATTCTACACATGGAAATGAAGTGGGTAAGCACAAAGATGTTATAGGGAGCACAAGAAACACTTGTGATGGGCATTTGTTTGTGAGATTTGGTAAGGTGATTTCACAAAACACTTTATTTGAATGGAATAAGATAGGGATGGTGTTGTCTCAAAAAAAATGCATCCCCACGAGTCCTCCCCATCACGGGGTTGATTTTTTCAATGGAGAGCAGTGTGTTTAGTTCATACCAAGATAAATTAAATGTAGATATAATTACATGTATGTGGAAAGAATAATATCCTTATTGGGTTTGTGTTCTCTTACATGTATAATTACATTCACAATTAGGTATAATTATAGGTACATGACAAGAATAATATACTTTTTCATCTTTTAACTAGCCTCGTGGATGTTAAAATTTCTTCTTATATTGAACCCTTACGTGAATTTAGATTGGTGTGGGTATATATATTAACTTGAATCAATATTGTTTTTTGTTAAGGTACAGTTGGTAGTTGGTTTTTATATTACTTCAAGCGTAGTGGTCACTTTCATTTAACAAGTTACTGAATGATATTTTGAACTTAGCATCTGCTAGCTTATGACACAACATAATATTTGGATCTTCATGGTCTCAAGGTTTTGACAAAAGAAAGTGAGATATTATTATGATTTTAGTGGTCATTGGGATTTAACAAATTAAATCAACCTAGTTTGAGCTTAGCGGTGAATGTATTTGAAGAATATAATATTTTGAGCTAAAGAGTCACTATCATTTAACAAGATAAAGAAAGACATATTGAGTTTAATTTTTCGCATAGTATCTCTAGTGTTAATCTCATAATGAACTTCCTCCTGGTTGGAGGATTGAATTGATATAACAAAAAAAGGTATAGTAGTTTGGGATTGAAGTGAAATTTGTAACCTATTTTTTAAATTTGTTACTACTCGAATAGAAGTGTGACTAGCATCGTGGATGTTAGAATTTCTTATTATTGAAAGGATTGAAATATTTTTAATTACTACAAAATTCCTTTTATGTTGTACTTATAATATGTTGTTGTTTGAATGAAAAAATATTGAACATGTTTCTAAAATAGTCTGGTGTGTTTTAAATGTCCTAGATCAATTGATTTCACAAAAAACACTTTTCTTACATGCATTGATGGAGATCAATGACTACAATGCTTAAGTATAACATGACATATCAGTTATTAGACTAAACATATTCATTTTCAAAACATATGTTGTCTTGTAAAAGATTTTGGAGGAAAAATTGGACTAAGGATTTACTCCCCAAGGTCAACAACATGAAGAATGATTACCTTAACTGGAATTGAATTGTAAAGATTGGAGGAAAAAAATTGTATTTATTTGAAAGATTTGTTACTTACTACAAAATACCTTTTATGTTGTACTTATAATATGTTGTTGTTTGAATGAAAAATATTGAACGTGTTTCTAAAATAATTTGATGTCTTTTAAATGTCCTAGATCAATTGTTTCACATAAATTTTTTCCTACATACGTTTATGGAGATCAATGACTATAATGCTTAAGTATAACACCTGACATATACATTCTTGGACCAAACATATTCATTTTCCGAACATATGTTGTCTTGCAAAGGATTTGTAGAGGAAAATTTTGATTAAGGATTTACTCACCAATGTCAACATGTTTTTTCTAGTTAGCTTGTTCAAAACAAGATTTTAACACTAGACAATGTGAGAAAGGATATAATTAATAATTGGACCATAAGAAATATCCTTAAAGATACTAAAGAAAATTTTTTGAAAGAGTTTGATAAATGTAATTAATTATTCACACCCGAGAAAGGGTAATAAATGTGTGGATTATCTTTCCAAATTGGGGGCTAAAGGTAGTAATTTTAAAGTGTGTGAGAGGGGAGATGATATCACCAATGTTATTAATATCATTAAGAACATTAAGTACTGATGTTTGGTGATTTTTTCCTCGTTGGGATGTCATCCTTATACTTATGGTTAATAGGACCCTTCCCACGTGTAGGATATATGGTGGGATTTGTATTAATTTTTCTCTTACAATTCATTTTGGCCATTGTTTCTTCCATTTTCAATCTCGATCAACTAAAACCATGGGAGGTGGTCATTTGAGAAATGAGCCCATGAGCTATGGTTCCCTGAAGGAAAACCCCTCCTTGTGGTGCATTCTAAAAATTGGGGGTTTAGGAATTTCATCTCAAAAATCATGGGGGTCTGATCCTTATCTTGCATTGGAGTTTGGTGGGCATGGAACAATGGAAGCATGGTGATCCGTGGACATGGAAATTTAGGTTTTGGAGGATTTGATAGTGTAGGAAAATGGAATGGAGATGGAGGGATTAAATATATTCAAATACCACACCAGATGCAAGCACAAAATTGAGACTTTCTTCCATGGTAAAGAAATGGTTTACCTGTTGGTAGATGATATAGCTAGATTTTACATCCTTGATATTTGGAATATGGTTTACCTCCACCTTATGAGGTACATTACTCTTGAAGTGAATTATAGAAATATATTTACTCACCATCTCACTATGCTTAATATGTTTAGGAATAAGATTGCTATGAGCCTTCCCTTTTTCTTGTTTATGTCACTCTCTATGTCGGTGAATGATTTTCAATAGGGAAATATTGATACCCCGATACACCATGGACTAATTATTTTTCTTTTTAAGAATGGTAAACCGGTGGTGGAAAAGGAATTAGAGCCCAAAATCTGGGGATTCAAATGAAAATTGTACTCTTTGGACCATATGAACAAATTGAGGAGAAAGAAGAGTAAGGAACTTAGGGGAATGAAATCTTGGTACTTTGGGGCTGTAGGTTCTCTTGATTGATATAAAAGGGAGTCATCTAAAGGGAAAGAGAGAGTGGAGATAGGTTGGAATGTGGATTTTGATAAAATTTCTCTAGGGTGAGTAGGTGGAAATGGATATGGAGGCCTTAGGAGAAGTTGGAATGGATATGGGAAATAGTGTCATGCATTGCATCGATGCCTCTAAGAAAATTTTCATCACCCAAAACTCTATCAGGGCCGATATGGTAGAGATCAAAAGTTTGGTTTTGGAGTTGTAGGGGCGTGTGGTCAAGCTAGAGCAGGGACACAAAGTTTCAGGTATAATCTCCACCTCAGTAGTTCTGATGAGGAAGAGAAGGTTGAAGACCACATCCCTATCATGAGAAAACAAGATGATAATATGAAAGGACAGGAGGAGCGTCAACCAAGGAGGAGTACAAATGTTTGAAGACTAACTAGTCCATTGGATCTTGGAGATTTTGTTTGACTATTTGTGGATTGTATCATTTGGGATGTTTTCCCCTCCATGTTTTGTGATTTTTCCTTGTATTGATCTGTTGGACTGTAGTTTGGGATAAGTTGTTTTAGCCATTTTTTTCCTGTTTCTTTTTGTTCACTCTTGGTGATGCTCATGATGCATTCTATTGTAAGGTTTCTAGGTGCCTTAATCCTGTATAAAGTAGCCAATCATTATGTTCATGTATATTTAATAAACCTTATTAATAGTAATTTTGTTAATGAAATTTTAAATTAAACAAGACATAGCATTAAGTTCATGCCTCATGGATGGGAGATGTGCTAGTTGTGTGATTGTGCTAGATGTGCTAGTTGTGTGATTGTTTTCTTATAATTATGATTTTTATTAAATAGAATAAATCAATGTTGTAACAAGGCCTCATATTTTTCAAATCAATACTAACTAGAAAATAAAGAAAAATATAAATAAGTTTTGTTTAAAAAATTATTTAAATAAATTACAAACATTAGAAAGTTGAAAAGTTAATAGATTTTTTTTATTTTGATTGGTGGATTGAGGAGAAATTTTAAGTAAGATGTTTTGAGCTTAGCACCCGCTAAGGTAACCTAATACTTCCACAATATAAAATTTTGAGCTTATGGATTGCTAGCATTTAACAAGTCAAAGAATATTATTTTTAGCTTAGTGTCCACTAGCTTATGTGACACCATATTAATTGGATATTATCGATCGATAGGAATTAACAAAATAAAGTAAGATATTGTCATCATAGATTTTTCTAGGTTATGCCACAACAACATATTTCGATGTACAAAAATATGTCCATTTTTTGTATAAGGGTTAATATGGGGGTTTTGAAAGGACCCACATCCTTTTACAAAAAGGTCCTTAAGGCATAATATGACATTGAAGCATAGAAGAGAGAAATCCGTAGGAAACAAAAGACAAAAATCCACATAGCCACGACAAAACAGAGAAAATTTACATTTTGTGAAATTTTTTTGAGGATAGTTGCTACTTCCATAGTAGTAGCAACATCTTAGAGTTTCCTTGTTCCTCAAATTCTCCTTTCACAAATATGTATTCGTTCTTTTGTTCTCCAAAATCTGTTTGGTTCTCCTACTCTTGCATTACCATATTTTTTTTGCAAATAGGTCACTGTAATCCAACACCAACACATTCAATGGAAACTCATTCTTAACATGAATATCTTCTAAAATATTGTCATTGACAATGTCAACGATGTCGTAGCCATTGAATTTTTTTGAGTATGTGTAAGTGGAGGACTATTTGCGGACAACAATAAGGCCAACAAAATAATATCAATTTTATAAAATACATCTTCTCTTCTATTCCTGTGCACCACCATGTCCATAAATCGATTCCGATATTCACTTTTTTATTGTGTAAATTGAGCCACCATCCATACCACCAGGATTATTTTTCAAGACTCAACAAAACAAGTTCTTGGTAGGTGTTTTTGGTTTTTAAAAATTCTGCAAATCTTCCTCTCATGTTATTATATATTAAGTTGTGTCATTTCTCTATCAAGATGTGCTCCATTCCATCCTCTTTCACTTCTCTAACAAATGTTTACTATATTACAAAATTATTTATTTGATAAACAAAACTACCTTCTACAAAATATTGAATAACAAACTTGCTTCCATTTAATTATCTACAAAATCCCTACATGGATATAAGCCCTAATCCTATGGAAAATTTTACATGGATATAATCCCTAATCAGCTATGGAAAATTTTACATTATTTTTTTGTAATTTTGGAGGGACTGAAGGTGAGAATTCATACCAATTTTTGGCATGGAGAGGAAATCAAAACATTTCCAGAACTTGAGCACAAATTTTTGACGCTTGTGATGATGATATTTTTCTATTGATGAATAACACTTACATAATGATGAAGAGAATAGAAAGGAAAATGTTAAAAATATAAACTCAAAAATTGTCTACTTATAGTGATATGTAAACAAAATCCAACCACCAATTTTGTTGGTGTGTGAATTTAAGAGGGCACACGTATGATTTTACATTGCTTTTCATTAAATGGCTGATTAATGGCTGACAACAATTACATGCTCCAAAAGGCACACATATTTCAAATGGTGCATGTACTTTTAAATGGAAAATTTTACATAGCTCAAATTAATGGCTAATTAATGTTGAGGAAAATGACAACATTAACATTAATTAGCATTTTTCCTTACAAAATGGTTATCATTAATACTGCAAATACTTGTAAATATTTGTAATAAAATACTTGCAAATATTTGTAATAAACATCACATGTGAATTACATATTTAATATTTAACCATCAATTATTAATATATATTTATATATAAATTACAAAAATTATCAAAATTTACATCAATATATATTAAAAATAATGAAATTTATACAGAATAATTGGTATAAATAAACATTGTTTTGTATTTTTAAAGGGTAGTGTTGAAAATTACCATTACCCAAAAATTGTTTGACAAGGTGAGTTATCACACTTAGTTGTGTGAATCAAGACTCACACTTAGCGGTGTGAATCAAGACTCACACCTAGAAGTGCGAGTTGAGACTAACACTTAGAAGTGTGAGTCGATACTCATACTTAGCAGTGTCATTCAATACTCACACTTAAAGTGTGAGTCGAGAGATGTGTGACTCGAGGCTCACACTTAGATGTGTACGACCAATCGCACTTAGACGTGTGACCAATCACTTAGACGTGTGACCAATCACACTTGTAAGTGCGATCACTCGCACTTACACACTACTTACAAAATTTATAAATGACAATTCTAGATTTTTTAACTATGCTTAATATATATGAATAAATTATTTATATAAATGTATATAAATATTGATGGTCACCTTTTAAACATGTGAGTCACACATGCCAATTTTATAAAATATTTGAAAATATGTTACGTCTAAAATCATGAAAAACGTCTAAACAATCGTCAAATTTAACACCATTCAAGGAAGTTTAGGGAAAGGATTTTCAATGTCAACATTTATTGATTTGAATAAGGTATGCATGAATAGTCATATATGTATGATGATATTAAGATTGATATGTGGCATAAATGACAACAATCACTTACACACTATCTTGAAGTTAGTGGCCACTTGGCATATGTAAGTTAGCGGCCACTTGGCATATGTAAGTTAGCTACCGCTTGACATATGTAAGTTAGCATCTACTTGGCATATGTAAGTTAGCGATGCTTGGCTTATGTAAGTTTATAACTACTTGGGTTATGTAAGTTAGCAACCACTTGGGTTATATAAGATAACAAATCGCTAGGATTATGTAAGTGGGTGGCCATCAGGCTTATGTGGTGAAAGTGGAATCTAATAATAGCGTTATTGGAATCCAATAATAGCGAAATTGGAGTCCAATAATAGGGAAATTGGAATCCAATATTAGTGAAATTGGAATCCAATAATAGAGAAATTGGAACTCGAATAAGTCTGATAATGACAATATTGGAATCCGATATTGCTACTAATGGAATCAAATATTACTATTAATGGAATACAATATAGCCAAAAATGGAATCCAATATACGTAAAATGGAAATGGATTTCTTCCAATACTTGACATAATGGAGTCTCAACTCACGGAATATGTCCCAATTTAGTGAAATATGTTTTAGGGGGAGAAAATCCAACACTCTAGGAATCTAAGTCCCTCTACTCAACCAGACAACTACCGTATATGCATGCATGTGAAAAGGTTGATTTCTGTGGTGGAATTTTGACCGGGGATCCAACAGGGGCACTCCACTGATCCTACAGAAAAGATAGCAATCTCTTGCTAGGGAAGAATTTGTTTGAAAGTGGGAAAGGAAGTGAGAATCGAGGTAGGAGAACCAATGTTGCAAGTAGAAAATCAGAGACTTGTGCACACCAGTCAAAAGTTTCATCACATGCACTTGAATTTCAGAAGAAAACAAATCAAAACAACAACAAGACTAAATAGAGCTTAATGAACACAAAGTACCAATAAACTCCTCAATCAAAGAGGATAAAATTCCTTCTTCCTTTATTGAAGCTCAAGAAGAATTTGTACATAGTGTGGGAATGGAAGAAATTGAGAAGGGGGAATAGAAGAAAATGGCTATCTCCTTTATTCTCTCAAGCTGCAATATACTCTCGAGTTTACAAGATCAATCACCAACCCTTTGAAATGGGAATGGCTTTACAATTTATAGAATAGAATATGACTCTTCATCTTCCTCATGACCTTTCGAATACCTTAATATGACTTAAGACTGTTCATATTCCACTTCAAATATTTAAGTCCCTTTTATAATAGCAAGGCGACTTAATTTACGTTATGTTTCTAAAGTCACTTTTAAGTGACTTAAAGGCATATCAAAAATGCAAACCCCAATGAAGAATTAGAACATTTGAAAGTGAGAGAAAGTTGGGGGAAGAGGAGAGAGAAATAGAGAGAAAGAAGAAGAGGAGATTTCGTTCCCAATGAATTCTATTGATCCTCATTGATGGAAAGCTCCAAATGCAGTGAAGTTTTGAATGTCCCGTTGTGCCGAAACCTCCCTTTGAATGTGAATTACTATTTTTAGTAAATTTTAATTTCCACTATTTTCTACTACGGATAATCATTCTAGCCTTTTGGAGATCTTCAAGTCCCACCTTTGCTCTTTCCATAATTGCTTTTGATGAAGACTTGCCAAAAATAGCAAGCATGTATAAGAAAAATTACTATTTTTAGAAAGTGTGTTTCTAGTGCTCGATTTGTGACAGAACATACTTTTTGGACTCTTCTTGTCGTTATGATCACACCCTCCAAATTTCACATAGTTTTTCCCACTAGAATACCTGGAAATAAATTTTGAAATTTTGACCTGGTAGTGGCTTCGGGCATAGAGTTGTCATGGCGGCCATTAATGAAGCTAAAAATTTGTAGGTCTAGTTTTTTTCTCCATTTTCAATGAAATATAAATCCATTGTGATAGGTTTTTATTTGGAGCTCATGTGCAAGTTTTTAGCTCGTTTCCATTGCCAGAATGATGGGAAATCTGACAAATGTGAAATGGTGCACAAAGGGAGGATTTTGTTAGAGCAAATGATTCTGGGCACCATTTTACCTCTTGTTTGTTGGATCTTGATCACCTTGAAAAATTAGGAATTCTTCAAAAGATGGCATCTCGATCCGACTTGTATCTTGCAAGATATGAGGATTTTTGATCGGGTGACTTCACGGTTATCTAGCAAAAATCTCCATTTTTCTCTTCGTTCTTTGTCATTTCACTCCATTTTTCTCTAAGGCCTAAATATTTCTGTGAATTCATGGTTTGGAGAGTTTATGTGGCCATGATAGAGCTGGTTTGAGCAAAAATGGTGGACCGGGTGTCTGGACAATCATGCATGGAGCCATGGCAAGGTATGAAGTTGTGAAGGAGAAATGAGGGGGAAGAAATGGCTAAGTGCCGGATTTAAAATTTCAAAAATGCAAATGGAGGGGCTGGGAAAATTTTTATGTCCCTAATTTCCCGATCTCGGTGATGTGAGGGAAATCAATTTCCACGGTGGTCAAGGCGATGCCATGCGTCCTCGATCCGACGACGGGATTTGCTTGAAAAATGCACACTGGGGCTAAAAGTCATCACGTGGGTGTCAGAAGACTCCTCCTAGGGGCTGGGTGCATTTTTCCATGTATTATGTCCCCCAACTTAGGTACATAAGGGACATCAATTTCCACGATGGGTCCCGGAGGTGACACATGGTGCCCGATCCAACGCATTGGGGAATTGATAGTACAAAAATGCACGGGGGCTGATCTCTCAAGTATGGAGGTCATATGAGGGCCCCAAAGGTCACATGGGGGCTAGGTGAATTTTCCAAGGGATGATGTACTTGACCTCGGGGATGTCGGGGACATGAAATCCCGCTGTGCTCTTAGTGCTTGACACGTGTCCTCTCGAAAAAATGACTGTCTGAAGCGTGTTTGAGAGGGTAACTTAGAATGAAGATAACTTGAGCTTCAAAGTGGAATTTATTGGTGAAATGTTTTATGATCCTAACTGTAAATGGAATTTTGAATCCAATTATGGGGGTATTGTGTCATGATAAGGCCATATGATCCCTGAAAAATTAGATTTTTGATCTGGTACTCCACATGTGCACGAGAAAAAGCTGTCACAATCATATGTGCCAAGGTGTTGTGAAAAATATTATTTTACCATCATGTAGGTATTATAATCCTATTTCGATGATGTTTTTTTACTTCTAAATCCATCTGGAGCTCCCAAAATCTTCTTCTGAAGCTCAGCAGCTGTTTTAGGCCTGTGTACCGCCTAGGCTTGTGAACCTTGTTTTTTACTCAGACTGCTCCAAGTCTTGCAGAACTTCCCCAGACCTTCCAAAATCATTTCCATGATGTTCCAAGGTATTTAATTCACCTCCATGTTGATTTTTATCTTCTGTTCCACTCCAGGGGGTGATCCGATCCTGGGAAGGCCAGCGATAGCCCTTCCCTATACTGCCATGAGATAGTGTTTTTTTAGAACTCCCTAAAATCACCTAGGTGGAATGAGTAGAATTTCTTGAATCACCTAGGGGACCAATTTGACATCAAATAGGGGGAATTTGACATCAAATAGGGGAACAAACTAACGGATTTGGCTTGGGGTGCCTGGGAATGATAAAACATGAAAATTTCGACATCGGGGTATAGTTGTCGTGTTCAGAAATTGTCAATTTCCTTGTTACAAATTTGCATGAAAACAAATGGCTGTAGCTTGGGGACATGCCATGGACTGAGTGGAGTGAAGACATGACATGGGAATCCAGAATCTTAATTTTAGACCATATAATTTGTTGACTAGTGCCTTATCCATCGGGCCTTGTGGAGTCATGCACACCTTCTAGAGAGGAAGATTAGAAGAAGGAAACATATAAACACAAAAATAAGGAAAGGAAACACACGATACCCAATAGGAAGGGAAAAAAATGCTACAAAAAGGGAAACACACCTATCAATCACCTATAATACAAGGTGGAGGACAACCCACTTTTATCTGAAGTACTTTTCATTTCTCAAAAGTTACCCTTGAAGAGGTAACACTGAATGATGATGTTCTCCAAAGTGTTGTGGTTCTAGAAACTAGCCTCCCCTCCTTAATTTCTTATGAAATCCAGACACTTTCACAATTTTCTTGTGTACTTAGTAGGAGTGATTCCATGTGAGCTTCTTGATGCTCAAGTCCTTGCTTGGAAATTCCATTGCCTTCATGTTCTTTGAAATTGGTCTCATAGCGCCAGTTGCCTTCCATGTTTATCCATATAGCTGATTCTCCATCAAGCATCTCATCACTGCCCCAATGCTTATTTTTGTTCCAATTCCTTGAACCTTCTGAGTTACTTTCTTTCCCAGGTCTATGCTCATTGACATCTCTTCCATGAGAAACCTCAGACTTATCCATTTCCTTTACTCCACTGCGAGGTGCTTGAGTACTGACGGAGGGATTGGGTGCGGCCTCATACTTTTCTTGTATGCCCATGGCACAAGTGAAGAGATCAAGAATCATCTCAGGGTATTCCACAAATTCTACTATGTCTAATAGTTCTTGCACAAAGATCTCATCATCTTGGGAATCGCTGAACTCTAATGATCCTTCATCAAAAAGAGATTCATCTTCAAATGGGAATGAAAATATCTCCATTTCATTATTGCATCCATCAATCATTAGCTCTGGAGTGGCATCATATTTTTCATATTTATTTATCTCAATGTGGCCAACCTTCACACCAGTTAAGGCTTCCAAACTAGCTTCACACTTGTCTTACAGATTTGTGGCTTGTATCAGGATCTCGAGACTGAGCTCAGGATCTTTAGTTTCTTTTGCAGCTTCAAACATTTCTTGTATAGACATTTTTTCAAAACTTTCACAGGCTCATCACAAGCTGATTTTTTTTTCCATAGATGGCTTGACTGAGATCATCTTCATCCCCAAATGGGAATGAGAATAAATCCTCATCTTGGAAAATCATATAAGCTGATTTATCTTCTTGAAAATCATCGAGAACCATCTCCTCTTCCTTGTGGTCTACATCATCTGGTGATTTGGGGCTTCCCTCTTGTAACTCGAATGTCCTCAATGCTTCATTCAAAGTCCAAATCTCTCTGGGAAGGCATGTCCTGACCTATCAAGATGAGAATAAATTCTTCCTCCTCGGTTGTCACAAATTGATTCATCTACCTGCTACCTTGATATAAGATGTTAGCTTTCAGATTCTGAAATTTTGTACCGTGTACTTCATTTACTTCTTAGGAAGCAATTTCTCCATGTCTCCCTTCACTCGTATGGTTGTAGATGACCAATTCATCTGAATTTTCCTCCCAAGTCTCGGTAGAAAATTCTACTCAACAACATTCCGAATGAGGCTGGGACATCGGCTACCAAAATCATTGCTTAAATTTTCTTGTCTAGAAATTTGGCAAGAGAAACTTGTGCATCTTTGACCTTCCCTACAAGTGGGACCTTTTTGACTCCAAAGAGTAACAAGAGCCACTAGGTGGAGTCATTGTAAGTTTAAGAGCCTTGGAAACCTTCAAAGGCATCACGTTGTTTGAGGCACCAGAATATATTATGCAATTGTTCAGTACATATTCTCCAACAAGAAGGGAGACATAGAAAGGTTCAACTTTATCAGTCTTTGATGCACTCAGAGAAAACATGTTCTATGAGGGAGGTGTAGGTGAGTTTGGTAGCATGCCTTTGGAACTATTGGGTGTTAGACTACCACTCTTGATATATCGGATGAACCTCTCGAATTGTTCAGGATGAGTCCGCAAATATTTATTTTCAAGTAATCTGTACTTTGGGTTTGTTTTCATATTATATGAAGTCAAAGGAGAAGATGCAGACAAGGGGAGTGAAGGGAGTGATTTTGGGGTCTGGATAGGTTTGGGATCAGGATTTGATGTTTGAGGAATGGAGGGTATTTTAAAAGACACACTAGGAGCTTTCAAGGTATTAGATTTTGCAGGAGTAGATTTAGATTTAGACACGGAAGAGACATCAGAAGACTTACTTGGGATTGTGGGCATCTTCTTACTTGTTACAGGGTCAGGCTCTAACAATGCAGAATTCATGGAAGATGTAAGTGGGGATCCTCAACTGATTATTTTATTTTGTAGAGTCGCCACAAGAGGATCATCAACCTTGTTTTCTTTTATAGCAGTGGAGGGAGATGCTCTTTTCTTGACCGAGAACGAGTGAATAATGCACATGAGAATCTAGGTGCATCCTCTTCATCTTCTTCATCACATCCAAAATACTCACAAAATATGATTTGTGAATTGTTCTCAAACTCGTCATTTTCTAGGAAATCACCACCTTCACTTTATTGTTCAAGCTCTTCTTCATCTTCTTGAAATCTGTAATTTATGTTCATGGGTGGGGCCTCCAAGGCGAGCCTTTGGGGTGCTCCCACAATCTGATTTTTGTTGCTTCTTTGGGAAGAAACACGTTCAAATATTTCCCTCTTCAAATATGTTATCTCATTCACCAACTTTTGCAATGATGGATTGGTTCTCTCATCTTCAGGACATTGGGCCTTTCCTTTGATAGATTCTTGATATTTCTAGAGAGGATGAGATCATCATCCAATTCAATGGCCCTACTTTGTGCTTCTATAATGTTCCTTAGTTGAACTCTTCATAGGAGAAAGCCTACCTCCGATGATTGAGCATTTATGAAGAATCTTTTGATATTGTCCTGAGAGGGTGAATCTTCTTCCGGTATCTTGTGAAGCAACCGATCGAAATGAGCCACGAAGTATATCATCGTTTCACTTTCTCCTTTCCTAATTTGAGCCAACTTCACCAAGAGGTCTTGACAATCTTTAGTTGATTTAAATATTTCCTCGAAGGTAGCCTTGATGTTATCCCAACCAGTGATGGATTGGGAAGGCAGGAGGTAGAACCATTCTGCTGCTTTTTCTTGGAGAGAATCCACGAACAATCTTACAGCAACATCTTCATGTTGGACACCAAGAATTCCACATGATGTCATGAAATCAGCAATGTGTTCTTCAAGATGTTGTGTGTTGTCACCTTTGAACTTTGTAAAGTTCTTGTGGGAACCCATTGGCAGATCATGGAGAGGTGGCTCAAGAGCAAGCGGGTCCGTATTCCTTCCCCATGGAACATTGGGTTGAGGTATTTCTTCTTCATCCACCATTATTTCTTCTAATTCTAATTCAGCTCTTGCCTCTACAAATTCTTCCTCAAATTATTCTTCTTCCGTGAACTCAATGTTTGATGGTTGTTGAAAACTTGTAGAATTTGAAGGATTTTGGATAGGATTATCAGGTGAACTTCTTGAAGAGCTAGATGAAGAGGAGGCTTGAGAGAAGAAATATGGATTATCTCTAATTCATTCTTGCAGATTTTTTGAAGCCTCAAAATTAAAATCATTAACACCTCTCGACCTGATCAACCTAGTGTGTCTTCCTTCTACTTTTGGAAACTTTTGTAGTCAGAAAATGAAAGGACACTGTGGAATGAGAAAAGTCACTTGCAAAAATCAGTAGTGTATCTTTCAGAAATGGAACTTCATGAACTCTCTTTTCTGATTTTTTATATGATTTTTAGACCTTGCGGTCATATATTGGGTATAGATGCTGCTAAATCGCCCCTACGGTGGGTGCCAAAAACTGTTGGTGAGAAAATTTGTTGGGTGGACAAACCTATGGATTTATTGCCAATGATCTGGGAATAATTTTTCTAAAAGTGGGAAAGGGAGTGAGAATCGAGGTAGGAGAACCAATGTTGCAAGTAGAAAATCGAGACTTATGTACACCATCTTAAATTTCATCACATGCACTTAAATTTCAAAAGAAAAATATCTCGCAAAACAACAACAAGACTAAATAAAGCTTAATGAACACAAACTACCAATAAAATCCTCTATCAAAGAGGATAAAATTATTTCTTCCTTTATTGAAGCTCAAGCAGAATTTGTACATAGTGTGGGAATGGAAGAAATTGAGAAGGAAGGGGGAATAAAATAAAATGGCTATCTCCTTTGTTCTCTCAAGGTGCAATATACTCTTGAGTTTACAAGATAAATCACCAACCCTTTGAAATGGGAATATATATACAATTTATAGAATAGAATATGACTCTTCATCTTCCTCATGACCTTTTGAATACCTTAATATGACTTAAGACTGTTCATATTCCACTTCAAATATTTAAGTCCCTTTTATAATAGCAAGGTGACTTAATTTACATTATGTTTCTAAAGTCACTTTTAAGTGACTTAAAGGCATATCAAAAAGTGCAAACCCCAATGAAGAATTAGAACATTTGAAAGTGAGAGAAAGTTGGGGGAAGAGGAGAGAGAAATAGAGAGAGAGAGAAGAAGAGGAGATGTCATTCCCGATGAATTCTGTTGATCCTCGTTGATGGAAAGCTCCAAATGCAGCGAAGTTTTGAATGTCCCGTTGTGCCAAAACCTCCCTTTGAATGTGAATTAATATTTTTAGTAAATTTTCATTTCCACTATTTTCTACTCTGGATAATCATTCTATCCTTTTGGAGATCATCAAGTCCACACTGCTCTTTCCATAGTTGCTTTTGATGAAGACTTGCCAAAAATAGCAAGCATGTATAAGAAAACTTACTATTTTTAGAAAGTGTGTTTCCAGTGCTCGATTTGTGATAGAACATAATTTTTGGACTCTTCTTGTCATTACAATCACACCCTCTGAATTTCACATAGTTTTTCCCACTAGAATACTTGGAAATAAATTTTGAAAATTTGACCTGGTAGTGGCTTCGGGCATAGAGTTGTCATGGCGGCCATTAATGGAGCTCGAAATTTGTAGGTCTGGTTTTTGTCTCCATTTGCAATGAAAAACAACTCCATTGTGATAGGTTTTTCATTTGGAGCTCGTGTGCAAGTTTTTAGCTCGTTTCCATTGCGGAATGACGGAAATCGACAAATGTGAACCGGTGCACAAAGGGAGGATTTTTAAGAGCAAATGATTCTAGGCACCATTTTACCTCTTTTTTGTTTCATCTTGATCACCTTGAAAAATGAGGAATTCTACAAAAAGACGGCATCTCGATCCGACTTGTATCTTGCAAGATATGAAGATTTTTTGATCGGGTGACTTCACGGTTATCTGGAAAAAAATCTCCATTTTTCTCTTCGTTCTTTGTCATTTCACTCCATTTTTCTTTAAGGCCTGAATATTTCTATGCATTCATGGTTTTGAGAGTTTATGTGACCATGAAAAATCTTGTTCGAGCAACAATGGTGGACCAGGTCTGACAATCATGCACGGAGCCATGACAAGGTATGAAGTTGTGAAGGAGAAATGGCTAAGTGCTTTGGATTTAAAATTTCAAAAAAGCACATGGAGGGGCTAGTTACATTTTTATCTCCCCAAATTCCCTAACCTCAGGGACATGAGGGACATCAATTTCCATGGTGGTCAAGGTGATGCCATGTGTCCTCGATCCGACGATAGGGGATTTCCTTGAAAAATGCACCTGGGGGCTGAAAGTTGGTCACGTGGGTGTCCAGAAGACTCCTCCTAGGGTATGGGCACATTTTTCCATGTCTAATGTCCCCCAATTGAGGTACATAAGGGACATTAGCTTCCACGGTGGTCCTGGAGGTGACACGTGGTGCCCGATCCAACGACAGGGAATGGATGCTCCAAAAATGCACCTGGGGGCTAAAAGGAGGTCACATGGGTGTCCAAAAGACTCCTTATGGGGGATGGGTGCATTTTCCAAGGTCTGATTTCCCCCACCTCAGGTGCACAAGGGACATCAAATTCCACAGTGGTCCTAGAGCTGACATGTGGCACCCGATCCGATGGCAGGGAAGGCATGCTCCAAATAAGCACCTAGGGGCTGATCTATCAAGTATGGAGGTCATATGAGGGCCCTAGAGGTCACATGGGGGCTGGGAAAATTTTCCAAGGGATGATGTACCTGACCTTAGGGATGTTGGGGACATGAAATCCCGCTAGGCTCCTAGTGCTGACACATGTCCTCTAAAAAAATGACTAAGTCCTGAACTGTGTTTGAGAGGGTAACTTAGAACGAAGATAACTTGAGCTTCCTAGTGGAATTTATTGGTGAAATGTTTTATGATCCTGACTGGAAATGGCATTTTGAATCCAATTATGGGGGTTTTGTGTCATGATTAGGCCATATGATCCTTGAAAAATCAGATTTTTGATCTGGTACTCCACATGTGCCTAAGAAAACGCACTGTCAATCATATGTGCCAAGGTGTTGTGAAAAATATTATTTTACCATCATGTATGTATTAGATTTATATTCTACACAGATCACATGGAATTGAAGTACTTAATCAATAAGCTAGTTTTACATGGACACATATGTCTTTATATTCTCTTATTTTAAGAGTTTAATTTGATGATTATAGTAAATCCTAATAAGAATAATTTAGTACATGATCACCTATCAAGAATTAACTATAGAGAGGATGCAAAAAGCATAGAGGAAACTATGCCAAAGGCACATTTGTTTAGATTGAATCGTGCACCAACAAATTTAGAATATATTACATTTTTCTTGCACACTAGCCTTGCACCTAAAGGAATGAAAACTTCGTAAAATAAGAAAGTATATTTCGTGTAGTGTCGTATCAACTCATTGGAAGAGACTTGTAAAATGTGGGTAGAGATGAGGTCTTGCACATATATGTGCTACAACATGAACGTGAAGCTATCATGGAGGAAGTGCATGGAGGCATATCTAGAGGCCAATATGCAAGTGAAACAATAACACGAAACATATTATTGACTAGCCTATGGTGGGAAAGCAGTGTACAAGGACAATAAAACATTTTTAGAGGCTTGTGATCATTTTCAAAGGATAGGAAAGCCTAGAAAGCTGTCATGAGATGTCACTTCTCTGTATAACAAGTGCAAAGCCATTTGAGAAATGGTCAATTTAATTTGTAGTCCCTATTACACCACTCACACGCATAATAGGTACATATTATATCATTACATACACATATTACTTGACAAGGTAGTCGGGAGGCTATGCCTACAAAGGATTGTATTGGAGGAACAATAACTTGGTTCTTATGGAATAATATCATAAGCGGTATAAATTTGCATTGATTCCTACAAGTGATAGAGGGACTCATTTTTTGAATGAGACTATTAGAATTCTACTAGTAGATTTTATGGTAGCACACCATAAGACTACACCTTATCACCCACAAAGTTAATGGGACTACGAAGATTTCAAAAAGATCTTGGGATAAACAAAGAAAAAATATGTGACGTTGGAAGAAAGGATTGGGATGACAAGGTATCAATAGTGCTTTAGGCATATAGAAAAAATTATTAAAGGTTGAATAAGGCCACACCTTTTTAGTTGGTGTTTGGCATAGAGGCCATTTTACTTGTTGATTTTTGGTTACCCTTCCTGCATATGAGTTTGCAAATACACCTTGATCACTATTCATGGGGCTAAATTTACAAGTGATTTTGAAGTATTAGAGCTTGTTGGGCGAGATAGCTTCCCAAAGCTACTTAGATGACTTCGTGCTATGCAAATAATGCTAACTTTTGCTTTCAAAAAAATATATAAAATTTGATAACAATGATGAGTGCGTTGTGATTCCTATGGATGATACAAAATTTTCACCCTATAAAGAGCCTATCAATGGGGAGGATCTCAAGAAAATATATGCACATATAGTGCGCAACCTTGAGAACATGGAGCTAACAAAGGAAAACTTAATTCACTTCGGGAATATGCAAAATCAATTAGTGATACTACCAACATTTCTCGTGACCTTGGGCCCATGGTACCTATGAGATATTAGGCCATGAGGTCAAGAGAAAAGTTACTGAGATGATAAGGCCACATTTGCCAAAGTATATAGGAGAGGAAAATACTAAATCATTCTTGTGCGAAATGGAATAGAAATGGTGTAATGAGGGTGATAGAAGGGATATGATGGTTTATACATTAGGTGGGACTGCAACACGTTGGTGGGCCATAAGGATAGATAGTTCATTTAGAAGGCATGATATAAGAATAGCCTTTTTGACAAGGTTTTTACTGAGTAATCTCCCTCTTTGGTACATAAGTATGATGGAAAGAATCCTCCTCTCGTACATGTTCATAACTATGAAAGGAATTGGGCACTGGAAATATGCATTAGCATCATCTTTATGGGTATAAATTTTTTATTCTACTTTGCATGGTTTCGTGCATCCTTGGTATGTGCATGCTTTGAGTTGAAGTAAGAGATAAAAAGCTTGCGCTACCTAATCGAACATATTATTCACACCTTTGATTATTTTTCTATCAAGCCTCTAGTTCATGAATCCTTGCACATCATGAGGTGCATCACGTTGGGGAATAGAAAAAGGCCAAGGAGCTCATGATCTAGGTTTTCTAAGAATATGATGCTTTGAGGCATGAGAGGACTTAGTAGAAACATAAGAAACATAGTTGGGAGGTGCATGGAAAGAGAAGGGAAGGGGAAGCCGATTGTAACTTATAGATGATGAGGAATTTGAATACCATGACATTAAGCATACATAAGGTGCACAAAAGGTGGATGAATCTATAGATGAGTAGGAATGTGCATAACATATGCCCTTGAAGAATAAGAAGGTGAACTTTGGTACTCGAGAATGTGCCTAAGGAGGCTATCATTAGAGATTACTAGTTTGAAACAAAATTTCCAAATATTATTGAGTTGTTGTGTGATTTTCAAGAATTATTTCTGATGGGATATCATTAATTGAAGGGTGTACATATATCTTTGGGGAAGATGAGAACTAAGCTGAAATTTGGAGCACAAGCGGTCACAAATAAGAATTAGAATGAATCCTAACCTGTGTGTGTGAAGGTGAAAGAGGAGATTGACAAGATGCTCAAGTTTGGTATTATTAAGCCTATTGAGGAATATGAACAGATAATCCGATGGTGATTAACATCAATAAAGATGGCCAAATAAAAATTTGTGTGGACTACATGGTTCTCAATGCTTCATGTGTCATAGATCCTTTTCCTATTTCATTCACTAAAGAGATATTGGAAGGGGTAACAAGAAGAAAAATCTATTCATTCACATATGTATTCTCAAGACACCATCAAGTGAGGATTATGCATGGAGATCAAGAGAAGACAACCTTTGTAATAGAATGGGTAAGTTTTGCATATATTTTCATTCCATTTGAATTGAAGAATGTGCTAGCAATATTCTTGCGTATTATGGTTCGAGATTTTCAATCTTTTATTCATAATTTTTGCAAGTATAATTGGATGATTAGACCGTGTATGGGATAGTGTAATATCATTATGAAAACTTGAGGTTGATGTTTGAAATGTGTCGAAACTTAGCATCTATTTAAACATCATGAAGTGCATTTTTGTAACCTCATTTGGTATTTTACTTGGCCACATCATTTGTAAAGATGGAGTATTGGTGCACCTTGTTAAGATTGAATTTATTTTCGGGTGGAAGAGCCAAGAAATTAGAGTGAAGTGCATGGGTTCTTGGGAATTTTAGTTACTACAATAGGTTCATTAAATGATATGCCAATATTGTCTCGCCCCTTGAAGAATTTTTGAAATCCAAAGGAAAATTTTATTGGGGAGATGCACAACAACAATATTTTGAGACATTGAAGGATAAGCTAACCAAAAACCCATCTTACACTTCCCTTTCTAGAACAATTAATTTCATGTGTATGTTGATGCTTGAGGTACAACAATTGGCACAATATTAGCATAATCAAGAGAAGGGAATATGGATCATCCCATATATTTTACGAACAGAAGTTTGACGAAGGAAGAGAAAACCTATAAAATGAGTGAGCACGAGGCCTTGTCAATAATTTATGTGCTTCATAAGTTTTGAAATTATTTATTGGCTACATGATTTATATTCTACACAGATCACATGGAATTGAAGTACTTAATCAATAAGCTGGTTTTACATGGACACATATGTATTTATATTCTCTTATTTTAAGAGTTTAATTTGATGATTATAGTAAATCCTAATAAGAATAATTTAGTATATGATCACCTATCAAGAATTAAATATAGAGAGGATGCAAAAAGCATAGATGAAACTATGACAAAGGAACATTTTTTAGATTGAACGGTGCACTAACAAATTTAGAATATATTACATTTTTCTTGCACATCGGCCTTGCACTTAAAGGAATGAAAACTTTGTAAAATAAGAAAGTATATTTCTATGTAGTGTCGTATCAACTCATTAGAAGAGACTTGTAAAATGTGGGTAGAGATGAGGTCTTGCACATATATGTGCTACAACATGAACGTGAAGCTATCATGGAGGAAGCACATGGAGGCATATCTAGAGGCCAATATGCAAGTGAAACAATAACACAAAACATATTATTGACTAGCCTATGGTGGGAAACATTGTACAAGGACAATAAAACATTTTTAAAGGCTTGTGATCATTTTCAAAGGATAGGAAAGCCTAGAAACCGTCATGAGATGTCACTTGCTCCCTATAACAAGTGCAAAGCCATTTGAGAAATGGTTAATTTAATTTGTAGTCCCTATTACACCACTCACATGCAGAATAGGTACATATTATATCATTACATACACATATTACTTGACAAGGTAGTCGGAGGCTATGCCTACAAAGGATTGTATTGGAGGAACAATAACTTGGTTCTTATGGAAGAATATCATAAGCGGTATAAATTTCCATTGATTCTTACAAGTGATAGATGGACTCATTTTTGAATGAGACCATTAGAATTCGACTAGTAGATTTTATGGTAACACACCATAAGACTACACCTTATCACCCATAGGTTAATGGGACTATTGAAGATTTCAAAAGATATTGGGACAAACAAAGAAAAAAATATGTGATGTTGGAAGAAAGGATTGGGATGACAAGGTATCAATAGTGCTTTAGACATATAGAAAAAATTATTAAAGGTTGAATAAGGCCACACCTTTTACGTTGGTGTTTGGCATAGAGGCCATTTTACTGTTGATTTTTGGTTACCCTTCTTGCATATTACATACGAAAGAGGACTAGATAATGAATAAGAAGTTGATACGTACATTAAAAAATTAATGCAGTTAGATGAGTGACGTGTTATTACGTGCTGGAGTCAGAAGATAGAAAAATCAAGATAGAAGGACCGACATGACATACACATTAAGAAAAAGTCTTTTGCAGTTTGAGGGATGGTGCTTCTATATGAGTCAAATTCATTACGCAAATCAACTCCATTTGAAAAAGGATGATCATAATCAACAGCACAAGATACACATTGTAGTAGCCGAAAAGTAGGCTGAGAAACAAGTCACGCCTATAGAAGTTTTGGGTAAGTTATTTGGTTTACCTATAACTATTCTTTTCAATACCTGAGCTCCTGAATGTTTTATTTCTAGTAAATTAGCATCAAAAATAGAAAGAAAAGATGGAAACATAGATAAAAAATGGATTGTACAGTATGGAAACAATGCTATTCATACAATTAGTATGTGTCTTTTGGAGAAATCCTTGATTTACTTAACTTTTCCACCGAGGTTGATCTTTATGTTACACCTTTGGGGTCTTATGATGTAATCATAGGTGTTAATTAGTTAGTAGAACATAAGGCTAAAGTGGACTATTTTGAAAAACACATTAATTGTTTAGATGACCTACAGAAAATATGAGATATTCGTGGTGTGAAACGTGATATTTCTGTTAGAAAAGCTGTCGATTACGCAACTTAAAAAGGCCAAAAATAAAGGTTGTACCTTATATGCGGTGAAAATTGCTGAAACAACCGATGAGAACATCGATGTTATGGAATGATATCCCTTTGTTAGGAGACTTTAGTGACGTATTTTTGGAAGAATTACGGTGTATTCCACCTAGAAAGAGAGTTTGATTTCATGATTGAGATCAAGCACGGAATGAACCGATTTCTAAAGCACCATATCGAATGACTACTACTGAATTAGTAGAGCTTAATGCTTAGTTGCAAGAACTTTTATTTAAAGGTTTGATTAGACCAAGTGTTTCACCTTGGGGAGCACCTGTAATTTTGTGAAAAACAAGGATGGAACACTTATATTGTGCATTGATTACAAAATGTTAAACAAAGCAACAATCGAGAATATATACCCACTCTTTAGGATTGATGATTTATTTGATCGGATGCATGGAGCATTGGTATATTCCAAGATAGATCTTTGATATGGATATCATCAATTACGGATTAAGGATGAGGATTTCATAAAACAACTTTCCAAACAAGGTATGGACATTATGAGTTCACAATTTTACCTTTTGGATTAACTAATGCACTCGCACTGACATTTATGAATTTAATGAATAATATCTTTCAAGAATACTTGGACAAATTTGTGCTCATATTCTTGGACGACATTCTTATATATTCTAAAATTATTGAGGAACACCATGAGCATTTTAAGATAGTTTTGGAAATATTAAGAAAGAGACGGTTATTTGGTAAGTTTGTCTAAATGTTCTTTCTATAACACGAAGTACACTATTTGGGAAATGTGATAAGTAAGAATGTAATTGCTGTATATCCTTAAAATATTGTAGCTATAACTGAGTGGCCTACACCAAAGAATGTACATGAAGTTAGAAGCTTCATGGGACTTGCTGGCTACTATAGAAAATTTGTAAAAGATTTCTCTAAGGTGGCTACACCAATAACTTCTTTACAAAAGAAGGATAAAAAGTTTGTTTGGAACGAGAAATGTGAAATTACATTCAAAACTTTGAAGTAACAATTAACTTCAGCACCTATTCTAGCAGTACTAGATCCTAATGGAGATTTTATGGTGGTAACTAATGCATCTAGTGAAGGTCTAGGAGGTATTTTTTTACAAAATGATCATGTCATAGCTTATGAAAGTAGAAAACTAAAGTTACATGAGTTGAATTATGCTCCATATGATTTAGAGATTGCTGCCATTGTTCATGCACTGCAAGTTTGGAGGCATTACCTGCTTGGTAAACCTTTTGAATTAAAAACTGGTCATCTTGGGCTGAAGTATATCTTCACTCAGCCAAATATTAATGCAAGACAATGAAGGTGGTTAGAGTTTTTGTCTCAATATGATTTTGACATCAGTTATATCAAGGGTAAAGAAAATAGAGTGGCTGATGCTCTAAGTCGTAGGAAGCACATTTCTGCTCTTATAACATTGAGAACTCAATTTAAGGATGAAGTAAAAAGTGTTATGGAATCTGATTCTTATTTTCAGCAAGTAAATATGGTGCGTGCTGCAGATCCTAGTGATCCAAGGTATAAAGGTTTTCACTTCGATAACGAAGGAATCTTACGATTTGAAAACAGAGTATTTGTACCTTCACTAAATGATTTGAGAAAGAAATTGTTAGCAGAATTTCACAATTCACCTTTTTCTAGACACCTGGTATTACAAAGATGCTTGCTGATATAAAAAAATAATATTTATGGAAGGGAATGAAAAAGGATGTTATAGATTTTGTGACACATTTCCTTGAATGTCAATGTGTTAAAGCGAAACATATGCACCCAACCGGTTTATTATATCCTCATAACATACCGTAGTACAAATGGCAAGTGATAAGCATGGACTTTGTACAAGGGTTGCCTATGTCAAGAAATAAACATGATGTTATTTTAGTAGTTGTGGATAAACTAACAAAGGTAGCACATTTTATTCTTTGTTAATATGAAGGATGATTCTCTGTGTTAGCTAAAAGATTCGTACATGAAATTTTCAGATTACATGGAGTACCTGAATTAATCATATCTAATAGAGATCCTAGAATGATGTCAAGATTTTGGCAAATGCTTAATGCAGCTCTAGGAACTAAGCTAAATTTCAGTTCTACGTATCATCTAGAAATGGATGGACAGACTGAAAGAGTTAATCAAGTTTTAGAGGATATGTTACGAATGTATTGTATGGATCAGCAAAGTATAAGTGGGAAGAGTACCTTCCACTAGTTGAGTTTACATATAATAATACATATCATGCCTCTCTTAAGATGACACCTTTCGAAGCATTATACGGAAGAAAATGCAGAACCCTTATTAGTTGGGACAACATGGAGGATAGAGAGGTAATTGGACCTGAAATTCTTACTAAAATGGAACAACAAGTTAAATTGATTCGTGAGCGCTTGAAAGAAGCAGCAGATAGACAAAAGAGTTATGTTGATTTAAAGTGGGTAGACAAGAAATTTGAACTTGGTGAGAAATTATTTCTTCGGGTCAAACCAAAAAAGAGCTCTATAACTTTTGGAAAGGCTGCCAAGTTATCACCTCGTTATGTGGGACCTTTTGAGATAGTTGAAGTAATCAACCCTATAGCTTACCGCTTAGCATTACCTCCTACTTTATCACGAATGCATGATGTTTTCCATATTTCTTTACTTAAGAAATACGTTTCAGATTTATCACATGTGTTAAATTAGAATTCCTTGCAGGTCCAAGACCCAAGAATAATCATGGTTAAACCTATACAAGTGCTTGAAACTACTTGATTGCATCAATGTAAGGTCCAGTGGGACCATTTTAATGAAGAAAGTGCAACTTGGGAAAACTTGGATGATATGAAAATTAATTTTCCATATCTATTTGAACATAATTGATTCTATTGACTGATAAAAATTTGTGATTTTATCTTTATATGTCAATAAGTCTACCGGTTATGGACAGACAACTATTGTTTTGAATAAACAACTATGTGAATGCTGATTTCTGAAACTTAAAATTTGGATATTGTTGCAAACATATGTTAAGAAAGTGAATAAAAATTGATTATCCTGAATGCAATGATTAAAATGAGATAATCATCGGGATGATGATTCTTTTTAGGAGGGAAGTATGTAACACCTTGTCAAATTGTTATATTCCTCTTTTGCATTGCAAACGTTGACATGTGATTTTAGGACAAATGTATGTTTTGTGGATGTTGAAAAATCATGCTTTCCGTAGATAAATAATTTCGATCTTTTATTGTAGGGTTGGTATGTTGTTGCTTACAATAATCTATTTCACTTCTTATGAGTAAGTTGTAATCTGCAGTCGAATTCTTGTTCATTGAATTTGGATGTTTGGTAAATTTGCTCTTATTTGTGATTACAAACTACCTTCTCATTCGCATTTTGTTGATTAATGCTTTGTAATGGGAATGCAGTCTTCAAGTTGCGAGTTGCTTTGATATTGTAATCTTTTACGATTGGAGGACTTCTACTCCTCTATTGCATGGTTTTTTGAACCTCCAAGTTTTATAGAGAAAGAATTATGTTCTCTTGGGGATAGTATATAGTTAGGGACTGTACTATGTATTTATTTCTAAGATTTGAATTTGTACTTGTGCTTGGTGAATGGAAATAGGATAACCAGCTTGCTAGTTTTGATTGGAAAGATGCAGTGTGCATATCTTTAACTGGGCATTTGGTTTTGTGTTCTCTTTAGGGAACTAACTAGAGAATTTCTAAGTTTGTATTAGATAATGGATTTCATTTCATAGTATAAATGAAATGAAATATGGATTGGGTCCTTTGTGGTTTGAGATCCTTTATATGTACTGTATAAGTTCATTGACCAAACTTCTCTTTTATTGATTCTCTTATGAGATGGGAATTTTCTTGTGGATTGGTTAAGAGATTTATTTCATTCAAGTATAGCTTGGATTTTTGGAAAGATTGGCTATAGACCTTTTTGAATTATAAACTACTAATATACTGAAGTTAGTAAAACTTTTAGTTAGACTGTTTTAATATGCTTGGATTGAATTGGGATTCTTGTTTGGTTGTTGCTTTTTTATTTAAGGACTCCTTATTTTTTCATCTCTGGACTGAGGTAGTGATGTGTGTTCTAAACCCGATTCTTTCCTTCAGAGGAATTGTGTCTGAGAATTAGATATGTATTGATTCTCTTCTTTGATTATATGGAAAGATGAAGCATACTAATATGAGTTATGTTGTAACTAACCTCTTTGCTGCTTGGAAAAGATAAAAGTGTATTTCTATTTCTATGGGTTTATGAAATAATTGAATGACAAGACTTGTTGATTGTTTAAAGTGATTGATAGGATCAATTAAGTCTTGTGATATAATTCTGATGTTGCAAATTATATTATGCTCTTTTCTTGATAATGAATTCAGACTCTCTTAATTGTTCTTCTTTCTGGATGTTATTACTTATGATTATTTGTATGATGCTTATTAATTGTTTCATAAAAGTAGAGTTGTTTTATGAAACAATTAGTGGAATGCACTTTACTTTAATGCTTAGTGCTTATCATGCTCAGTTCATTGAACTAACCCATGCTAGAAATTTTGCAGATGGACACCGTAAGTGATAAAAGAAGACAAGAACTTTCATGTTGTATTGGGCTTATTTAATTATGGACCTTATGTAAAGAGTTTCGATTCATTCTTGAATTGTATTGAAAAAGAAAAGTTGTATTCTTTTGGGATAGAGGTTGTTTGTTGTACAACATGCCTAAAATACATAGTCTTGTAATGTATAGTTTTATAATGATGAATTGAAAGTTGAGATTTACTTGTATTGGTTGTGTAAATTATCTTGTATTATGAAGAAGATGGGAAACCTATCTTGATGATATTTTTCATATCTGTTTTATGCTTAATTTGGATAAAATTGATCAGTTGGTTAAAGGGAAATAATTGGATTCCCTTATTAAGATGCAACCTGTTAAGTTGCATAAGATATCAATCTTATCTAAACAATTCTAACATAGTATTGGAATGTGTAATGAATATGCAGTAAAACTATAGAAATTGTGAAAGATAAGAAGGGTATGACAAACCCTAACACTTAATCATGTAGAGGAAGATCCTTCCTCGCTAAAAGAAATGTAATCCAAAGAATGGTGATATGATCATTAATCATTAGACTTATTTTCTTATAAAGTCTACTACTAGTTGAACCTATTTGGTTGCTACACCTTCTTTGAATGATTAAATTACATTTAATGGAACTTATGATATTGCTGTCCTATTTTGGTTAACTACTTGTTAAGCCAAGTAAAACGAACCTAGAAAGCAATCATAAGTTAAGGAAGTTCTTTAATGACTAAATGAATCAAATTTAGAAAAGAACTTATGGAGTGTTGGATTAGGGTTTAGTAGGGTTGTTGTAATCGAGTAATAATCCAAATTAACAATGTATTAATAACCTCCTTGGGGTATGTACATCTTGATGAGGTGGTTTCTGTAGGATGTTGGCACATGCCAATTGTAGGATTATATCTTCAAAGAAAAATGGATTTTCTTGAAGATATAGCGATCGATTGATATGTGGTAACACCCTTTGCATTGATCATCTGGATCTACACATAAATAAGGACTTGAACTTCATTTCTCTCTAGGTCAAGTTAGTGGCATGTTTAGGATAGGTAGTAGATTTCAATGGCTCAGGGTACCTTGGCACATCTAGTTGACTTAGGTCAACCGAGTATGCCCATATACCCTAAGTCATTGTGAGCGTCTTCCTATAATAAATTTTGTTTCTAATTGGGGCTAGGGTTAAACTCTGGACAATTGGACTAACGGTGAGTCGGTAAAGACAATTCTTGATAGCAGAGGAGTGAGGTGAAGGACGTATTTTGAAATGACAAGTATGTCGTAGGAATAGTGACATAAACAATATGTTGAAAATCTTTGGCCAAAGTATCACAAGCTGCTGGTTGCATTGTCCTATGTCACCTAGTTTAAAGCAACATGATATCAGATGAATATTGGTAACAAATATTTAGATATGTTCTTTAAATAGATCACTCAGTACCCAGTTTAGGGTAGGAAAACCAAGTATACGAAGTATACGATAAGTATTCAATACTTAAAGTTAACATAAATAGATCGGTAGATCACCAAGTTATGAAATAAATAGATTGGTAGATCACCAAGTTATGAAATAAATAGATTGGTAGATCATCGAGTTATGAAATGAATAGATCGGTGGATCACCGAGTCATTTACAGCTGCATATGGTTATCTATTTGAGATTGATTGGCATGGAATGTGTGTTCTAAATAATGATTTATTTAGAATAGAGAACATTATGTAAAAAAATTTCCCCTTGTTTCTAAAGTCTTAAAATGGGAATGTTACACATTTTGGCATGCCTAATGGGACCCATCTGGGTTTCCTTTCATTTCCATCATTCCTAGGTAAAATTGTGTGTTTATTTCCTTCAAAAAGCTTACAAATTAATTTTTCTTCTCTCAAATCATTCTTCCTCTCTTTATTGTCTAAAAAAAATTGTGTTTTTGGTGCTTTAAAAGGAACACATTCTTCTTTCTTTTTGCATTGCATTAGTGAAAGAGCACATTCCTACCTATTCACCATTTGCTTCATAAAACATAATTTGTTGATTTGGGCTTAAAATTAGTTGCATGTCATCCTTTTATGCTGAATTTATCTCACATTAAAATGAGGGCAACCTATATGCTGGAATTCATGCCCAACTGATGGGCGACACAAAGAATCATAGAAAAGCACATTCTCTCTCTCTCTGTCTTACCAAACTGCACAAAATCTGAATATACACATTTTCTTAAATGACATATTACTTGGGAATGTCTATCAATGATCACACAATCAGAGGATTGGTAGGTACTCCCATATGGTTATCTCTGTCTAGTACCCCATTAGAGAGCACCACCCACCATAACATAACCTAAAACCTCACCTTTTAGATATCCTTCTTCGTAGGATGCCTTCCAAACCAAAAATTCTATTCTGAATTCACATGGTTAGTTCTAAATAGAATAAGCTAAAAAACATAAGAAAATCACTCTTAAGATCATGTTTTTCTTTTGTACTTGTGTTTTGAGGTGTGAGACTACGAATCTACATTATTCTTCTTCTTTGCACACTCCACCATCATAGTTGGAGTATTCTGAATTTGTCTGAGTGTGTTAGGACCCCATATTTCATTCTCAGATTCCTGAGTTTGACTCTTCACTTGATTTAAATTCACAAAATCTAGTTTCTTCATCACTCTCTCATTTCACAATAACAAAGTGTCATTCCGGTGGCCGTCATCGGTTCACATCGATCATCATCGGTTAAACCTAACCAGTGTCAACTTCTAGATTTCTAGTTCTTTTTCCTAGAATAGCTATCATCACTCCTGTTATGTTTTTGGCCCTCAGGGCACCATCTTATTCCCCCTGTTGATATTTCTATCATACACAGTTTCCCCATTACACATTCATCAGTTTTGTTTTACCTGATGAAATTGGTATTTTTCTACAGTGATCGACATCGGTTTTTCGTAATCAAAATCAGTTCCCCATTAACCGTCATCAATCAGCCTTTCCAACGTCAGTGTCTGGTTTGGTATTCAAAATTCAAACCTTGACCAAATTCACTCTCCCAGCCTCATTTTTCCTCTGTTCCTACTGATTTCTGTGTCATTTACAGAATACAATCTTTCCAAGTCAACACTTTACATGGTGTTGACTCACCACCAAACTAACACTCTTATATTCTACGTCATTTGTAAACCACTCCCACGTATTCCTTCACCACCTTCTGTCCTGCCACCCATGGATCCAACCCTTCCTACTACCATTGCTACAAGCGAAGAGGATTTCACATGAATCCTTGATCAGAATCCCATAGCCTTACAATTCTACCTTTCCCACTCTTTCACTCAAGATTCCTTAGGTCAATTGATATATGGCATGCCCATATCCATCTCTCCTACCCTTATCCCCACTTTTGCATCAGCCCCTACTAGTTCGACATTACCTTCACCTGCTTTACCCCTAGTTGTTTCGTAGATAGGCCCCACATCGTCTATAACCACTACATTTGCAACATCAGTCACACCTATAGTATATGTTGTTCCTTCATTGACTACCCAGACCATAACCCCATCCATGCCCATTATCTCACATATACCAATTGTAACACAACCACCCATGGTTTTGGTGACCCCTACTCCATTATAGAATCTTGTCCTCTCCATCCCGCAGTCTTTGCCCCCAATGTAACTAGAGTCATTACAAGTGCCCCACCTACACATACATATTATCAACAACCCCTTATCTCATCCATCATTCATTCTGGATATATGCCCTCTATGTCGGTCCCCTATTCTCAACCTTCCTATTCGACATCACCATACATTGGAATGCCACCCACATCACATGTTCAGCACCATCCCTCTTATGCCACGGGAGGCACCCTTCAATCACAACCTACCAATGACCTCATTAAATTAATGATGGAAATAATGCATACCCTAGAAGCATCACCTTCTAGCCCATGTAATTCTCTTACCTACGATGAAATCAATAATGAGCCCATTCATCCATCCATTCCTATTCTCCCATACCATGTACATTGGGAAATGCCCAAATTCAACCGCTTTAATAGTAAAGAAGATCCATAACAATATTTGTGGTCTTTCAAACATGGGTGTTACCTGATCACCATGATGATGCTTTACTCCTACGGACCTTCCCGATGTCCCTGATAGGACCTACATTAGACTAGTATAGTGGGCTACCCAAGACATTCCATCTACTCATTTAATCAAGTATCCCAAGCCTTCTTAGACCACTTCTCAATCAACATTGTCAAGAAAGTCACCATGACTGATCTCTACTCCACTCGACAGTATGAGGATGAGTCTATCACTGACTTTGTCACTCGTTGGCGCAACCTAATTAACCAACTCACATTTTAGTTACCTCAAACTGAGCTCATAGAGTTGTTTACTCGGGCTTGCACTAGACACATCTCACCAACCTTGTAGGTGCATACCTTCCACACCTTTGACGAGGCATTCACCATGGCATGAAAATTGGATATTCGTGCTATCGAAGAAAAGAAAATTCAGCTACGTAACAAGAACACCACATTTCAAATCAAATGATGCTTCTTCATCTTCAAAACCTCAGAACAACTATTCAAAACCCAAAGGATCTACCAATGTTGTGGTTCTCAAGGCTGGACCTTCTCACCCATCAAACCAAGCCAAAAACCTTCTTCTAATCTCTCTCCCATCTAAGCTTTCCAGTTTATATGAGAACAAAAAGTATACCCCAATAGGGGAACCTTATTCTTCTATTTTGGAAAAGCTTATTAAGGCTAGTGCCATTACCCTTCCACCTATAAAACCACACACTTGGTTTTGACCCTGATCGCCCCATGCCCATGTGGTATAAAGAACATGAATTTTACAACTATCATCACATCAAAGGTCATAACAATGGTAACTACATCACCTTCAAGAATATCATCCAAGAAATGTTAGACAACAAGAGATCTAGTCTTGGATAACCCAAATGCACCCACTAACCAAAACCTACATATCTTCAAAAAACCATTTCCTAATCATGCCCCATATTCCAACCAAGTAGTGACACTTCAACCAATGATATCAATGTCCATGAGGTCCATGCTATTTTTGAGACATACAAATTTGCTTTCCTTCCATAGATTCAATTCCATAGATGAAATCCTAGCTCCACTAGCTCCCCTTTACAAGAACCTATTTCATCTACTCCTCCACCCACAGAGGAACCCCTTCTTTTTTTTTCCTTCACCCGTGAAAGAGCCCATAATTAGCGCTCTACCTATGGCCTCTCAAATTACCGAGCAGTCGTCAGTAGCACCTCTCCTACTCATAGGGGACACATGTCCACTCCCTACACCATCACAAGGAGAGTCCACCTCATCTAGCCCATCATCTCCTCTACCCATAGAGGATCCTGTAGAAACACCATTTCCTTTAGATGACCATTCTCCATCGGACCTCCAAGATCTGTTGATCTACTTTCAGCTCTCTTACCCACAGAGTCTGAAGCTAGCCATTTCCCTATTTCTCAAACACATTTTACATGGGATTCCTACTTGATCCACATCAGCCCCATTATGTAAGTACCATTTTCATGCTTGGACAATCACCTAGATTATGTGGATAGAGCCTTACTTTGGGGACGTCTTCTACTTCTGCTTCAACCCAAATGCAGTTGTCACTCACTCACCGACACCTCCACAATCTATCCAAAAGTGTTTCAAGTGACCAAACCAAACACAACCATGGCTATTGGAACACCTTCCATGTCATCACCCATAACCCAACACACACCTCTTCCAACAACCCAACACATACCTATACCCAAACACCTACCCATGCCTATATCATCTCCCTTACCTAAACCCATCACTACCTTAGGGGTCATGCCAACATCAAACCTTACTCACCCACCCATCAAATTAGATTTAGCCACATCTTCCCAAACCAACACTAAAATTATTCCGGCCCCTAAAAGGAAGACCCAACCTCCTAGGCCTCATACACCAACCTCGCCTACCACACCATTATCACCTTCACCCTTCCATCCATCCTAGGACCTCACCCTCGACCCTAGCCAAGAAACCTTCTTCCACTAGTAAACCAAGAAACAAAGCAGCCCACCTCCTCATCATGGACCTCTAATATACCCAAGTGATCCACACAACCCCGCCATCACTTGTGACCTCCTTACCACCCATACCACCACTACCTTCCATAACTTCTTCACTACCCATGACACTCTCTTCTCTTCCACTCACACCTTCTACCCAACCTCTACCAACCACCTCCACTATAACTCGGTTACCCCATGGGTAACCCATCCTCTTCCACCATCTTCTTTTCCTTCTACATCCCATACTCCCATGTCACCTTTACCCAAGAAAGTGCAACCTAAAGCTAAGAATCCACTACCCTCCAATAAAGTAGTCAAACCAACCAAACCTTCCATTGCCAGCTCTTCTACCCCACCTTTACCCAAACAAATGCCCACAAGACCTAAGACCACTCCACATACTAAACTAGTGGACCAACCCATTCCCTCTCTTGTAAAACCTCTTCCTTCACAATCGGTCACACTGTACCCAAACCCACACTCACCTCCCATTGTGATCCATTAGCAGGGTCCTATGCCAAGATCTTAACCAATCTCCTGAAACCTCTATCATCACATTACCACCTCTTAGACCTTACGACCTACTCAAACCCAAACCAAAAGGGTTTGATGAAACTAAAATTTGTGCCTACCATCATGTGTTAGGACATGATGTAGAGAACTATAAGGCTTTAAAACCACTCTTGTCCAATTGTGTCCTCTTGAAGAAAATTTTATGATGAAATGATCTTCTTGATGAGGACCCCATTTCACCTTCACCAATATCCCTAAATCTTCTTCCATTACCTACTCAAAGACTAGTATCTCCACCCCCGCAACTCTTTTATCCACCCCAAAATTTGAAATTAACATGGTCCATATTACCACCCATGCTCAGAAAGACAAGGGAAAAGAAAAGGAAGCTAGCCCATCAACCAACCTTGTACCCAACATACCATCATGCACCCACACCCAAAGTCACCATTCGAGGTCCCACATATCCTATTTCGATGGGGTCACACATCACACAATGCTAAAACAATTACACCAATCCTCCCTCAAAATTTCTTTATATGACCTCATCCAAACCTCTGAGTCACATCATCAAGCCCTCATGGAGGTCCTTCAATCTATTAAGGTTTTACCAAATGACCCCACGCCCATAGCCTCCATCATTACCCCTCATCACATAGCTTCTCTCACTAAGTTTTCACCTTCCTCTACACCTCCACCTACTCACCAAGTAGTCGCCCTCATATTTTCAAATGAAGAGATCGCTCCCTTCTAGTCCGATGACCCCGATCCTACTCTTTTCATCTCTGTATTTATCAATAATATACACATATGACACATTATGATCGATGGTGGTGCTAGTATTAACATCATCTCCTCCCATACGTACAACCAAATGTGCATACCTACCAATTACATGCATGGTAACCTAGTTATGTTGCACTCCTTCAATGACGCCATGACCTCTACCCTGGGTACCGTCATTCTCCATGTCCGTGTGGGTCCCCGCACTATCCTAGAAATTTTCTATGTCCTAGAAGGGGAGTTCTAGTATAATCTATTGCTTGGCCTGACCTTGGATCCACACCATGGGTTGTGTCCCTTCAACTTTACACCACTGCCTCAAATTTGAACATGAAGGACATAATTACACCATGACCCATCACCTTTTAAGACCTGTAACATGCTATACCAGCCCAATGATGTACTTGTCCCAGTCAAGGCATCTATCATTACCCCACTTCACCTTCATCCACAAGCCCATCCACCAAGACTACCACCACCTCTCCCACATCTAACCCTACTATCCCTACTACCACCGTAGCCTCTACCACTGACTCACCTACTTCCCCATCATCTAGCAAGTCATTTATCCCCACTACCCACATATCGACTACTGACCCCTTAGAGGGTGTTTTTCAATGCCTCACTTTGGGGGAGTACCACCTATACAATATCGACATGTTCCTCACTCTACAAGAGTATGGGAACTGCATTAGCACCCTAGTTATGACTACCACATAGGTGAGGTTTTTCCTTATGGTCCTCCCCACCTTTCACTAATCTAACATATTGGGGACTTGATATTACCACTTATAAACCAAACCTCCATCCCAAACACAACCATTTTCATCTGAATTACATTTCCTTACTAACCACCACTTTGCTCACACTTTCCTCCACCGTGTGCATGGAAAGGATTTGGCTTCATTTTTATGAACAAGGCCATCATACTGTCATTTCCTGTACCACTCATAAACACAATGACCATAGTGGCATTGGATTTGATGCACCACCTCCCAAGAAGCCTCGTGTCGACCTCATTAAGGAAGACAAAACCTCTCCACCTCATTCACCCATGTCACCATCTTCACCCACGAGTCCATAGATCCCGAATCTATTCCTCCTAACTTTTTTTTTTGTAAACAAAATTTCCTGGGACCTCTGACCTATCAACACAATGGCAAGGCTTCCTCTTCTCTCCCATTCCTATACCCTGACATGATTGATGATGATACACCTTCTATTAATGTTGTTCAATGTTAAGACAATGAATCCATCCTCACTTACCTTGGTGTAGAAGATTCTTATATTCACCAGTCGTTACCTTCTGAGACACAAACCATGTTGAATGAATCGACCATTGAAATCAACATTAACACTCAAGACAACCCACACATTCTAAAGATAGGCCACAATCTTTAGATCCTACTAAATAAGAAGCTTTTACCTCTTTCCTTCGGGACCATAGCAATACTTTTTCTGGTCCTATGCCGATATGCCCGGTATCGACCCAAAAATTATGGTACACAATATCGTAACTATTCCTGATGCCAAACCCATCAAACAAAAGCTACAAAAAATGCATCCTCACATTTCCCTTCTGGTCAAAGAAGAGCTTCAATGCCTTCTCTCAGTTTCCTTCATCCTACCCATTGACTATCCCCAATGGATTTCTAACATCGTTCCTATCACAAAGGTGACAGGGGGACTCACATTTACATGGACTTCCATGACCTCAACCTAGCTTGTCCCAAAGATGACTTTCCCCTACCAGGCATCGACCAACTAGTTGATCTCACCACTGGCCATGAAATGCTATCACTCATGGATGGTTTCTCGGGTTATAATCAAATATTATTGGCTCTAGAAGATCAACACAAGACTACCTTCATTACCCTTTGGGGGATTTATGCTATCGAGTCATGCCTTTTGGCCTTAAAAATGTTGGTGCTACATACCAACGAGCCATGACTTACATCTTCCATGACATCATGCATCACATATTGGAAGATTATGTAGATGATTTCATTGTCAAATCCAAACATCGAACCAAACACCTGACCATCCTTAAGGTCATATTTGACTACCTCATCAAGTATTGTGTTCATCTTCAACCAAAGAAGTGTCTCTTTGCGGTACTTTTAGAAAACTCTTGGTTTCATCATTTCTTTGCGTGGCATAGAATTTGATCATGCTAAAGTCAAGGCTATTATGGAAATGCCTCCACCCACTAATATCCATCAACTTCAAAGCCTATAAGGTAAGTTACAATCCATTCATCATTTTATCTCACAAATTTTTGACCAATGTCAACCATTTCATCATCTTCTCAAGAAAGATATTTCATTTAAATGGGATGATGAATGCCATAAAGCCTTTGAAGCCTTAAAAAATACCTCCTTCAACCACTAGTGCTCATTCACCTAAATATGACCAACCCTTTTACCTATATATTTCTCCATTGACCATTATTTAGGTGCCATGCTCACTCATCATGATGAGAAACACAGAAAGAAAGTGGTTTATTACATAATCCATACCCTTATGGACTATGAAACTAGATATACCCACACCGAAAAAATCTTCTTAGCCTTAGTTTTTTCATCACTACCAAACTCCATCCATTACCTACTCAACCACAAAACCTTTGTTATTACTAATACTAACCCCTTACACTATATGTACGCCAAACCCTATCAACATCAACGTGCCACATGTTGGCTTATGCTTCTTTCGACCTCGACCTCAAATTCATTCATCAAAATTCCATCAAGGGCCAAGTTATCGCTGACCAACTAGCCACGCACCTCTTTCTGGGAATCAACTCTCTAACTTTGATTTCCCAGATGAATCCATAACTACCCTCTCCTTAGATGAACCTACTTACCAAATGAAACTCTTCTTCGATGGCTCCAAGTGTCAGCGTGGAGGTGGGGCTGGTGTCATCCTCATTCCTCTTGATGGTGAACCTATGCCTTTGTCTTTCAAACTCAATTTTGATTGTACAAACAATATTGCCGAATATGAAGCACTCGTATTGGGCCTCCAAGCTACTTATGCCTTAGATGTTAAGTCCATCAATATCTTTGGTGATTCCCAGCTGGTCATAAACCAAGTCAATGGTATATACCAGTTTCATAATGAGATACTTCAAAAGTATAAACATCACATAGATATACTTTTGACCACCTTTGACCGTTACGAACTTCAAACCACCCCACATTCTACCAATAAATTTGTGGATACCATGGCCTGCTTGGCTTCTCAGATACCCACTTCACCTACCGACTCTAAAATCTTTGTCACAATACAAAGGTTACAATCACCCTCTTATTTACCTCATGAGGTCTACTCTGTTGGAACCATTGCACCTGACCCACATGACCTTTGGTATAAGAAATGTGTAGAACTATCTTTCCCTTTCCATTTACCCACTGATCTCACTCATAATGGACAACGGGCCTTTCTTAAAAGTGTCTCTCGTTATGTCATCATGGGTGGTCTTCTTTATAAGCATGGATTTGATGTATTCTCTTACGATGCCTTACAAGTTCTGAAATTCCCTACACCATTAAGGAAGTTCATGATGGAATTTACGGAGGCCACTTTAGTGGTTTAGCTGTCACAAAATGCATTCTTTCGCCTTGGCTATTATTGGCCAACCCTAAACCGTGATTGTTATGACTATGTCAAGCATTGTGTGAAATGCCAGCAACATGCTAATCTCCATCACACACCTAGTCATGCCTTGCAGGTCATGAGACCTTTGGCCTTTCTCTCAATGGGGTTTGGATCTTATCGGTGAGATCAATCCCCATTCTTCACAATGCCACCAATGGATTATAACCACTACTAAATATTATACTAAATGGGTAGAATCCATCCCCCTCATTTCTACAAAAGCCTGAGAAAATATGTGAATTCATCAACCATCACATCATTTGTCACTTTGGTGTTCCTCACCACCTCATCACTAATAATGGAAAGAAATTCAAAAACAAAACCCTATGTAAGCTATGTGATGCTTTTGGAATCCAACTCAGTTTCTCATCACCTTATTACCCACAAACCAATGGCCAAGAAGAATCAACCAATAAAACCTTGAACAAAATTCTTATGAAAGTAGTCAACGATACTAGGAAGGATTGGCATACACACATTCCTTTCGCCTTGTGGGCTTATCGCACTAGTATTCACACTTTGTCTGTTGCACACCTTTTTCTCTAGTCTATGGTACCGAGGTTGTCTTACCTCTCAAATTCCAAATTCCATCTCTCCACATCTCACTACAAGACATGCTCAATGATGATGAATTTTGCCAAGATCGTTTGGCGCAACTTGAGTTATTAGATGAATGTCATCTCAATGCTCTTGACCATCTCCAAATATACCAAAAATGTATCAAATGTGCCTATGAAAACGTGTTCACAAATGAACCTTTCAGGTCGGTGACCTCATCTTGAAGGAAAATCAACATGTAACCAAAGAAGAAAAAAAAGTAAATGGGGAAAATTTCTTCTAATTGGCTTGGGCCCTATATCGTTACCCATGCCTATGGATCAGGTGCTTATCATTTGTCTTCACTCGAAGGTAAACCTAAACCTAAGCCCCTCAATGCCTTGCATCTTTGACCATTTTATTGTTGACATCAAGTTCTATATCACTTTTTGTCAGTTGATTGCTTGTCCCTTGAGTGCTGTTCACCTTCCATATTACCCATTTTTGAGGATCCATGACTAAACAAGAATCATGTGATTACCCTGTCACCTTTCAGCCTTATCTTCAATATGAGTACCACGGCTCTACTCATAGCATGATTCTCATGGATACTTTTCATCTTCTTCAAGGTGGAATCCCATGGTCATTCATCACTCGAAACCACCTCTTTCATAATTAACCTCTGTGTGCTATGGTCTTGTCTTCTAAACAAGAATCTAACTTCCTATATAGTCTTGTCCATGACTTAAACATCCAAAAACAAAAAGGGATGCAACTCCTTGAGTCAAAATTCTAGAAAAGATGACTCCCTCAAAAGGGACATCTCTTCACTCTATTTCCACCGCTATAAATAGACTACTCCCTTGAAGGACAAGCTATATAAAGTCATTTCAAAAATACAATAAAAATATCCAGAAGCTTTCCCTCGATCACCAGCTTTCATGAAGACCTCAAGGAGATAATATAATCATCCCATATGGACTTCATGCATCGATCAATCTATTAAAAACAAACAAATGAATAAAATGATGAAATTTTTGTGATGGACTTACCTATTTTGGATCCTAGGTTTCTTACTAAGTAAACATGTTATCATACACTAGGTTATGTTAAACCATCCACTTTCTCACCTCATTGCATTTTTCACCCTAGTTTTCTCTCTTCTCAAGGGGACTCGCTACAAATGTGACATTTCTTGATCATGTGACTTTATTCACCTTTAGAATAGTCCATTATGCAATGCCTTTAGGGTCTTATGTTCATAAGCCCATCTTTGGGTATGGTAGACTCATTAGGGTTCTTATCAATTAATTGTCTCTTTTACCACCTCTTCTTCATTTGCCTTCTCATTACTTATTGATTATCCTATACGAGACAAGATCATCGACACCTATATTTAAAACAACTCAACCATGCCTATGGCCTAAACTCAAATATGCCCGTGACCTACACTCAACCATGCCTATGACCTAAAATCAACCATGCCTATGACCTACACTCAATCATGCCTATGACCTACATTCAACCATTCCTAACACCTACCAACACATTCCTCTACTTCATCATAATCTTCCTAGCTTATAAGAGAACTACATGGCCTCGAGGCCCCTTTTGTCGGGGCTATAGGAAGCACTTGAGGGCATGGGGCCCTTGAAGGTTAGCTCAACCACTCTTTACCCTAACCAACACCCCCTTTCACTTTCATATTCACATTTCACCTTAGTTAGTTTCCATTTTATATCAATAACTGGAAATCAAACAAAACAAGCATCAATTAATACACATTTTACCATATCATTAAATCATGCATTTATCATTTTCACATTTCCACTATAGCACATATTTGGAAATTTAAACCATAACCTAAATATACATCACCATTTTTCCCCATGTTACCAATAACTTGGACATTGAATCAAACTTAAATCAACCTAACTCCACTATGCCTAAATCAACCTCACTCAATCATGCCTAAACCAACCTAACTCCACAAATGCATGCCTAAATTAACCTAACTCCATCATGCCTACGACCTGAATCCATCATTCCTATGACTTGACTCCATCATTCCTATAATACCTCGACTTAATAATGCCTAATTCGCCTCGTTTCCATCACGTACACATATAATAATGAAAATTAAAAACAAGTACGTAAACCATACCAAAAACACCATCTATATATATCATAAAAATATGTGTGTCCATAAAATGCATACTCGATGCCGAATCCATACAAATATCTCAAAAATATCATATACATACTCATTATCTTGACACGCACAGCCGTATATATATATAAAAATCAATATAATGACCATCTCGCAATTATTAATCGTCACCCACTGATATCCTCGAGATCCTGGGGCCCTCTTGCCGGTCCCCTCCGTACTCTCCACACTATGAGTGTGGGACCTAGTCCTCTCACTTGAATCCCTCTATGCTCTACACTTAGCATATGATGGGATGTCTATCCTCGCGGCCATTAAGTGGTCTCACCCGATAGTATCGTGCCTCACTTAGGGTGTCCTTGAACCTAGCCATCAGATGGGTGTCTGCAGAGGCTCCATCGGTCTTGAGCCATCCCCTATATCGGTCTATCTCCTGGGACCCTATCCCACTACTACCTGTAATAAGGGACCCTATCCCTAAGCCTGTGTAGGTTCCCGTACATGTGCCTAGGCCTGTAGGGCCACAATCTGTGCCTGTGTAGTGGCCAACTAGCCCTGCAACCCTGTAACCCTTACGTGTAACATGTCCACCTCTGCTTATGACCCCGTCAGCTGCCCCTATAAACCACTAATTTGGGCCTATAATGCAGCTACATGTCCCTGAAATGTGTCTCTCTAGACTATGAGGGTAGTCATGTATAACTTAACTAGTCTAGTTGGTGTTACTCGTAGTTAGGCTACCCACCACCATCTATGTGCATATGTGCAACTAACATCATCTATTTGTCGGTTCCCTAGCTGCTCCTCCTACCCTATTGACACTTTCTTTCGGCTATGGTAGAGGCATAAGACTCTCCACGTTATCTCTCATATACTGAGGGAATGGTGGTGGCACATCCTGGGGCAGCCCAAACTTCTAGAATCTATCTATTAGTATCATCTCATGCTCCCCGACACGATGCCCCTCTATCCACCTAAGTAGATGTAGCTCATCCAACTCCATAGCCATGTGATTGTATGATGGATATACCACATATGACCTCCAGATAATGTCTACTCTAGACAACCCCTCTAGCATCCGCCTGTAGTGAGCCACATCATGTGTAGCCCTAGCCCCTTGGTGCACTCCACCAACTGGCACCCAATGCCTATAACCAACCCAAACCCTACTTGGCTCAAATGTATCCAACTAGGGAAAACCAATTGGCTGCACGCACACAATGTGCTCGTAGGCCCAACAATGAAGAAGGAAATTACATGAACCTTCTTAGCCTCCCATAGGCCTATAACTCCTTGTATAATTACACTAGGTAGGATGGTGCCCATGAAAACTGAGTCTTGTCCTCCATCATATCACAAAGAACTCCCATAAATTCTCATGGTAATATCCTACCCTCTACATCCGGTAGTGCAAAACAACACACTACCTCCATAATCAAAAAAACTAACCGCATCTCCTTGGGATGGGCTGCGTACATCTCTCCATAGTTCAGGCTCACGCTATGGAACCTCATCTCACCCAAATCCTCTCTAAATACTGTCAACATCATCTCCTCTCGAGGCCTATGATGAAATGGAGTACACTTGTGCTCCCACTATCGGTAATCTTAGGATCATGTACATGTCCTCTAAGGTGACTGTGATCTCACCTGTCAAAATATGGAACGTGTTGGTCGCAGAATCCCATCTATCAATGAGAGTGACCATCAAACTAGGGTCACACACTATACGCCCATAGCGTCGGATACTAATCAGACCCACATTTATCACGTGTCTCCACTCCTCCTCGGTCACATCTCCCCAAACCACTAGTGATGGGGAGGTATCCTATCACGCATCCATAGCTAGTCCTTCGTGTGCATCCAATAAGCCATAACATTGGTAAACCTTGAACATACCCACATTCACCCTTGACCCCCCACCTATAACTATTACCCTACCTATTTTCATTGAATAATACCTTCCTATCTCACCCACCCACCCTTACTCATCTCCTAGCCCATTTTTATCTCAATGCCGACTAACATCGGTTCTTCTTCTTACTGGAATTGGTCTCCAAAAACAAGCATCGGTCACCCCATCTATGATTGATGCCGTTAACTCCCACCAACATTGGCCGACCCTCAAAAGATGTCAGTCATTTTCGTGGCATAAAATCCACAAAACCCTACCCTATTTCTCTAAAAAATTGATATTCTACCCTACCTACCCATTCATTCCTACCCCAATCTCAATAAATTCATCCACACCACTATTTAACCTACATACCACTTCCTACCTTCCTATTTCACCCATTTTATTTCCAATTGAAATTTAATTCCCCCAAACCCACTTCTTCCCAAACCCACTTTTACCCAAAAAAAGCACCTAACCAACAAAGAATGAGATTGAATCTTACCTCGTCACGATGCCGTCTCCATGGAGGCATGATGGACATTGCGTTAGTGGTCCACCTGACCCCTCTCCTACCTCTTCCATCACCAAATGCTCTCCTCACCTCCACCCAATCAAATTCTCCACACCGATCTCGTGGACCCGTCTACCTAGCTCCTCTCACCAACCGGATCTCTCCACCTCATCATGGTACAGTCCCTCATCTTTCCTCTTGAAAAGTTCCAAAATTCAATTCGCTCTGTCATTTTCTCCAACGGTACAACACAATAATGATTCCGTAAAATACAAATTTTTTTTTTATAAACCCAACCTAACTCCGACCGACGCCACTCATATTTTTGTGCCCTAGCCAACCAACATCGGTCACCCTATAACTGACATCGGTCCACCCTTATAATTGTTTTGTCTTGCTAAAACTCCTTTTGCCTTCCACCATTCATTCCCACATCTTTTTTTATCATCCTGGACACCCCTTGAACCATACCTAGAAACCCAACCTACCCCTACATTAGCTTTGATGTGTCTTAGGAGTTGTTATTTTTTCTATACCTTGGCCTTACCCATGTCGTTATCTATATATACCTTGACTGAAAAGATTTTTGTGACCTTTGACCCTCCATGATCACTTTACCTTATGATGTGGTTACCCTTTTGTTCAACCTCTCGACCTTACCTTAGCCTTACTCATGTTGTCACCTATATACTTTGACTGAACCAATTTTTGTGACCTTTGACCCTCCGTGCTTATTATTGTACCTACGACGTGGTTACCTGTGTTGTTTAGCCTACCAACCTTACCTTACCTATTGTCGTGATGTTTATCCTAAATTGACCTTTGGTGTATCGGAACATACGTAAATGTTCCCGCACCGACTCTCTTTGTGTTTCCCCACCATATCCTATACCTTGATACTGGAATCACTTCGAACCCTGTTTGGATAGACATATGACTTTAGCCGATGTAGAGTTTGAAAGATTCTCAACTTGGTACCATGCCATAGTCTCCAATGTGTGTGTGCCTTTAACTCCCACTACCTTTAACCTTGGCCCATTTACCTATTTACCTGATTTAACCTTTTACCTTTACCTAATGTGCCCACTGATCTTCATTTTCCCACCTCCTCATTTTATCAAACCACTCACCGCTTCTATCTCTCACCTCATTAGTTCCTAGTTTTAGGGGGGTTACCTTCACCCATGCTTGCTACATCACCACCCTCACTTACACTGACACAACCAAATCCTATTTTTTTTAATCGCTTACCAATATAAGCTATGCAACAAAAAGGGGTAAAAATAGACAAAAATTGGGTCACACTCCGCTTGGTCCCCCCGACGAAGAACCAACTTAAACACATTCACCTAACCATGACCCGTATACCTACATTAACATTAATTTAATTATTTACAATTAAATTAATACCCATCCTCACCCCATTATTAATTTAATTACTTTAATTAAATGGATGGACACCTCACCATAGACCTATTCATTACATGTTTCAATAAATGAATATGACTTGGTTTAACCCTAAAACATCAAGGCCTATTATTCCTCCAACCACATTCCCTCTCATAAAAACATAACGTTCATTTTGATCCGTGAATAAATGGATGGACACGGGGCCAAATTATTGTGAGATCTTTCATTTTTAGTAAACCGAGGAAATCCTACCTTAATCAAAGCTAGACATTCCAAAATTGACGTTGGTCAACCAAGAACCATCATTGGTTACCATTTATTCACTTTGACAACCTTGTTTGGGGTTTGGAACATTCAGAGATGAAGAGAAGAGAAGAGAGTTGTATGCAAGCAGAACCAAAGCCTTTTCGTACGTATAGGCATCTATAGCCAGCACCAGGATAGATCCAAAGGTATTGCACTCACGGTAACATTCCGGGAAGCACCACTACAGCACCAAGTTCCATCCCACCAATCAATCATCACCACCACATAGCCATTGGACCTGCAACACCAGTAAGTACATTTATCACCTATGTTATTTTAGCCTTGTCCTATTTTAAAGGTTTTTGTCACCTTTGTTGTCATTTCCTACTTGCATTCCCTTTTCCCCACTATTCCTCTTTCTGTAAACCCAACCATTCCTCCACCCACACCATAAAACCACCTATACCTGACCTCTACATATTTATGAGTGTTCCTAAGATCCCCATATACCTCGTTATGCCCTTTGTCATTTCTTCTGACCTCAGCTCAAACCCCACTAACAAATATTATTGAGTCTTATCAGCCCACCTCTATCAACGCTGGTTACCCATAACCGTCATTGGTTCTACCTAACCATGATTGGTCATACCTCGACCGACGCCGGTCTCTATGTCTACCAACACTGTGTAAACCAACAACCACATACCTACCAAGACAACCCAAACACCTTACCCAACCCTGCTAAGACCCCTGTCTGTGACTCAGTAAACCACCTAAACAACCTATAACTTGACCTGAAGACCTTGACCCACATAGTTTTTAGTATTTAATTAGATCAACGCTGATAGTGATCTAAGGTACCCAAATTAGAATACTAGCACTAGATTTATTTATGTACACATTCCAATTACTTCATAATTTGTTTTATAAAATAGTGGGTTGACAACCTTCTAGGAAGTATCTGTTGTATATATCTTCCCCCGGGTAGATATAGATAAACGGAAGAATATGGAAATCAAATAAACTCGAGCCTTATTTTTATTGCGTCACACACTAACAACCGAAGGCGCAAGAAGTAAAGGCGCACGACAGAAGGTGTTGACACGAAAATAGATGCACCCATGGCGCAGGTAAATGGCGCATGACAGAAGGTGTCGACACAAAAATGGATGTGCCCATGGCGTAGGAAAATGGCACACGACAGAAGGTGTCGACACGAAAATGGATGCGCCCTTAGCGTAGGTAAGAGGTGCATGATGCGAAGGTGTCGACATGAAAATGGATGCGCCCAGCATGTAAGAGGCGCACGACAAAAGGTGTCGACATGGAAATGGATGCACCCTTGGTGCACGTAAGAGGCATGCTGCAAGAATGTGTCAAAATGAAATGGATGCGCCCTTGGCGTAGGTAAGAGGCGCACGGCGTAAGAAGGTGTCGACACGAAATGGATGCGCCATGGCGCAGTAAATGATGCACTACGAAGGTGTCAACATGAAAATGGATGCACCCTTGGCACAAGTAAGAGGCACACGACTGAAGGTGTCAACATGAAAATGGATGCGCCCATGGCATGTAAACGGCGCATGAAAGAAGGTGTTGACACGGAAATGGATGCACCCTTGGTGCGCAGTAAGAGGCGCACGATGAAGGTGTCAACACGAAAATGGATGCACCCTTGGTGCAGGTAAGAGGATGTCGACATGACGAGAATTTGCATCTTGGCACTGTAATGGTATGTTGACATGAATATGGATGTGCCTATGGTGCACCTTCAGGAGGCGTAACATTCGAGCGGCAGGAAGCGAGACCACGGACCCCGGATATTGACGGCTATAACTTTTCACAGGGAGCTCAGATTCATGCAAGGTTGGACTTTTTGGAAATCTTATGAGGTCCTCTATCCAACTACGACTGGATATATTTAATTGGGTGGGAACAAGTTCTTAAAAATGAAAAATATAGTTCGCCACTTTTTAAGTTTGCTAGGGTTCTTGCCTACCACCATAATGAGATAAATTAAATGCAACCTAGAGGTGGTTGGGGTAGATTTGGATTTCCTCTCTCTTCCCTCTCTCATTATTCCTATAAATTGTAAGGAGGGGCTTCTTTCTAAAGGTTGGACATTCTTGTTTTGCCCCTCCCTTCTTCTCTTTGGCAGGTGAATTTGTGGAGTTCAAACCTCCCATCTAAAACTATAATGCAACTTTGCCTCTTGGCATTTTATAGTGTATTGTATCAATATTTGGAGCAAATAATGCATGTTTGTGGATGATTCTCAACCCTCTCTATGTTTATTTTCATCCTCTTGATCTTTTGCTACAAATCTAGTTATCTGTGCATGATCTTGCATTGCATTTTAATGGTTTGTGTTTATTGGCAAGACAGGTGTTCTTCATTCCTCGGTGCATCACCTTTGTTAGTTTAGGTTTATTTTTATGCATCTTCTTACCCTGTCTCCTTGGCAAGTTAGATTAGGTTTTTAGTAAACCCTCTGCATTTTTATGTGTGCATCTGAACAAAGGAATAGGAACTGGCCTTCATCCGGAGAGCTTTTTCCGATTTCGCAAGGTCCCACACTTGGGAAAAGCTCCATGTTATGCAATCGCACTGAGAGTCTCAACCCATCGAGTTGCAGACATTCAGGGGTGCTGTGATTCACCATCAATAGTATCACACTTCCCGGATCTAGCATACGCTAGGTAGTCCACTATCATATATTATTTAACTCTTCTTTGGTGGTCTTATTTTCTATTTCGTAGTTAGTTCCCCCAAAAGGAAGCTTTCACAATAAACATTAGATCAATAAGTCATAACACACACATCAACCTCCAAACCAACACAAAAGGTATTCCTCTTCATCCCATAACATTATCTATTTCGTCACATTCCAAAATGTAAAGAAAATGGTGAAACAAGTACAATCAACGAGAACTAGGTAATGAGACCAACATAAATAAGGATGTTATGTGGGAATTGACCACTAGGACATTGAAAGGGAAGGTTGTTATGGATGACACGATATGGAAGAATATAGAGAAGGTAGGGGTTCTTCAGTTGTATGAATTTACCTTATTTTGAAGACCTCGCACATCTTTTCTAGTGGTTGATGTCACGTGTACACAAGAATTACTTATACTTCACTTACAGGAGGATTTGGCTAACATATGGGATGATTTGAAGAGTGACTGGGTTACATGATACTGATGAATACATAGACCTTCATCGTGTGATGAGACTAAGATTGAAGAAATATATACAAAATTACATTATGAAAGGGAAATAAATCCATGAGTGTTGATGAGGTTGTTGACCTTGGCATAAGAGTAATGATACACTTGGTTATTTTCAAGTTAGGAGCATTAAGTGATGGAATAAGTTAAATCAGAAATTAATTTATATTGTACATAAGATGTCACAAAAACTTAGTACAAAATTGTGCAATACACAATCGATGGAATTTTAAAAGAGGGAAGAACATAGAAAAAGGGGGATAAAATAAATTACAGATCTGTCTTTTTGTTTATCATCTTTTGGAAAATTGGTGTACCAAATGGACTAGATGATGATATGTAGATACACCTCGGTAAGGATAAATCCCCTAAAAAAAGTGTTTCCAAATTTACATGTGAGGGTGCAATTTCAAATCCTTATAAGGCATGCTTGGAAATTTGGTATAGGAGAACGCACATGGAATTTGAGAATGTGTGGCATGTTCCTAGAGAGTTTCTAGGAGTGGTAGACCAACATGAAAACTTTTTAGTCATGTAACACTTTATCCTTGCAAGATTTTAAATGTAGAATGACAACATGGGGCCGTGGTGCAATTTACCATTTGCATTCATCACCAAGTACTTAAAATGCATGGTGAACATGATTAAATATGTATGCTAGCTGAATTTTGATATATAAAAGGTTTACTCAGATTGTTATAATTTTTCTAGACATATGGATATGAATCTAAGTTAGCATAATTATAAATAACGGATTCAGATAATTTGAATCTCAATCCAACTATGACATTGATGGTTGGCAACATGGTATGCAAATTATTTTTCAACATATGAAAAAATATGAAGGATGGTAAAGAAGTTGAAGTGTGTGACTTCCACATGCCACAACCACCAAATAAGAGTAGAATGCATATTCCTAAGAGGAGTGAGGATATTTCACAACAATGAGAAAAATAAGAAGATGTTGTACTATATCAGATTTGAAGAAAGGAAATTCGAGAACAAGAGGAGAGAATAAAGTAAGGGCGCAAGTTCTTCACACCAACTAAAGGGTCTCCATAAGCAATGATGGCTAAACCAATCCCATTAAAGAAAAAGAAGGGATAAAAGAGGCCTTGAGTCATTTCTGATGATGAGGACTTAGAGAAAGAGGAATTTGAAGAGGTAGCACGAATCCACGAAAACATAGAGGAGGAAGATGTGGAACATCTAGTGAAAATGAAATAAAGCTCAGAGAGAAAATAGGAGGAAGGAGAATTAGATGTGCATAATGAGATCCTGAACATAGAATAAGTTCCAATACATGAAAAGGAGAGGAACAATGTGCAAGAGGAGAAGGCCGAAACAGATAAATAAAATGATGATGAAGAGTATGTCATCACATAGGATAAAGGAACTGGTGAAGAAGGAAGCAAGAATCCATTCATTGCTATGTAAGATACACCGAGGAAAACATGCACAAAGGAAAAGGTGTATAAAATTACTTAGAGCTAGATTCTATAGTTCGGTCCCCAAAGAATAATTGTTTTGATGGGACATACTTAATAAGGATGGAGGACTGTCATGCACTAGAAAGATACTGTCATAGAGAATGCATACACATGAAGAGGATCCAAAATTTGAGGTAAGCGACAATTCCTATTCCAAACTAAGGTTGCAAAAGGAGCAAGGGTAATTATATAATGTCATCAACCCAAGGAAGCTTATGGATGAGAAATCCTTGAATGCCCTGAATAAGATCACACGGCTGAAGTGGCACACAGAAACATAGAAAAAGGTACGCCATATGGGTGATGAAGGATGAAAAGGAGAAGAGGGATGAAGAAATAAGGAATCTCAAACAAGAGATAAGGGAAAAAAATAAACTCATGGATGATGCATATGATAAAGCAAGTGAGATAATAAAGAGCATCACAAGCGTATGACATGAACTTGTAACACAAGCCCATGATGTGTATTGAATGGAGTTTAAATATCTTGAAGACATTGTTTGGATGTTGCTCCATAAGGTAAAGAATTACACGGGGCCATCATCGGATGAATTATCAAAAGTAAAGAATAACTATAAGGAGGCAATTAAGAAAAATATATTAGTTTATGAGACACCAATCACAAAGATCAAGGAGGCCACTAAGAAGGAAAAGCTAGCATTTGATAAATGACAAAATTTTTAACCAAATTATTAGTGCATGTGTTGCGAATGAGGAGACATAGATAAGAGAGATTCAATCTACCATGAAGAACAATAAGCTTAAATGGGAAAAGGTCATGGCCAAAGTAGCAACACAGAGAGAATTGATCAAATCCATTAAGGATTCACTTGTCGAAAGGCTCAAGGAAATCCACCTCATGGTCATGCAAAGAAAGGATTCCTTAGAAAGTGTGATTGTGGAATTAGATGTAGTGGTGAACGAGTTAAATGATAAGGCTGATGAGTCGAACTTGAGAACATATATGGTATTGTTGAAGTTGCACCAGAGAAATATGCAAAGGAGATAGAAAAATGGAAGGAGTTAGAAATTTTTAAGTAGTGAGTTCCCATAGCTTCTCCATCCACCTCGGTATTGAGTTTGGATGTGTGCATTCATAGGATTCTCATTATTTGATTCATGGGGTAAAATTCCCATATTATGTATTCTTCGGGGTTCCTCAATTATTTGATTTATTCATAGGAGTTCCCATAGCTTCTCCATCCACCTCTCAGTATTGAGTTTGGATGCGTGCATTCATAGGATTCTCATTCTTTGATTCACGGGGTAAATTTACCATATTATGTATTCTTCAGGGTTCCTCAATTATTTGATTTATTCATTTTTCGGAGGATCATGTTCATTTAGAATATTGTTGAGGATGAAAAATACCCTTAGTGTTGGGTAATTTTGAGCAGAGATAATGGCTAAGTGTTAGTTTGTGGTGTGGAGACTTAAAGCCACGTGATAGAGGTGTACTAAGGGGCATGTAACATGTAGAAGAGGTCGGTGTTCAAAGGTCTCGCACATGAGTACAAATGGTTATGAGACTCAACCTATTTTTTAGAATGTTGCTAAAAATAGAAAATAAAAATATGGAGTGATGCTCATGCAAGATCCTAAAATAGACAAAAGAAGGATAGCTTGGCATTCACATAAAGGGATATAAATAGGGAAAGTGCATGTAAAAAGGGATGAGGTTAATGCATGAAAGCAAGGTAATAATAAGAATAAAGAAAAATAAAAGCATTTAAATACAAACACAAGCATCCATCAGGTACTTCCTTTTTTATATTTGATTTTGATTTTGGCACACTGATGAGATAATATTGAAATATTTATTTTCATTCTTTTGCTAAGTTTTGGTGTGTGAATTAGTGATGTATATCCTTTGGAAGATTTATTCAACACATTTGGTGAATCCTAAAGTCATATTTACTAGTTTCAGCAATCTAAGTGCTTATTTTCATGAGAAAAATAAAAACAAGACAAAGTGCAATAAGTGGTGAAGCTTTTCAATATTTTAAGTACTCACTAAGGAGGAGAAGAAGAAACAGAACAATTAAGACATCACCATATCCTTCCAATATAATTATGTCAAATCCACCTCCTGCTAGACCCTTCTTGTTGTCCTCTAGAATTGTAAGGCCCATTTCAATCATGGTGTATAAGATAAATTTACCCTTATTCAACTTCAATGGTGGAAATAATTTAGTGCTCAATGTACAACATGATATACCATCATCTCGCACTTAAAATTATTCCTTTCTTTACTAGTGAGAACAACACTACTACAACTGATCATATTGAGATATTACCAATGTGTGTTCATCTCATTTGGTTACTAAAGATGATGTTTCAGTTATTATCCTTTCTTCTTCACTTAAATGTAAACACTTGAATAATACGAAGCTTGAGACCTGCTTCCATTCACAACTCGGATGATCTTGGCACAACCCTTTGTAACTAGTTTGAGGAGAAAGAAAACAACATATCTTTGTTAGAGAAATTAACAACCATCAAAACGGATTCCAATGAGCTTATGGCTGATTTTATTTCATATTTTAGAAGACATGGGACATAATTCCATTTCTCTTAAGACCATCTCCATAAGGTGTTTTAATTTACTTCTTAAGAGAATGAAATTTTGATATAGCAATTATGATACGATTTATGGGTGCTATCCAAATGCATGATTCTTATCCAACAACCATTAGGGCTAAAAATAATTTAATATGGGATGGAAAGTTATCCCCTAGATTACCCATGCCTCTATTTTAGGAGCTGCCTTAAGCTACTCAACCTTGTATTGCTCCCATTCCTTAGAAAAATTCCCAATCTACTCCCTCCAAATCCTATTCTCTGCAAAATCAAAAGGATGATGATTAAATGAAATGTTTGATCATAAATTTATCAAACAAAATTATATCCTTGGAAAAAAGTAATCCTATTCTTATATAAATTACCCAAATTCTAACCAAGGGAAATATCGTAACCAAGGACCCAATAAAGGTTATCATCTCTATAGATACCAATATCAAAATCAAATATATGGGTAAAATAAACAAAATTATATATGGAAAGGTAAAATTCTGTAGTTCCCACTTCCCTTTGGCACCTTTAAGTACCGATCATGATAAAATGGACTATACGATGGAAATTTTTATAGTTTTGATTCAAAGTATGATGTTAGATGTCGATCTGGATTCTTGTTGAATCTAATTCATATATGATGCATGATGATTTTGGAGGCATTTTATATAGATGTTGACATGTTGTTTAAACTGGTTATATATATATATATATATATATATATATATATATATATATATATATATATATATATATATTTATGGGTGTTGTTAGGACATGTGATATTTGGATAAATTGAGTAGACCGAGAAAATTGAATTTAAAACTGATGATTATATAGTTGTTGATGAAATTGTAAGCGATGTCGTTGATTGTCTGGATGTTGTTGTGATTCATATATATATTGATGATTTCAAAATTATATTATATTCATTTTGGACGTTCGATACGTCAACATCACAACAAACATCGGGGATTGGACACCAACCACATTGGAATTCTAGATGAATTCAAAAAGGTCACCATGGAAACATGTTTTTGTGTGTGTGTGTGTGTGTGTGTGTGTGTGTGTGTGTGTGTGTGTGTGTGTGTGTGTGTGTGTGTGTGGTATTTCATTAGGGATTCCCATAAGGGGAATCACCTTTATATGTGACCATGGGTTTTGTGTATTTTATTAATGTGGTTCCTTTTTATTATTAGTTATATGTATTTTATTAGTGCTATGTCCCTTTCTTTTATTTAATTAAATTGTGGAGATTAATATGAGAAATAATATGGTTAAAATTTAAATAAATCAAATTGGGATATGGGAAAGTAATAATGGAAGTTGTTGGATCTTTGTATTAAATATGTAAGGGATGTGTAAGTTGTGTAAGAGTTGTGTAAGTCAGATTTTGGAGTATGAAACACTCCACCTCCTTGGAAATTCGAATTTGTCCTTGGGGGCTGTTTTTGGAGGCTTGTGGGACAAGTAAAACTTGTCCCATACCTCTAAATTTAATTTACCAACCATAATTATGGTTGGAGGGGTGATTTTAGAATTTTATAATGCATTTTATTAATCATGTTGCAAGTTTTTATTGCACTCTCTTACATTTTATTTAATTTTTAGTCCTTTGGGGTGTGGGCTTTTGGAGTGTGCAAGTAAATTGTCATATTTTCACCCACCTCTTTATTGTGCTTGGGAGAATGAAATTTTGTCTTTTGTGTTTGGAGTTGAGGATGTGTGATGTGGCATCCACATCATCCTCTTCTCTTCCCTCTTCTATAAAATTCAAACTCTTTTCTTGTTTTGGGTTGTTGAATCATTTTGCATGCTTCTTTGGGGTGCATTTTTTCTTGTTTGGAGCTCTTGTGGATTGTGGAGGAAATTGGAGATAATTTCATACTTGGTATTGTTATTTTGGGACTATGTTTTGGCATTGAAGCTTTCTGTTTGGAAATAAAAGCTACCATGGAGAGGTAGGAGCTTAGCTCTTCTTTTGTGATTGTTATTTCTTTTGTGTATGAATGAATGGTGCATGTTTTTGATTTATTTATTGGCTGGTTGGGTAGACTGCCATAGGGATGGTGTAGGAGAAGGCTATGGGGAATCCATGTGGGGGAATAAGGGAATGCCAATGGCATCATATTTTGTGGAGGGATTTTGGGTTTGGGATCCACCATGGAAAATAAATAGCTTGCATTTCTTACTTTGTGGGGGCATAAGGAGGGATTGTGGGGGGCATAAGGATATGTGTGGTGAAATTTATTGGTGGTTTATTACTGGTGGATGCCTAATTCCCATTGGGAGGCATAAGTAGCTTCCCCCATAGTCCTTGCTCCTTTGGCTTGCATGATCAAGCCTGAGTTCTGTTTGAATGTTTGTAAATGCAGTTGTAAACTGTTATTTTTGTTTGGACTGTGTTTTATATTGAATTATGCATGTTGAAAGAATGTTGTGTGTTGTGGAAGCCTGTTGTTGCCATGGGTTGAATCACACCTCTTATTGTATTATGGTTGGGGCTCGGGGCCAATGATGAAGGATGGATTCTCATTTCATTGGATGTCTTGGTTAGATGGAGAGCATTGCCTTTCCCCCAATTTTTTTGTGATCAATTTGGAGGAAAGAGAAAACTTGCATGTTCGTGCAGGTAGAGAAGAAGACAGCAGTTTGCCACTTGCCCCTTGTGAAACAAATTCATTTGTAGCCTTTCCCACCTTTATGTGGATGAAATTGTAATATATTTGTGAAGAAAATATGTTGTAATTGGTTATGAAAGTTGCATATTCGAATTGTGAAAGATATCTACATTCTGTTATGTACATTTGAAAGAAAGAAAGTGAAATATATTAATTGCATTCAAGGAATGGAAGAATGTAAAGATGTATTTATTTTTGAATTAATAAAGAATTGTAAGACTTTCCCTCATTTGCATTGTTGTGTTGAATTGGAATATCAAATTGTGATTTGAAATCCCTGTTTTGGAAAATGGAAAAAAAGGAAGAAACACGTGGGATGTAATTGTATTATTTTGCCTTGTTTTCAAATATGATTTTGGGGAAAGATAGAAATTGGATTCTTTTTTTTAATGATTGCTTGAAGAAGGAAAACACTTAAGTCTACCATGGATTGAATTAAATGTTTCATTGTATGGCAAAAAGAGATAGTTAGATCTCTGTTTGGAAAGAAGAAATGCACGTGGAAATAATGCAGTATTTTGTATCTTTGGAAATGTGTAAAATGGAATTCAATATTGCTTTTTGATTTAGAATGATTTGTTTATAAACAACTAAATGTATTAGATTAGATTAGAAATGAAATACCACACTTAAATGATGAAATTGATATACAAATTTTCTAGAAATGGATCTCTGTTGTAAATTTAAAACTGGCAAATAAATTTAATCAAAATGTATAGTTCGGGCCTGCACATTATAATCAACTTGGAAATGTTAAAATTTAGCATGTTGTATTATCAAGGAACTCAAATTGACAAAGAACACTTAAGAAAACAATTTAAAACATTGCAAAATTGAGCCCAATCCCTTTCATAGTCATTTTTTGTCAATTGTTGGAAAAATGTAAATTGGAAATCAAACAAGTGATATTACCTCCCTAAGAAATTCTAAACCCTTCCTAGAAAAATTCTCCATGTATTCTTGGCATGTTGAGCGAAGGAGGAGATCAAATTAAATCAAATTTACAAGTTAAAAATTACCATTTGCTTTTAAAAAGTCTACGTAACGTTTTTGTAAAATTGACTTCTTAAACTTTATCAAAATGTAAAATTTATGATTTCTATGCAAAGAGGGCATTAAGAGCTTTCTAGAAAGTCCTTGTTTTCCCAAAACCAAGCTTTCTAGAAAAAGTTATGACCCTCTGAAGTTTTCCTTCCTTGGCAGGAAAATTTGGGAAAATTTTTCCCTGGTGGGCTCATGCCCGAAAATTTCCTTTGAAAATCCTTAGAAAAATTGTTGAAAAATTCTAGGGGAAAATTTTTAAAATTTCCCTATGCAGCCAACCAGAGGCTGCCACGTGGCACCTTGGGGGTGATAGCGGGGGGGGAGAACCTTTTTTTTTATAAAATTTTGTTTTTGGAAAATTTCCCTTAAAACCTCCATGGCCCCGTGTTCTCACCCCGTGTCGAAGAAGACCCTTTTTGAGACGCGCGGACTGCGCACCAAACTTTTCCTTTGTCCCTCCCCTTGGTGAAATTTCCCAACTAACCTGCCGCCCCACCCATCCCTCTCCTTTTCTCCCCACCATGGTTGTTGGGTGCCACATGTCCCTGGTGGACCCTAGGGTGCGCAAGAACTCATTGGAATTCTCCCCCTTTGGGAAAATCTCTGCTAAACCTCCGCCGCTCCACCCCATTCCTCTTTTTCTCCCGCTTGGGCTTGGGGTCCGACACGTGTCCTTGGAGGACCCACGGAGGCACGGGAAAATTGGGAACTTTGCACCCACGTGGAAAAAAAAAAATCCAAACGCCATCCCGCAACCCACCAACCCGAGAAATGGACCTTCTTCCCCACTCAACATGTGTCCCTTTTGGGAAAATTTGACCCCTAAGGTCTCTTTGGCCCATAACTGGAGTTTTACAAGGAGTTAGGAGGACTTCTTTATATCATTAGAAAGGTGAGAAAATTTCCTATCCAATGGGAATGATTTAGGTAAATTTTGAATGCATTAAGTGTGAGAAAATCTAGTTGAAACTATAATCCTGTTAGAGAGTAGGTATGGTGATACCTTACCCCCTGAACCTAACAGAAACTTCTACCCCTAAAATTTGGACCATGTGACCTTTGATAATTGTTAATAAAATTAAAGTATGTTCTAGCAGATTAAACTTGTTATAAAACATGATAGTGTCAACTTTTATCTTACAACCTGGTTGTAGACACTTCTAATCAAAAAAATTTATTTCATAATTTTTCCTGACTAATCCTAGGTTATTTCTTGGGTCTCAAATGGGTTGTTTTAACAGGAATCACAAATTCCACATCTTATTCTTCATACAATTTTTCCTACTCAATCACTTCCTGTTGCTTTAGCTCAAGTAAAGCACTTTGGTTCTAGTGCAAAATAATGTTATACAAGAGACAAAATGGTGATTTTGGGAAGCAAAACCACTAAGATGGGGGTAATTTAATGGGAAATAAAAAATTCAATCACTTTTTACCTTTACATCCATTAAAAATTTAATTCAACTTAACCATTAAACATGCATACATTAAGAAACATAACCATAAAAGAGAACATGAGAGCAAATCAACACATAAACACCATATATAAGTGGTAAAACCTCAAGGGGAAGAAAACCCACTGAAATAAATATTTATCAGAGAAATTATTTAAATTTAGTTGAGCATTGACCCAACAAGGAGCACCAACCCCTAATTTTAGTGAGGCACTAACCCCACAAGGAGCACCAACCACTAGATTCGGTAGAGATCCAATCCTATAAGGAGAAAAATCTCCTAGATGAATCAACACCAATAAAAGACACCTCATTTATTTTTCACCTTTGAAATGTTGCACAACTGATGATGACAATATGAAGCTATCGTTCCTTCTTTCTTCTCCAAAATTTCCCTTCTTACTATCTCGCTCAAGCACTTCTCCACCAAGCTAATTAGGCATAATGACCTATCTCTCCAACACCTGATCACTCTCTAAAACATAAAAAAACTATTTTCCCTCTCTTGATGGTCACAAATACCTCCTTAACTTCTTCAATCAACCCTCCATCTCGTACTTTTCACTCTTCTACCAAAAACACAAATAAGCCTCTAAAATATGCTTATATACACAACTTTTGATTCTATATGATCTAGGTCAGCCATCATAATGAATATTAATTTAAAATAACATTAAAACATCATGAACACATCATACATAATAGCATATAGGATGGAAATAACATGTAGAACCTTCAAACCTTCCATTAGGATGCAAGTAGCCCTAAAATCCTCAAATTTTCCTCTCACCTAAACAAAGTTAATTGAGCCAAAAAATACTCTACAACCTCAAATAATCATACTAGGTCAACCAATCATTCGGACCACTAGGAATAAGATCTTCTCCATTGCTTCATAACTAGGGTTTAAAGAGGGTTTAGAAGTTGTTTACCTTCTTAATTTTTTTCATAAAGTTTTCCCCTTAAACCTTAGACTAATTATATTAATGACATCAAAATACCCTTACCTAACTACTATTAAGATATTAGACCACCATGCAGGTTTAACACGTGCCAATGAGCATCGAACAATCCATATCAACCTTGGTTTCTCACTTTCAAAAAAATATGTACAGGTAAAAATGAAATATATTTCTCAAAATAGCAAACCAATATCTAAAAATTGGAACAAACATCTATAACAACCTAATGCACATTCTCTAATGCTCATATTTTCATCCCATGATGAAAAAATTCCATCCAATCTCATTTTGACACCAATGGCTTAGGAATAAGTCTAATTTAGACCTAGAATGCATGACTCAACCATGAAGAAATAGTATAATAAACTTTTGAGTGTATCAACACATCATCCATATGCTCCCCATGATCTCACCAAGATCAAATAGCTCATACATACATGTACTCCATCATGAAAAATGTAACATTCCCATTTTAAGACTTTAGAAACAAGGAATTTACAAGGAATTTTTTTACACATAATGTTTTCTGTTCTAAATTAACATAATTTAGAACACACATTCCAATGCCAATCCATCTTATAACAGAAAACCATATGCAACTGTAAATGACTCGGTGAACACCGATCTCTCATTTCATGACTCGGTATTAAACCGATCTCTCATGTTAACTTAGTAATGTGTATACAACATATACTTGGTTCCTTTAACTTTTTAGGGTACCCAAGTGTTCTTCTTAAGAGTCCTATCTAAATATATGTTGCCTATATTCATCTAAAATTCCAGTGCTTAAACTAGGTGGCAAAGGACAATGCAACCAACAACTTACAATACTTTGGCCAAAGTTTTTAAACATGTTTATCATGTTTACATTCCTTGATGGCATACTTGTCAAATGGAATTAAGTCCCTCACCACACTTGTTTTGTTATCTAGAGTGGTCTTTCTTGACTCCTGTCAGTCCAATCTGATTCAATATTTCATACTAGACAAGGGAAACAACATGCACTAGTGTGGAAGACTACTCATGGTGACTAAGGGTACATAGACATACTCAATCAACATAAGTTGATTGGGTGTGTCTAGTTATCCTAAGTCAACAGGAGTTGACCTCGACACTAGATCATGTTCCTATCCTTGTATAGGATAGAACTGTGATCCAATCTTACTTTTATGTCAATCAAGTTAAACAAATAGAGTGGGGTGTTGAGACATATCAACTGTATCATAGTATCCTATAATGACCCCCATCATTACAAAGGTACTATACTGCAATTGATGTGTACAACATCCAACTAAGTTTCCTCAACTGGACAAACACACCTTAGATTAAAATTTTATTAACTTATTAATCACTTCATTAAATATTAATTATTGTAACACTTAAGGATTCAACTAGGTCATTTAACTTATAAGGTTACAAGTTGAAACTACATGTGAGGTAGGTATGCAGATAAAATTTTCTTCCTAACCAATTAATTACATGCTTCAGTTTGTCTTAAACAAAACAACTTACATAAAATCATGACAAAATTGATCTTGAAGTTATGAAAGTGTTAATTGATTCTTCACTTATTTCAGCCCTAGCTTACATAAGTCCCTTATAAACCTTTATTTTAGACTTCATGGAGATGAAGTCTAAATTCCATTTAATTCCTTTCCAAGCATTCCTAATTTGATTAAGGAAATCTTCCTAAGGAAGATCACTTTAAATTATTTACTTACAACATTCATAACACTTTAAAAAGTTCTTAAATTATGTCTCAATGATTGAACTCAAGGGAATTATCCCTTTTTCCCTATGTCATGGACTAATGTCCATTTATGAAAACAAATTACATATGTTTAATTACATCAAGAATTCATACACATACATCTATATAATTCAAACATAGTCCTTTTTGTATTGATTGAGGGTATGCTTATGAGTGTCAAATTTATAAGTTGCATCTCTAATTGAGAAAATAAACCAACTAACATTTTAGATCCCCACCCCAACCATTCCATAACATTTAAGTATATAAAATGCCCTCCTTCATTAGGATAATACTTAACAATACATCCCAATTCATGACAAGAAAGTATTATAATAAAGTATTATTTAGCAATCATCACATATTTTATTCATCAAGAAGGAGTGATACATTCAATGAATCTAGAAATATTTTAGAGATTACAAAGTGTCAAAACAACAGTACAAAACTAAATCTTATTACAACTTTCTTTTCCGACAAGTACATCTCAAGTAATGAAGCCACATATCATCATAATAAAGATGTAATTTCTTTAGTAAAACATATGTAACTTCCTATATGTCTTTCTCCTTTCATATTTTATGAAATCCATATGCAAAATTGTTAGCACGGGTTAGTTCACTTGAACTGAGCATGATAAGCACTATAACATTAAAATATTTTTCTTTTAACTAACTATTTCATAAAAATAACCCTGTTGTTTATGAAACAAAACACCAATAAAAAACAAAATGAATTTTCCATAAAATAATACAATCCAATGAGTATAGAGAAGATATTTCACCATTAAACTCTTTTTAATATACAAAAATAAAACAACAAAGTTAAAGAAGAGGAATTATCATTTCATCTTAACTTTATCTTCTCTTTCATGTAACCAATTTAAGTTCCTTCAATCAGCTAGATCTAATTTTCAAGAAGAAATATAAGATACATAAAACTATCTTTCAAATTAAATCTACTATTTGTACAATAATGAATATTTCCTTCCAGCTAAATATCCTACTATCTCAGACTCATCCTAAAGTCTAAGATGAACATTAATCATAAATAAGTTCTTATGGATAGGTAAGGATAACTTAATCATCATAAAAAATCAAAGTAAGCTTGATTGAAGAATCCTAAAATTCCTAGGCTCATTTTAGTATTCAATTCAAGGTAGTAACCAAAGATAACAACATACTAGACCTTGTCAATAGTATTTGGTTTCTTCTACCGGTACCCAAGAACAAGCTATCTTTTAGGTTCTAACAAGTTTCTACCATCCACTTAATAAATTCGAAAAGGGAAGGATGGTTTAAGTTTAGAACTGAAATAGAAAATGTCAATCCCTCTTAACTAATGTTAGAGTTCATCCAAAAGAAAGGATTACAAAAGTAAGTAAAACTCTAGAGTTGAGGAGAGGTTTCTATCCCATCATTAACAAACTCTTCAACCCATCATCCCCGAAGATAAAAATTAACTTAAAGATTCTACACAAGTATATCATTCATAGAGAAAGGAAAAAGTTAATTATTTAGCAAATTCATTTTCCCAACCCCAATGTTAGAACAACTTGAGGAGAGAAAACAATAAATCAATAAAACCTCCCCTTTAAACAAAATTTATGGAACATTAAAGCACGATAAGGAGGAAACATAAATCATTTCTCATTTCACAACTATTTAGTCACTACATGCTAACATGGACAAATCAAAAGGAAATGGACCACTTCTAGAGAAGGGCGGGAGTAAAAATTCAAATGTGCCAAAAGATAAACGATCTCAAACTGAAATACCATGAAACTTAGGCTTGGGTAATCACCATGGCATAATAAAATAAAAGTAAACAAAAAAATATGACTAGAAAAACAATCTTCGCTTCCTCTAAAAAAATTAAAACCACCATTCACTTATGAAACCGAACAATACAGAATTTTTTCAATAACTTAGAAACTCAACGAAAGGAATGGTAAGAGAGCACACATATTTAGTTCAAGTTTGTCCCTCAAATAACTATAATTACAAACCTAGAAGGAGAGAAAGAAAAATTGAACCACTTCATTTCACAAAATTTCAACAACATCCAACGATTCAGGGAGAAATTCCCAAAATCCAAAAAGATCTGCAAGGGTATCTAAAAGCCCAAAGTGCGTTTAAGAGAATAGGAAATAATAATTCGAGATAACGAGAAAAAAATTTCACATATAATCTTTCTAGAACACTTTGAACCAAATGATCAAATACTAAATATAATGCCCAACAAGGGTTTTCCATATCTACACACATACCGACATTCCCGTAAGAGGAAATTACAAGTAATTAAATAAGTTGAGAAAACAACGGTCTCTACTTTTATTAGCAAGAGAACAACTCAAAGAAAAGAGTTCACATTAATCCAAAGTAATGAATAAGAAGCATAGCTTGGATCAATGAAATTAATCCAAGGTAATGTTGTTCTCGCATCCCAAAAATTATGAAAACCGAAGCACAATTTTAAGTGCACCAAAGACTCATGGATTAATTTCTCATTTCCTAAGCATTGAATTATTCAGCATAAGAAGAGATGAATTACCTCATTTTATATTTAGCATAAATATGGAAGAATTGTATTAAATAACATTTTATATATAGAAAACATTATTTCTTGATTTGCAAGAGTACACCCTCTTCAACAAGAGTCACATGTCAATGATCCCAACTTCAAAAAAAAAAGCCATCATAGATATCAGTCATGTTAGAGGTGTTACATACCTCCCTCCTAAAAAGCATCATCGTCCCGATGATTAACTTAGTCCATATTATTAATAAGAAAAATAATCATAATTAGTGTTCATTCATCCATAAATTCACAAACAAAAACTAGATTTGAGAATTTCCAGTTTTTACAATTTATTACAACATTAAATATCTCTTTCAGTATTAATGAATATAGTACGGCCAAAACTAGCCTATTTATTGACAATTTTAAAACAAAGTCTTTAATTATTATCAATCAACATAATTAATTCTATTTAAATAAATTATAAAAAGAAATATTAATGTCCTCAAGTTTTTCCCATGTTGCACTTTCTTCGTTAAACTGGTCCCACTAAATTTTGGATTGAATACTTTCCCAAATTCTCAGAACAATTGGTGAGTTTCCAACACTCTAATGGGTTCAACCATGATTAATCCTCGGGTCTTGGACCTATAAGGAATCCCAGTTTAACACATGTGATAAATCTAAAACGCATTTCTTAAGTAAAGAATTATGGAAAACATCGGGAATTCCCGACAAAACAGGGGGTAATGCTAAATGATAAGCTACAGGATTGATTACGTCAACAATCTCAAATGGTCCCACATAATGAGGTGATAGTTTGGCTGAATTGCCAAATGTTATATAACTCTTTCTGGTTTAACACATAAAAATAACTTTTCACTAAGTTCAAATTTCATATCAATCCTTTTAAATTTGCATAACTTTTCTTCCTATCTGTTGCTTCTTGTAAATGTTCACGAATCATTTTAACTTGTTGTTCCATTTTAGTAAGGATTTCAGGTCCAATTACCTCTTTTTCCTCAATGTTATACCAACTAAATGGCTTCTACATTTCCTTCCATAAAACACTTTGAAAGGTACGATTTTCAAAGAGGCATGATATGTATTATTGTAAGAAAATTCAAATAAAGGAAGGTTTTATTCCCATTTGTACTGTTGATCCATGCGGTACATTCATAACATATCTTCTAAAACATGATTAACTTTCTCAGTTTGACCATATGTTTCAGATGGTATGGTGAACTAAAATTTAGTTTAGTTCCTAAGGCTACATTTAGCATTTTCCTGAATTGAGATGTCATTCTAGGGTCTCTATCTGATATAATCAGCTCAGGTACTCCATGCAATCTAAAAATATTATTCACAAATCTTTTTCTAAAAAAAGTGAATCATCCTTAAGATTACCAACAATAAAATGTGCTACTTTTTTCAGTTTATCAACAACTAAAATAACATCATGTTTACTTCTTTACATTGGCATCCGCTAAATAAAATCCATGCTAATTACCTACCACTTATATTATGGTACGTTATGATGATATAATAAACTAGCTAGGTACACATGATCAACTTTAACATGATAACATTCCAAGTCCTGTATCACAAAATTAGTTTGTCTTTCTTCATCCCTTTCCAAAAATATTTTTGTTTTACATCAGCAAGCATTTTTGTAATACCGGGATGTCTTGAGTAAGGTGAATTATGAAATTCCTTCATTAAATTTTTCCTTAACTCATTTCCCAAAGGTACATACACCCACTTATCATATCTCAAAATTCCTTCATTATCAAAATGAAAATATTTATACCTCACGTCATTTGGATCTAGCAACAAGTGTTGTTTTTACCTGTTGAAAGTAAGAATCATATTCCATGATACTTTTACCTCATCCTTAAACTAGGTTCTCAAAGTTATAAGTGCAGAAATATGTTTCCTATGACTTAGTGCATCTGTCACTCTGTTTTCTTTTCCTTTTATATAACTAATGTCAAAATCATATTGTGACAAAAAATCTAACCATCTTCGCTGTATTGCATTCATATTTGGAGTGAAAATATACTTCATCCCAAGATGATCAATATTTAATTCAAAAGGTCTTCCTAAAAGATAATGTATCCATACTTGAAGTGCATGAACTATGGCAACAAGATCTAGGTCATGGGGAGCATAATTCAACTCATGTAACTTGAGTTTTCTTCTCTCATATGCTATAACATGTTCATTTTGCAACAAAATACCTTTGATTCCTTCTCCGAAAGCATATGTAACTACCGTAAAGTTTCCATTTGGATTAGGTACAACCAAAATAGGTGCAGATGTTAATTGATCCTTAAGATTTTTAAATGCTGATTCACATTTTTCACTCCACACAAATTTCTATCTTTATTTTGCAATGAAGTTATTGGTGCAATGACTTTTGAAAATTCCTTTACAAACTTCCTATAGTAACCAACAAGACCCATGAAGCTTCTGACTTCATGTACATTATTAGGTGCAAGCCACTCAGTTATTACAACAATATTTGATGGATCAACTGCTATTCCATCCTTACTTATGACATGTCCTAGATAGTGCACTTTCTCTCATAGAAAGAACATTTGGAAAACTTACCATACAATCTTCTTTTTCTCAAGATTTCAAGTACTATTTTCAAATGCTCATGATGATCATATATGATTTTAGAATATATAAGAATACAAGTAAAAACTTGTCCAAGTATTCTTGAAAGATATTATTCATTAAATTCATAAAAGTTACAGTGCATTTTCCAAACCAAAAGGTGAAACCGTAAATTTATCTTGTCCTAAAGGTTGTTTTATGAATATATTCATCTTTTATTCTTAACTGATGATACCTAGAATGAATATGTATCTTAGAATATACTGATGCACCACACATTTGATCAAACAGATCATCAATTCTTGGAAGTGCATATATATTTTTATCGTTTCTTTATTTAATATCCTATAATCAATACACAACCTAAGTGTTCCATCTTTATTTTTCACAAAATTACGATTTGCTCCCCAAGGTGATACACTCGAGTCTTATAAATCCTTAGACAAAAATTCCTATAATTTTACCTTAAGATCTATCAATTCAAGGGTAGTCATTTGATACGGTGCCTTGGAAATAGGATCAAGTTCCACTGTTTGATCTCAATTGTGAAATCAAACTCTCGTTTGGGCGGAAGATTAGGTAGTTCTTCTAGAAACACATCGCTGAAATATCTTAGAAGTGTGTATTTTCACAAGAAATCACTATTCCCTTTAGTTGTTTCAGAAATTTTTACTGCATACAAGGTGTAACCTTTATTTTTGGCCTTTTTAAGTTGTATAGCTGACAATTTTCTAACTAAAATCTCTCATTTTATCCCTTGGATGTTTGTTGTTTTCTGCAGATCATCAAGACAACTAATGTGTTTTTAAAAAAAATCAACTTTTGCTTTATGTTTAGCAAGCCAATTAACACCTATTATGACATCATAAGACCCCAAAGGAGCAACATAAAGATAAAATTCAGTGGAAAAACTAGGCAAGTCTAGGAATGCTCCAAAAAGACATTTACTAACAGTATGGACAACATTATTTCCATAATGAACAATCCAAGATTTTTCTATTAATCCATATTTTATTTTTAGTTTTGATGTTAATTTACTAGAAATAAAGTATTCAGTAGCTCTAGTATCAAAAAGTATTGTAATATGCATACTAAATAACTTACCTAACACTTATACAGTGTAACTTGATTTTCAGCTTGTTTATAGGTGTAATTACATGCTTAACTTGATTTTCAAGTTTGGGTAATCACCATGGTCCAAGAAAATAATGGTAAACCAAAACATATGATGAGAAAAATATTCTACCCTTCCTCTAAATAAAAGTAAAACCACCATTCACTTTTCCAACCAAATAATACAAAATTGTTTCAATAACTTAGAAATTTAGCAAAAGAAGTGGTAAAAGAGCACACAAATCTAGTTCAAGTTAGTCCCTCAAAGAACAATAATTACAAACCCAAAAGGAGAGAAAGAATAATCAAACCACTTCATTTCACAAAAGTTTGACAATAGCCAACGATTCAGGGAGAACTTCCCAAAATCTAAAAAGATCTGCAAGGGTATCTAAAAGCCCAAAGTGGGTTTAAGAGAATACAAAATAATACTTCAAGATAACAGAACAAACTTTCACATATACTCTTTCCTGAAAATTTTGAACCAAATGAACGAAGACTAAATACAATGCCCAACAAGGGTTTTCCAGATCTACACACATACTGGCATTCCCTGTAAGAAGAAATTACAGTAATTAAACAAGTTGAGAAAAATGAAGGTCTCTACTTTTATTAGCAAGAGAACAACCCAAAATGAAGAGTTCACATTAACATGAACAATGAATTAATGCAAAACTAGAGTTTCCTTCAAGCTAGATTCCTATCGAAAACATTAAAGAGGCATGAAATTTAGATCTACATATTTTCACGAGCCATGTAACTATTAATAGTATTAAAAACCTCCACGAAAGTTTCCAGTCAGACAGAGAACCATAATAACTTGTTTCAATGGTGAGAAAGTCCAAATCTACAAACAAGCTAGCATTACAGTCACAGTTCACATTTCCATATTTCTTTTCCCATTCTTCAACAAAGAACTAGTTTGCATTTAGATAAACAACAAACACCAATGAAGCAAGAATAAACAATCATAAAAACTAGAAGGTTTCAAAAAGAGAAGAGTTTTTTTATGAAACACTTAAGTAAAAGAAAAGGACTTAATGGATAGGGCCTATCATGCCTGATAGAGCTCTTGTCTTCACTTTCTCATAGAAAAATCTCCAGGAAGACTTTGATTCCCTTCCAAGAAATGCCAACCAAATCCTCAAAACTTTCTGCTTCTTCTTATAATTTTTACAGTTCCAATTTTATCTTCTCACACCATATAAGGATAAAAATTCATGCAATAATTTGAACCGGAGGTTTGAAGAGAAAAAACCACATGCAAAGCTTAAGCTTGAAAAATACCAAATGACCAAAATAAAACCAAAACCCCTCTTCTTTCATATTCCTCTTTCCTAGGTGGTTTTCGCCATTTCCAAAAATATTAAATGCAAAATAGGACTGACAGTCCTTCCAGTTCTCCCGCAACCGCCAACTTGTATATGGTTATATCCAAATTCAAAAATGCATGCAACTAAAACTTTGGTGGAGGTGCCAACTCACCCTCCTTTTCATATTTCATGCATTCACCAATTTTAGCAAGACAAATATTTTAATGTCCACTAATGCCTCATAAACACCTAGAATATTGTGCCACAAACTTTCCCTTTGCATGTCATCCCATAGGTCCCATTTAGAATATCCAACATTAGGTTAAGTTCCAAAGTAGTTTAAGAACTAACTTAGGTCCTAGGTAATGTTTAAAGTTTTAGTCTTAAGTCCCTTAATTATTAACCTCTCACATTAATAAAATAACATAGTAACTTAGGTTAGGTTACAACTTTAGGATATGATTACAATCTAAGGAACATAGTTTAATTAGGTTCCTAGATTATAGAAAGAATTACATCCCACACTTACCAAAGAAGAACCAGATTACCATCCTAGATCACTTGCGAAGCAGGGGTAGTAGAGATCATTCGTGACTTGAGTACGGTCGATTTCAATTATCCTTCGATCTATTTTTCTTGGTCAATATGACCACAAAGTTATGAATTAGAAGCATACCTTGGATCAATGAAATTGATCCAAGGTAATGTTGTTCTACATCCCAAAAATTATGAAAACTAAAGCACAATTTTAAGTGCAACAAAGACTCATGGATTAATTTCTCATTTCCCAAGTAGTGAATTATTCAACATAAGAAGAGATAAATTAAATCATATTATATTCAACCTAAACATGGCAGAATTGTATCGGATAACATTTTATCTACAATAATAATGATTTCTTAATTTTCAAGAGTACACCCTCTTTAACAAGATTCACATGTCAACGTTTGCAACTTAAAAAAGAAAATCCATCATAGATTTTATTCATGTTAGAAGTGTTATAAAAACCTCATCCTACCCACTAGGCATCCAAACCAAGCATCCTAACTATGTTTACATCATCAATGATGAATTCCTCACGACTTTTCCAATTCAACACACTTCATGACACCTCAACAACATCCACATAGACTCCTTATTCACTTAAATACCTTTTCTATACTTTACAATATCTCAAGAAACCATACATCTTCACCAAACAACTCACCATGATAAGACACTACCAATCAACCTTCAATTCTCTTACAGATTTTGACATCAATGACAACATCACACTTTGACATAAATGAAAACACACCACCAACAATTTTCCATCCAATCAACTACATAATTAGTATATTTGTGCAAATGCATTACAAGATCGGGACTTTCTCGGTTAAAAATTCTTCTAATCAACAAGTGCCATTGATGGAAATAGTTAAGTCTAGCATGGAAGAAAATAAAAATGTCAATCTAGAGACTAATATTATGTTTTTTAGGTCTGATGAGTTTTTCACAATGAATCAAGCTATGTAAATTTTCATCAGGCCTCATACCCATGTTCTTAATAACATGATATATAAGAAGAGATTGTTGGATGTTCAAATTTTATCTTCTTCCAATCAAAATGATCCCCTTCATAGAGAGATGAATATTAGAACATATTTGAGAAAAAGTAGTTTACATGAGATTCCTAGCAAACCTAACTTGGAAAAGAATAATGTCTCTCACCGAAGGAACTTGTTCCAAGATAGGAGTAATAAATAAAGGATAACACCATACCTCTAATTCAAAAATCCGTATGCCTTCCCTTCAACATTATTAAGAAGATGAAAAATACAAATGTAAATATGGAAATGTGGGATGCTTTAGCTATTCCATCATAGAGATATCTCTTACATGAATATATCAAGTAGATCCCTTAATTTTATCCAAACCAAAAGGCTCATACTTTTGTCAATTTGTGCCAAAAAAGGAAGAAAAAGTAAGAAAAGTTTTTGTATCAATGTATTAGTTAACTATGCTAAGAGAATTAAAACTAACACCTTAATAGTTCCAAAACAAAGATAACTACACAAATATCATCATGCTAAGAGCTTAAAGAGACTAACTACCAACATTATGCATTATAACTTTGAAGGAAAATCAAACTAATATGTTAAACATTTAACCTCTACTCTTTAGATTGCAACTACAAATGAACCTAGATAGATCCATGACAATCAAAGTTGATTGTTTGATCTTCAAGGGTTTGAGAATGGAGGCTCATCAAGACATGGCTACAAGACCATTTTGATTCCCTTCATATGACTCAAAATCTTGGATGGATGAAATGCAAGATGAAGATACCTAGCTCAACACTAATGGAAGATGCTAAAAAAAAATGCCTATAGTTTATGCTATATGCATTGCAAAGGTGTAAGAAGAAAGGTAGGAGGAGAGTTCTTTATATAAATCTCTGGTTTGAAGAAGTTTTTCATCCTATTATATGTGGGATAATAGAAAATATATGTTAATAATGGATAAACATGGTTTAAAATGGCTGAGTTTTCCTTATGAGAGTTTAATTTTTCCTTATGTGATTCATGGTAATTGAGGGGGGTTCATTAATTAAATGAAAGTGATTAATTAATAGGTATGTGCAAGATTATAGAAGATTTTTAGAAGAAAATTAGTATGATCTAAGCTATAAGAGGAATTTAATCAAATAAATGATGATTTATTAATCTAATAGAAGAGAGAGTTAATTAATTAGGAATAATTAATTAATTTATATAGAAAGGGGGAATAATTAATGTAACATCGTTAATCGATATTTTTGATTGATAGAAGAGTTAACTAATTAGCATAATGTAATTAATTAATGGGGATAGAAGAGAAAAGGTGCATTATTAATGATATGTCATCAATTTGTGGGAAAGGGTGTAATTAGTGAAATTTAAGTATTTAAATTGCTTGATCCAAATTATAGATGTCTACAATTGTGAAAATTCATCCTTTTATATGTATTTGATTGTGGGAAAACATTTAGTTCATAATTGCATGACCAATTTAGGGTCCAATAATTATGTAATGCCTATATAAATATTGTTGATATCCTAGGCCTTAAGTGTAACCACGTTTCTAAAGGTGTTTTTCAACTTAATGGATTGATTTGTCAACATCCTCGAGTGATCAAAAATCTTGAGTTAACCTTACATTCTTGTATAAGTTTAACCATAACTCAAGATGTGTTAGCCATTGAATTGAATTTTTTTCCATTTGTCTATAAGGAGATTTATCACCACAAAGTGTGTGATTATATGTCCTCGATTGGTCTCATATGCTCCTAAGAAATAGGTATGGTACTAGATTTACCTTATAAGATGATCTTATATTTTCCAATCATATTGAGTCTAATGATCCTAATCCTCTCCAATCTAATTTTCTTATACAAGAAAAATAAGAACATGTTTCAGCTTTCAATTGAGAAGCCTATACCTCCTTAAATTTCTCATCTTTTATTATATGAATGGGACAAATAGAATTATTAATTTGATCCCTCTGATATAACTTTGGAAAATGCACTTGGAACCTACTGCATTTATGTCAAAGAATCTACTTTCCCCACACCACTAAAACAAAAAGAACATGCTTCGGATTATGGAAGATGTTATATGATGGTTATATAAGTAGAAATGGAGTTGGGGTAGGTATATTTTTAATTTCTCTAATCAATGAGAAATTATTCTTTTCTCATAGGTTATAGTTTTCATGTTCTAATAATGCGGTAGAATATGAGGCATTGGTGCATGGTATTTTTATTTCTAAAAATAGACAAATCAAAGACTTACAAATCATTAGGGACACTAAATTGGTCATTCAAAAGTTAGATGGAAACATGATCCTAAGAATAATATTTTGAAATCCTATAAGCATAGAGTTTGGGATCTCGAGAGAGCTATGATGTTTTTAACCTGTAAGTGCTACAAGTAAAATTGAACAAAAAAGTAGACTAGATGAAAAACAATGGATTGTAGTTTTCACCAGCTGAAGGTTCATCTAAGGCAATCAACAACATATCAAGTTGTTGTTTAGGCCATCAATTATAGATAATGAAACCATATAGTAGGTATTTGATAATGATGAAAAAATTATTCATTTCATTCAAAATTAAGCTGAGTTTTCTTGAAAAATGTAATCTGATTTGCATGAAAACTATGGTGATCAAGCTATCCATCAATAAAATAAATCATAAAGGTTTAGTCACTCTTAAGTATATTTTCATCCCTAGTGATCAGTTAAGAAAAAAATAATAGAACATCATGAAAAAGCTAGACGACTATCATCCAATCACTATTACACATGGAAAGGAGCTATTGCTTGGAAAATTATGTAATGAAAATGAAAAGCAAGATTTTATTTCCTTATGTCGAGAAAATTAAAGATATATTCTCATAGGATTATGAAGACATTAAGGTGTTTGATCCAAGCATTTTCCAACATTCCATTGATCTTGATCGTCATGTCAAGCCAATCAGAAAAAACAAATACATATAGAACTTAAGTTAGAGCCCCTCATGATGAAGGAATTATCCAAACCGATAGAGTAAAAAAAAATTTCCTATCAAATACTCTACTTGGGTTGAAAATCTTGTTGCAATAAGGAAGAAAAATGGAGAAATTGGAATTTGTGTTGATTTTAGAGATATGAATAAAGCTTCTTTAAAGGATCATTATTTTCTATCTTCCATGGAATATATTTTACAAATGGTAGCATGAGATTAAAGGTTTTCCATGTTATATGGTTACTAAGGTTTCAATTAGATCATGGTTAAAGAAGAGGATTGGTTAAAAATGACATTTACAACCAAGTGGGGAACATACACATATAAGAAACTTCCCGTGGTTTATCAAATGAAGGTGCCACATTCCAAAGGTCAATGCACATTGATTTAAAATGATACATAAATGAATTCATCATTTTTATCTAGGTGATGTATTACTATTTTCTCAAAATAAAGAAAATAGCCTATCACTCATCTTCATGAAATTCTTTAAAAGATGTAGGGAATTTTGGGTATCTCTTAACCCTAAGAAATGTAATTTTCTAGTCCCTAAAGGAAAGCTCTCAAGCCATATTGTTTCAAAAGAAGGAATTTCCATTGATACGAGAAAGAATACCAGTCATCCTCTCTCTTTCCTTACCAACTTAGAAAAAGGAATTGTAATCATTCCTTGGAAAAAATAATTTTGTTAGGATATTTATTCCAAATTTTACAGATTGGTCAGACCTATTAATCTAATGTTAAGAAAGGATTCACTTTTAAAATGTACAGCAGAAGGGAAAGAAATATTTATAAACATCATACAAGAAATTTCACAAGATCTTACACTCATCAATCTTAACTATGTTAAGAAATTCATCCTATATGCACATGGAGTTGAGTCTAGTGATTGTGTTATTTTGACACAATAAAATGATCAAGGATTGGAGCAGCCAAAGTGGCCTTTTTCAGTCAAACATTAAAATATTATGAATCAAAATATAATCATATTGTAAATATATCTTTTCCATCATGCGAGCTCTAAATAAATCCAAAATTATACTTGTCACTAATCATATAAAAGTTCTTATATTGCACCGATGAGAGACTTCATCATAAAAGTATAAATAAACAATAAAAGAGCTCGATGGGTGACCAAAATCAAGGAATATGATGTGACTATTAAGACTATAAAGATGGTAAGAAGAATAGAGTTATGTGAACAACTGGTTTTGGATGTTGAAGATGATCAAGTGACCTATCTCTTTATGAATGAGGAATTCCAAAATAAAGCTAAAATTTAACATCATGAAGGAAATGAAGTTAATTCTCATAGATAGATTTATCACATGGCCAAATTCCTATCTACTAGTACATAACCTTTTGGCCTACACAAAAAAAAAAACATTTAAAATTGCAGTCCATCCCTTATGCATTGATTGGTGGAATTCTCTTCAAAAGAAGCACCGACAAAGTGTTGTTGAGATGTATGAAATGTGTACAAGTGAAAAATTTATGGAAGAATTCCACGATGGTTTATTTTATGGACACTTCTCTACCTAATCCACTGCAATAAATATTATAAAGGCATCGGGCTTATGGCTCGCACTATTTTTTTATGGTCACAAATAGGTTGAAAATGCAAGGAATGTGCTTTCTTTTCGTGAAAAGAGGTTGGATTCCATTCCACTTCATACAATCCAAGTAGATCAACCATTTTCCCAATATGGTCTTGATTTAATAGACATGTTAACCCTCCATAAATTTTTGTCATAAGTGGGTTTGAAGGGCAATATATTATTTTACTAGTTTGATTGAAGATATGGCACTTAAGGAAGCTCTTGAATCACTTATCCTTGAATTATTTGAAGATATTGTGACAAGGTTAGGGGTTCCTCAAACTATCATCTCTAATAATGCAAAGTATTTCTTAGGCTCTAATATTTAAGATTGGGTTCTTAGAATTGGAATTTATTTGAAGACTTATTCAAATTATTACCCTTAGGGTAATGGTTTGGAAGATTCTACAAAAAAACTTTTACTTGAATCATGAAGAGGAAAATGGATATCAACCAAGGATATTGGCATGAAAAGGAGAGAAATTCTCTTTGGGATCATATAATAACAATAAAGAAGTTAATTGGCACTTCACCCTACAAACTTGTTTATGGAAGAGAGGCTAAAATTCCTTTATCCTTAGAATTTCCTTTATTAGAGTTAGCCAAGAAGTTGTCGTTTGAAGGTGTAAAAAAGAGAATTCGAGAATGGAAGAATTGTTTGCAATTAAAGAATTAAGGAATTATACCATGATGAAATTAGAAGAGAATCAAAGATCGACCAAATAATGGTTTTATAAGAAGGATAGAGATCATAAGTTGAAATTGGGTGATCTGGTCTCAAAATGGGATATAAACAAAGCTAACCAGGGAAAAACTCTAAGTTTGATGCAATTTGGAGTCATCTATATATCATTAGTGCTTTAAAGAGGCAAAATCTTTTGAATTTTCCAAACTTGATGGAAATACACTACAAATCCAAATCAAGGAAATTTATCTTAAGAATGCACATTGAGATATATCATTGCATCTTGTACATATTATATTAGTTTCAATTCCTCCAAGTGTTTTTCAACACATTTTCTTGTTAATAGTATAGGTTTCCTTTCCCTAATTGATTTACACACTTTGTTTTGTTGTCTTTGGGTGATTTTTTTGTTGCAGATTATGCATGGAGGAATCTAGTGAAGCATTTTGTGGGAAGAGTTTCAAAGTTTCAAGGATCAGTGCAAGACCTCACAAATCAAATGCAAAGCAACAAAATCAGATTTTGGGATAGTTTGAGAAAGCATATCCAGAATACCCAAAAATTAGATTTAAGACATGAACAGGGAACCATTGCATTTAATTCATGATCTTAAGAGAAATGGAGTGGAAAATAAAATATATTTCAGTTTTCCACTCTCATTAAATTCAATTACGAATGTTTTTCACAAATAAGGTGATGATTTTAAGTAGATCAAATTAATGCTAAGACTAGATGTTGTTTCTCGTGGATTCAGGGATAGGAATTTCAAGTTGAAGATTATTTTTGAAGTATATCATACTTGAATCCATTTCCAATGGATGCTCTAGGATACTAAATTTCATATTTAGAAGGAAATTATCCCTAAAAATGGCAAATTATTACCCAAAATAATTGTCCAGGGCTATTTCGCTATTTGTATTCAATTTTGGCTTTGGCATTATGTTTTTAACGGGTTTTGTGGGTTACACATGATCCCCTTAAATTTTAAAGAAAATTTCCATGGTTTGAGGTTGAGTAATGCTTCCTTGGATTTCACAATGCCATCGTAGAGTTTTTGTAAAAATTCCCATTTTGAAAAGCTTGAGGAATTTGGGGGGGATGGTTTTATGTTTTTGTAGTTGCATGTTACATGTATCTTCCCTTAACCTAAGATTTTTTTCCTAACTCGGTGGGCCTTTGTGCCCCTCATGCAACTCAAAATGCTCATGCAAGAATGCATTCCCTACCACTGATCCCCACCACGTTCCCTCATGGGCCCGTGGGTTTCCATTGAAATTTTTCATGCTCGGGTTAGTATGTATCCTCGCCCCAATTCCTTGATCATTCAATATGATACTTGATCTCTACAACAAACTAAGACGTGACACATGATGGCAAGTCAAAGTGACCCTTATGATCATCGGTCTAAACCCCACATCCAATGAGAGATTGCCATATGGAACAAGCATAGGGTCAACAAGGTAAAAAAGAAACATGATAGAGCTAGGAGGTGACAGATGGTGTGGATCAAGTGGTTCAACATAGGCACCTAGATGTAGTTTTGGTAGATTTTCGGGTAGTTGCACCCAAATGGACATGAGGTATACGAAATCAACCAAGATTGATAAGCATTTTGGTTACATGTGGTTTAGATGTAAAAAAAAATTCAGTGCAATGTGTGGGAAGATCTTGAACCCCCACAACCGATAAAAAGATAACATGTGGTGATTATTGAAGCAATGCACACCTAGGTAGGAGTGATCACTATAGCTAACCATAAGCCACCACATGTCATGTTCATATGCATCACAACCTAAAAACTTAAAATCACCATAAATTCCTCCACATAGCTCCAAATCACGTAAAATTGACACCGGCGGAAACATCTCCTCAATCCCTTCTTCATGAAATCAAGAAAATTAGATTTTGGGGAGATTTAGTAGGTTAAAAAAATAAAATAGTTTGGGATATTAATTGAAGTTACTCATGCCTCAACCACCAAGTTATTGAAGTATGGCGCTCCTTCCTTCTCCTAAAAGAAAAGTGACATGTGGAAGTGATCTTACAAGGTCACACATGATGGTTTTTAGATATATAATTCATCTTGTTGCAATCTGAATTTACCTCCATTTTCCCTCCTTTTCTCTTCCCCATTATTCTATATATTATAGAATGAATCTCATTTGAAAAGTTCGGACTCTGCATAACACAAGGAATTCATTTCGAGTATTTCTTGAGTGTTCTATGAGTTATAATCCTCTAATATTAGCTTGTGCATCTCTCTAAGGAAATACAATTCATGTTTTGTGGCTATTCTCTGCCCTAGCTGGTGTTTTCTTACATTTTCTTTCCTTTTCATTATTTTCATGTGTGTTTTGTATGCTTTCTCACTTTTTAGGTCTTATTTCTATCATGCTCTTTAAAAATGGAGTTTGAATGCTATTCAAGACTATGGGGCTCTTGTCTACCCTCTCCTCCTCCATTCTCTTCCATTTTCAATCATTTTAGAGTTTAATTCTCCTTCTTCTTGGTGTTATCACCTCCCATTATCTTAGGATCTCCATTTTATGACTTTCTCTCTCTCCTTGGTCCCTTGGATTGTTAGAGTAGGATTAAATAGTTGCATTTATATCCGTAGTAGTAGTTTTAGCATTTAGAATAGGTGGAGGAACCAACCTTCTCGGAGATCTGTCTCAATATTGAATCACACAAGTTGGAGATAGTTCAATGTTGCCTCAAATACCTAGATTATCTTGATTCATGTGCCGGTGCAATTTTGAGCTCCAACACAATGCACGAAGATCTTGGCTAGATGGCACTTGTCTCCTTCTTGTGCTCTCATTTGGTATTTGACCATCTATATATATGTCTATATATATTAATGTATATATGTATGTATATATACATAAACATATATAAAAAAATATAGACAATATAAAACTCTTTCCAATAAGATATTTAAACCCGAAAAGTATTCAAAACCAAAATGGGAATAATTAAAACTTCCATGACAATCTTAGTTGTGGAATATTTCCTTCCACAAAATATGTTTTTGAATAAAATGATAATACATAAGTATATTATAAATCTGCAGATCAATAAAACATGTTTTGAAACCCTAAATGGATATCTAGTTAAAAGGAAATGAAATAATGATTGAGTGACCATATAAATAGCTTGAGTTTCGATGAAACTCTTCGTCCTCCTTCTTAGACCTAAAACCAAAATAAAATCAACAAAATGGGAGAAAAATTAAAATAAATGGGCTTTTGTGAGGAAGCTACAAGGAAATTAGGGATTCCTTAGTTGCCATAAGATCCTATGGTGGAGGGCCCTTTGATCTAAGGGATCTCCTTTAATCCTAGTTATTTTATTTTTGAAATGTTTAATTTTTACCCCCTTATGTTTTTATTTGTTAGGAAATAATTTTAATCCTAACTTAGAAACAAATAAAAAATGGTATGGGTCCATTTGGGTTACCAAATTGGACCAATGCCCAACTTTTTACCATTTTAGGCCTTTTACAAATTTAATTTTATTCCCAAATCTAAATTACATTTATTCAAATGCACTAAATTAATTTGGTGATCATTTTTTTATCACCATAATTAAACTATTTAAATGGCTCGCTTATGTGGCCTAGTTTAATTTTCACATGATTAAAATTTATGTAACATGAGTTAATCATATTATTATTATTAAAAAATTTATCATGGGTTATCTTATTATTATTTTATCATTTTACGGGTTTCCTTTGGTAGTTGTTGGCAGTTTTGGACCTGCCCCATTAGGCGCCCCATCGGGGAATGAAAGAAGGGTCTTTGAGCCACCATAGTAGATTGCAAGGACTTTGGGTGTGGCTTCAACGAGATTATTGGAGTTGGGAATGGAAGAGATATTTTTGTAACTTGAAAACCTTTTTCATCCTCCCAAACACATATCATTATGGAATATTTGAAACAAGATATGTAATCCATCAAATTATAATATAAAAAATATTTTTCCATATGATGCGATTCTAGAGAACCCAAGAAAATAAGTATGCAAAATATGGATGCTTTGCGAAAGGGAGCAAGTGACTATATGAGAGCATGATATGAGAAACATGCATGTGTGGTAGTCCTATATGCATATCAATGGGGATGCATAACATTGTGTAGACCTAAGTGTTAAGTTTTTAAATCATAAGGGAATTCAAATAAAATATAGGAGGTAACTATTGTCACTAAAATTTTCACACTTGTTGAATCAGGAGTTCAACATTTCAATGAAAAAATTGGGGACCTTGAAGGCATGTTTTAACTCAAGGTATATCCTTGGATGAAAGGGTTAGATCATCTCACTCTATTTTTATGTAACTACACTAACCAAAGTTTACTATAACATTATCTATTTTCTAAACTAATAATCCAAGGAGACAGGGTAAGAGAGAGAAAATGGAAAATAAAAGGGAGGTGATGCACCAAAATAGAAAATGGATTGATTATGTCTAAAAGACACATATGTGAACCCATGAATGAAGCTTGAAGAAATGCACACAACTTTGAAGGAAATAAACTGGAAAATAATGAAGGTGTGCAAGAGGAAATAGATGTTCACATTAAACATAGAGCATTTAGAAGAACGAGAAAACACTTGCATGATTACTATAAAAACCTAACCATTTCCAGACACAAAGTTGAGGAAAGAAATATTCACAAGCAAGTTAAAAAGGTTGTGAGTAAGGATTTGTAAGCTCAAAATGGTAGAGCTCCAAATTCAGTACAAAATATCCCCTATTATGTGTTAAAGCACTTACATTTATATAATTTTGAGAGGGGAGAAGAGGTCGATCACATCTAGTGATTAATGAAATAAAAATACCACCAAGGACCAATCACCATAGGTTTGGCAGGTTAGGTATGAGAATATAACATCACTCTATGTGCATGTCATTAGGTCATCAAAGGCAATAGGACATCACGGCTCAAAATTAAATTTTGGTTGGTGTAGCAGTTTAGCTTCTAGTTCACAATAGATGTGGCTTTGTAATGTTCCATGTATTTTTGATAATTCTACTTTGATCCACATAATTCTTATTTTTATAACAACTTCTCATGTCCCGCAACTTTTAGAATCATGATAATGTCTCATTTATCTTTAAGTACCCATGGAATACATATTACTATTCCATGTATTATAATGTTAGCCATATTCAAACTTAATTTATTTTTTCCATAGGGTGTCCTACAATTTTTTTGTTATAGTGTGGCCTCTTTTGAGTGGATTACATACTTTTCTACATGGAATTAATCAATCCCTCATAATTCTATATTTTAAAGTTTTTATAACATTGTATTTCCATTCCGTGAATCATTAAGCCATTTTCACATGTCGTGGAAGACTAACCCTTTGACTACTTCATCCGTAAGTCTTCAATCCATATTCACCTAAGTCTGAAACTTGGATGAACTATTCAAAATAACATGGGGTGATATTTTGGAAAATAGTTTGTCTACTTTTAGGGAAATTTTCCTACTAGATGTAAATATTAACATCCGTGAAGCATATCCATTGGGTATGGAGTCAAGTATGAACATGAAAACTGATCTCAAAATTTTATAATCGTCCCTGAAACTCTATTATAAATTTAATATTTTGGAGCCTTGGATGAATCTCTTTTAATCTATGCCAAAATCTTATGATTTTCTAGCATAGAGCAAGGAAACTAAAATAACTAGCGTCAACTACAATGGGATCCCAAAAGCTATATACAAAAATGAAGATCATTCTTTCTCCAAGTGAAAAATATAGATTGTGAAAATGCCCTTATTTAAATTATCACTATAAAGATTGGGGAAAAGGAACTCAATATTTGATCATCACATGAAAAAATAAGGGAATATCTAACAACAAGAAGGAAAAAAACCAAAAATAACAAATATATATAAAATGCAAGAAACTAGGTGTGATGAGAAGGTTTAAGATACATCCCATTGAGTGGGATTTTAAGTGCTTCCTATCAAGTTTGGACAACTCAAAAGATTTTTCCTTCCTTCATCTAGTGATGATGTATGGCCCACTATAAAGTGCATTAAACTTAGATTGGTTCCCTAGTTTAGCTCTATTTGTATCCCATTTCAGTACCAAATCTCCAATTTTCAAAGACTATGCTTTGGATTTCTTGTTAAACCATCGCTTAGTTGACCTCGGTGCTCTTCTAATAAGATCATGGTAGAATACCTCAACTCCTCAAGCTCAACCAATTCTTCCATTCTAATTATTATTTTATTTTCAACCTCAAAATATAACTAGTAAGTCAACTCCAATGAGCGTAATTACAGAGATATTGGATGCTTGGCCTCTTTAACATACACCAAGATAAAAGTATAATTACTAGTTACAACAGCTCAAGACTCCTTGATCACTCAAATACCTCTACAAGCCTTCACAACAACTCAATGAACCATACCTCTTCACAAAGCAACTCAACATGACAAGACACTACCTGTCAACCTTCATATCTCTTACACCTTTTAACATCAATGATACATCATACATCAATGAAAACACACCGACAACAATTTTTCATGGAATTAGCCACATAATCGGTATATTTGTGAAAATGCATAACAACCTCGGACCCTTATGGTTTAAAATTCTTCCAATTAGCAAGTGTCATTGATGGAAATAATTAAGTCTAGCATGGAAGAAACTAAAAAGGTAAATCTAGAGACTAATATTATGTTTTTTATAATGCCTGCTAAAATAACCCATTTGAGACCTAAGAAACAACCTAGGATTAGTTAGGAAAAATTATGGAATAATTTTTCTTTTGTTTAAAAGAGTCTACAACCAGGTTACAAGGAAAAATTGTCACTAACAAGTTCCAGAACCATTCTAATCTGCTAGAACATACTTTTCTTTTATTAACAATTATTAGAGGTCATAAGGTCCAAAATTTAGGGTTAGAAGGTTCAATTAGGTTCAGAGGGAAATTCTTCATCATACCCACCCTCTAACAGGCTTAAAGTTTCAACTTGATTTTTCTTACACTTAACTCATTCAAAAATTTCCCAAAAAAATTTCGATGGATAGGAAATTTCCTCACCTTTCCATTGATATAAATAAGTCCTCCTAAATCCTCATATTTCTCAAGATATGGGAGACGGGCCTTGGGGTGAATTTTTTCCCTAAGAGCGGGCCTACGGGCCTAGGGGTGAAAATTTTCCCAAATGGTAGGTTGATGGACCGCGGGAAGAATCTTGGAAAATTTCCTATGTGGGGAAAAAAACATTTTCACCTATGCTCCCATGGGTCTGCAAGTCCACCAGGGACACGTGGCACTCCCTAAGTCAGCGCGGGGAAAAGCGAGGTGACGGGAGACATTTTAAAAATTCTCCCGCGAGGCGAGGAGCCAAATTTTCACCCACGCTCCCGCAAGTCTGTAGGGGACATGCAAAATCACCTAAACCAACACGGGGAAAGTGGGGTGGCGGGAGAAAATTCTCTTAACACCTCGAAGGGCTAAGAGGATAATAAGGACCCGTGCCTCTGCCGACACATCGTGATGCCACATGGTAGCTCCGGATTAGGCGTGGGTCAGCGGAATGGTGGGGAAGACATGAAAAAATTTTCCAAAATTTTTGAAACACAAAAAGGAAAAGGTACCCGCTCCTTCGTCGATGCCTCGTGATGCCATGTGGCATCACCTAATTGGTCGCGGGCTGGTAGGGAAAATTTGGAAATATTTCCCTAAATTTTTGGGAGTGCTAAGTTAAAAGGAGATCCATCCCACTGCTGACACCTCATGGTGCCTCATGGCAACCTCTGATTGGTTGTGGCTGGTGATGCAATAGGGAAAATTTTCCTGAAAATTTTCATAGGTGCTTAAGGGAAAAATTCGGGCCGTGGGCCCAAGGAAAATTTTCCCAACTTTTGACGCCAAGGAAGAAAAACTTTAGAAGGCCATAACTTTTGATAGAGAGGTCAGTTTTGGGAAAATGAGGAATTTCTGGAAATATCTTGACATCCTTTATGCAAAGAGATCTTTAATTTTTTAATTTGATAAATTTTAAGGGGTCAATTTTAACAAAACATCCTGCAGGATTTTATAGTGCAAACTGGTAAATTTTAACTTGTCGATTTATTCAATTTGATTTTCTTCCTCTCTCAATCATGTCAAATAGACATGGGGACATGTTCTTATATGGATTTAAGGAAGGATTCAAGATTCAATTTGTCTAATAGATTTGTAATTTGAACATTTTCATTTCTTAACAGTAAAAGGACTTCAAAACAGTTGAGCCCGATTTTGCTAAGTTTTGAAATATTTCCTTTAAGTATTTTTGTCTATTTGAATTTTTTTAGGGCCTACTACTTAAATTTAATCATTTAATTTGTTATTTTATTGTTGCAGAGTTTGAACTGTGCATTTTTTTGTTTTGATAATTGCTAGACTTGAAATTACAAAAAAAAAACAGGATAAAATTTTAATGGTTCTATTTGCCACTTTCTTCTTCCAAGTATTTAGAATACATTCCAATTCCAATCTAACACATTATTTGATTTAATTCCAACCATTTGAAAGCCAAAATACAATTCTGATTTCCAACTTTACACATTTCAGAGACAGAGTTCTGCATTTTCCTTCATACACATTTACTTCATTCAAACAGAGATTTCAATACATTGAAATGATCAGATTCAATACAAAAATGCAATTTGAGAAAGGTATTGCAATCCTATATTGATTCCAAAATGCAACATTACAACCTTTCTTCTTTTATTCCTTCCAAAACATATATTATATACATAATAGAATAATACATTTTCTTCTCACGTGTTTCACTTTACCGCTTTTCAAACATGGATTTCATAGTGAAGGCTAAACTATTAGAAATAATCTAACACTTAATTCACCATATGTGGATTAATGTGTAATAGTAATAAAGTAATTATTTAATTACTTTAGTTAGCTTTATTATTAGTGTGTTGTTATCATCCCTTAGATTGTGGAGGATGTTCTTTAGTTAGAATATTGTTCTCGGATGATTTTATGTAGAAGCTTTTTAGGGGCAATATGTTATTTCTGCATATTTTCTTTGTTTAGGAGATTTGTTCCATGTATTGTGGAAGAGATAGAAGCTGTCCAATATCTATAAATATTGTAGCTCTCTCTTTTGGTTGTAATGCTTCATTTTATATTAATAAAATCACAATGGCAAGCTTCACCTTGTTTTTTCAATTTTATCTGGTTTAAAAATTTCATAAACATATATTTCCAATGGATTAACAACATATGGAAAAGACAAAACCACTTCCATTAATTTAAATGAACTCTTATGACTTCCTTTCCATTTGGTTTCAAAATACAACATACAAAAATACGTATCATTCTTTCACATTCTTTCCAAAATAGAATACTGAGACTATAACTCTTTTACTTTTCAAATTTCCACTTGCAATCAATACAACATATTTCCATCACAAATATTTACAAGTTCATCCAGCTCAAATGGGAAAGGTTACAATGAGATTTCATTTCACTGAGGACTGTCAAACTATCTTTTCTCATCTCCGAACAACAGCAACATACATTCTTCACATTCTTCCAATTTGAACACAATAGGAGTAGGGAAAGGTAATGCTCTCCACCCAACCAATACATATCCAATGAGAGAGGAGAATCCATCCTTCTTCATTGGCCCCTGAGCCCCAACCACAAAGAAATAAAAATGTGATCTAACTCATGGTAACAACATGCTTCCACAAAACATACAAGCAACATTTTCACAAAGAAACACTATCCCAAACAATGTAGTTTATAAGTACATTAAAATATGAAAAACAATACAAAGGATTCATCAAGCAAGCTAAAGGATCAAGAAGCTATGGGGGATGTTGCTTATGCCTCCCAAAGGGGAAAATAGGTATCACCACCTGAGAACAACCCACCAATATATATATGAATATCATTTAAAACCTTGTCATGCCCTTATGCCTCCCCCAAGTACCGCTTATTCCTCACATTTTCTTATGTCTCTCTAACCTCTTATGACACCCCATAATGAGTAAAGAAATGCAAGCTATTTCTTTGTAAGGTGGAACCAAAATCCCCACTCCGTCCACACTTATACCTCCCTAAAACCACTTGTTCCTCCCACAAAATAACCCCATAGTCTTCTCCTACACCATTCCTAGTCCATCTACCCAACAACCCACAAATATACCAAAACATTCACACAAAAACTTTTACATATATATAAGAAGAACATTTTAAGAGCCAAACTCCTAGCTCTCCATGATGGAGTCGTTCCAATTCCCAAACAACAAGCCTTACCCCAATGCAAGCAATCCAAAAAATCCAATCAAAAGCATGCAACAATATTCCAAAACTTCTCCAGCAAGAGCTCTAAAAACAACAAGAAAATTCACACCAAAATGAAGTCTCCAAAGTGAAGCAACCCAAAACAAGGCAAGAAATTTGACTTTTATAGAAAGAGGAAGGGAAGAGGATGATGAGGATCCATGTAAGATGCCACATCACACATCCTTAACCCCAACCACAAAAATTCAACTTCATTCTCCAATGCATAATAAATAAGTTGGTGAATAATATGACAGTTCACTTACACACTCAAACAAGCCCATACCCCATAAGGACTGAAATTAAATTATGTAAGTTAAATGCAATTACAACATTGAACTTTACTTGTAAAAATGCATTAAAAATGTCTAAATCTAACCCTCCAACCATAGGCAAGGTTTGCATGTAAATTTAATAGGTTTAACCTATCCCACAAGCCTCCAAAATTAGCCTCCAAGGACAAATTTGAATTTCCAAGAAGGTGGAGTGTTTCACACTCAAAAGTTAACTTACACATCACTTACAAGGTCACTTACACATTACTTACACATTCTTACAATACTTTAAAACATGGCCAACAACTCTATTAATTACATTCTTATGAAATCTTTTAATTAATTAACTAAACAATATGATTACTCACAATATTAACACCACATTAAATAAATAATGAAAGGGTAAGTGCACCACAAAACAAACACATGAAAATTTTAAACAAAAGGGACCAAATACAAGAAAAACATAAAATCCCTTGGTCACATTTAAAGGTGATCCCCCAATGGGAATCCCTAACACAAATAACACACAAACAAATACTAGTTGCCATGGTGACCTTGTTGAATTAATCTATAATTCTAATGTGGTTGGACTCAATCCCTTAATTTTTGTTGTGATATTTAACCTGTAAAAGAAAAATACCTCCTTCGGCCTCATGGCCATATCAGAATGTCCAAAATAATATGAATATAATTAAAATTCCAAAATCATCTAGATATATGAATCACAGCAACATCAAAACAATCTAACAATATCATTTATAGTTTTATCAACAACTATATCATCATCCAATAATTTTCCATTTCTAGGTCTACTCACAATATTTGAATATCACAAGTTTGAACAACATCCATCATATAACCATGTCCAATAGTATATAAACATCAACATATAAAATATCTCTAATAAGCATCATGCATCATAACTGAATCAAGTCAACAATAATCCATGTTCTAACATTTAACATCATACTTGAATCAAACTATAATAGTGTCCATAATATAGTCAACGTGTCATGATTAGTATCAAAAGGGGGTCAAAGAGAAGTGGGCACTACATTTTTGAGGTGATGAGTTTTTCACAATGAATTAAGGTATGGAAAGTTTTTTCTAGCTTCATACTCATATTGCTAATAACACTAGATCTAAGAAGAGAGTTTTGAATGTTCAAATTCTATCTTCTTCCAATTAGAATGATCCTCTTCATAGAAAGAGGAATATTGGAACAAATTTGAGAAAAAATAGTTTACCTAAGATTCCTAGCAAAACTAACTTGACAAAGGAGATTGTCTCTTAGACCGAGGAACTTGTTCCAATATTGGAGCAATCAATAATGGATAACACCATACATGTAATTCAAAAATCCATTTGCTTTCCCTTCAACATTATTTGCGGATGAAAAATATAAATGTAAATATGGAAATGTGGGATGCCTTAGCCATTCCATGATGAAGGCTTATTTTTTTTTTAATATTGGTAAATAGTTTTTTGAAAGGGACTATACCCTTGTGTACAAAAGAAGGCCTAAAAGCCGGAATAAGAGAGAGGAGCAGAGAAGCTGTAGCAAAGCACAAAAGTTACAGCAAAGAACAACGAAGCCCAGAACAGCTATACAATCGAGACTTAACAGCAAAACAACGGCAAAAAAACAGCAAGCCTACAGCCAAGAAGCAGTAATAAAAACAATAAGGACCAGCAAAAGTAGTCGGGACTACTTCTTGGCCGCTTGATCAATACTCATCTTTACTCTTTTCCAAGCATGATACATGCCCAGCGTGGTCATATGAGCAGCATCCGTCTTATCAAGCTCCTCTCTGGTTCTTTTTCTCTCTTTCTCATTGCCCCAAAGTGTAGCCGGGACACCGCTAAGTTGTGAAACACTTCTTGCATGACCTTCGATGAACTCCTCGATGGCCCTGAAGGCTGCAATATTATACTCATGCCTAGTCTTCATCTTCCCTAGGCGGGAGTCTAAGGAGGTCAGTTTTTTGTATATGTCATCAATCTGGCTATTGCCAATGCTCCCTTCCCCCTCAATGCTTTGTTTGCCTTTTTGCTTAGCAAGGTTTTTAACCTCATCCTTCAGCAATTTAAGCTCAGCCTCTAAGGCCTCCAATCTCCTAGAAGGGTTATCCGTTGGTGCCGCCTGGGGACTGGCACTACTAATGTTCAGCAGATCACGAGCAACGTCCTCCAAAGGTTCAACCCCCTCAGCAATAGACTCAAGGTTGAGTCTCCTAGAAGCCCTGGTGACACGTTTAGAGGTAGAGACAGGGTGGGTGGCAGGGGCAGCAACAGGAGGAGAAGAAGGAGAAGCATGAGCAGCCGGCATGGGGGGTAAAGCACCAAGGCGGGGGCAGCAGCGAGGCAGCGGGGAGACAGGGGCGCGGCGGCGGAACCCAACAAAGCCGGGCCGGGAGAGGAAGGGAGACCGGGGAATTTAACAAGGCAGTGCTTGTGAATAAGCAAAATAAGCCCTTGGTGTAAGGGAACCACCGGGTATGCTTCTGGAACTCCAAAATGGAGCGTTCAAGAGAATTTAACAGATAGTGAGGGAAGCAAACCAACCTTCTCCTACGAAAGTGATTCAAAAAGACAAGGTGCTTGGCAGGGACAGTAACAAACCTGCCTTCTAAGGATATGAAGCGAATCATCATGCGGGTGACTTCATCATACGGGGATGGAATTGAGTTAATAAGCAGACCCGCGGTGTTGAATATAAGCTTCTCCTCCTCCTCCACAAATCTTCTCTCTTCAACCTCTTTGATGACCCTCTTGTTGAAGAAGCGGTATCCTTCCAAGCTGAGGCCAGTCGCTTCGGCTATGAGTTCCTCATTAATAAGAATTTTCTGCCCTCCATAGTCGACCGTCCTCTCATTCCACTCCTTGGAAAAGCGAATGAAATGCTTTATCATGTCCTTGCACTCTTTCCACAAAGTTGGTGAATCCGCCGATGCTAAGAATGTTCGAGCTCAGTGTTTTCTTTCCCGATCGGGGTCCGCGCACGGCTCAATCGGCGGGAGGCCCTCCCATCTTCACAATGATGTGCGAGTTACAACAATTTTGAGAATACCTTTGGGTGTTGAGAGTGGTTCGTTTCTCTCACATTGCGGGTCGCATAAAAATGGGAAGCTGCATGGCCGTTGGTCCTCCCACGAACGGGGGCGTATGATTGCCGATCCGAGCTGCGTGGAGTCGCGCGTGAAAACCCTTTCCTGTCGGCTTTCACCTTGTAGTTATCTTCGGTTTTCGCGGAGCTAGGCATCCGAATATCACGGCCTATTGTACCTCTAGATTATGTAGACTAGCCTTAGATGACATATTTTTATTTAGGCCTATGATGTCATATTTTTCTATCTAGATGATGTATACTCTTTGAGACACATATGTATATGGACATTTGATTTTGACATGTATGATGATGATTGGAATCTATATTATGATGTTGTTGTATATGTATCACATGTTTTTGATTTATGATATATCCTTAGATGATATCATTTGTTTTGTACATGAGATGCATTTGATTAGTCCACATGATGATTTGTATGATATTTTTGTGGGGGATATATTTTGATATTTGTGATCCCTCTTGCCCCATTGATGATACAGTACATGATGATTAGCTTAGCATACATGTATGATGTAGACTCAACATTTTATTGATATATGATGTATAGATGATGTTAGATGTGATGATATAGATGGAGATATGATGATGTGATAAAAAACAATGTACAAGTAACAAATGAAAAAGCACAAACAAATGTTAACAAATCTACCAAATATACACATTAAGCAACTTAATTAACACAACTATGTACAATTATTCACAAGCATGCAAAAACACACTCCATATGTACAAATAAGAATGAATATAATCTAAGAAAGAAAAGATCAATCTTTTAAGCAACACACTATACAAATGTATAAGCAAGTAAAACTATACAAACAATGTACACACAAACAAACAAAGAAAGAAACAAAAAAATAAACAAAGTAAGTAAACCACTACTATGTTTTTGTAAGACTATTTTCAACCTATTTTGTATTGTTTTGGGAGTTGTGCGAAATAATTTTCTATTGTTTTTTAGATTTTTTGTTTTCTAATGTTTTGGGTTTTTCAATTTGATTAGTTTTTTTCGATTTTTAACATATTTGAATGTTTTTGTGATTTTCAAACGGTTTTCTGAAGCTATGTATAGGAAACCAAGAAATATGGATGCCCCCAGCATTAGATGGGAATATACAAGGAAAGATGCCATGTGTTATAGACAAGAATTTGAATGTATAAAATTTCCCCTAGTGTTTGATGGGAAAATACAAAGTAAATCCCTTCACCAATTTACAAGAGGAGAATTAGCCGGATCAAGGATTTGACAAGATAGCTCTAATATAAGTAAAGGTACCCCCTAGACGTAAGATGCTTGTGAAAAAAGAATTCTTCCAAGCCCCTAGAAATTATTTTTCACCAAGGGACTATCAAAAGTGCCACAATTGCATGGTTTTCACATTTGGATGACCTGTTTTCTTTTTTTCTTTTTCCATTGTTTTTTTGTATTTTTCATAGTTTTTTAATTTTTTGGTTGTTTTTTATTTTCATGCCATGTTTAAGCATAGAATTTCTTGAGGTAAATGGATTTCATGGGATCTCACAGCTCATCTCTATCAAGATGGGAAATTTGGTATGCTCCTAACCCAAATTTGGCCATAATGACATAGGGTCTTAACCAATGAGGTTTGAACTTGCCTTTCTTTTTTCTTTAAGCCCTTGTGTTAAATTGGTTTTCTTTCAACACTAAATCTCTGACCTTGAACTAACAAGGTATGATTATCTTTTTGTATCTTTGTGACACTCTGCTATGATAAACTTTGAGATGGTTGAGTGTGCAGATGCACCTTTCATCTAGGAGTTCCAGTTCTAATATTCTATCCACTCTGTAATCCTCATATTTATATAGATAATCCTTGAGAGATATTCTCAGGGAAGGGATCTCTATTTCTAGGGGGATGATGGATTCCATTCCAAACACTAGTGAATAAGGTGTCGCACTAGTAGGGGTACGAATGGAGGTCCTATAATCCCATAGGGCTAGGTGAATTTGCAAATGCCAATTGCAACCTATTTTACTCACCATATTCTCCATGATTTGAACAAGTGTTTTATTAGTGACTTATAATTTCCCATTACCTTGAGGGTAATATGAAATGGAACAATTTAATCTTATCTTAAAGTCTTGACATAGATATTTTACAATCTTGTTCTTGAAAGATTTGTCATTTTCTGTGACAATGGTGGTAGGAATGCCATAACGGTAGATAAGGTGGTTCATGATGAACTTTGATATTTGAGCACTTATAACATATGTCAATGGAACAACCTCCACCCACTTGGTGAAATATTATGTGGTTATTATAATGTGGGTATGACCATCGGATGAAGTAGGGGTGAGCTTCCCTATTAGGTCTAATCCCCATTTAGAGAATGACCATGGTGTTGTGATCGAGTTGTAGAGGTTGTGACGGTGCATGGATGAAGTTCACATATTTTTGGCATAACACACACTTCTTTACATGATTGCAGAAATTTATCTCCATGGTAGGCCAGTAATAGCCTACCCTCAACAATTTTTTTGCTAAAACCATCCCATTTGTATGGGCTCTACACACTCCTTCGTGTACCTCCTTGATTGCTTGTCTTGAATCGATATATCTAAATAACACAAAAATTCCCATCATAGCCACGAACATAAAGGTTCCCTCCTAGTAGGGTATAATGAGATATTTTGCAGATAAGGATTTGTTTTTAGAATGGGTGATATTGGGAGGAAAGGTACCACTTTGGAGGTAGGTAAAGATGGGCTCATACCATGGGGAAAAGGGACAAACAACCTCACATGCCAAGCACAATTCCATAAATTCATATGTAGGTTGACATAGATTTTCAATAAAAAATGACATATCATTACTTTCTAGTGGAATCAGAAATAGAACCCATTGTTTCCATTGCATCTGTAGATTGGTTTTGTGCCCTTGGAATTTTTTCAAAGGTGATGTGCACAAAATATTCTTTTAGATTTTCCACCAAATTTTTATATGGGATGATTTTTTCATCCTTGAATTTATACTCATCATTGACTTGCTTGATAATCAATTGTGAATCTCCAACGACTTTAAGGTGGTGGATATTCCATTTTATAGACAGCTTCATCCTAGTGATGAGCACTTCATATTCTACAATGTTATTTGTGTATGGAAACCCAAGATGGAAAGCTTGAGGTATGGGGTCTCCTATAGGAGTGATTAGAACTATACCTGCCCCCAAACCATAGAAAGTAAAGGGTCTATCAAAGTGTACTTACCATATGACATATTACTCAATGTACATTAATGATGCATCTAGCAAGTCTAAACACATAGGATATGTTCCAAGTAAGGGTGCCTCTACTAATTTTTCCGAGAGCGCTTGTCCTTTTACTAAATTTTTATGTATGTACTCAATGTCAAATTTACTAAGTAGGATGATCAATTAACCATCCTATCGGTAAGGGTGGGTTTTGACAAAAAATATTTGAGTGGGTAAACTTTGGATATAAGCTTGGTTTTAGTATTTGACAGATAATGGAGAATTTTTTGGAAGGTAAAAATAATTTCTAAAAAAGATTTTTCGATTTAGGGATAGTTGAGATCATATGAATTAGGTACAATGAGATAGTAAACTACTTTTTCTTTCTCGGATTAGGTCATACTCCGTAAGTAAGGTGCCAATAGAAAATTATGTTGTAGATATGTATAACAAAAGTGCCTCACCTAGAGTTAGTGGCATTAGGATTGGGAGATTCACTTAGTATTTCTTGAGCAAGGAAAAAGCCTTCTATTTTTTTGGTCCCCAAATGAAGTCAACGTCCTTTTTAAGTAAATGGGTGAAGGAATGACATTTTTTGGAAAGTTGCAAGATAAAGTGGTGGATGGATTGTATTTTTCCTTGTAATCTATGCAGTTGCTTTATGTTCATGGGAGGAGAAATTTCAGTAAAGAAAATCACTTTGGTAGGGTCTACCATGATCCCCCATTTTGATAAAATGAAGCCCAGTAGTTTCCTTGATAACACTCCAAAAACACACTTCTTTGGATTTAACCTTACTTTATATTCTGGAGAGGTAGAAAAATATGCCTCAAGAACTTAGGATGGTATTCTCTTTTCTTTTCTTTTCGTAGGATATCATGCACATAGTCCTCCATGATGTCATTAAGCATATAATGGAATATTATGGGCATTTCCATTTGATAAGTTGTGTCAGCATTCTTAAGGTCGAATGACATTACCTAATAATAAAATGTTCCCCAAGGGGTTGTAAAGGAAGTCTTATGTTGATCCTCCTCTGCTATTTTTATTTGGTTGTAGCCAGAAAATCCATCCATAAGAGACAACATTTCGTAACCTATAGTCGAATCAAAAATCATGTCAATGTTGGGAAAAGGAAAATCATCTTTAGGAAACACCTTATTGATGTCTCAAAATTTAATGTAGATTTTGATTCCAATAGGTTTCTTTTAAACTAGAACTATGTTTGATATCCACTTTGAGTAGTCAATGGGTCTAATAAACCCTACTGCTACAGTCTCTCTAACTCTTCTTTGACCAGAAGGGCCACTTGTGGATGCATTTTATGTAGATTCTGTTTAATGGGATTTGTGTCTAGATGCACAACCAAGTTGTGCACCACCAATGATGGATCTAAGCCTAGCATATCCACATAAGACCATGTGAATATGTCCAAAAATTCTTTGAGAAGCATAGTGAAAGTTTTATATTCTTGTGTTGAAAGCAAAGCTCCTAGCTTGACTATCTTTGGGTCTTCTTCTATTCCAATATTAACATCAATAGTCTCTTCCACAAGCATTTTTGACATATCCTCCATACACGTAGGATCGGGAGGAAGGTTGAGATCTTCTTCTAAGGGCGTCTCAACGAGATTTTCACCCTCAGTGTGGTCACTTATTTTGTCCATTGATTTTTTATTTGTTGGTCGGCCAACGCCTCAAAGAGGTTTTCACTATGTGACTTGGACTTATATTTTTGCCAAGGTTTTGTAGAGGAAAATTTTCCCTCACTTTTTCTTAGATTTTGTTGACCACAAAGTTCATCCTCCTCTTGAAGTATGCGTAGATATCTAGGTCAATGAAGAAACCCTTCTTTTGATATCAATATGAATAGTGTCTCATATGCCCATAAGTTCTGCAATATCCTCATCGTTCTCAAAGAGATCTAGGGGCACATGACGTTGTTGGTCCTAATCGACAAGGGTAGGGTATACAAGGTAAAAATTTGGATTGGAGGGGGTTATGGTCTGCAAAATGGTGTCCATAAAAAGGTTTATAAAGGAAATCTCCTTGCATTGGCTAGCTATCCGAATAAATAGAGCTATCCTCATGTTCAGAGTAGGTAGCATCTTGATCCATGGGGTGAGATCCATAGGGTCGAATGTCGACACCATATCTCTCTGTTTTGAAATGTGGAAGTGGGATTGGATCCCTTATTCAAATTTTCCACATCCAAGGCCTTTGTAACCCATGGAGTACATCATTCTACTAGAATTTTTGTATTTCAGATTTTGAGTGCAAGTAGGCTCAATGTCTGTGGGGAGCCAAATTGTAGGAGGGTCTAGCAATTTCTCTTCTGTAAGTAGACCTCTAGGTAATAATGTACCAATTATTTGTTCATCTCGATTCCATTTGAAGTGGTAGTTGGGATTTCCTCTTGTTCTAGGTGATAAGGATAGGCGAGACTATGAGCACCTATTGGATATTATATTGTCCACAATCGTACTCAAAAAAATTTATATCCCATGAATCAAAGGGAGAAGTAGATGTAGTAGAATAACGAGCGTAAGAAATTAAGGTGTATGAATCTACCTATGACTTAAAAGCTTCATATTGAAGGGGGATAGTAATATCCATGAAGGGACATTCATATGCATTCCTTCACACAAAATCTATTGAGATCTATATAGTGGGTGAAGGGTTTGGGATCTCCTTGAATAGTAATAATGTGTCCCTCATGTCTCAATTTGATACATTGGTGAAATGTTGATGGTATGGATTGCATTACATGAATCCATGGGAGATCAAGAATCATATTTTATTGAAGCTCAAGGTCTAAGGAATGAAATTTTGTGTTATGTAAAGCTGGGCCCTACTTCCATCGATAGTGTTATTATACCAGTTGATTCCCATTCGCATTATCATAAGTGGTTATGGTGATGATGTGGGACTCTAGATCTTCTTCTCTATGTCCCAACTATTTAATTAGTTTCAATGTGCATATGTTTAAACCTAACCCATTGTCCATAAGCACCCTCTTTATCTTTTTGTGAAACAAACACTTCTATGTAAAGAAGAAGGTTATGTGTATGATCTTCATTAGGGATTTCCTTGTGGTTGAATGCAATGTGTTCACTTGGTGCAATATTTTCCACCACAACATGTAAGTGCAAAGGATATACTTCAGTTGACACTCCTAACCCTGGAGAGTTTTATAAAGGATTTCCTTATGTATGTTTTATATTTTAAGAAGATCTAAGATTGAAATCTTAGTAGACGTCTTCTCAAGTTGGTCTATGATATTGTACTAACTATCCTGAGGGGTAGATAGAGGAGGTTCTGAGATCATGAGATGAGATCACCTTCTTGCCATAATGCAATCTCTAACCTTGATCCTAATAGTATTAACATGTTTTTCAGAGGAGTGAACACATCCAATAAATGAGTCATATTGATTGTTATCATTTTTGGTATAAAAATAATTATTGATTTTATAGCTTTGGGAAGACTCTCCCTGATCCGGATGTTTCTTGCATGGTTTACCATGTTTTGGGAAAGGATCCTTGAATATTCCCATATTTTTATTTGGCATTTTATTTGATTCTAGTGAATCAACTTCTATCTCCCACTATCAATAAGATCTTGGATGAAGTGGTGTAGTCTTAAACATTTTTCCGTTTTATGTCCTTTTACATGATGAAAATCACAATACTCATGCTCTTTATACCATGAAGGTTTAGGAGCATTTTCATCAAAGGGTGTCATTATGGGATATGTCACCATGTTCATTGCATCTAGTTGTTTTAAGATTGTGGACAAGGAGTCTATCAAGGGAGTGAATGCTCTTTGTTTAACTAGTGGTTGGATTGGCCCTTTGGTCAATTTAAAAGGTGGACCAACTTGGACTACTTGTATGTGTTTAGAATCTATGATTCCATTTCCTATGAAATTCTTATTTTTATTAAAGATCTTGGGCTTGTCTGTAGGTTTGGAAGACTGATTATATTTTGAAAATGGTTTGAGTGTCCCTTTTACGATTAGAGCCTTTTCTATTTGTGTTCCCTTCTCAATGACCTCTTCAAAGTTTTGAACACAATGCATCTATAAATGAAAGGAAATGTCTAGATTTAGGTTTGGTACAAAGATGATAACAATTTGTTTTTAGGGATCGAGCAAGGAAAGCAGATAGCTATCCCCCACCATCTTTGTAGGAAACTTGTAAAGGTTTCATTTGGTTTCTATTTGGAATTACATAAGTCTGACATGGTTATGTCACTTTCCACATTAAAAGAGAAATTTCACACAAATATTTCCGCTAGTTCGAGCCATGTGAAGATAGACCCCTGAGGTAAATGAATGAACCACTTGAATAATTTCCTTCCTAGAATTTTTAGAAATAGGAGTATGAAGTAATTGTTGTTGTATGCCACTTCTTAGCATGCCATGTAAAAATATTTTACATGATCTTATGGATCACCTTTTCCTTTATATTTTTCAAACTTTGGGATGTCAAATTTCTTAGGAAAAGGGTGGAAAAACATATTCTTATCAAATGGATAAGGACATAGCTCTTCCTATTGATACTTTTTCTATATCCCATGTTGCTTTATTGAAGGCTTGTAAGCATTAATTTCATAGATTGTATTTCTTATGTAAGAAGTTGTTCCTTAGTGGGGGAGGCTGGCATATACATGTGACTATTTTTCAACATTTCTCCCTCTTGATATTTTGTGTGAAACTCATTATTTCTAACCTTAGGTTTTTCCCTATGCATGTTTTTTTGTCTCTTTTTGCACATGGGATGCTAGGAAAGCTAATTGTTGACTAAGGTGTTGAATTTTTGTTGTATAGTGATTTCTTCATTTGGAGGTTCCTCTTCATTTTCGTGTTGAGGAGGTTGTTTCATGTTTTCATGTTCCACCCTTATCCTACATGGAATTATTATGAGTGGAATTTTAAAACCACCTATGTTGTCATGTTGAGTGTTTGAGGTGGAAGCTTTTCCATGTCCCAAAATGTCGTCCATATTAATGAGGGGGTGTTCTTCCTCATTATTTGTAGGTGGAATAGTTTCATGTTCAATTAGAATTCTAGCACCTAATTCCACAACTCTTGCAAGTACTCTATATTTTTTAGAAAGAGGAACTCATCTAATTAAGCAGGGTTATATTCAAACTCCACATGTGGTGATCCCAGTTCATCATCACTATGGTCTACCATCTCCTCTTCTTCCTTTTCTATAGAGAAGAGAGGTCCTAGATCATTACCAATAAAGGGATTTGACCCTTGTTTGGTCAATGTTTCCCATGCTTGTATTTTTCATCCATTATTTTTGTGGGGGCCATAACAAATGAGGATTTCACTAAGGTGTTTTTGTTGAATTTTTCCAAGGGTACAATCAAACCTAAGTGAAGACTTAGAATGAGATTTTTACTAAGGTTGCACAAAGAATGTCAATTGTCTAAAGAATAATGAATTCCAATAAATCAAGGGATCAAAGTGATTTTCCTAAATAGATAAGTCAAAGTGATGAATAATCATAAGACACAATCACACAAGGTTTGTTTTAAACCAATCAATCAATGAAGTACTTCCTAAGTTGTTTCCAAATGGTAGTTTGACGTTTAAAATGATCAACAAAATGTCACCACTTATGTCAAGTTCAAGAATGAACAAGGCGTAAGTAATAACAAAAGGTTGATATGATTTCCAAACAAATTATACTTAAAGTGAGTTTAAATCCTATCAATACCCAAATAGCAAAAAGTGGGTGTTATGACTATGAAAATGCAAAAATACCACTAAGATACGTTAACCAAACTTTATGGAAAAGTAAGGTATTAATATAAAAATAATATTAGTATGATGCACATAAAGGTAACAACAACACCTTTCAAAATTGAGGTAATGTTTGAAATAAAACCAAGGATAAAGTATACCAAGGAATTGTTAAGATGTGCATAGCATAACGTTACAATCTAGACACTTAGGCCAAGTTTGCAAGAAACAAGATGTAAGTATTGAAATTGTGGTGATATGATACAAGCAACATAACACTTCAAAGGAGAATCAAGTGAATAATCAATCCTAACTAAAATGACGATCTTGACTTGGGTATCAAGATCAAATGTCTATCAAGATGTAAAATGTACTCACACACTTTAGACATTTAACAACTCAATCTGTAAACATGGATGAGTATAAACGGACATAAAAGTGGTGAAAAGAATTGATTGATATCACATGTATGTTTGTTATCCTTTTGATCCACAAAGTGTCAAAATAGAGAAAAGTAAGTAGATAAAATGGGGTTGAAAAGTGTTTGGCCTCACTTCGAAGAAGTTTCACCCCACCTTATAGTGAGTGAAAAACTAAGTAAAAGTAATGCTTCAAAAATTTTGTGGTGAATGACATGTAGTTTGAACTTTGATGGACTCTCCTTTGTTCTATAAAAAAGTTTCGACTAAAAAAATTCTTCTTTTGTGAAGGCTCTAAAACATTATTAGTACAAATAAGTTGGCTCCAAGTTAAGATAACTTCCTAGGTGGTTCTTTCAACTAGGTATCACAAGTTATCAAATGCGAGCTCGATTTACCAAGAAATTAATACTGAATAATCTTGGGTTATCTCGGATTTACTTTACCCACTTCAATTATAGTGAGAAATTAATGTGTTCATCATGTCATCTTACGGGTGCGATATGAATAAATTTTACTCTAACTTAGAAAGGAAAAACTAGTCGGTGGGTATACAGAGCACTTCCCATTTTGTCCACAAAGTTCCCTCTTGTGTGGACTACTATGGGGGTTTCTAGGACCACCCCCATTGTTGTAGCATAAGGCTTATGCCAAAGGGGTTATGTCCTAATTAAGAGGACGGAGCATACCCTTATCTAAACCTACATATACAATGTGATGAATGTGGTGTAGTCATTCACCATTTGGCAACCTGAAATCAAATGTGTATTAGTATTTTTGTGTTTCAAACCTCCTTTATTTGACAAGAGATTTAGGTCCTACAAACAAAAGATTAGTAATTTTCCACTTCTACAATCAAACCTTTATCTCGTACTTTTCTCTTTTCTACCAAAAACAAAAATAAGCCTCTAAAATATGCTTATATACATTACTTGTGATGCTATATAATCTAGGCCAGCCATCATAGGAAATATTCATTTAAATAAACATTACAACATCATGAACACATCATACATAATACCATATAGGATGGAAATAACATGTAGAACCTTAAAACCTTCCATTAGGATGCAAGTAGCCCTAAAACCCTAAAATTTCCCTCTCACCAAAACCAAGTTTATTGAGACAAAAAAATTACTCTACAACCTAAAATAATCAAACTAGGTCAACAAATCCATTCTAGACCACGAGGAATGATATCTTCTCCATTGCTTCATAACTAGGGTTTAAAGATGATTTACAAGTTGTTTACCTTCTTAACGTTTGTTTATAAAGTTATTTCCCTTAGACCTCAAAAAATTTCTTGGAATGAAATATAAGGACCCTTAACCAACTATTGTTAAGATATTAGATCACTATGCATATTTAACATGTGCCAATGAGCATCAAAGAATCCATATCGACCTTGGTTTCTCTCTTTTAAAACTCGAAGAGGTAAAAATGCAATATCTTGCTCAAAATTGCAAACCAATACCTGAAACTTGGACCAAACCTATATAACAACATAATGCACCTTCTCTAGAGATCACATTTTCATCACCATGATGAAAAAAGTTCAACCAATCTGATTTGGACACCTATGGCTTAGGAATAAGTCTAGTGTAGACCTAGAATGCATGAATTAACCATGAAGTAGAAATATAAGACACATGTGAGTGTCTCAACACATCATTCATATGCTCCCCATGATCTCACCAAGCTCAACCAACTCATACATACATGTACTCCATCATGAAAAACATCATCCTTTCGATCGGGCCTGTAAACCAAGCATCCTAACCATGTTTACATCATCAATACTAACTTCCTCATGAATTTTGCAGTTAAACACACTTGATGAAACCTAAAAACACCCAATTATATTAATTCATCACTGAAATACCTCTACAAGACTTTACAACATATTAAGAAACCATACCTCTTTACCAAATAACTCACCGTGATAAGACACTACCAATAACCCTTCATATCTCTTACACCTTTTGGCATCAAATATACCTCATACATAAATAAAAACATCATAATTTTACATCAATTACAACACAATACCAAAATTTTTCCATCTAATTAGCCAAATAATTAGTATATTTATGCAAATGCATTACAAGCTCATGCCCTTATGGTGTAAACTTTTTCCAATCAACAAGTGTCATTAATGGAAACAATTAAGTCTAGCATGGAAGAAACTCAAAAGGTTAATCCAGAGACTAATATTATGTTCTTTTGGGATTGACTATTTTTTCACAATGAATCAAACTATGGAAAATTTCATCTGGCCTCATACTGATGTTGTTATTAACACAAGATCTAAGAAGTGAGTGTTGGATGTTCAACTTTTATCTTCTTCCAATCGATTGGTCTTCTTCAGAGAGAGGTATATTGGAACATATTTGAGAAAAATTACTTTACCTAAGATTCCTAGTAGACCTAACTTAGAAAATAATATTGTCTCTCAGCCAAAGGAAACTTTTTCAACATTGGAGAAATCAATAAAGGATAACATTATACCTCTAATTCACAAATCCATTGGCCTCCCCTTCAACATTATTGAGCAGATGAAAAATAAAAATGTAAATATGAAAATGTGGGATGCCTTACTTATTATATTATAGAGATATATCTTTAAAAATATCTCAAGTAGCTCCCTTAATTTGATCCAAACCAAAAGGCTCATACTGTTGTCAATTTGTGCCAAAAACGGAAGAAAAAGTAAGCAAACTTTTTGTATCAATGTATTAGTTAACTATGCTAAGAGAATTGAAACTAACACCTTAATAGTTCCAAAACAAAGCTAACTACACAAATATCATCATGCTAAGAGCTTAAAGAGACTAACTACCAACATTATGCATTAGAAATTTGAAGGAAAATCAAACTAATATGTTAAGAATTTAACCTCTACTCTTTAGATTGCAACTACAAATGAACCTAGATAGATCCATGGAAATCAAAGTTGATTATTTTATCTTCAAGGGTTTGAGAATGGAGGCTCATCAAGACATGGCTACAAGACCATTTTGATTCCCTTCATATGACTCAAAAGCTTGGATGGATGAAATGCAAGATGAAGATACCTATCTCAACACTAATGGAAGAGTATCAAAGAAAAATGCCTATATTTTACTCTATATGCATTGAAAGGTGTAAGAAAAAGGTAGGATGAGGGTTATTTATATAAGTCTCTGGTTTGAAGAATATTTTCATCCTATGATATGTGGGATAATAGAAAATCTAGGCTAATAATAGAAAAACATGTTTTAGAGTTTAATTTATCCTTTAGTGACTCATGGGAATTGAGGAGGGTGCATTAATTAAATCAAAGTGATTAATTAATAGGGATGTGCAAGCTTATAGAATATTTTTAGAAGAAAGTTAGCATGATCTAAGCTATGAGAGGAATTTAATCAAATAAATGATGATTTATTAATCTAATAGAAGAGAGAGTTAATTAATTAGGAATAATTAATTAATTTAGATAGAAAGGGGGACTAATTAATGGAAGGTCATTAATCATCATTTTTATTGATAGAAGAGTTAACTAATTAGTGTAATGTAATTAATTAATGAGGATAGAAGAGAAAAGGTGCATTATTAATGATATGTCGTTAATTTGTGGGAAAGGGTGCAATTAGTGTAATTTAAGTATTTAAATTGTTTGATCCAAATTATAGATGTCTACTGATTGTGAAAAATCTATCATTTTATATGTCTTTTATTTGGGAAAACATTTGGTTCATAATTGCATGACCGATTTAGGGTCCAATACTCCTATAATGCCTATAAATATTGTCAATATCCTATTCCTTGAGTGTAACCTTGCTTATAAATGTTAGGAAATAATATTTATTAATGCTCCATTATTATAGATATTGTAGTGAGAATAATTATGTGAGTAATTATTCACATATTTGGTTGTATTATTTGATAGTTGTGATATTGTTGTGAGTTACAACAATATCACAGATATAGGTAGATTGTTATGTTGTTGGAGCAACTTCCTAGAATATAGGAATTGCTTCTCATTATATATTATATGATCTGGAACAAATTAAATGATTGAAGTATTATTCCTTGTAAATATGTTGATGTGCTTTTCATTTGGTATCAGAGTGCTTGAGATCCAGAAATGCCTCTTCCATAAGTCTAGTCTCCATTCTTTGAGCAAGGATCCATGAGAGTCTTTTACAGGTATTTCCCTTTGTTTAATGCCATTTTGTGAAGTCATAAACGTGTACGACCCTTCTATTGCATGTGAGTTATCAGTGGCTGCGCATGTGAGAAGCTCAACATTTTTCATTTGATAGAGATTATTTGGCTTGTTATTCTACTCGGGTAACTGCTTGTGGCAGCGTTGAATCCTTGGTGTTTTAATCTGGCATTACACAGTCTATATTTTAGACTTTGATGGTGAAGATCCAGAGATTTATGATTTGATAATACAGTTTCTCGTGAGTGTACTGATAAGAACAATATCACGTCTAAGGTTTTTCCCCATTGGAAGTTTATACAGTGTTATATTGTCACAGCCAACGATCAAATCAGTGGTTGACTCTCGATGATTAACAGAGTCCACGCAATCTAATATCCCTGGTGCATTTTTGGATATACGTCTACATTCACATCTATATCTGTGGAACATCAGAATTGAATATTTTCCTTGAATGACGTTGCACACACCTCGGTTCATGTGGCATTCATACTCCAAAATGTCTGAATGAGAGATCGATAATCATCTAATCTAGACTACAAAACTAAGCATTAAATTGTGCATTATAACATCGTCTCTTCATTCTCTGTGCCTATTCTTTGTCATTGTCTCAAACACTATAATTCTAGGCACCAGTTATTACATACCACAGATCCGAGGGGAAAAGGAATAGTGTGTAGTGAAGTCTAGCCTAAGGCATTGCAACAAGGAGTGATGAAATTATTCTGAAGAGCAGCATGGTCAAAGTGCATCATTTGTGCATATCCACGTGTGGCTCAGGAGGAATGCATGGCAATCGCAGCAATATCTACTGATCCGTGAATGTTCATTTGTCCTTATCAATAGGTAGTGTTTATTTAGGTCAGGTTTCTATATGACATTGTGTTTGTGTTATTCAAAAAGCAAGTATCCATAGTTTTTTGGTATAATATTACTTTTTAATTGACATTTTTTTGTGTCAAAGTAAATGTCTATGTTATTTGGATATGTTTTTGGTCTATTCAAATAAAGTTTAGTCAATCTCATTGTCCACGTCTAGTAGAGTTATTATAAAAGTTTGAAAATTATTGGATTAGGTTTGTCCATTTAGTTGTTTAATGTCTTAGTTTATTATCGGTATTCATTGTCATCTTTGTCACAAGTTACAAGTTGTATAGTCATTTTCAAGTCAAATTAGATTGTCGAGTCTTTTTTGCGTTTTCTGTGTTAATAGTCAAGTTCTTATCATGATTCTAAGTCAAAGTTATAAAACAAAAATACTTTATGGACACATTTTTGGTGTTACCCGACGTCCTAAAAACTATTTATGGTCAAATTCCAAATTTGTTGAGTTAGCAACATCAACCGGAGGCAAGAGGCATCAGAGGTTGGAGGTCATTCAACGACCTCTCGTCAGTCACCAATGACGGGGCTGCATAGATGATTTGGTGGAATTTGTTTTTAGTTGTGTGTTTGCTTCAGTTTGCAGTGATCCTATTTTCAATAAGTGGAAATTTCACATTGAGGGGGGGAACATGATCCAATGTTCCATTTCCATTATGTCAACATTTTTGTGTGTGTACGAGCAACAAATTTTAACATAATTTCCTATGTTATTCCCTGTAGTGAGATATGATGAGGGCTGATAATAGTACTTGGCACATCATGATGTGGTTGTAGGTAAACCACTTGAAAACCTTCATTTTTGGTTTGTGGTAAACCAATAGCAAAACCACCATTCTTGGTTGTTGGTAATCCATTTGCAAAACCATCACTTTGTGGTTTGTGGTAAACCAATTACAAAACCACCATTCTCGGTTTTTGGTCAACCATTTGCAAAACCATCTTTGAGGTTTGTGATCATCCTATGAAAATCCCGGATCATGAGCGGGTGTAAGTATAAAGGTAGGTTTTCCCCATGTTCACACCGATGGGGGAATGTTAGGAAATAATATTTATTAGTGCTCCATTATTATAGATATTGTAAAGGGAATAATTACATGAGTAATTATTCACATATTTGGTTGTATTATTTGATATTTGTGATATTGTTGTGAGTTACAACAATATCACAGATATAAGGTAGATTGTTATGTTGTTGGAGCAACTTCCTAGAATATAGGAATTGCTTCTCATTATATATTGTATGATTCAGAACAAATTAAATGATTGAAGTATTACTCCTTGTAAATCTGTTGTTGTGCTTTTCAATAAATGTGTTTTTGAAATTGATGGTTGAACGGTCAACATCCTTGGAGTGATCAAAGATCTTGAGTTAACCTTACATGCTTGTATAATTTTAACCATAACTCAAGATGTGTCATCCATTGACTTTCCTTCTACTCCATTTATCTATAAGGAGATTTCATAGCCACAGTGGGTTGTTATTTTTCCTTAGATTGGTCTCATATGCTCTCTAAGAAATAGATATGGTACTAGATTTACCGTACAAGATGATCCTATATTTTCCCATCATATTGAGTCTAATGATCCTAATCCTCTCCAATATGATTTTCTTATACGAGAAAGACCAAAAAGATGAGTCGGTTTCAATGTGCAGCCCATCCCTCATTAAATTCCTCATCTTTTATTATATGAATGGGCCAAAGAGAACTATGAATTTTATCCCTTTGATACAACTATAGAAAATGAACTTGGAAATGACCGCATTGATGAAGAAGAATATACTTTCCCACACCACTCAAACAAAAATATCATGCTTCGGATTATGGATGATGTTATTTGATGGTTATAGAATAAAAAATGGAGTTAGGGTAGGACTTGTTTTGATTTCTCCAATGAATGAGAAATTATTCTTTTGTTATAGGTTACGTTTTCATGTTCTAATAATGTAGTAGAATATGAGGCATTGATGCATCGTATTTTGATTGCTAAAAAGATACAAATAAAATCCTTACAAATCTTTGGGACGTTAAATTGGTCATTCACCAAGTTAGATGGAAATGTGCTACTAAGAATAATATTTTGAAAGTCTATAAGCATAGATTTTGGGATTTCTTAGAGATATTTGATGTTGTTAACCTATAAGTGCTAAAAGGAAAATTGAACAAAAAATTAGACTATATGACAAACAATGGATCGTAGTTTTCACCAACTGAAGATTTCATCCAAGGAAATCAACACCATATCAAGTTGTTGGTTAGGACATCGATTCGGATAGTGAAACCATATAGTAGGTATTTGATAGTGATGAACAAATTATTCATTTCATTCAAAATGAAGCTAAGTTTTCATGAAAAATGTAATCTTATTTGCATAAAACTATGGTGATCAAGTTATCTTGTTAAGAAAAACAAATTCAAAAAGGATTGGTCACTCTTAAGTATATTTTCATCCTTGGTGATCAGTTCGAGAGGATAAAAAAGAACATCATGAAAAAGAAAGAAGACTATCATCCAATCACTATTATACAGGGGAAAGGAGCTATTTTTAGAAAATTATGTAATGAAAATGAAAAGCAATCTTTTATTTACTTATGTTAGAAAATTAATGATATCTTCTCATGGGATTATGAAGACCTTAAGGTGTGTGATCCAAGAATTTTCCAATATTCCAATGATCTTGATCCTCATGTAAAACCAATTAGACAAAAAAATACATATTAAACTTAAGTTAGAGCCCCTCACGAGGAAGGAATTATCCAAACCGATAGAGGAAAATATCATTTTTTCAATCAAATACTCTACTTGGCTGGAAAATATTGTTCCAATAAGGAATAAAAATGGAGAAATTGGAATTTGTGTTGATTTAAGAGATTTGAACAAAGCTTCTTTAAAGGATCATTATAATCTACCTTCCTTGGAGCATATTTTACAAATGGTATCACGAGATTAAAGGTTTTCCATGCTACATGGTTACTCAAGTTTCAATAAGATCATGGTTAAAGAAGAGGATTGGTTAAGAACAACATTTACAACCAAGTGGGGAACATACGCATATCAAAAACTTCCTTTTGGTTTATGAAATGCAGGTGCCACATTCCAAATGTAAATTTACATTCATTTAAATGGATAAATCAATGAATTCATCATTTTCTATTTGGATGATATTACTATTTTCTCAAAATAAGAAAAGAGCATATCAGTCATCTTGAGAAAATATTTGAAAGATGTAGGGAATTATGGGTATCTCTTAACCCCAAGAAATGCAATTTCATAGTCCCTCAAGGAAAGATCTTGGACCATATTGTTTCAAAATATGGAATTTCCTTTGATAGAAAATATCTCAGTCATTCTCTCTCTTTCCTTACCAACTCACAAAAAGGAATTGTAATCATTCCTTGGAAAGATTAATTTTGTTAGGATATTTATTCCTAATTTTGCAGGATTGGTCGGACCTATTACACTAATGCTAATAAAGTGGATTTAGTTTTCAAATATATAGTAGAAGGGAAAGAAATATTTGTAAACATCATACAAGAAATTTATCAAGATCTTGCACTCATCAATCCTAACTATGTTAAGGAATTCATCCTACATGCACATGGAGTGAGTCTAGTGTTGGTGTTATTTTGACATAGTAAAATGATCAAGAATTGAAGCGTTAGTGGCCTTTTTCAGTTAGACATTAAATTATTATAAATTAAAATAAAATCATATTGAAAATAAGTATTTTCTATCATGCTAGATCTAAATAAATTCTAAATTTTACTTACCACTAATCATATAAAATTTCTTATATCACACCACAAAGTGAGAGACTTCATCATAAAAGTATATATCAATAATAAAAGAGCTGGATGGGTGACCAAATTCATGGAGAATGATGTGAATATTAATATTACAAAGATGGTAAGAGGAAGAGTACAATGTAAACAACTAACTTTTTATGTTGAATATGATCAAGTGACCTCTCTCTTTATGAATGAGGAATTCCCAAACAAAGATGAAATTTAGTAGCATGAAGGAAATTAAGTTAATTATCACAATTGGATTGATCACATGGCCACATTCCTATCTACTGGTATATACTCTATTGGCATACACAAATAAAAAATAAGACATTTAAGATTGCAGTCCATCCCTTATGCATTGATTGATGGAATTCTCTTCAAAAGAAATAGTGATAGAGTGTTGTTGAGATGTAGTAAATGTGAACAAGTGACAAAATTGTTGGAAGAATTACACAATTGTTTCTTTGGTGGAAACTTCTCCGCCTAATCCACTGTAATAAATATTATAAATGAATCTTGCTTAAAGCCTACACTATTTTTTGGTGCTCACAAATAGGTCAAAAAATACATGGAATGTTCTTTCTTTGTTGGTAAAAAGAGGTTGGTTACCCTTCCACTTCATACAATCCAAGTCAATCAACCATTTTCCCAATATGGTTTCGATTTCATAGGCATGTTAAACCTCCATCAAAATATTTTTGTAAGTGGGTTTTAAGGGAAATATATTATCTTACTAGTTGGATAGAAGATATAACACTTAAGGAAGCTCTTGAATCACTTATCCTTGAATTCTTTGAATATATTGTGAAAATGTTAGGGGTTCCTCAAACTATCATCTTTGATAATGCAAAGGATTTATTAGGCTCTAATATTTATGATTGGGATCTTGGAATTGGAATTTATTTAAAGACTAATTCAAATTACTACCCTCCGATTAATGGTTTGGTAGATTCTTCAAACACAAATTTGACTAGAATCATGAAGAGGAAAAGGGATATCAACCAAGGATATTGACATACAAAGGTGAGAAATGCTCTTTGGGATGATATAATAACAATAAATAAGGTAATTGGTACTTCTCCCTACAAAATTTTGTATGAAAGAGAGGCTAAAATTTATTTATCCATAGAATGTCCTTTATTAGATCGGCCAAGGAGTTGGAGTTTGAAGGTGCAGACCAAAGAGAATTTAGAATGGAAGAATTGTTTGAAATTGAACAATTAAGTAATTATACCATGATCAAATTAGAAGAGAATCAAAGATCAACCAAACAATGGTTTCATAAGGAGGATAGAGCTCAAAATTTCAAATTGGTTGATCTGGTCTTGAAATGGGATACAAATAGAGCTAACCAGGGTGAAACTCTAAGTTTGATGCAATTAAAAGTGGGCCATATATCATTAGTGCTTGAAAAGAGGCCAACTCTTTTGAATTGTCCAAACTTGATGGACATGCACTACAAATCCAAATCAAGGAAATTTTTCTTAAACATGCACATTGAACTATATCATTGCATATTCTACATATTACAATATTTTAACTCCTCCAAGTGTTGTTTAACACATTGTCTTTTTAATAGTATAGGTTTCCTTTCGCTCAATGATTTACAAAATGATTTTTTGTCTTTGGGTGAATTGTTTTGTTGCAGAGTATGCATGGAGGTGTCCAATGAAGTATGTTTTCTTTGGGAGAGTTTAAAAGTTTTAAGGATCATTTGTAAGACCTTAAAAATCAAATGCAGAGCAACAAAAATCATATTTTAGGATAGTTTGACAAAGCATATCCAAAATACCAAAAAAAATATCTTTAAGAAGAGAATAAGACATCACTACATTTAATTCATGATCTTCAGAGAAATGGAGTGGAAAATAAAATTTAATTCAGTTTTCCATTCTCATTAAATTCAATTACGAATTTTTTTCACAAATAATGTGATCATTTTAAGCGTGATTAGATTAATGCTAAGACTAGGCATTGTTTCATGAAAATTCAGAGATAGGAATTTAAAGTTAAAGATTAGTCTTGAATTATATCAGACTTAAATCCATGCACAAAGGATTCTATAGGATACTAGACTTCATATTTAGAAGGAAAATATCCCTAAAAGTTTCCAAAATGTTACCCAAAATAACTCTCCGGGGTTGTTTTTGGCTACTTGTATTTCATTTGGGATTTGGCATTATGTTTTTAATAGGGTTTGTGGGTTGCACATGATCCCATTGAATTTCAAATAAAATTTCCATGGTTTTAGGTCATGTAATGCTTCCTTGGATTTCACGATGTCATCACAAAGTTTTTGTAAAAATGCCCATCTTGAAAAGCTTGAGGAATTTTTTGGGGGCGGGCTAGTTTTATGTTTTTACGGTTATAGGTTACATGCGTGATTCCCTTCTCTTCAGACTGATTTCCTAACTTAGCGGGCCTTTGTTCCCCTTATGCAACTTGAAATGCTCATGAAAGAATGCATTCCCGCCCCCAAGCCCCACCGCATTCCTTCATGGGATCGTGGGTTTCCATTGAAAATTTTCATGCTGGGTGAGTATGTATCCTTTCCCAATTCCCGATCTTTCAATATGAGACCTAATATCTACAGTAAACTTAGAGGTGACACATGATGTCGAGTAAAAGTGAACCTTACGATCATGGGTCTAAACCCACACAACAATAAAAGAGTGCCACATGACACAAGCATATGCTCAACAAGGTCGAAAGAAACATGGTAGAGATAGGAGGTTACGGATGGTGTGGATTGAGTGGTTCAACATAGGCACATAGATGCATTATAGCATATTTCAAATTAGTTACACCCAACAAACGTGGTTTCTACGAAATCAAACAAGATTAATAAGCATTTTGGAGTGCATGCGGTTTAAATGCAAAAACAATCGGCGTACTGATGTGCAAGAAGATCTTCGAACCCCATAACCAATAACAATCTAACATGTGGTTATTATTAAATAAATGCACACATAGGTAGAATCAATCACAACATCCAACCATAAGCCACCACATGTCATGTTCCTATTTATAACAACCTACAAAACTTAAAATCACCATAACTTCCTCCACATAGCTCCAAATCAAGTAAAATTAGTACAACTGAAATATATCCTTGAGCCCTTCTTCATGTAATCAAGAAAATCAGATTTTGGAGAGATTTAGTGGGTTAAAAAATAAAATAGTTTGGTATATTAATTGAAGTTCTTGACAACTCAACCACCAAAGTTATTGAGGTATGATACTCCTTACTTATCCTACAAGAAAAGTTACATGGGGAAGTGATCTTATTGGGTCGCACATGATGGTTTTTAGATATTCAATGCATCTTGTTTGTGGTTGGAGGAAGGAATCTGAATTTCCTAAATTTTCCCTCCTTTCTCTTCCGCATTATTTTATATATTATAAAATGAATCTCACTTGAAAAGGTCGAGACTCCCTACTGAGAACATAAGGGCTTCATTAGAAGTATTTCTTGAATGTTTCATGAGTTATAAGCCTCATATTTTTTCTTTTATAATGTGTTTATACCTTCTTTATGTGATATAATGGAAAATGCATCTCTCTAAGGTAGTAAAATCCATACTTTGTGGCTATTCTCTACCCTAGCCAGTGTTTTCTTACATTTTCTTTCCTTTTAATTATTTTCATTTGTGTTTTGTATGCTTTCTCACTTTGCAGGTCTTATTTCTTTTGTGCTCTTTGGACATGGAGATCTAAATGCTATTCATGGATATGGTGCTCTTTTCTTTTATCTCCTCCTTCATTCTCTTCCATTTTCACTCATTTTAGGGTGTTATTCTCCCTCTTGTTGGTTCTATCACCTCTCATTATCTCGGGATATCTTGTTTATACATTTCCCTCTCTCCTTGGTCCGTTGAATTGATAGAGTAGGATTAGATAGTTTCATTTCTATCCCTAGGACTAGTTTTAGCATTAGGAATAGGTGGATGAAAAAATTTCTCTTGAGGTCTATCTCAATATTGAATCATAGAAATTGGAGATAGTCACATGTTACCTCAAATCCCTAGATCATCTTGACTCATGTGCAGGTGAAATTTTGAGCTCCACCACAACCCATGAAGGGCTTGGCCATATGGCCCTTATTTCCTTCCTGCGCCCTTGTCTAGGTTTGGACCATCCATATGTGTGTGTGTGTGTGTGTGTGTGTGTATACATATATATATACATACATACATACATACATATGTGTATACACACACACACACACACACACACACACACACACACACACACACACACACACACACACACACACATATATATATATATATATATATATATATATATATATATATATATATATACATGTGTGTGTGTGTGTGCGCGCGTGTGTATAAATGTATGTATGTGTATATCTATATAAACAATATAATACTCTTTCCAATAAGAGATTTGAACCTAAAAAGTATTCAAAACCAAAATGGGAATAATTGAAACTTCCATGGAAGCCCTAGTTATGGAATCTTTCCTTCCACAAACAATGTTTTTGAATAAAATAATAAAACATAAGTATATTGTAAATCTGCAATCAATAAAACATGTTTTTCGACCCTAAATGGATATCTAGTAAAAACGAAATGAAATAATGATTGAGTGACTATATAAATAGCTTGAGTTTCCATGAAACTCTTCATCATCCTTCTTAGACCTACAATCAAAATAAAATCAACAAATTGGGAGAAAAATTAAAAAAAAAATTCTTTTGTGAGGAAGTTACAAGGAAATTAGGGCTTTCTTAGTTTCCTAAGATCCTACGGTGGAGGGCCCTTTGATCTAAGAGATCTCCTTTAATCCTAGTTATTTTATTTTTGTAATGTTTATTTTTACCCTCTTATGTTTTTATTTGGTAGGAAATAATTTTAATCCTAACATATAAATACATTAAAAGGGTATGAGTCCATTTGGATGACCAAATTGGAAACATGCCCAACTTTCTACCATTTTGGGCCTTTTATAAACTTAATTTTATTCCCATATTTAAATTAAGTTTATTGAAATGTACTAAATTAATTTGGTGTTGGATAGATTTTTTGCATAGCTGAAAACCTAGGTAGTCATGAGATAAATCTCCCTCATTTACCGGTGAGGCTCCCGTGTAAGATTTTTCAATTAAATATGCTAGTATCTATTTTGGGGTATTACTTTAACCATGCAGCTCATGAACCATAGTTGTATAGTTTTGCAACAAGTAAGCAACTATTTAAAGAAAGGAAAATATCTAATGAAGAAGGAAATAATAAAACACAAGAAAGAAAGAGGGAAGATGTGTAACCCAATTAATATATTATAGAGCTGATTGCATGCACATAGACATAACCAATATATATATTAACACACAAAATTATAAGCAAAGGAAGCTTTCTAATCTAGATCTAGAATAACACAAAGTTTATAAGTAGATCTAAGACAAAAAGTTAGAAACAAAATGCACCGTTGACACAAATTTCTCTAGAAATCTACTCCTTTCTATTCCTTTGCTTCAAATAGCTATCAGGGGTTTCAGCACAAAGTCTAGAACACAAGAATGCTACTTACAAATTCTGATCATTAACCTGAAGGTTCTTCCTCTACTTATAGAATGTAGAAGGGAAATTACAAATGGGAAACTTAACTAAACTAGAACATAAACAAGAAGTAAAGATAACATCTGGCAATCATCTTCCTTTAATTCCTCTCCAAGTGACATGCATCTAGATCTATAGTCAAAATTATACACATCTGTCACTTAACTTATAGAATCGTTCCACATAACTTAAAGTAATGGTTTTAAAACCAACAACTTTAAAGTTTTACAATTACATCCGGGAACGTGGAAATAGAAGAAGAAAGATCCGCCAGCTGTAACATCTACATCTTCTTTTTGTTTTGATACTGAATATACTTGTCAAACATGTAATTCAACAAATTCCCATTTATTTTAGCCACAACTTATTTTTCTGTCCTGAATTGCAGCAAGCCTTTATTCAAAACCCCGATGCACGCTTCCACATCCTTCAAGCTAGGCCCTAACCTCTTAATATATGACTGCAGTGTTATTCTCTTACTGATGGAATCCATCATGAAAGGCCTAACAGTTCCATCAATCCTCTCTTGCACCATCAGAAGATATCCTTCTAGGGAATTAGGCACTTTGCTAAGAATGGTCCTTTTGTATGAAGAAAGGGTAAGTGTAGCAAGTTGGGGACAAAAATGGGTCATAAGTGGACTTCATATTGCAAATAACAACATAATATCAACTTGTAGGGATTATTAGCAATGCATACACTCAAACTTAGAAAAGCTTATATGAATATGAATCATAGCATATGGAATCTAGTTTCTAAACTACTATTTTTTAAAAAAATGGACAAGTTTAGCTATATTAAACACTTAAAATTCAATGACTTGGTATTTTTTTTTAAAAACACCTATAAGATTGTAGTCTGTTTGCCCGTGATTTGGATGACCAAAAATTGATATATATATTTTTCCTTTGGTGAGAAGTTAGATGTCACTATCTATCTTGGGATAGATTTTATTTTGTATTTTTTTAGCAATATTTTATTTTTTATGATTTTTTCCATGAAAGTGGTATGAAAACATAAAGAAAATAAAGCACTTTCCATTTTCCCGCCATAACTTCATCAAAAATATTGAAATCAAATAATTTTTTTGAACATGTATATAATTTCACCATGGTTGGGATGGTATAAGTTTTATCACATTCTGACAAGTGAAACAAAATTTATAGTCTTAAACATAGACATAAACATTCACGGGAAAAAGTGTCTTAAAGACTTACTATTAGTAAAAAATTATAAAATGATATTTATCCTATTCTATTCACTTTAAAATCAATATTTCTACAAAGCTAACAGTCTCCCTATGCGATGGTACCATTTTTATGACATATTTTTGACTTTTTGGCATGGTTCAAGTCCATGGAAGACTAAATTTTATGTTTTGCTATTTTTGATGTAAAATTTAGGATTTGATGTCCACTTAATTGTCCCCTAACTTGCTGCACTTACTCAAAGCGTTCCGACCACTTCCTCATGGGTGAAAGTAATGACATTGTCTGGTAGTGATGATGTCATACTTTTAAGTGCCCACATCCTTTTCAGCATGATTCTAAAGATCTCCAAGTGGAAAGATAATGCAAACTCAAGTTGCTTCCCCTTCTGAACTAATCCATCAGGAAAAATTCGTTCCGTAGTCAACACCTCTCTCGGTAACTTGTTTAACTCAACCAAAGTACTCAATTTACTTTCAGCTATTATGTTCATGTCCATCATGCTCATCACCATTTGTTTCAGCTAAACTGATGCATCCTTCATAACCTTTAGATGGGTTGTCACCTCCCTAAGTTGTACAGAAGCTTGGAGAATGATTATATTCTTCCATTCGTCGATAGCTTTAACACGGTTACCTGCATCTTCCACTTCTCGCATTAGATGATCACTCACATGCTTATGTACTGAAATTGGTTGAGTATAAGATCTGGAAAATTTGCCAATAATCTTGCACAATATTGGGACACCTACTTTTGAAGTTTAAATTTTTCCACCTTTTCTTTTTCAAGCCTAAGGAATAAAGCATTTATCGATGTCTACGTGTCCTGCTTCAATCGTTTAGTAGTGGCTTGACCTATGGGTAATTTGTTCACTATTATATCCGCTACCATGAGCTCATCCTTCTTCTTTTTTGTCCGATAGAACTAATACCTCGGTGAACTTTTCCCTAACTCCTAAATAATCAGCCTCGAAGTCACCTTAGCAGCTTTAGGTTTTTTGTCTTTTCTGTCCAAACTCGGGAACAAGCTGCAAGTCATGTTCCTCCAAGTTGATCTCTTCTCTAGCCTCTGGGACCGAATGTGAAGCCAACCACTTTGAGAAATTACTTCTTAGAGAATGAGAAGTTTCGAGTCTACCACCATCTCGTGCTTTGGTTCCTCTCAATCAAGCGCTACAATGTTGTGATTACCATCCTCTATACTATCCAAAGACAAAGCTCTTTCAAATTCTACCATCTGTAACTTCAGCATTTCTTTAGGAAGAGGTGCTGATTAGAGTGGCTGAGGAGAAAAAAAAAATGTTGCTAGATTCAACAGAGGAACAAAAATATCTTTCTTTGAGGTTTAAAAGTTGGCGAAGTACTTGATCTTTGGAGAAGTCGAACTAGCACCATAGCTATAGAAGTGACCTTTTCCCTTGAATGAGACTTCTTGTGCACCTTAATCTTTTCAGGACTTTTGCTACTTTCTCTTTTGTGCTTCCTTTTGAGGGAATATCCTATGATGAGGTTTCCTATGATCCGATTCATCAAGCCGCATCAAGGTAATATCCATTTTTCATGAACCAGTTTGAAGTATTAACCAAAACGGCGATAGACCTCTCCTCGATCGTGTGGTAGCTACCAATGTTCTCCTGAAGTATAGCACTATCTCCTCCCATTTGATGGTATGCATTAAGTAACATAGGCCCATCATCTTTAAGATCCATAGGTATTTGTGCTAATCCATAATCAAACACTTGTCGTGATCGATAACCTGTTGAATTCCTTCTTCCTAACTTTGTACTCGCTTCGTAATTCATTTAGAAATCTTCTAATGAAGGAACATGTGCATATTCGTGGGAGATTATCTTCCTTGCCACCCCGTATGGATCAAAGTTTAGCTTTATGAATGCTCTGGTAGCTGTAATAGCCCACTATGATTAGGAAGAAGCCTGCAGACTTCTTTCATTTCGAATCTAGGTCATGCATCTCCACAAGCTATCTTCTCAAATCCATGATGACCAATCTATCGCTTGGATATTTGGGAAACTTGACTTGTTCTCTTAAAAATCCGGTGACCCTGAGGTATGTAAAGTCTACAAACTAGATGAATATACTACCAATCTAGGATAAAGCTTCCCAACCTTCCTTACTTACAGTGTTGATCTTTAGATCACCGTTCAACCTGCAAATGAATCCGTATAATAATCCATCTTTTACCACCTTATAATATTTATTGCATTTAGGCATAGTAAACTATGGATAATACTCAAAAATAGGATCCTTGAGAGATGAGACCACGTCTATCTAGCTTAGAGAAGATACCCTGCGAAGCTGCTGCATATACCAAATATGAAGTCATCTTGAAGTTATAAGTCTACCTCAAATTCTGAAGCTACTCACCGATGTTGTCACTGATGATTTCTGACCAATTGATTATAGAATCTAATTTGTTGATCTTAATGGTCCTGATGAAGGCATATATCCATGAGTGGAAGTTATGAGTGTTAGCTTCACCATTTATCCTACATAGAAATTTGGTAATGTCATCCACCTCTTACACCAGATTGGATCATGGAAGAGTCCTCAAGAACTTGGATGGAGATCTGGGCTTCTTCATATACCTGTTGTTCATTATGCCCACACAGTCGACTTTATGCTTCTCCCATCTGTTGTTGGCGTCCAACATGCTGATAGTAGTCACCACCTGTCATGTTGGAATCTTCAGATAATAATTGATGAACTATATGTCAAGCTAGATTATTGTCTTCCCCACAACATCTCAGACTAATCTAGATAGTGGGTGGTATGACCTTGCACACTCCATGATGAATTCTGGAAACTGGGTTGTGAATGGGAATGTTGAAGCTTGAATGATTCCACTGCTTTTGATTACACGCATGAGAGAAGTCTTTCTAGCTCTGGATCTGTCAATCAACTCGAAAGAGGTTTTGTACTTAGATCTGTGTCTCCAATGTTAGAAAACCTAGAAGTAATGCAGGATTTTGCTTATCTTTCTCTTTCATACCACTTTGCCATGGTCGGATCTATCTTTGTCTGAGCAACTCTTTTTCTCTTTATTCGGCTAGAATTCTTTACAACTGGTGCAAATTTGGGAATTTCTTGATTCGAGAGGGTATATTCAATGTATCGACATTGATTTAATCTCCCTTTCAATTATATAAGCACATGTAATGATTACTGTAATTAATTCAAACAAAATGGAAATGGAACATGAACACTTGATTTTTATGATAAAAATCTACATATATAAAGGTCGTTGTCCTAAAATTTGAGGCTTTTCTTACATCCAAAGCAAGCATGAATATTTTAAACTTCACCTAAGAACCTGTACCACTATGCAAATAATTATCCAAGCCTAAAACAAGCTCCTCCAGTCCTCCCAAAGCGCCAAACCTTGAAACTTTTCAAGCAGTGAAAAACACTTCTCGAGCAAAAATCCTCCTCCTTTGGGTGCCAAAACTATCAGGTGCTGCAATCCTTTGCTAGAAGAATTAATTAATTCATCATTATGGCAGCCCATGCTTTAATAACCTACATCATTCTATAATTAATAATTACCTCTCCTATTCCTAGCAATTAATTAATTAATAAACATGCTTTTCTCTCCAATTTGGGCACCTATTTTGTGCATGCTCATGGTTGCCATTAAATAAATAAATAAAATTTATTTTTAGCCCTCTACTTTCACTTAACATCATGCTTTGACCTTCTATTTCTCCATGCGCCAAAAATAGGAAGAAAAAACCATTAATTAATACTTCAAAAAGTATTATTTCTCCTCCAAATGGGTCACACTTTTTAGCATGCTCTAGGGCTGCATTAAATAAATTAATTTAATTTATTTTTAGCATTCTACTTCCAATATTCTTTGACTTCCCTTTATGCATTGACTTTTCCTCATCCCTGGGCGCCAAAATTGGAAGAGAGACTATTAATAAATGCCATTAAATAAATTAATTAATGCTCCAAAGGGGTCGCACTTTTTGGTAAAGGCTGGTTTCTATATTTAAAAGTCAAATTTGATGGGATTATTCACCCTGCATGGCAGCTTCAAAAATCTCATTATCCACTTAAGTTATTTGACTTCCACAATGGGATTTTTTACCCTGCAAGGCAGGTAAGAAATTCCCATCAATGCCTTAAGTGATTTTTCTTTATTTCACAATGGGAATTTTCACCCTGCAAGGCAGGTAAGAAATTCCCGCCTGCCTATTGCCTCTAATTTTCCCATCATGACTTAAGTGACTTTTCCTTCATGGGAAAAAGTACCCTGTAAGGCAGGTACAAAATCCCACCTGCCTGTTGTGACCAAAAATCCCACTGCAGCTTAAATCCATCCATTCCCAAAAATGCGACCTATCCAGAAGAAGCTTTTTTGTGCACAACTTCATCTTTTTAAAGAGAATTTGACTTCTAGAGGCTGATTTCTTCTGGCATGGTGGCCATAGATGATCTCCAGATACTCCAGGAAAGAAAATAGATTGTATTGGCAAAGGAATTGACCTAGGGGAATTTCACAGAGAAAAATATGAGAAAAATAACAAAAATGTCAAAACGTTGCCAGAAGTCACAGATAAAGCCCAAGATCCATTCCTGGTGAAAACCCTACTGGTATATGTGAATATTGACATGCAAAATTTCAACAGGGCTAAACCAAAGCACAATTTACTTCAAACAGGCTCAAAATAATTAAATAAAATTTTCCCGTAGACAAAACTTGACGAAGGGATAAAACAATTTTCGGCATCTGGGTATTTGTCGAAATTGGCTCCTATGATTCACTGGGAATATCTAAATGCAATACATGCATCTTATAGCAATAAAAACACAAAACGACCCATTATTTTAAAAGTAAGAATTTTTTTACATGGGGTAGTCTCAGATTTCAGGGTGAAATCTAGGGACACCAGTCAGCTCTGTCTATGGACATCTTTACCTCTGTCAAAATGACAAGGGTAAATATGAGATCCCAACATATTTGGTTTCATATCTTGTCCCTTGGGATCGGGGTTAGGGAAACAAAAATGACACAACATAGAAAAATAAGGAAAAAAAAGTTTTATTTATATACATACAAGTTTTACCCTACTCTTTTATGTCTGGAACAACTTCAAGTGTTTCCCATTGAAAGGAAACGGTAATTTAACTCCATATGAATAAGTAAGAATGAAGTTGTCAGCTCGCAATCATTTTAATCACAAAAGGCCCTTTCCATAGTGAATCGAATTTCCCATGCATGCCTTTTGTTTCTCTTCTTTTGTCCCATAAAAGGACCCAGTCATTGATCTCAAACTTTCTTTCCCTGGCCTTTTTGTTGAAGATCACCTTCACCTTCTTTTGATGCTCTGTCAATCTATCTATGACTTGATCCTGTACCTCTCGCAATTCAGTCAGATACATTATCCTTTTTCAATAGCATCAGTGAATGTGGAATCCTCCAGGGCTCTAGAAAGTTGTAAGGCAGGCAATTCCAAGGTAAGAGGCAGCTCTGTGTCTCTTCCATATAATAGCTAAAAAGGGGACATGCCTATAGCCTTCTTCGGTGTAATCCTATCTGCCCATAGTGCATCAAATAACTTCTTGTGCCAAGTTCTTTGATTTTTAGTTACTAGCTTTCGCATGATAGTCACCAGATTTTTATTACTTGATTCAGCTTGGCCATTCCCTTGTGGATAGTAATTGGAGGAATGTACCAGTTGAATCCCATGAGTGTAGAAAAAATCAACCAGCTCCTGAGAAGATAGATTTGGATTGTTTTCTGCTACTATTTTATTGGGCACACCAAACGATAACAATATTTTCTTTTATAAAATTATACACCTCTCGGAAGTGGTGTTCTTTACGAGAATGGCTTCTACCCACTTACTAAAATAATCGCACTGTTAGAATATAGTGATGACCAAAGCTTTGAAGGCCGGGTTGAGCATACCAATAAAATCCATGCCCCTTTCTTTGGAAGGGTTCTTTAATTACAAATGGTTTTAAAGGTAATGCGGGTAATTTTACATGCCCAACAAAGTGTTGGCATGCTTGGCACTTAGACATGCACTTTGCAGTATCTTGAAAAAGTGTGGGCCAGTAATACCTTGCTCAGAGGATCTTGTGAGCAGTGAATTGGGATGAGAAATGACCACCACAAGCCATGTTATGAAATTGTTTTAAGAGCTGATCTTGTTGAGCTTTATCTACGCATTGGAGAAACACACCATCAATTCCTCTTTTGTATAAACCATTTCCCCAAAGAAAAAATATCTATAATTTAGTTTAATAGTACGTTTCTCTTTTCGAGAAAGTTGATTCGAGAATTCTCCATAAGTTAGAAAATAGGAAATGTTATTGTACCACTCTTCCACTAGATCTATAAAAAGGAGCATAGGAAAATATTGATCTACCTCTAGAATTTTTCTTTCATCTCAGTCATCAATTCGCACAAGCCTCTTCCTCAAACCATATTTGTAGGTTTGATATCTAGGTTGTATTCTTGAACTTTCATCACCCATGTGCCTCTTAACAACCCTAACTCTTGTTGGGTGAGAATAGATTTCACTGCAATATCTAGAATCAAGACCACAATATGTGAGGAAAGAATATAGTACCTGAATGCCTTACATGCATTTACCAATGAGTATGCATGTTTTTCCATTGGAGTATATTTCAACTCATAATATTTTAAAGGAATTCTCATGAAAGCAATCAGAGCTTCTACATCCTCCCAATTTTTCTGCATCAAGATTGTTGACATTGTGTGTTCGAAGAAATAACAGTAAAGAATAAATTCTTTACTAAAGTCACGTGAAACCAAGATTGGGGATTTTGACAAAGCCTCTTTAATTTTCTCAAATGATTCCTTCCCTTCACTACTCCATTTGAAATCCTGTGTCTTCTTCATCATATTTGAGATATGACGAGTTAGTTCAGCAAAGTTAGGGATGAATCTCCTGAGAAAATTAACTTTACCAAAGAAAGAGTGAACCCCTTTTTTGGATGTTGGAAATGGCAAAGTCTGAATAGATTTGACACGTTCCAGATCTATCTTAGTTCCTTCCTTTGAGACAATATTCCCTAGTAGCTTTCCTTCTGTTACAACAAAGATAGATTTCTTAGGGTTTAGAGAAATACCATGTTTGCGGCATTGGATGAAAACCTCTTCCAGATTTGAAATGTGTGTGCTTCTATTCTTGGAAAAGGACTGTAAGATCATTGAGGTACACCACTATGCTTACATCCTTGAGATGAACAAATTCTAAATCCATATCTCTTTGAGATGTAGCTCCAACATTTATCAAACCAAAAGGAGTTTTATGATAAGCAAAAGTTCCCCAAGGTGTAATGAACATTGTTTTATATTGATCTTCCTCAGCCACCTTGACCTGATTGTAGCCTTAGAAACCATCAAGGATGGAAAGCATTTTATATCTAGTAATAACCTGCAAAGTGTGATCCATGATGGGGATGGGGTAGTTATCTTTTAATGAGGCTTGATTACAATTGTGAAATTCAACACACAATATAATCTTTCCACTCTTCTTCCTCACAATAAGTATGTTGGCTAACCATTTAGAGTAATGTATGGGATAAATTATCTTTGCATCTAACAACTTCTATATTTTTGCAAAGATAGTTCCTGAAATAGTAGGGCTATGTCGCCGCAGCTTCTTCTTGAAAGGATTTTGTTCTGGTTTTAATGGGATATAGTGTTGAAATTTTGCAGGATGATATGTCTTTAGATCCTAGTAAGACCAAGCAAAAAAATCCATGTATTTCTTAAGAAGATTTGTAAAAGCTTCTCTCTTTTCCTTAAAACAACACTTACCTAGATTTACTAATTTGGGATCATTGCTTGCTCCCAAATTTAGTAACTGTGTATCATAGGAAGAACCTTCCCCACTTTCTTCATTCTTTTTAAACATCTGATCATGCTTGTCGAACATTTCCTTAAGAGATACTAAGCCTTTAGGAATTTTATTTCCCTTCAGCTGGATAATCTTTTGACTTCCTAAGACCTTTGCATCTATTTCTCCCATAGTATTTTGTCTTAGAGGTAATTTTCTTCCCTTATAGTAGATCTCTTCGAATTTGTCCTTTTGTTGGTGAAATGCAACAATCTTCTTGTCATCATTAAAAACCTGCCATTATTAGATGTTATTAGGAACCTTTAGGTGGAAGACCATCTCAACTTTATAATCCCCTTGTCTAGAAAATGTGGGAGGCTGATCTATATTTAATAAAGATATAGTCACCGTAAGTGAATCAGCTCTAGAATTTGGCTCTCTCATAATATAAGATAATGAGAAATCTAAAAAATCTAAGATAACAGAGTATACTTGATCTCTATAATGCTGAAGTTTGTCCTTTTTTACTTTGTAGAGACCTCTTATATGCTTAAAAATCAACTCAGCATCTCCTTTAGCATGTAAGAGCTTGAATCCCATTGTTATTTCATGCTCCATACCTAACAACTTGATTCATACTCCGTTGTGTTGTTAGTATTTTCAAACATTAATTTGAAGGAATGTTCATGCACCTTTCCCTTAGGAGAAATAAGAACAATGGCTGCACCAGATCCAAATGAACAACATATGCCATCAAATTCTAGAGACCAAACCTTATTATCAAGTTGATGTGGTTCTTGGATCATAGGTTGAATTTCTTCTTTATCCATTTCTAGATAATAGACTCCGTGATCCGATTCTTGAAACAAGATCGAGATCTAGGATCTTGATTTTGATCTCATGTGTACTTAGATTTCTTCTCAAGTTTTAAATTCGGATTAAATCCTTTGATTGGTATGTGTGCACAAGACCAATCCATCTTTACTTCTCTGCCTAGTTCTTGACAAAAATTTCTACTCAACAACATGCCATAAGATACTTTGGGATGTCTCGCTTCGAGGATAGTCATCGTTAATTTGTTGTCTGCGAAAGAAGCAAGTACTACCTATGCATATTTGATTTTCCCAACTAGAGGCACTTTCCTATCCATTGAATAACATATTCTAATGGTTTTGTCAATGTGAGACCCATAGCATCAACAACTTTGGTAGGGATCACATTGTGAGAAGCTCTAGAGTCCAAAATGCAATTGCTCAATTTGTAACCATTAATAAGCAATGACACATAGAATGGCTCAATTCTTTCCGATGTAGCAGGAGAAGAACTTGCAGCCACATTTTTGAAGGAGTAATCTTTGGAATAGACAAGATATCCCTGAAACACTATTTTTGGAGTGTTGGGACCATTAATTTACACATACTTGACCAACCTATTTATCTAACTAGGAAATGCCCTCAAATACTTAGCTTCGACATCTATACCTTGGTATTTTTAATGTGATCAATGATTTTGGAAGCGTGACTTACCTTAGCCAGATGCACATTAGCCCTCTACTACAAATTGAAAGCATTTGCATGCTTATCTTTGGGAGCTAATGAAGAAGGTAGCATATTACCTCTTTTTATGACGGTAACATTTGGCCCAAGATCTTCTCTTTCTCTTCTTTGGCCACTTGTGGATGCTTCAGAATTTTGGTGTACTTGGGACCTTGTGAACACTGTAAATGTGTGACCATCGAGAATCTTTGAAGATTCATAATATCCCTCGTCATATATGTAGTTCGGGTAACCAATGATGGAGTCACCAAAGCGGGATCTACAAAGTCCTCTTCATCAAATGATTCATCAATGCCAAGATATTCTTAATCGGTTTCAAGTTGTTCCTTGGAGCAGCTTCAATTGCCAATGGTTGTGGTACAACAAGTAAGTCTATTTCGATTTTGATTTTGACCATTAAAGGTCCAAGTAGGATCTATTCTTGAAGGAGTCACATTTCGCTTGAGATATCTCGCTTCTTGATTTTGTAGCATATCATTCACCAACCTTTGCAGTAAAGGATCTGAAGTACTTGAAGAATCTCCATCACTTACGGGTTGATTGTCTGATTTTTCCAGCCATGATCAAGTCATATTTAACCTCCACAGTGGAATTTTGTGCTTCTAGTAGATTCACATGTCTTTCCCTTTGTAGCTGATATCCAACTTCAAGAAACAAAGCATTTATAAAAAACATCTTTTGATTTTCATCACTTAGCACAGCAGAAGTGGGGATTTTATATAAAATCCTTTAGAATGTTACAATAAAGTCCCACATGTTCTCATTTAGATCCTTCTTTAATTGTGTCGGTTGAGTGATCAATGTGTTAGTGTCTTTAGTAGGCTTGAATCTTTTTAGAAATTTCTCTCACATGGATGCCAAACTTAATATAGTTCCAGGGGCTAACCAATAGAACACTTCACCAGCCAAGTCATGTAGAGTCTAAATGAAAATTCTGACGGAGACATCTTCATGCTCTACCGCAAGCACACCACAAGATATGAAGAATGCGCCAAATGATCATCCATATTTTTCTTACCATCTCCAAAGAATTTTGGGAAATTATTTCTAGATCCTTTAGGAAGATCGTGCATAGGTGGAGTCAAGTTCAGTGGTCCAAAAGCTGCTCCCCATGGGATAGGTACCATCTGGTTCGGATTCTGCATGATGAATGGGGAACATATTATCCTTGTGTAGACTTGGTGAATAATTCCAGCTAGCGGATTATGCTAAAGACGATCTAGATCTAGATGAGTGTGTACTCTCCTTCTTGGTGAGAGACTAGATTTGCAGCTTCTAACTTGAAGAGGATGATTGAAATTGAACTACTCCTGTAGTCTAAAGAAATGATCATTCCTTCCTTGTGCCTTAATAGATCGGGTGAATGGACATTCAGCCAGGTTGAAAGTTGAATGTGAAACACTCTGATCTGCAAGAGATAAGATTTGATATGTAAAGATAGTTGTTCCCCAGTGGATTCACCACAAATTTCTAGCTAGATTTTTCTGCATAGATGAAAACCTAGGTAGTCATGAGATAAATCTCCCTCATTTACTGGTGAGGCTCACATGTAATATTTGTCAATTAAACATGCTAGTATCTATTTTGGGGTATTACTTTAACCATGTAGCTCATGAACTATAGCTGTATAGTTTTACGACAAGTAAGTAGCTATTTAAAGAAAGGAAATATCTAATGAAGATGGAAATAATAAAACATAGGAAAGAAAGAGGGAAGATGTGCAACCTAATCAATAGATTGTAGATTTGATTGCATGCACATAGACAAAACCAATAGATATTAACACTGAGAATTATTAGCAAAGACAACTTTCAGATCTAGATCTAGAATAACACAAAGTTTATAAGTAAATCTAAGACAAAAATTTAGAAAGAAAATGCACCGCAAATCGACACAAAGTTCTCAGAAATCTCTCCTTTCTATTCCTTTGCTTCAAATCACTATCGGGGTTTCAAAGACAAAGTCTGGAACACAAGAATGTTGCTTACAAATTTTGATTATTAACCTAAAGGTTCTTCCTTTACTTATAAAATGTAGAAGGGAAATTACAAATGGGAAATTTAACTGAACTAGAACATAAACAAGAAGTAAACATAACATATGGAAATCATCTTCCTTTAATTCCTCTCCAAGTGACATGCATATGGATCTATAGTCAAAATTATACACATCTGTCACTTAACTTATAGAATTGTTCCACATAACTTAAAGTAATGGTTTTAAAACCAACAAATTTAAGGTTTTACAATTACATCTAGGAATGTGAAAATAGAAGAAGAAAGAGTAGAGGAAGAAAGATCCATCAGTTGTAACATCTACATATTCTTTTTGTTTTGATACTGAATATACTTGTCAAACATGTAATTTAGCAACTTCCCATCTGTTTTAGCCACAAATTTTTTTCTATCCTAAATTGGAGCAATCCTTTGTTCAAAAACCCTATGCATGCTTCCATATCCTTCAAGCTAGGCCTCGAAACTCTTTATATTTGATTGCAGCATTACCATCTTATCGATGGAATCCATCATGAAAGGCCTAATGACTTCATCAATCATCTCTTGCATCATCAAAAGATAACCTTCTAGGGAATAATGCACTTTGCTAGGAATGGTCCTTTTGTATGAAGAAACGTTCCTGACCACTTCCTCATGGGTGAAAGCAATGACATTGTCTAGTAGTGATGATATCATAATTTCAAGTGCCCACATCCTTTTCATCATGATTTTGAAGATCTCCAAGTGGAAAGATAATACAAACTCAAGTTGCTTCCCCTTTTCAACTGATCCATCAGGCACAATTCATTCTGCAATCAACACCTCTCTCGGTAGCTTATTTATCTCAACCAAAGTACTCAGGTTACTTTCAGTTACTGTGTTCATGTCTATCATGCTCATCACCAATTTTTTCAACTGAACCAATGCATCCTTCATAACCTTTAGATGGGCCAACACCTCCCTGAGTTGTATAGAAGCTTGGAGAATGATTAGATTCTTCCATTCATCGATAGCTTTAACCTAGTTACCTGCATCTTCCACTTCCTACATCAGATGATCACTCACCTACTTATGTGCTAAAATTGGCTGAGTGGAAGATTTGGCAACTTTGGCAATAATCTTGCACAACTGAGACACCTACTTTTGAAGTTCAACTTTTCCACCTTTTCTTTGTCAAGCCTAAGGAATAAAGCATTTATCAATGTCTACGTGTCTTGCTTCAATCCTTCTAGTAGTGGCTTGACCTATGGGTACTTTGGTCACTATTATATCCACTACCGTGAGCTCATCCTTCTTCTTTCCTTCTACTAGAACCGATACTTCAATTAACTTCTTCCCGACTCCTCAATAATCAACCTCGAAGTCACCTTAGCAACTTTAGGTTTTCTATCTTTTCTGCCCAAACTTAGGAGCAGCTGCAAGTCATGTTCTTCCAAGTTTATCTCCTCTCTAGCCTCTGGGACCAACTGTGAAGCCAACCACTTTGAGAAATTACTTCTTGGAGAATGAGAAGTTGCTTGAGTGTACCACCATCTCGTGCTCTTATTCCTCTCAATCTAAAACTTCTACAAAGATGTCGTGCTTACCATCCTCTCGTACTATTCAAAGACAAAGTTCTTTCAAATTTTGCCATTTGTAACTTTAGCATTTCTTCAAGAAGAGCTGCTTGATCAGAGTGGCTGAGGAGAAAACACAAATGTTGCCGATTCAATGGAGGAACAAAAATATCTTCTACGAGGTGTAAAATTTGGTGAAGTACTTGATGCTGGAGAAGTCAAAACTAGCACCATAGCCGTAGAAGTGACCTTTTCCCTCGAATGAGACTTCTTGTGACTGTAATATTTTTAGGCCTTCTACTGATTTCTCCTTTGTACTTCCTATTGAGGGACTCTCTTGTGATTAGGTTTCTTGTGATATGATTCATCGAAGCTATATCAAGGCAATATCTCTTTTCATGAACCGGTTTGAAGTATTAACCGAGAATGGTGGTAGACCTCTCCTCGATCATGTGGCGACGCCAATGTTCTCTTGAAGTATGCTCTATCTCCTCCCATCTCGATGGCATGTGTCAAGTAACATAGGCCCATCATTTTTAAGATCCATATGTATTCGTGCTAATCCATAATCAAACACTTGTCGCGCTAATAACATACCGAAGTCTTTATTCCTAGCTTTCTACTAGCTTCTGCACTTCATCCAAAAATCTTCTAATAAAGGCACATATGTGTATTCTTGGGATATTTTCTTCCTTGCCATCCTGTATGGATCGAAGTTCAGCCGTGCTGGGAAGAACTAATGCTCGTACTCGAGAGAACACCTCCGCTTCAATTCATCTACTTTATGAATGCTCAAGCGGTTGTAATAGCCCTTGTGATCGGGAAGAATCCTATAGACTTATGTCATTTTGACTGTAGGTCATGCATATCCATGAGTTGTCTACTCAACTCCATGATGACCAATTTTTCACTTAGATATCTAGGCAACTTGACTAGTTCTCCTAAAAATTGAGTGACCCTGAGGTATGTAAAGTCTGCAAATTGGATGAAGATACTACCAATCTGTGATTCAACTTCCCAAGCTTCCTTGCTTACCCTGTTGGTATTTAGATCACCATTCAACATGCAAATGAATCCGTACAAGAATCCATCATTGACCACCTTATAATCTTTATTGCATTTAGGCATAGTAAGCTGTGGATAGCACTCAAAAATAGGATCCTTTGAGAGCACACCAGGTATATCTAGCTTTGAAAAGATACCCTACAAAGTTGCTGCATATACCAAATATGAAGTCATCTTGAATTTGTAAGTCCACCTCACATTATGAAGCTTCTCACTGATGTTTTCAATGATGATTTTTGACTAATTGATTATAGAATCTGATTTGTGGATCTCAATGGTCCGATGAAGGCATACATCCATGAGTGGAAGTTATGAGCATTAGCTTCGCCATTTATCCTGCATAGAAATTTGGTAATGTCATCCACATCTTACACCATATTGGGTCATGGAAGAGTCCTCATGAACTTGGATGGATATCTAGGCTTCATCATATACTTGTTGTTCATTATGCCTACACAGTAGACTTTATGCTTCTCCCATCATTCAAGGCCCAACATGCGATAGCGAGTCACCACCTATCATGTTGGAATCTTCGAGACAATAATTGATGAACTATGTGTCCATCTAGATTATTGTCTTCCCGCAACATCTTAGACTGATTTGGATAGTGGATGGTATGACCTTGCACAATCCATGATGAATTCTAGCAATCTGGGTTGTGAATGGGAATGCTTTGAAGCTTGAATGATTCCTTGCTTTTGACTTCACACATGAAAGAAGTATTTCTAGCTTTGGATCTATCAATCAACTCGAAAAGAGGATCTAGACCTAGATTTGTGTCTCCAATGTCAACAAACTTGGAAGTAATCCATTATACTGCTAAGCTTTCTCTTATGTCCCACTTTGCAATGGCCGAGATCTATCTTTTTATGAGAAACTCTTTTTCTCTTTTTTCACTGGAATTCTTTACAACTAGTGCAGATCTGGGAATTTATTTAGATTCAAAGGATATATTCAATGTATCTGACATTGATTTAAGCTCCCTTTCAATTATATAAGCACATGTAATGAATACCTACAATTAATTCAGACAAAGATGGCAACCGGAACATGAACACTTGATTTTTATCATAAAAATCTACATATAAAGCCCACTGCCCTAAAATTTGAGGCTTTGCTTGCATGCAAAGCAAGCATGAATATTTTCAACTTCACCTAAGCACCTATACCACTATGCAGATAATTAACCAAGCCTAAAACAAGCTCCTCCAATCCTAGGTGCCAAACCTTGAAGCTTTCCAGTCAGTGAAAAACACTTCTTTGAGCAAAAATCCTCCTCCTTTGCACGCCAAAACTATCTCGGGCTGAAATATTTTTCTAGAATAATTAATTAATTCATCATTATGACAGCCCATGCTTATATAACCTATATCATTCTATAGTTAATAAGTGCCTCTCCTATTCCTGACAATTAATTAATTAATAAACATGCTTTTCTCTCCAATTTGGGCACCTATTTTGTGCATGCTCATGGCTGCCATTAAATAAATAAATTTAATTTATTTTTAGCCCTCTACTTTCACTTAACATCATGCTTTGACCTTCTATTTCTCCATGCGCCAAAAATAGGAATAAAAAACCATTAATTAATACTTCAAAAAGTATTATTTCTCCTCCAAATGGGTTGCACTTTTTAGCATGCTCTAGGGCTGCATTAAATAAATTAATTTAATTTATTTTTAGCATTCTACTTCCAGTCTTCTTTGACTTCCCTTTATGCATTGACTTTTCCTCATCCCTGGGCGCCAAAATTGGAAGAGAGACTATTAATAAATGCCATTAAATAAATAAATTAATGCTCCAAAGGGGTCACACTTTTTGGTAAAGGCTGGTTTCTATTTTTAAAAGTCAAATTTGATGGGATTATTCACCTTGCATGGCAGCTCCAAAAATCCCATTATCCACTTAAGTTGTTTGACTTCCACAATGATATTTTTTACCCTACAAGGCAGGTAAGAAATTCCCATCAATGCCTTAAGTGATTTTTCTTTATTTCACAATGGGAATTTTCACCCTGCAAGGCAGGTAAGAAATTCCCACCTGCCTGCTACCTCTAATTTTCCCATCATGACTTAAGTGACTTTTCCTTCATGGGAAAAAGTACCTTGCAAGGTAGGTACAAAAATCCCACCTACTTGCTATGACCAAAAATCCCATTGCAGCTTAAATCCATCCATTCCCAAAAATTTGACTGTCAAGAAGAAGATTTTTGTGCACAACTTCATCTTTTTAAAGAGAATCAATTCAGAGGCTGATTCCTTCTGGCATGGCAGCCGTAGATGATCTCTAGATACTCTAGGCAAGAAAACAGACTGTACTGGTGAAGGAATTGACCTAGGGGAATTTCACAGAGAAAAATAAGAGAAAAATAAAAAAATGCAAAACATTGCTAGAAGTCACAGATAAAGCCCAGGCTCCATTCTTGGTGAAAACCCTACTGGTATATGTGAATATTGACATGTAAAATTTCAACAAGACTAAACCAAAGCACAATTTACTTCAAATAGGGATAAAAAAATTAAATAAATTTTCCCGCACACAAAACTTGACGATGGTATAAAACAATTTTCAGCATTTGGGTGTTTGTCGAAATTGGCTCCTATGATTCATTGGGAATATATAAACGCAATACAGTCATCTTCTAGCAATAAAAACACAAAACGACCCGTTATTTTAAAAGTAATTTTTTTACATGGGGTAGTCTCAGATTTCAGGGTGAAATATGGGGACACCATTTCGATTATCATGTTTTTATCACCGTAATTAAAATATTTAAATGGCTTGCTTATGTGGCCTAGTTTCATTTTTAAAGTTAAATTTTTTATAACATGCGTTAATTATATTATTATTAAAAAATTATCACAAAGTTATCTTATTATTATTTTATTATTTTACGGGTTTCCTTTGGTAGTTTTTGGCTAGTTTTGGACCTGCCCCATTAGGTGCCGCATTAGGGGCATGACAAGAGGGTGTTGGGACACCATAGTAGCTTTGCAAGGAGTTTGGGTGTGGATTTAGTGGGAATATTGGAGTTGGGCATGGACCAGCTCTTTTTTGTAACTTGAAAACCTTTTTCATCCTCCCAAATACATATCATTATGGAATATTTGAAACAAAATATGTAATCCATCAAAATATAATAGAAAACATATTTTTTCCATATGATGTAGCTATAGGAACCCAAGAAAATAAGTATGCATTATGTGGATGCTTGTAAAGGGAGTGAGTGATTATATGAGAGGATGACATGAGAAACATACATGTGTGGTAGGCCTATATGCATGTTAATGGAGATGCATACCAGGGTGCATGTCTACATGTTAAGGTTACATAACAAAAGGGAATTCGGAAAAGCTAGGAGGTAAATGTTGTCCTGAAATTTTCACGCTTGTTGAATTAAGAGTTCAACATTTCAATGAAACAATGGGGGACCTTGAAGGCCTGAGTTAAATGAAGAAATATCCTTAGATGAAAGGTTAGATCATCTCATCCTAGTTTGATGAAACTACACTAACCAAAGTTTTCCCTAACACTATTTATTTCCTAAACTAATAATCCAATGAGACAAGGTGAGAGAGAGAAAGGTGATGTACCAAAATAGAAAATGGATCGATTATGTCTCTAAATGACACATACGTGAACTTGTGAATGAAGCTTGAAGAAATACACACAACTTAGAAGGAAATAAATTGGAAAATAATAAAGGTGTATAAGATGATAGAGATGTTCACATTAAAAGTAGAGCATTCATAGGAACGAGGACACACTTGGATTACTATCAAAACCAAACCATTTATAGAAACATTGTTGAGGAAATAAATATTCACAGTGAGTTATAAAGGTTGTGAGTAAGTCTTTGTAAGATCAAAGGGTAGATCTCTAAATTCAATAAAAAAATATCCCCTATTATGTGCTAAAACATTTACATTTATAGAATTTTGAGAGGGGGAAGAGGGTGATCACATCTAGTGATTAATAAAATCAACCACTCACTACCACCAAGGACCAATCACCATAGATTTTGTAGGTTAGGTATGAGAATATAACATCATTCTAAATACATGTCACTAAGTCATCGGTCTGCAAGAAACTCATCACGCTTTGCTCAAAATTAACATTTGGTTGGTGGAGTAGTTTAGCATCTAGTTCAAAAAAGACATGGCTTTGTAATGTTTCATGGATTTTTATTATTCTTCTTTAATCCACATAATTCTCCTTTTTAGAATAAATTATCATGTCCTAAAAATTTTAGACTCGCGATAATATCCCTTTGTTCTTTAAGAACCCATCGAATGCATATTCTTATTCTATGGATTATAATGTTATCCATATTCAAATTTAATTTATTTTTTCCATGGGGTGTCCTATGAAACTTTTCCTTACATTGTAGCCTCTTTTGAGTGGATAACATGCTTCGGTCCATAGAATTAATCAACTCCTCCTAATTCTATAGTTTAAAGTTTGCATAAAATTGCATTTCCATTCCACAAAGCCTTAATCCATTTGTACATGACATGGAAGACTAACCCTTTAACTTATTTATTCTGCAAGTCTTCAATCTAGATTTGAATAATTCTAAAACTTGGATGAATTATTCAAAATAAAATGGGGTTATATTTTGGACAATAGTTTATCTACTTTTAGGGGAAATTTTCCTACTAGATGTAAATATTAGTAGTCGTGAAGCATATCCATAGGGTATGGAGTCAAGTATGAACTTGCAAACTGATCTCAAACTTTTATAATTGTCCCTGAAAATCTATTATAAATTCAAAATTTGGAGCCTTAGATGAATCTCTTTGAAAATACCCCAAAATATTATGATTTTATACCATAAAGGGATGAAATTGAAATGGCTCGCATAAAATTGCAATGGGCTCCCACAACCAATATACAAAATATGAATATGATACTTTCTCTAAGAGAAAAATATCAATTATGAAAAAAACTTATTCAGATGATCACTATAAAGATTTAGGAAAAGGAACTCAATCAATGATCATCACAAAAAATAAGAAGGGAATATCTAACAACAACAAGGATAAAAAAACAAAAGATAACAACAACTATATACAAGAAGCAAGAAACTAGGTTTGATGAGAAGGTTTAAGATAGATCCCATTGAGTGGGATTTTAAGTGCATCCTCATCAAATTTGGACAAATCAAAATATTTTTCCTTCCTTCATGTAGTGATGATGTATGGCCCACTCTCAAGTGCATTAAACATAGATTTGTTTGATGGTTTAGCTCTATCTCGCATCTCATTTCAGACCAAATCTCCTATTTTTAAAGACTATGATTTGAATTTCTTGTTAAACCGTCACTTGGTTGACCTCTTGTGATCTTCTAATAAGATCATGATAGACTACCTCAATTCCTCAAGATCAACCAATTCTACCATTTGGATTATTATTTTATCTTCAACCTCAAAATGTAATCACTTTAAGCCAACTCCAATGAGGGTAATTATAGAGATAGTGGATGCCCGGCCTCTTTACCATACACCAAGACAAAGGATAATTACCAGTTACAACATCTCAAGACTCCTTGATAACTCAAATACCTCTACAATCCTTTATAACAACTCAATAAAACATACCTCTTCACGAAGCAAATTAACATGACAAGACACTACAAGTCAACCTTCTTATATCTTACACATTTTGACATCAATGATACCTTACGGATCATTGACAACATCACACTTTGACATTTATGACAACACACTACCAAAAATTTTCCATGCAATTAGCCACATAATTAGTATATTTGTGCAAATGTATAACAACCTCAGGCCCTTATGGTTTAAAATTATTCCAAATAGAAAATTCCATCGATGGAAATAGTTAAGTCTAGCATGGAAGAAACTCAAAAGGACAATCTAAAGACTAATATTATGTTTTCTTGGGGATTATGAGTTTTTGAAATGAATTAAGCTATGGAAAGTTTCATATGGCCTCATACTCATATTGATAATAACATGATATATAAGAAGAGAGTGTTGAATGTTCAACTTTTATATTCTTCTAATCAGATGATCCTCTTCATAGAGAGAGGAATATTGGATTTTTTGAGAAAAATTAGTTTACTGAGATTCTTGGTAGACCTAACTTGGCAAAGGATATTAAGTCTATGCCCAAGGAACTTGTTCCAACATTAGAGCAATCAAGAAAGGATAACACCATACCTCTTATTCCCAAATCCATTTCCCCGCTTCAACATTATTAAGGAGATGAAAAATATAAATGTAAATATGGAAATGTGGGATGCCTTAGCTATTCCATCATAGAGAGATATATTACACAAAGCTCTCAAGTAGCTCCCTTAAATTGATCCAAACCAAAAGGCTCATACTGTTATCAATTTGTGCCATGAAAATTAAGAAAAAGTAAGCAAAACTATGAAAACTCCATCCTTTTATATGTATTTTATTGTGGGAAAACATTTGGTTCGTAATTACAGGACTAATTTAGGGTCCAATACTTCTATATTTCCTAAAAATATTTTTGATATCCTAGGCCTTGAGTACAAACATGTTTCTAAATGTTTTTACTACTTGATGGCTCAATCATCAACATCCTCAGAGTGATAAAATATCTTGAGTTAACCTTACATGCTTGTATAAGTTTAACCAAAACTCAAGATGTGTAAGCCATTAACTTTCCTTATTTTACATTTATCTATCAAGAGATTTCACAACCACAATGGGTGGTTATTTTTCCTCGATTCGTCTCATATGCTCATAATAAATAGATATGGTATTAGATTTACCATACAAGATGAGCCTATTTTCCCATCATATTGAGTCTTATGATCCTAATCCTCTCCAATCTAATTGTCTTATACAAGAAGACCAAGATAATGAGTCAGTTTCAATTGAGGAGCCTATCCCTCCTTCAATTCCTCATCTTTAATTAGATGAATTAGCCATAGAGAATTATGAATTTGATCACTATGATATAGCTATGGAAAATGGACTTGGAACATACTACATTTATGAATAATAATCTACTTTATCCATACCAATCAAACAAAAATATCATGATTATCGATGATGGAAGATGCTATTTGATGGTTCTAGAAGTAGAAATGGAGTTGAGGTAGGTGTTGTTTTAATTTCTCTAATGAATGAGAAATTATTATTTTGTCATAGGTTGTAGTTTTCATGTTCTTATAATGTAGTAGAATAAGAGGAATTGGTGCATGGTCTTGATATCCGAAAAGAGACAAATAAAATCCTTAAAAATATTTGGGGATGTTGAATTGATCATTCACCAAGTTAGATGGAAATGTGATACTAAGAATAATATTTTTAAATCCTATGAGCATAGAGTTTGGGATCTCTTAGAGAGATTTGATGTTGTTAACATGTAAGTGGTGCTAAGAAAATTGAATAAAAAAGTAGACAGGATGACAAACTTTAGATCCTAGTTTTCACTAGTGAAGATTTCATCCAAGGTAATCAAAAACATATCAAGTTTTTGGGATCTCTTAGAGAGATTTGATGTTGTTAACTGTAAGTGGTGCTAAGAAAATTGAATAAAAAAGTAGACTAGATGACAAAACTTAGATCATAGTTTTCACCACTGAAGATTTCATCCAAGGTAATCAGCAACATATCAAGTTTTTGGTTAGGCCGTCAATTAAGGATAATGAAACCAGCTAGTAGGTATTTTATAGTGATGAAAAAAATATTCATTCATTCAAATTTGTAGCTGAGTTTTATTCAAAAATGTAACCTAATTTTCATGACAACTATGGGGATCAATTTATCTAGTTAAGAACAAAAAGTTTACCTAAAGGATTGGTCTCGTTAAGAATATTTTCATCCTGGTGATTAGTTAAGAAGATAAGAAAAGAACATCATGGAAGAGAAAGAATACTATTATCCAGTCACTATTACACAAGGAAAAGAGCTATTGCTTGGAAAATTATGTATTAAAAAAGAAAAGAAAGATTTTATTTCCTTGTTTCAGAAAATTAATGATATCTCACGGTATTATGAAGACCTTAAGTTGTTTGATACAAACATTTTCCAACATTCCATTGATCTTAATCCTCATGTCAATCCAATAAGACAAAAACAAATACTTATTAATCTCAAGTTATATCCTCTCATGAGGAAGTAATTATCAAATTGATAGAGGAAAAATAATATTTTTCTCTCAAATACTCTACTTGAGTGGAAAGTATTGTTATAATAAGGAATAAGAATGGAGAAATTAGAATTTGTGTTGATTTCAGAGATTTGAATAAAGAATTTTTAAAGGATCATTATCCTCTACCCTTTATGGAGCATATTTTACAAATGGTAGCATGAGATTAAAGGTTTTCCATACTAGAAGGTTACTCGAGGTTTCAATCGGATCATGGTTAAAGAAGCGGATCTCAAAACTAAATTTACAACCAAGTAGGGAACATACACATATTATAAAAATACTATTTTTATACAAAGTGCTAGTGCCACATTCTAAAGGTCAATGTACATTGCTTTGAAAGGATACATCAATTAATTCATCCTTTTCTATTTGGATGATATTACTATTTTCTCAAAATAAAGCAAAGAGCATATCAGGTATCTTGAGAAAGTCTTTGAAAGAGGTAGGGAATTTGGGATATCTCTTAACCCCAAGAAATGTAATTTTTTAGTCCCTCAAGGAAAGCTCTTAGGCCATACTATTTCAAAAGATGAAATTTTCATTGATCAGAAATAATCTCATTCATCCTCTCTCTTTTCTTACCAACTCAAAAAAAGGCATTGCAATCATTCCTTGGAAATAATAGTTTCGTTAGGATATTTATTCCTAATTTTGTAGGATTGGTTAGACCTATTACTCTAATGCTAAAAAAGGATTCAATTTTTAAATGGATTGCGTAAGAGAGATAAAGCTTTGCAAACATCATGCAAGAAATTTCTAAAGATTTTACACTCTTTGATCCTAACAATGTTAAGGAATTCATCCTATATTTATATGGATCTCGATTCTAGTGTTGGTGTTGTTTTGACACAACAAAGTGATCAAGGATTGGAGAAGCCCGGTGGCCTATTTTAGTCATCCATTAAAATATTACGAATTTATATACAATCATATTTAAAATGGGTCTTCTCCATCATACGATATCTAAAGAAATTCAAAATTATGCTTTCCACTAATCATATCAAAGTTCCTATATCGCATCCTAGTGAGATATTTCATCATAGGATCATAAATCAACAAGAAAAGAGTTGTATGTGTGACCAAAATAATGAAATATGATGTGATTATTAATACTAAAAACTAGTAAAAGGAAGAGAACTATGTGAACAACTCGGCATTGGATGTGAAGATGATCAAGTGACCTCTATCTTTATGAATAAGGAATTCCCAAACAAATCTCAAATTTATCAACATAAAGGGAATGCAGTTAATTATTACAATTGGATTGATCACATGGCCACATTATTATCTACTGGCATATACCTTCTTGGCCTAAACAAATAAAAAATAAGACATCTAATATTTTATTCCATCCCTTATGCATTGATTGATGGAATTCTCTTCAAAAGAAACACGTGATTTTTGTTGAGATGTATGAAAGGTGAATAAGTGAACAAAGTGTTGGAAGAATTCCACAATGGTTTCTTTGGTGGAAACTTATCACTTTGATCCAATATAATGAATATTATAAAATCATCATGCTTATGGCCTAAACTATTTTTTGATGCTCATAAATGGGTCGGAAAATAAAATGAATGTGCTTTCTTTGTTGGTAAAAAGATGTTAGTTTCCCTTCCACTTCATACAATCCAAGTAGATAAACAATTTCCCAATGTGGTATTGATTTCATAGGCATGTTAACCCTCCAAAAAACACCGGTAATAAGTGGGTTTTAACAACATATTATTTTAGCAGTTGGACAAAAGTTATGAAACTTATGGAAGCTACCGAATCACTTATCCTTGACTTCCTTGAAGATATTGTGACAAGGTTGCGGGTTCAAAACTATCATCTTTGATAATGAAAAGGATTTCTAAGGCTCTAATATTTATGATTGGGATCTTGTAATTGTGTTGGCGAGAAAATTTGTTAGGGACAAATTGGTGGGTTTCTTGCCAACACTCTACGACTCTAAGTCCCTCTACTTAACTGATGCAGTTGTCGTATATGCATGCATGAGTAAAAAGGTGGATTTTCCTGGTGGCCTTTCTACCATGGATCCATAAGGGGAACTCAACTGACCTTGCAGAAAAATATTACAAATATTTGTAAGGGAAGAATTTTTAGGAGAGCAAGAAAGGGAGTGAGAATGTTAGACAAGGACAACTAATGCTGCAAGTAGAAAATCGAGACATGCATATAACATTTAGAAATTACATCACATGTACTGAAATTCAAAATAAAAAAATCTAAATAATAACAACAAGACCAAATATCATTTAATGAGCACAAATTATCACTAAAATCTTTAGTCAAAAAGGCTAAAATTCCTTCTTCTTGTATTGATGCTCAAGAAGAAATGGAACATAACATAAAACTAGAAGAAATTTAAATATTAGGGAGAAATGGAATAAATTTTGTTATCTCTTTGTTCTCTCCATAATGATATCTCTCTCATGAATTCACAAAAAAATCAAAAGTCTAACAAGATCTAAGAAGAACCTCAAATGACGAGCTTTCTATAATTTATAGAAGAGAAGGAAAATCTTTATCTTCCTGGTGAATTTTGAAATATCATATTGTGACTTTAGAATGTTCATATTCCAATTAAATATTTAAATCCCTTTTGTTAAAACAAGGTGACTTAAAGTTCACATTATGTTTCAAAATTAAATCAAAGGTATATCAAAAAGTGTAAACCCCAACACAAAATTATAACATTAAAGAGAGAGAGTATTGGATTAGAAGAGAAGAGAGAGAAAGAGGGGGGGAGAATTCGAAGGAAGAATAAGAATTATGTAGAATAATGAGCCACTATGGTGGATTTAATGTCACTCCTGACTGGTTTCCATCTCACACTCCTGAGAAGATCTTCATCCCTCCAAATTCCTTACCGATAGGAGTTGTTGCATATTACACTTTGTCAAAGCATGAGGAATACAAATATCACCTAGATTATTTGTCTATCCATTAGACACATTGGTGATGTATTTAATTTTTTGAACTATGATAGATGTTTCTCTACAATAAGTGCAATGGTGCCCCTGAATCTACGAGAGGAATTTCAAGATATTCTTAGTGAAGGAAAATGGATTTCCTTCCTCTTTCTTGACATATTCCTCAAATGGAAAATTTATCCCATCAGTTGTTGTGCCTTATTCCATTACAGGTACTCCAAGTTTTTGAATTTAATGATTTATACTATCCTCGCAACTTGTACACTTATCCCTCTTTTTCCTCTAGTTCGATGATGGCCTGATAGAATATTTCAAATCTGATTTCCAAAGACCTTGCCCATACAAGTAAAAATTCCTCGAAGGAGTTTCAAAATATTCCTGTTAATCAAATCCTCACAACGATTTTTCTCATTCTATTCACTACTAGACCCAGAGGATCCCAGTAGTCCCTTTCTTTCTCTAAGTATTATTTGAGTGCATGTGTCTTGTTTGTTGTCACACACATGTATGCAAAAATTTTGACTGCCTCTTGGATCACTGACTTCCCCTTTTCAAAAATTGAATTGATCCATTCATTATTAGCTTGCCCTTGCATTGTGAACTCATGTGTCCTCTTGATAGATTATGGATTGAAGCTATTAATGGGTGCAAATTTTTTAATGGGAATTTTTGAGGCATTTGGATCTCCCAGATGTTGTACATAGGATGATAGAGTTGACACGTGTTATTTTATCTCATCAATATTATTATTATATTCCTTGTTCCTTTCCACCATGCGAGTAGAAGATTGTTGATACATATGTAGATCCCCTTCATGAGTAGCTAACCCTAGTTGGATTGTGCTCATTTCATATTCAAAAGGTGTCATCTCATCCATTGGCTTGATCACCTTTTGTTGGGCTACCTAAATTTATTTATTACCTATTTTTCCACTTTGTAGAATCTCGAGGCCATGTGTGTGAACATTATTTTATTTCCCTTAGACAATGAGATAATTGTTGATAAGTTAGGGGCTACCACTTGTTAAATAGTGTGAGATGCAGGGCTATTATTTCCTACATTAATGGGAACATCTCATTAGACTCGGAGTTCTATGAAATTTTTATCAACCATTCCCTACTCTCGGAAAATGAGGAACATCTTGGATGGGGAGACATTGGTGTTAACAATAGGTGAGGCCTCTTGTGGTAGTTTGAAGACTGGGTCTTAAACTACGTGCTCTCCTCGCTTATGCGTGTGCCAATGGATATCTTTTTGCATTGTTGCAACTGATCCTTCTTCCACCCTATCTTTCTTTGGTGAAATTTCATGAGATGAAGTCTCAATTCTTTATAAATATGTTTAGAACTTGTTCCGAATGACTTGAACTTGAGGCAACTTCCAAGACTCTTGATGATGGTGATGAGAGGATTGTTTCTAGCCTGTAGGTGTACCTTGTGATTAGATGATCATGGTTATCTTCCTCTAAAATCAATCACTTGTTCTTCCGATCGCCTTTTGAGTTCGATCTTGTATGTCTCCCGATTCACAAATGTAGTAGTTAACCAAAGGTAATGGCGAAACCTTTCCTTTTGTGTACTCAAGATCGTACATCTCTATATAATCATCCTACAAAATATCTTCATTCCAAGAGAACTTGAATTTCTTCATTTCATTAACTATACACCTCGTATGATTCTTTTCCCATACTTCAAACTCATCAGCATAATTGGCCAAATAGTCCTAGATTTTTGCTCATATTGCACTACGGAACATGCAAAGAGTCAGGATCATCTCGGATGTCGAAATTAGGCCTGGCAGTGTAGGAATGCAAAGTCAAATGAGTAAAGGAAGCCTCTAGATGAGATGCATCATTTGCATTCTTACATGTGAATACTCCGAGAGAGATGGGAAATGAGATAAAATTCTTCTTCCTACTCTTGAGCTTGTTGTTTACCTATATGATTTTCTGTAGAGCTCAAATAATACAATTTGGTCACTAAGGTACTTGGGAAACCTTAGTGGAGCTTGGTCAAAGTCAAAAACTCACAAGTAGGAGAAGGTTGAGAATTAGATGAAGTAAGAGCCATAATTTTTGATCAGGGATGCCGTTTATGGCAACATCCTAGCCTCCAAATCACCCTCCAAGTTTTGGACCATGTACATTGTGAATGCATCATTCATGCAAGTGAAGTGTTTGTGTATTTCCTCCATAACCAACTACGGAAGTTTCTTGAATGTAGGTACTTTGGTGGCAATCCTATGTGTGAGAGAAAATACTTTGAATGATCTTGAGCTAGTGAGAAGATAGACCAAGTAAGTAATAATTCATGTGTAACTTCTTTGTCATGGATACCTAGAGTAGTTACTGAGATGCAAGTTGTCATTGATGATCTACCCCCAGTCAATTCTCTTCTTGCCTTGATCCACGATTAAGATGAAAAATGCCCATCCACTCCTGCAAGTCTCTTGTGTTCACTTCTCACATCACCTGGTTAAGGAGGGTGATTTCATTTTAATATCCCTCATAAAACTCACAACTTAAAATATTCTTGGGCATTCTTGAGATTTTTCTCCCTATCTTCGTCCACAAACCAAGTGTAACCCCTTGTACATATGCATCCATCATTTCCTAGTTGTGCAAGGCCTGTCCTTTGAGATGACAATCATCTTAGGTGATGTCAGGATTTGTAGAGAAGCGAGATGGTTTTGGGACTGATGACAACCATTTCCCTTCCATTTTTATCTTGAATCATTTGTGTTCGGGTTCATTGTGGTTTGAATAAGCCAAGACTAACTCAAGGCTTTGTACAGACACGGGGTGTCCTACAGCTGTGAACAATCCACTTATGAATATTTGATCCTCAATATTCCCTCATTCCTTAGTTTTCATGCGATCCCTTAGGTCATTTAGGTCCATATATGAGACATCACTATCTTCTATCTCATACTCAAAAGAGAAAGGTTATGTTGGATTTTGTCCTGTCTGTTTGTACTTCATGGTTTATTTAGAAAAATAACTTACTATTTTTAGTAAGTTTAAAAAAATCTCTAAACTCCAACCTGGGACTATTAGATTGATTTCTCATCTCTCGAATGCCCCTCTTATGAAATTTACTCTTTGTAATGACTTAATATTTTTAGTATGTGCCAAAAACGCAACTTACTATTTTTAGCAAGTACAAAAAATCATCTCCTTGAAACTTGATGCTATGGTAACATGAAATCCTGTCCTCTTTTTTACCTTCACTTTCAGGACCAATCTTCTATTTTTAGCAGGTATTCTTGGGAACATTTACTATTTTTAGTTAGTGTTAATTCTTGACCAAGAGGACCATTTCATTGATTTCTACTTGCAATACATCTTTTGTGTTCACTGTCTCCTTTGTAGGTTCTTTAGTTAATGACTTTCATGAAATAAAAATCCTCTATGTAGAAGACCTACTATTTTTAGAAAGAAATCTTCTGGTGGTGTGATTTTTGTGGAAAAAAATTTTCGTTGTGTTTTTGCCTAATATCAACCCTCGAAATTTCATCCTTACCCGATCATTAGTTGGTGACTTTTAAAATTTCAATTTTTTTTCCTACCGATTGCTTTGAAAAGGGAAACCATTAACAAAACTTGAAAGTTTTAGGTCTAGTTTTCTCCTTTGTTTGTGATGAAAACAAAACTTTTAATTCTCATCCCACCTATGAATTTTTTCTTCAGACTGATTACCGGTTTGATGGGAAATCCAAATTTTTCCTTTGTTGTGCAATGAAAGAAATTTCTTCACTGCGAATACTTGTTGTTGCGAATGTGAGATCTAAAGGTGAGTTTTTTTGTCTCTGAGAATTAAGAATTCAGCAAAAAATGGTTTTTTTTGTGTGTACTGGTTTGAAAGATATCTTCAAATTTTTGTTTCATGACAATGGAGGCTTTCAAATGGATTTCTCCATTTCTTCTTCATTCTTCATTTCTTCTTCTTCACTTGATCAAACCTTCCAATACATGTATACTATCATAGAGTGGAGGATTTGGAAAATCTGGTTTGAATTGTAGCAATGGTGGTCTAGGTGTGAGCAAGTTGAAGAGCTATGACAGGGTGAAGTTGTGGAAAGTAAGAAGCGGGAAAGAAAGCAAGATTTAAAGCATTCAAAAAATACAAAGTAGGGGTGGGGAAATTTTTGTTTACCTCATGTCCCTCATCAAAAAAGGACACATGAGGGTCATCAATTTTTATGCAAAGTGCTTAGTGTTGACACTTGTAAGAGATCCAAGGGCTGAGGGTTTAGGTCCACTAGCTCCTGGGGGCTGAGAAATTACACTAAAGGGGGTCATATGGGTGACTTGGAGGCTTCTTGGGGCTGGAAATTTTTTTATGTCCATAATTTCCCTCAGATCAAAGGGACATGAGGGTCATCAATTTTCAGGTGTTCCTGGTGTTGACACTTGTCATGATCTTAGTGAGCAAGGGATAGGATTTTGTAAACACCTTGAAGCAAAACTGAAAATCTGGGAGGTCCCATGCTTGACCAAGGGCTTATTGGGGATGAGAGAATTTTCTTGTCCCTCATGTCCATTTTCTTAAGGGATGAAAGGGACAAAAAATTATGCTAGGCTCCTGGAGCTAAGACGTGTCCTCTTGCAAATTTGACTAATTGTTGAATCCTTCCTAAAGAATGACTTGAAACGATGATAAGCGGAGCTCGCGATGGGTTTTTTTGGAAAAAATTTATATCAGTTTGAATGAAAATTTCCTTATGAACCAAATGGTTGGGGTCTAATCTCTTGATTCCTCCATTTATTCCTTAAAAAAGTGGATCTTTGATCCAGCCCCTTATTGTGCATGTGAAAACTGCTAGAAGACATATTGTACCAAGGTGTTGTGAAAAAAAAATTCACTATATTTTAGGTATCTGAATTCCATTTTTGATGATGTGTTGTTTAGATCCCAACTCCATCCATAACTCCCATAGTTACCTCCTGAAGTTCAACACCTCTTTTGGCCATGTGCACTACCTAGGCCTGTGAACCTTGTTTTTGATCAAACTACCCCAACTTCTCCAAATCCTTCCAGAATCTTCCAAAATATCAATTCCATGATGTTTCTATAACTTTAATCCACCTCCACATTAGATATTGTTCCTCTGTTCCTCTCCAGGGGGTGTGTTAGTCTTGGGAGGCCGGTGGTATCCCTTCCCAACATTTCCCAAAAATAGTAGTTTCTAAAAGCACCTAGGGGTTGAAGTGAATTTCCTATATCACCTAGGGGACTAAGTTAACATAATATAGGAGGTAATTAGAGTAACTAAGTAGAGCTATGGTGCCTTGGAAGGGTAAAACTTGAAAGTTTCAACATATGGGTATAGTTGTCATGCTAAAAAGTAGTCAATTTTCTTGTTGCACATTTGCATGACAACAACTTTCTCTAGCTTAGGGAAATGGCATGGAATGAACTTAGCGAATATGTAACAGGAAGAATCCTAGAATCTCAACTTTAAAATATAAATACCATTGCCTTATCCATTGGGCCCTACTTGAGTCATGTGCAATTTACAAGAGAGAGAGAGAGAGAGAGAGAGAGAGAGAGAGAGATAAAACAAAGATCACACACACAAAAAAATGATGAAAAGAAAACATACAACACACAACAGGAAGGGAAACACACGCAATGAAGGGAAACACACCTAACAATCACCTATGGTATAAGGTGAGGAAAACCTACTTTCATTGATGATATTGTTTTAGGTATTTCCCACTACGAGGAAATTCCAATGGCGTTCCATCTAGATATGAGAGTAGAAAAATGTTTTTACCGCAAGCTTCACAAACTGGAATGGGTCGAGCCATAATGAATCAAACTTTCCATGGATTCCTTTTGGTTCCCTCCTTTTGTCCCATAGTAGGAAAAGGTCTCTAACTTTGAACTCTCTCACCTTGGCCTTCTTGTCAAAAATATTCTTCACCTTCAATTGATGCTCTCTGATATAGTCCACCACTTGAAGTCTATTTTCTTCTAGCTTCTCAAGAAAAAGGATCCTCTTGTCAATGGAATCCTTGTACTATCCATCTTCTATTCCCTGGAGCAACTTGAGAGATGGCATTTCAACCATGATGGGAATTTCTACTTCGACTCCATATAGCAGTTGGAATGGTGACATACCTATTGCCTTCTTGGGAGTGATCATGTCTCGCCCACAATGCATCATACAAATTTTTGTGCCAATTCCTTTGGTTTTCATCCACGAGCTTGCAGAAAATGGTCATGATGTTCTTATTTCTTGATTTATCCTGACCATTTTCCTTTAGATAGTCTTGTTATGAGTGAGACATGGAGATTCCATAGCCATAGAAAAACTCAGTCAACTCCTTGAAGAGAAATAGGTAGCATTGTCTGCTACAATCTTTTGTGGCACTCTAAAACGTACTATGATATTATCTTTGATGAAGTTACATACCGTTTCAAAGTGTTGTCTTTCTTGATCGGGATTTCTTCCACCAATTTTTTTAAGTAATCTATTGATGTGAGCATGTAGGTGTGCCCCGTTCTTGAGTGAGGATTTATAACATAGATTAAGTCAAGCCCTCAATACTAAAATGGTTTTTCAATTAAAAGTGGCACGAGTGATAGAGCTGTAAGTTGTGGTTTCCCCATGAATTGTTGACATGCTTCACATTTGGAAACCCATTCTTGAGTGTCTGAAAATATTGTAGGCCAATAATACCTTCCCTAGAGGATCTTGTGTATAGTAACCATTGTAAAAAAATGCCCACCACACGCTTGGTCATGATATGCTTTAAGTAATTTTTATTGTTTCTCTTTATCTACACATTTGAGAAAGCACCCATCAAGACCTCTTTTGTAGAGCACATGGTTCCAGATCACAAAATTTGTTTCCTTAAGCTTGAGTGTTATCCTTTGTTTGTAATCAAGATGAGGAGGGAATTCTCCATAGGTTAGGTAATAGGAAATGTCAGCATACCACTCCTCAAGTAGTGGTTACAAAGAGAACTTGTGGATTATCTTCAAAGCAAGTTGAGCAAGCACAATTATCTTCACCATATTGAGATTTGAGAGCTTCATCTTCAGCGATCAATCTACATAGGCCATTTCCCGCACCAAATTGGAGGGATGGATTTCCAAGTCATACTCTTTAATTTTTACAACCCAATTTCCTCTTTTATCTCCAAGATCTTGTTGTGTCAATATGGACTTGATGGCACTGTCGGGACCATCATCACACTATGAGAGTTGAGTATGTATAATCTGAAATATTTTATCTCCTTGACCACTACATAGGCATATTTTTCCAATTAGTTGTAGTTTAGTTCATGCTTCTTTAATGGGTAGCTCATGAAAGCAATGGGTGCTTCCACACCTTCATCATTCTTTTGTACAAGAACAACAAAGAGCATATGTTCTGATGCATAGCAATACATGATGAATTATTTTTTGAAATATAGAGACATGAGAGTAAGAGCTTTGATAATGTATTATTTGATTTCTTCAACAATTGTTTTTCCATCCTTATTCTACTTGAAGCTTACTTGAGGCTTCATCATGGTGGTGATGTGCTTTATTAATTCTGTAAACTTTGGAATAAAGCAACAATTTTTTTACCTTATTGAAAAAGGAATGAACTCCTTTCTTTCTTGTGGGAAGAGATAGTTCCTGAATGGCCTTCACTCTTTCTAGGTCAATGTGTGCTCCATGCTTATTCACGATGTGCCCTAGAAAATTTCCTTCCGTAACTCCAAAAATTCACTTTTTGGGTTCAAAGATATGCCATGCTTTCTACATTTTACAAGTACCTATTCCAGATGGTGAATATGATCTCCCTCTTTTTTGAGAATACTATGAGATCATCTAGGTATATGACAATACAATGCTTCAAATATTTGAATGCTAGGTCTAATGACCTTTGGAACATATCTCCTACATTGATTAGGCCAAAATACATTCTATTGTATGCAAAAGTGACCCAAGTTATTGTGAAGGTTTTCTTTTTATGATCCTCCTCTACTACTTTGATTTGATTATACCCTAAGAATCAATTAATTGAGAGAGTTTCAAATCCGATGACCATTTGCAAAATTTGATCCATGACCAAGAGGGGGTAATTATCTTTCAAGTGAGTCCTAGTTCAAGTTGTGGAAATATACACATATCCTTATTTTGCCATTCTTCTTCCACATTGGCACAATGTTCGTCACCCATGAAGAATTATGGATGGGAAATATGATTATTTCATTGATCATCTTCATCACTTCCTCTTAGATGGTATTAGAATTTTTAGTTTGTATGGCCTTTTTTTTTCCTGAATGGATTGGCATCCGACTTCAAGGGGATTGAGTGATGAATTTCCTTCAGTTAGAAGGATTTGAGATCATCATAAGAGTAGGCCAAGACATCTGAATATTTCTTGAGCAACGAAAAAAACCTTCTCTTCTCTTTGAGTGAACAACACTTTCCAATGTTGACCATTCTCAAGTTCTCTAAGGTACCGATGTTTTCCTTATCAAAATTTGTTGAGCCTTTGGGAAGATTTATTTGCTTTCTCTTGAATGAATCTATCATGCTTATCAAAGAGGTCCTCTAGAGAAACTAGGCCTTTAGGAATCTTATTTCCTTTAAATTTTATCACTCCTCTTCATCAATTCCTTCAATTCCTTCTTTCTCCTCTTTACTCATTGCTTCTTGGTGTGGATTATCACTTCCTTAAAAGAAGAGATTATTGAAATTGTCTCTTTGTTCTAGGAATGCTAGGAGTTGATTATCGTCATTGAAAACTTGCTAATGATTTTCATTATTTGGTACACTAGGCCTGAACACCATCTCAATGGTCACTTTGTCTTTGCTAAAAGAAGGGTGAGGTGTCACTATGGAAGATGAAACTGCAAGGAAATCATCCTTTTCATTATTTTTATGCGGGAAAAACTTGATGCAAAATGTATCAAATGATTCAATGCAATCCCATAATTTATTTCTATATTGACAAAGTATTGGATTTTTTACTTGGTATTACTGCCAAAATTGCTTTACTATCACCTCCACATCACCTTGACATTTTAGCTTCTTGATTCCCATATCTTCTGCTATGCCCATGCCCAAGAGGATAGCTTCATACTCGACATGTTATTTGTATTATCAAATTGCAGCTTATAGGAAAATGGGTACAATTCACCAGAAGGAGAGCACAACACCACACTTGCTCTTGGACCGATGCTAGAGTGATCTGTAATCAAATTCCATCATCTAGATTTGATCTTCTTCCTCTTCCATAAGAAGTGGAAAGTTCTCATCCTTTTCCATTTTGAGGAAATAGTTTCTAGCCCACTATCCTAAAATAAGATTTTTTCCCTCGAGATCATCATTCTTTCGCATCTTGTTTACTTCATCTTCTTGACCGGTAACAATTTCTTCATCTCACATTTTACTAGAATAGTTGTAGATTACCAATCCATTTTGATTTCCCTACCCAAATCTCTCTAGAATATTCAGATTAGTAGAATCCCAAAAGATGTAGGAATGTCTACCACGAATGGTAAAGAGCACCTTCTTCTCTTTAAAATCAACTAGTACAACATGTGCATCTTCTATTCTTCCTACCAACAATACTTGTTTGGATTCCATAGAATAACATGAGCCATTTTCTTAGGTTAAGGTGAGGCCTAGGGAATTTTCAAATTTTACGGGCATCACATTATCTGAGGCTTCAGAATCTATGATGCAATTGTTGAGTTGGAAACCTTTGATGAGAAGTGATAGGTAAAAAGGTTCAACCTTGTTGGCTTTGGAGGCACTAAGGGCTAGCATGTTTTGAGAAGGTGGTGTGGACAAAGTGTGGGAAGTAGACCTTTGGAATTTGCATTTAATTCTATAGGGCTACCACCATGGACTACATCAATGAACCTATCAAGTTGAGAGAGGTGCGTCTATAAGTATTTTAGCTCTGTGATTTGAACCTTGGTTTTTCTTGCATGTTCCAAAAATTCAAATGGGGTTATGGTAGGAAAGGCACGAGTCCGGGAATGACATAATATTTACATGGTGAATGTTTTTCTACTTTAGGGATTGGATTTTCTTTTATAGGTGTAGCAACTAGCTTGGAAGGAGATGGGGATGCAGATTTTGATTGAAACTTAGATGATTTTATAGGAATTACATTTGAAGAAGAATTATTTTTAGCAATTTTAGGATTAGGAGAAGGACTAGATGACTTACTTGGTATGGCAATGTGGTTCTTGCTAACCAATGGGTCTAGTTTTTCTTTAGCCGACTCCATTGAAGGTGGTAGTGGTGATCCTCTGTTGATGATTTTATTTTGAGGAATTTCTATAGGAGGATATTCTTTCTTCTTCTTTTCTTTCACCACAGTCATTGAGGATGAGGCTCTTTTTGGGATTGTGCATGAGTGAATACCACACATGAGAATCTTGGGGCATCTTCATCATCATCATCTTCATCTCCATCAATATACTCAATTAGGCCATTGTGTGTATCACCATCAACTTCCTCAACCTCGAGATAGTTATCATCATCACCTACATCATCTTCCTCAGGTTCTTCTATTTCTACTTCTTCCTTTGGCTCCTCAGTGTCACAAGTGGCATTGATTGGTGGTGCTTCAAGAGTGAGCCAATGAGGAGGTGGGGTGATCCTTGGTCTGTTTGGAGGATTTTTCTTCCTTGGAGTATTCCACATTGTGATCTGAGATAGTTGTTTCTTCACGACAATCAAGTCATTGGCCATTTTTTGGAACATCGGGTTTGTGGTAACTGAACCTGAAATCTAACCTTTTTCTTTCCATTCAGAACTTTCACTTTTCCAAAAAATATCATATCATATTTTGTCTCAATCATGAAATCCTATGATTCCTTCAAACCTCTAGGTTGGGCTCTTCTAAGGAAGAAACCATCTTCCGGTGGTAAGGTGCTGATGAATAGAAATAGAGACAAGTGGTGGATCTCTGAGAACCATTTTGTAACCTTCTCTTGGAGTGATTCCAAAATGATCTAGACTAACACATCTTCATGTTCAATGCCCAACATACTACAAGTAGTGATGAACGTTGTTACATGTTCCTCATGAAGATGAGAACTGTTTGCTTTGAATTTTGGAAATTTTTGTCTTGATCATTTTTCTAGATCATGGGGAGGTTGAGCAAGGGAAAGTGGACTAGTCTTTCCACCCCATGGTACATTCGGCCTACGTTCTTCATGGTTACAATCCCCTATTTTGTTCCTAGCTCTGGATTTCAACTTTTCTAAGGCTATGACTTCTGTTGCTACTCTTTCTTTCTCGCTTCAACTTGAAGTCTTTCAATCTCTTCAATTTGAGCTCTTAATTCCACTTCCACTCTTGCTTCTCTTTCTCTATCTTCTTCTTCGGTCTCTATGTCAGTGAAATCTTCAAGGTTCTCATTAATGTATGAAAACTCAATGTCTAATGGATTGGATACACTTGGATTTCTGGTAGAACTAGTTGTGTGATGAAAAGGAGACCTTTGAATTTGGAGCAACTCTTGTCTTCTTTGAAGTTCTTCAAAAGTGGGATCGGTTTTTGTTCCTTGTCTCTCTCTGCTAGGTGTATCTTATATCCACCAACTTGAATATTTATGCTCTTCTTTTTGGTTTATGAAATTTTCTTCACCTTTCCAATTGAGTAGTGTGTTCTTCTTCAAGATCAAGTACTCTCATGGTGAATAATTAATGATTGACACTTTCACTATTATGTTGAATAGCCTCTAGCTGATTTGAAGCAATATCATCTTAGATGTGGAAGAGTAATTCAATTATTTAAATAGGAGGATTTCTCGTAATAGACATGGTTTGAATACATAAGGCTTGGATTGTTATTAAAATTCCTGAAATTTTCATTTTGAATTTTTGAATTTTTCAAAAAAAAATAGTGTTTTTTCAAGGTCATTTTTTGGGTGTAGATGTTGCTAAATTTTCCCCATGGTGGGTGCTAAAAAATGTTGGAGAAAATTTTTCAAAGAAAAATTGGTGGTTTTCTTTCTAATGCTCTAGGAATCTAAGTCCCTCTACTTAATTGGTGTAGCTATCGTATATGCATGCGTGAGTAAAAAGGTGGATTTTCCCGGTGGCTTTTCAGCCGGGAATCCGACAGGGGCACTCCATTGACCCTACAAAAAAAGATTACGAGATATCGTAATGGAATAATTTTTTAAGAGAACAAGAAAGGGAGTGATAATTTCAGACATGGGAAACTAATTCTATAAGTAGAAAATCAGATACTTACATAAACTAGTTAGAAATTACATCACATGCACTAAAATTGAAAAGAAAACAAATCTACATAAAAACAACAAGACCAAATAGCATTTAATGAGCACAAAGTATCACTAAAATCCTTCTTCTTATATTGATGCTCAAGAAAAAAATTATATATAGCATAAGAATGGAAGAAATTTTAGAATATGGAGAAATGGAAGAAATTTTGCTATCTCTTTGTTCTCTTCAAAAGGATATCTCTCTTATGATTTCACAAAATAAGATCTTAGAAGTCTAATTATATCTAAGAATACCCTCTAATAAGGATCCTACCACAATTTATAGAAGAGAAGGCAACTCTTCATCTTCCTAGTGACTTTTCAAATACCATATTCTAACTTTAGAATATTCATATTCCAATTAAATATTTAAGGCCCTCTTATAAAAACAAGGCAAATTAAAGTTTACATTATGTTTATAAAGACACTTAAAGGTATATAAAAAGTGCAAACCCCAACACAAAATTATAACATAGAGGAGAGAGACTGTTAGGTGAGAAGAGAAGAGAGAGAAAGAGGGGGAGGAAGAAGGAAGAAAGAAGAAGATGAATTATGAAAAAGAATGAGTCATTTCCGTGGATTAGATCTTGCTTCTTGAATGGTTTCCATCTCGCACTCCTGAGAAGATCTTTATCCCTCCAAATTCCTTACTATAATGAGCTCCTGTAGGTTTTGATTTGTCAACACGAGGAATACGAATACTGTTTAGGGTCTCTATCCATCCATCAGACACATTGTTGATGTCTTTACATTTTCTGAACCATGATGGATGTTTCTTTGTGATAAGTGCAATGGCAACCCAAATCTCTGAGAGGAATTCAGGGTATTCTTGGTGAAGGAAAATGGATTTCCTGCCTCTTTCTTGACATATTCCTCAAATGGACCAATTAGTTCATTAGTAGTTGTGTCTTCTCCCATTGCAGGTACTCTAAGTTTCTAAATTTGATGATTTATACTATCCTGCAACTTGTACAATTGTCCCTCTTTTTCCTCTAGTTTAGTGATGTCCCTGATTGACTGCTTCAAATCTGATTTCCAAAGACCTTGATCATACATGTGACAAGTCCTCTGAAGGAGCTTAAAAAAACTTCATGGTTGATTAAATCTTGATGATGAGTGTTGATCATTTCATTCACTACTAGACCCAAAGGATCCCAATAGTCCCTTTCTTTCTCCAAGTCTTATTTAAGTTCCCGCATCCTATTAAGCTACCGATGGGTGTAATTTCTTTAATTGGAATTATCATGGAATTTGGATCTACTAGATGTTGCACATAGGATGAAAGAGTTCACACCTATTCTTTTAGCTCATAAATATTATTATTATATTCCTTGTTCCTTACCACCATGCAAGCAGAAGATACCTAATAGATATGTAGATCCCCTTCACGATTAGTTGTCCCTAGTTAAATTGTGCTCATCTCATAGTCAGTCCATGTCATCTCATCCATTGAATTGATCACCTTTTGATGGGCTACCTCAACATATTAATCACATGTTTCCCCACTATAGAATGATGAGTCTCAGTATGTGTGAACTTTATTTTCTTTCCATTAGCCAGTGAGGTAATTGCTGATAATTTAGGGGTTACCACTTTTTTAATAGTGTGAGATTTAGGGGCTATCATTTCCTTCATCCATGGGAACATTTCATCAGACTTAGGTTCTATGAAAGATTCATCAACCATTCCATTCTTTGGAAGAGGAGGAACATATTAGATGGGGAAGAAATTGGTGTTAAAAATAGGTGAGGCCTCTTGTGGCGGTTTAAATACCGGGTATTGAACTATGTGCTCTCCCTCCATTTGTACTTATGCCATGGATATTCTTCTTACATTATTACAACTAAGCCTTCTTCCACCCTACCTTTCTTTGGTGACCTTCCAATAGAGGAATTCTCAAAATATATAGATCTTCATTTAGAACTTGTTCTAGAATTCCTTGAACTTTAGGAAACTTCCACAGTCTTGATGATGATGAATGAGGTGCTTGTTTCGATCTACAAGCATACCTTACGATTGTATGATCATGGTTCTCTTCCTCTAAAACCAATCACTTGTTCTCCTGACCACATTCTCAGTTCACTCCTTTATATCTCTTGATTCATGAACGTACCAGTTGACATGAGGTAATGGAGAATCCTTGATTGCCATGTACTTAGGGTCATACATCTCTGTCCCATCATCCTGTAAAATATATTCATACCAAGAGAAATTTAATTTCTTCATTTCATTGAATTTCAACCTCATATGATCCTTTTCCTGTACATAAAATTCATCAGCACAATTGGTCTAATAGTCCTTGATTTTTGACTCGTGTTGCAAGTATGGAACATGGAAAGAGTCAGGATCATCTCAGATATTGAAATTAAGCTTGGTAGTGTAGGAATGCAAAGTTGGATGAGTGAAGGAATTCTCCACATGAGATGCATCATTTGAATTCTTACTTGTGAATACTCTTAAAGAGATGGAAAATGAAATCAACTTCTTCTTCCTACTCTTGAGCCTATTGTTTACGTGTATGATTTTCCTACAAAGCTCAAATAGTACAATTTGGTTGCTAAGGTACTTGGGAAACCTTAGTGGAGGTTGGTCGAAGCCGAAAACTTACAGGTGGGAGAAGGTCGAGAATTGGACGAAGTAAGAGCCATAATTGTGATTAAAGATGCCGCTTGTGGAGAAATATTGGACTTAAAATCACCCTCAAAGTTTTAAACAACATAAATTATTAATGAATCATTCACGTGAGTGAAATGTCTATGGATATCTTCCATCACCAACTACGGAACTTTCTCGAATGTAGACACCTTGGTGACATTGTTCTACGTGAGAAATAATCCTTTGAACGTTATTAATATAACAAGAAGATAGTCTAAGTAAGAATTCAAGTGTAACTTCTTCCTCATGGGCACCTAGAGTAGTTATAGATGTAGATTGTCACTGGTGATCTAGGCCCCAGTCAATTCTCTTCTATCCTTCATTCACAATCAAGATGAAAAGGCCCATCCACTCCTGGAAGTCTCTTGTGTTTGCTTCTCCCATCACCTTATTGAGAAGTCTAATTACAACTGAATATCCCTCTCAAAATTCACACCTTAGGAGGATCTTGGGAATTATTGAGGGTTTTCTCCCTATCTTCAACCATGAACCAAGTGCAACTCCTTGTACATATGCATCCATCATTTCCTAGTCGTGCAAGGCCCTATCTTTTGAGATGATAATCATGTTAGGTGATGTCAAGATTTACAGAGAAAGTGAGATGGTTCTGGGACTAATGACCACCATTTCCATTCCATTTTCATCTTGAATCATTTGTGTTTTGGGTTCATAGTGGTGTGAGCAAGCCAAGACTAACTCAAGGCTTTGTATAGACATGGGGTATCCTGTGGTTGTGAAAAATCCACTTGTGAACACCTGATACTCAATCTTCCCTCCTTCCTTGGTTGTCATGTGATACCTTAGGTCCATATATGATACCTCATTATCTTTCATCTCATACTCAAAATTTAAAGGTTGTGTCGGCTTCTATCCTGTCCATTTGTACTTCATGGTTTCTTCAGAAAAATAACTTACTATTTTTAGTAAGTGTAGAAATTTTCTCGAACTCCAACTGGGACTGTCAGATTGATTTATCCACTCTAGGAATGCTCCTCTTATCAAATTTACCCTTGGAAATACTTACTATTTTTACTAAGTACCTAAAAAGTAACTATTTTTAGCAAGTATGAAAAATCAGCTCCTTCAAAACTTGACTAGTTGTGGTAACTTGAAATCCTCCTTCCCTTTGTTTTCCACTCACTTTCTAGACTAGTATTCTATTTTTGGTAGGTATTCATGGGAACACTTCCTATTTTTATTAAGTTTAATTTCTTTTCCAAGACAAACATTTCGATAATTTCTACCTGCAATACATCTTTTGTGTTCACTGTATCCTTCACATGTTATTCAGTTGATGAATTTCCTGAAATAATAGTCCTCTATGTAGAAGACCTACTATTTTTAAAAAGAGAGCTTATGGTTGTGGGATTTTGGTAAAATGAAGTTTTTCAATATGATTTTTTTCCAATCTTGACCCTCTAAAAATTTTGCTTACCCGATCAATAGTTGGTGAGATTTTAAAATCTCAAAGTTTTTTGCCTAGCACCTACTATAAACACAACAACCATTAAAGGAGCTTGAAATTTACATGTCTAGTTTTCTCCTCTGTTTTGCGATTGAAATCACATTTTTGATATGGTTTTTTTATTCTTGTTCCATTGGTGAATTTTTTTCTTCAAACTGATTATTGGTTTGACGGAAATCCAACTTTTTCCTCCATTGTGTAAAGAAAGAGATTTGTTTGTTGTGAAAAATCCTTACTACGAATAGGATTATTAAAGGTGAGGTTTTTGTGGTCTCTAAGAATGAATAATGTAGTAAGTAATGGTTTATTGTTTTGTGTACTAGTTTCTAAGATATCTTTGAATTTTTGTTTCACGGCAATGGAGATTTTCAGATGGATTTCCCCATTTCTTCTTCTTCATTTGATAAATCCATATTATGATACCTATATAATATCATGAATTAGAGGATTTGGAAAAGTTAGTTCGAAGTGCAAAAATGGTAGACTGGGTGTGAGCAAGTTGTAGAGCTATGACAGGGTGAAACTATGGAAAGTAAGAAGTGGAAAAGAAAGTGAAAAGAAAGATTTAAAGAATTCAAACAATACAAAGAAAGGGTTGTGTGAATTTTTATGTCCCTCATTTCCCTAAGTATAAATTTACATGAGGGTCATCAATTTTCATGGCATTTCTGGTGTTGACACTTGTCACGATTTGAGCGAGCGAGGGATAGGCTCCTGCAAGCACCTGGGAGCTGAACTAGCGATTCGGGAGGTCACATGTGTGAAAAGAGGGCTTATTAGGGATGGGAACACTTTATTTTCCCTCATGTATCTTTTCTTGAGGGACTAAATGGATACAAAATTATACCATGCTCCTAGAACCGACACGTTTCCTCTTGTAAATTTGACTAACGGTTGAAGCCTTGCTTTAGAGGATGACTTGAAATGATGATAACGTGATCTCCGATGGAATTTTTTGGAAATTTTTATATGATTTTGAATGAAAATGATATTTTGAACTAAATGGTTTTAGTATCATATCTTTATTTGGCTCCTAACTCCATCCAAAGATCCTAGAATCACCTCTTGAAGTTCAATAACTCTTTTGGCCACTGTGCACTACCTAGGCCTCGAACCCTATTTTTGATTAAAGCTGCTCCAACTTAACAGTAAATCCTTCCTAAATGTTCCAAAATAACTTCCATGTTGTTTCCAGAAATTTAATCCATGATGGTTCCTCCATTCTACTCTAGGGGGTGCATCAGTCTTAGGGAGGCTAGTGGTAACCCTTCCCAATACTGCCCAAAATAGTAGTTTCCTAAAATCACCTAGGGGTTGAATTGACTTTCCTAAATCACCTAGGGGACTAAGTTAACATCATTTATGAGTTCATTGGACTGATTGAGTAAACCTGGGGTTCCTTGGAAGGGTAAAACTTGAAAGTTTCGACACAAGGGTATAGTTTTCATGCTTGAAAATTTTCAATTTTCTTGTTGCACATTTTCCAAGGTTCATTTTAAGACACCTCTTGGAAATCGAAGGTGGAAAATACCTGGCTAATATCCCCAAAAAATACATTTGCCAAGGTTTCAAATTTTACTTCAGCCAATTCTTCTTCAAATTATAGCACTAGAAAAATATGCAATAGGAATATGGAAAGACACCGTAGAATGTGAAAATTAACGTGAATAAATTAGAAATGTGTCTTTTAGCAATGGATCTTTGTGTACTCTTTATTTTTCAATATTTGATTTTTTTTTGAGTTTAAGGACCTTGCGGTCATATTTTTGGTGCGAGATGCTACTAAATCTTCCCCACGCTGGGACCAAAAGCTGTTGGCAAGAAATTTTTCGGTGGACTAACTTGTGGATTTCTTGCCAATGCTCTGGGAATCTAAGTCCCTCTACTTAACTAGTGCAGCTTCCGTATATGCATGCATGTGAAAAGGTGGATTTCTGTGGTGGCCTTTTGACTGTGTATCCAGTAGGGACACTCCACTGACCCTATGAAAAAGCTTGTAGATACATACAAGAGAGGAATTTTCCTATAGAGAGAGAAAGGGGAGTGAGAAACTAGATATGAGAACTAATGTTGCGGTTATGAAATCAGATTCCTACAGACATCAATTCTAATTTTTATCACATACATCAAAATTAGGAGGAAAAAACTCTATGCATAGTAATAAGACCAAATGGAATTTATGATCACAAAGTCTTAATAAACCCCTTAGTCAAAAAAGGCTAAAAAATCCTTCTTCTTGTATTGATTGCTTAAACCAAGTTATACATAGTATGAGAATAGAGGAAAAATAGAGAGTGGGGGAAAGGAAGAATTTGGCTATCTCCTTTGTTCTCTCAAGGTAGAATGCACTCTTGAGCTTACAAAATTAATGACCAACCCTTTAAAATGGGAATGGATTTACAATTTATAGAATAGACACAACTCCTCATCTTCCTCATGACCTTCCATATGCCTTATTTCTAACTTTAGACTATTCATATTCCTACAAAATATTTAAGTCCCTTTTATAAAATCAAGGTGACTTAATTTACATTATGTTTCTAAAGTCACTTCTAAGTGACTTAAAGGCATATCAAAAAGTGCAAACCCCAACGAAGAATTAGAACATTTGAAAGTGAGAGAAAGTTGGGGGGAAGAGGAGAGAGAAAGAGAGAGAGAAGAAGAAGAGGAGATGTCATTCCCATGAAATCCGTTGATACTTGTCAATGGAAAGCTCCAAATGGAGTGAAACTCTAAATCTTCGAACTTCTTACACACTGTGAAACTCCTTCCAATTAGCTCATGAATGCTTTCCAAGTTGAATGAACTAAGATGTATCTCGAATGCCCTATGAAAAATTATTAAAATAATCCTAAACAATGATGTCCCCCTGAATGGTTATCCTTGTATGTCCCATTGTGCCAAATGCTCTTTGAGTGTAACTTACTATTTTTAGTAAGTGTGAATTGTGAGCCGAGATGACCTTTTTGATGACCTTGCCTACGATGTTCCCTCTGTGTTTACCACCTTATTTATATCCTCTTCAAATAGAGGATTAATTAAAGTAACATACCCCTATACACGAAGGCATGCTATTTTTAATAAGTGGGCTGTATATGGATGTGAAAAAACAAGTCTTGAAACTTTTGGGTTTTATTCCGGGGTTCCATGCTCTGCATTTGAGTAACTCCATATAAACAAGTGGTAAAATGATATTTTCATGGCATGAGAAGAATACTGAAAAAAACCATAGCCCTCCATATCCCTAAAAAAATAGGGGCTTCATGGTGCAAAAACTAGTTCACGTGAAACTATATTTTTCAACAATCATCCCCTCCAATTTTCGTGTGATTTTGCCCATTGGAACCTTGAGAGTTGAAGAGGTAGCTTGCTTCATTTTTCACAAATGTTATTCATGTGATAGGGAAGAAATATGATGAAAATTCAGTCATCCATATCCCTAAAAAATAGGGTTTCCATGGTGCCAAAACTATTTGACGTTAAACTATATTTTTCAATGATCATTCCCTCCAATTTTCATGTGATTTCGCCCACTGAAACCCTGAGAAGTGGAGAGGTATCTCATTGATTTTTTCCACTACTGTGTCATGGTGGCCATTAATGGAGCTTGAAATTTTCAGCTCTTATTTTTTATCCATTCACGATGAATTAAATTCCATTGCGATAGGATTTTGCTTCTCGTTCTTCATGCGTAATTTTACTTCAATCCGATGACCGGTTTGATAGGAAATTGAACTTTATTTTTTCGTGGAGCTGGAAGTGAAATTTCTTCGATGTGAGAATTCCTTGCTACAAATTAGAGGTTTTAATATGATTTTTTAATTTCCTTCAAGATATAATAACTCATCAATAGATGGTTTGTCAATCCGTGCACCGGTTTGCAAGATATCTTCAAATCTTCATTTTATGGCAATGGGGATTTCCACTGTTCTTCTTCTCAGTTCTCCATTTATTTTTCTTATCTCGATGAATTATTCTTATGATACTGTGTGCCATCATGGAGTGAAGGATAATGTGCTGCGATGGATCTGGTTCAAGCTTTGGCAATGGTGGAGTGAGGTGTTCTCTGTAACTTTTCCTCTGGCAGTGAGAAGCAGCAAGAAGCAGCCAAAAACAACAAGAAGCAACCAACAATTAGAAAAAAATTCAAATTTTTGAGTTGGATTTGGGTGAATTTTTTTCCTGATTTCCTTGACCTTAGGGACATGAGGGACATCAATTTCCATGATGATCAAGATGGCAACATGTGGCACAGCAATCCGACGGCAGGGAATGAGTGCTCCAAAATTAGCTTTAAAGCACCGAGGGGCTAGAAGTGGGTCACATGGGTGACAAAAAGTCTCCCCAGAGGGTCTAGGTGCATTTTCCAATTTTTTATGCCCCTAACCTTAGGGACGTGAGGGACATAAAATTCCACGGTTGTCCTAGAGCTGACTCATGGTGCTTGATCCGACGATAGGGAATGGATGCTCCAAAAATACACCTAGGGGATGAATTGTCAAGTCTGGAGGTCACATGGGGTTGGGTGCATTTTTCTAAGGTTTTTGTACTTGACCTCAGGGACTTCGGGGACATGAAATCCCGCCAGGATCCTGGTGTTGACACGTGTCCTCCCAAAAATTGACTAACTCCTAAATTGCCTTTGAGAGGGCAACTTGGAACAATGATAACTTGAGCTCCCAGTGGAATTTCTTGGTGAAATTTTATATGATCCTGACTAGAAATATCATTTTTAGGCCAATGGTATGGTTATCATTTCTTGATTAATCAATTAGATCCCTTAAAAATAAGAAGTGTGAATTGAAACTCGGTTGTGCCTTAGAAAAACTTCCTACAAATGCTCCAAGGTGTTGTGAAACATATGATTTCACCATCATGTAGGTATTATAATTCTCTTTCCGTTGATTTTTTTCAACTTCTAACTCCTTCCAAAGCTCCGGAATCACCATATGAAGTTCATCGGTTGTTTTATCTCGTGCACTAACTAAGCCTGTGAACCCTAATTTTGGTGAAACTACCCCAACTTCTTTGAGACATTCCAAAATATTCTGAACCATATCCATGATGTCCCAAGACCTTTGGATCATCTCCACATCCACTTAGGATCTTTTTCTTTACTTTGTGAGGTTGCTCCAACTCTAGGAAGGCCAATGATAGCCCTTCCCACAATTGCCTATAGCTTTGCAAATGAACTCCTAAAATCACCTAGGGGGAATGAATGGAATTTCCTAAATCACCTAGGGAATGGTATAACATTATTTGGGAGGTCATTTGGACTTACTAGAAAGATTCAAGGTGTCTTAGAGTGATAGACTTGAAAATTTTGGCACATGGGTATAGTTATCGTGCTCAGAAATTATCAATTTCCCTATTGCACAATTACATGACAACAAAGATGTAATTAAGGGTCACCAATACCATAAAAACATGTGATTATAGGCATGATAAATTCCTTAGGAAATGTGTAGTTATGGATCCTCTTAGGAATAGGGTTTCCATGTAATGAGTTGTTATCAATTGAAGCATAATAAGCCCTAATTTCTAAAGTGAGTGACTGAACCTGAGATTTTAATTGACCTATGACATGCATGAGAGACAAAATGTCTTGTGAGGGAATAACAGAAGATGGAAACAATGTATTAAGTGGTTGTAACTTTCCATTGTGAGTAATCATGGGTACCTCAAGAGAAGATAAAGGATATTTCGATGCTAAAGGAACACTAAGGGTAGGTTCTAGAGGAGGGGATGGAATATCCATAATAGTAGTAGGAATGACATCATAAACACCCCTAGGAGGTGAAGAAACCACTGGAGATACCCTTGATAGTACAAGATGAAGTAACAAATGTAGGTTTAAAGTGTTAGGAGGAGATGAAATGGTAGGAGTAGATGAAATAATGGTAGGAGTATATAAATGCTACGAGAATCTTAGCAAAGACTTTGCTAGCACATGGAAAGTGACCAAAAAAGGTGTTATTGTTGAGATGAAGGGGATCAGTCTGGAGATCACTGTGGATTCGGTGGCTAAAGTTATGGGCATTCGATGGTGGGGAGGGAGGTCTACAAACTGAAGAAGGAAGCCTCTGAAGAACTAAATCTATTTCTTAAAGGTAATGAGAATCTCACCTCCCATTTTGCTGGCTACCTTAGAATGTCTTTACCTAATCCATATGATGAGGTGGATCTCACCTTAATTCAATTCTTAACCCTGGAAGGCCGCCACAAATGTATCTATGCTTACCACCTCCCAATGCTAAACCATTTTAGATGGGGGCAGGCTTTTAGTTTTCCCTATTTCTTGTATCGTTCTCTGTGTGCCTCTGTTTCATAGTTTAAATCACGTAGGATCTCTGTCCCTCTCCACCAGGGCTTTATCCTTGCCCTTGTCAAAAGGGTGGCCCTGGACATTGACAAAACTAGTGCTCTCAAGCTGGCTTTGGAAGCTTATGCAGACGGTTTGGGGTCTGATTCGGAGGAGGAGGATTCGAGCGATGATGAAGATTCTTTGGATGGTGACATAGAAGAGGATGAGGTGGAGGTGGTCATGGCCCAAAACCTAAAGGATCTTAAATCTAAGTAGACCCCGAGCACTGAGCTGAACACTAAGGGTGAGTCTAGCAAATAGGGTGCCCCAAATCCTATAAATGCTCAATTGGAACAACACTATGAGGCTATGGGTCATGTCAGCTTGATCAAAGGGGACAATCACTTAGCTAGGATGGTGGCTGATATCGATGAGCTCAAGGGGGACATGCGGCTCACTAAGAGCTTGGTCCAGTTTCTTTTTAATGATTGGCACAAGATGAAGGAGTAGGTGCAGGAAGCAGTTAGCAATGGGTAGGGTGGCGAGATTGAGATCCTAAAGGCCAACTTTGGGGCCATAACCAAGGATATGGATCAGGTTAAATCTATCCTCCATAGCTATATGGAATGGAGCATCGTGATTATTAAGTCGACCCTGCTACACCTTCAAACTATGGGGCAACTTGCCAATTCTTATTGTGTTGTGGATAGTCAAGGAAGGAAATGGAAGGTGACCCTAGATGGTTTAGACCTGGGCTCTTTGGCACTATTAATATTGATGCTCTTGCAAAATAATGGGCTAAGGTGTTGGAGGGGCTTGAAAAATCCTACAAATGACTTTGGTGTGGGGTGATATGTTTTTTCACTATCTCTATCTATGGTTGTTAGTTCCTTTGATGTTGTTAGTTTCACTATGGTTTTTTGTTGTTGTTAGTATCACTATATGGGCTCCTAAGTGCCCTTATTACTATGAAATTTTATACTATGGTTTTTGATGTTATTATAATTGGCTTTATCTGCTCTCATGGAGCTTTCTTGATGTATGGGGTAGGGTCCCCTTAAACCTCTTTTTACCACAAATAAAAAAATAGATGGAGGTGCCTCATGCATTATGCTAGATATAACCTTAGGAGAAAGTGGAGTAGGAGATTTAGACTCAACAATATGAAAAGTAGTAGAATCATGACTATCAATTGGTTCCTCAAAATCAGAAAGTGACTCAGATATAAGTATGTCACTAAGTGGATCATCAACATAGTATGAAGGATTATGTGAATTAGTATGTGATGGATTAGGAGAAGAAATATAAAAATTAGGAGAGTCATGAGATGTATCCATAGTAGTGGTCTGATGAGGAGGAGAATCAATATGAGAGCTATTGTCAAGACCTAACATGTAATCAATAAGAGAATCATCTAGAATTTCCTTAGATAGGTTAGCAAGAGGATCACTAGTAGTCGTATAACATGGTGTACAATGAGTGAAGGCTATCAGATCTGAAACAATACTAATACCAATGGGAGAATCTTCAAAATGAGTAGGTACATATTGTTGACCATCTAAGAGTTGTTGGTGAATATGATCTAGAACAATAGAACTACTATAAGGAGTTATGAGTTAAGCGATAATAGCCTTATCATAGATTGGATTAACACTAAAGTGTGACATGATGGGATGAGTAGGAGAAGATCTATCCTTAGAAATTAGAGTTTGAAGTGGATTCTAGGGAAAATGTTCTAAAGTACAGGTTCACCAAAATGATTAATTAAAATCTAAATTTTATAAGTTAATCTAAGAAGTACAACAATGTAATAATTGGAATATGAACACTAGATAATTTATTTGATATTCTAGATGAAAAAAAAAATGAAATAGGAAGGAAAGGGTACTAACCTGAAATATAAGTTACATTGCAATGATCAAAGTGATGTTCTGGAAGAACTAAATATAATGATGAACTTTAGAAAATTGCAAAAGTTAAAGATTTGGCCAGACTGGGATGCTTGGAGGAGTACAGGGGCACCTGTGGGAGTCTTGGTCTAGAATATGTGTGCCTTGGTCTACAGAATGACTCAGAAAATGAATATGATAAGGTTGTTAAACCTTTTCAATGCATCACCTTTGATTAGGTTGGTTTCGCACTTGATTTTTTGTTTTCATTGTAGATCTCCAATGAATAATCCCCTACAAAATCCAACATAAAAGCATCAAAACTTAAAAAATAAATATGTAAATGAATGGAACAGACTATCCTCATCTGCCAAATGGATGGAATTATGACTGAGTGATGCACTACATTTCAGAACTGATGTAGTTGTATGTTATTTTGTGTGAAATGATGTGCGAAGGGTGCACTAGTGCCAATGGCGCCAAAGTAGTAGGAAATAACTAGATGTAAGATGTAAATGGTGGATGGAATAGAATGAATACAACCCTTCCTATGTAGTGTGTGATGCAAAATAGTGCCCAAATGTAGTCATTTTCCTTATGTAGATAGCTAACCCTTAGTAGAATAGTCCTCCCTTAAGATAGTGTGTATGTTGTGTTTATATAGGGATATCTTGCTCAAATTTCGACACTAATGACCCAACATGCTGACTAGTACTAGGGGAATGGGAGAACAAACCATAAATACCGACCTCAAAATTCTAAATTAAAACTAAGTGTGAGTAGGACTAAGGAACCCATAAATGAGGACCAGGGATCCCGGTGTGCCTAATCAATTTCAGCTCGTAGTCAAATACTAGAGAAAAAACTGAGTAAATAATTATAGATAAGACTCCTCAAGAGATGAACAAAACTATGTAAACAAGTGACGACTAAGGTATGGGTGATTAGTGAATATTTTTCTTACGCAATATCCATATATATAAAAACATACTTGATGGTATACATATAGTAGTAAGTGCTTGATTTTGTGACTACGTCACGCTTGTTGAATCGGGAGTTCAACATTTTAATGAAACAATGGGGGACCTTGAAGGCACGGGTTAAATAAAGGTATATCCTTAGATGAAAGGGTTAGATCAACTCACCCCATTTTGATGTAACTACACTAACCAAATTTTACTCTAACACTATCTATTTCCTAAACTAAGAATCAAAGGAGATAGGGTGTGAGAGAGAAAATGGAAAATTGATGCACAAAACTATAAAATGGATGAATTATATCTATAAAAGACACATATGTGAACCCATGAATGAAGCTTGAAGAAATACACAAAAATTTGAAGTAAATAAACTTGAAAAGAATGAAGGTGTGAAATATGACAAAGATGTTAACATTAAATGTAGAGCATTCTAAAGAACGAGGCCACACTTGCATTACTATAAAAACCTAATCATTTACATACACAAAGTTAAGGAAAGAAATATTCACGGGTGGGTTACAAAGGTTGTGAGTAAGGATTTGTGAGCTCAAAAGGGTAGAGATCCAAATTTAGTATAAATTATACCCTATTATGTGCTAAAGAACTTACATTTATAGAATTTTGAGAGAGGGGAGAAGAGGTCGATCACATCCAGTGATTAATGAAATTAATCACCCACCACCACCAATGACCAATCACCATAGAGTTTTTAGGTCAGGTATGAGAATATGAAATCACTCTAAGTGCATGTCTTTAGATCATAAGTGCAAGAGAATGCAACTACTTGGTTCATTTTAATAGACCTCTTGGAAATAAAATTTGGAAAATCCATGGCAAATATCCCCAGAACCACTTTCGCGAGATAAGATAATTTTCTAGGGTTTCTGTGTAACATTTTCACCTGATAGAAGCTTTCATTTTCAATTCATGCAACAACAAATTTTTTGTCACACGACAGAAAAATTGCTATCGCAAGACTCCAAATTCAAATCTCTCATCATGCATCTGCAGCTTCCTCGTCGTGTGTCAACAACACAAGATTTTCATGTGTCAACAACCTCTTATTGTGCATCAATAACTTCCTATCGTGTGTTAATAATCTCATGTCATGCGTCAAAAACCTACCTTGCAAGTTCATGATACTTAATATCCTAGTACCTTAGTAAGCTATTAGTAAGTTAGTAGTATACTACCCTCTAAATCACTTGAGTTTATATAGGAGATGTTTTCATGGGGATGGCGAGGTCGACTCGTAAAAACATTATTGTAAATTTTAGGTAAATAGGACACTAACCTACTCCAAAAATTCACCTTTTAAAATTTCCTAAAATCAAATATTCACAAAATTATAAATATTGTCCACTAAAAATTCCCTGGTTGGTGGATTAGTTTAGCATCTAGTTTTAAAAATATGTGTCTTTGTAATGTTCCGTGAATTATTGATAATTCAGATTTGATCCACGACTTTCTCCTTTGTATAAAAAAATTATCATGTCCTACAAATTTAAGATTCACAACAATGACCCTTTGTTCTTTAAGAACCCATAGAATGCATATTCTTATTCGGTGGATTATAACATTAGCCACATTCAAACTTACTTTCCTTTTTCTAAGGGGGTTCATGCGGAACTTTTCCTTACATTGTGGCCTATTTTTAGTGGATAGCATGTTTTACTACATGGAATTAACCAAATTCCTCATAATTATATAGTTTAAAGTTTTCATAACAATGTATTTCCATGCCACGAAGTACTAAGCCTTTCACACATGTCATGGAAGACTAATCCTTTTACTTATTTATTTTGTAAGTCTTCAATCCAAATCTACCTAAGTCTTAAACTTGGATGAATTATTCAAAGTAGCATGGGATGATATTTTGGAAAATAGTTTGGCTACTTTCAGGGACATTTTCCTACTAGATGTAAATATTATTAGTTGTGAAGCATATCCATTTGGTATGGAGTCAATTATGAACTTGAAAAATGATCTCAAACTTTTATAATTGGCCTTGAAATTCTATTATAAATTTAATATTTTGGAGCCTTGGATGAATCTCTTTGAAACTATCCCAAAAATTCTGATTTTCTTTTATAGAGGAGGAAACTGAAATTTCCTACATACAATTGCGATGGGCTCCCAAAACCGCTATAAAAATATGAAGATCATAATTTCTCCAAGTGAAAAATATAGATTGTGCACACACACTTATTCAAATGATCACTATAAATATTGAGGAAAAGGAACTCAATCACTGATCATCAAATAAAAGAAGGATAGAATATGTAACAATAATAATGATACAAAAAAACATAGCAACAACTATATACAATATGTAAGAAACTAGGCTTGATGAGAAGGTTTAAGATAGATCCTGTTGAGTGGGATTTAAGTGCCTCCCCATAAAGTTTGGAAAAATCAAAAGAGTTGACCTTCATGCATGTAGTGATGATGTATGGACCAATCCAAAATGCATTAAAATTAGAATGGATCCCTAGTTTATCTCTATCTCGCATCCCATTTCAGGACAAAATCTCTTATTTTCAAATACAATGTTTTATATTTATTGTTAAACCATCACTTAGTTGACCTATAGTGTACTTCTAATAAGATCATGACAGTACTACCTCAATTCCTCAAGCTCAACCAATTCTACCATTTTGATTATTATTTTATCTTCACCCTTAAAATCTAACTCCTTAGACAACTCGCAATGAGTGTAATTACATAGATAGTGAATTCTTGGCCTTTTTACCATACACTAGGAAAAAAGGAGAATTACCAATTGCTCTTTTTTTTGTGATCATGTTAGCCCATAAATAATTTTTTTTCACCTTGGTGTTCCATTTCCTTTGATTGATCTCCATTTTTCTTTTCATGATTTTGATGAGGTTCTTGTTATTCTATTTCTCCAATCTATTACCACGAGGGAAATAATTGGAATAGGCCTTCAAGTAAAATCCATGTTTAAGATCTCGATTAGATATTTTAGAACCTTCGAAGGATCTTACATTTTTAGAAATACTAGTTTGGGGAACCCCAAACCTTGTCATAATTTCCTCAAGAAAATCAAGGATATCTGACTTAGTAGCTTCCTTGAGTGCTACAACCTCTGCCCACATTGTAAAGTACATAGTTACTATCAAGACCCACTTATGACCCAAACTTGACACATGATTAATATAGAATCAAGCACCCATTAAGAAAAATGGTTCATTTCCTTGGATGGGATGGTTGGAGAAATAATTTTTTGCACAAAAATATTATTGAGTTTTCACCAACTCACTAGGACTAAGTCCCTCCTCTTGCGATGGGGAGGCTCCCATTTATTTAATGAAAAAGAACAAATCAGCCTATGGATTTAAAGTTAAGGATCACACATGAATACTTTACTATACCTGTGGCAAATTGTTTGTAATTAGTACAAGGGAATAATTTTCATAGGAAAGGAGGTATATGGGAGTAAGAGTGTAGTGAAGGGATTTTTAATTTTTGAATAGGAACATGCAGATTTTACAACATTAATCAGACTACATCCACACTCAAATAAAATAATCTAACCATGTAAATAATTATGAGACATAACAAACCAAATACATAAAGTTAATATATTGATTAATTTATCAAAGGTACAAACTCCTTTCTTGTTTTTTCAATATCAACATGCTTACAAAGTTGAGTATGCAAGGAATAGAGGAAACATGTACATGAAAGAATAGAAGAAAGTAATATTTTTCTTGTATCTAATAGAGTAAAATATATCCACTATCAACTCATAATTGACCACCCCTAGAATGGAGGATACATTTCAATTTATATTATTACAAAATGCCTTTTTATCTCTCCCCGGATGAATTTTCACTTTTCCTCGTCACTTGTGAAATTTCATAATCATAGGGAAAAAATGAATATTTTATTATTAATTAAAAAAACTATTAAAATGTCAAATTAAAGGTCACTTAATTGAATAAGACAAAATAGTGGAAAGTACATTCTTAATGAAGAATTAGAATATGGAGAGAGAGAAAAGAAGAGAGAGAGAATGTTTGATCAATTCGATGAAGACAAAGCTTATGACGATGAAGAACTGATTGTTAGGGAACATAGAGGGAATAATATTAGAATGATTTCCTCACCTTTTAACTCTTTACTAAAACAAGCTGCCACATGTGCCACCTTTTCTTCTTATGGAATATAGACAAAAATAGAAAAAAATGATCCAAGTTTCAGGAATGCTACCAAGGATATTACATTTTTTGAATCAGACATGATGATCTCTTATATTATGAGATATTGAATCCCTAATTTCCATAAGACATTACAAATTGTCTTCATTGAATGAGAAGGGATCTCATCCTCTTTTTTGACCAAATATTGGAAGGACTTAAGGATCTCTTCCATGGATGAATGTTCATTGAGTAGAGGTGACCCAAGATTCTATACAATGTTATTGATACCTTCTAATATATAGGATGCATTCTCTCCACAAGAATCAATCTTAGAGATAACATCATTTATCATGTCACACTAATCACTCATCGTGTGAAACAAAATGGGATACAAGTTGTTAGAGATGGAAGTGAACAATTTTTACTCACCAAGGAGTGAGAAACATGATTGATTATTCCATATACCAATGAAAACACATTGTCTCAAAGCAAGATTTTTCTTTCTCAATCTCCTCCTTAGTCACTTTAGAAGTAGTGGTGAGGAAAAATTCAAATAGTGAAAGAACTAATGGAAACAATGCCTTTCCTTTCTTAATGATATTTCCAACCAACTTATCATTATCTATCCTTTTACATTGTATAACCTTGGGCTTTCTTTATCTATCGAGGGTCAAAGGTGTTGATGGGAGAAATATATTCTATAGGAGGAGGTGACACTTCACTATTAATAGTGTAATAATATTGAAACCCTTCATTCATATCAAATGAAGAATCTGCAATATTTATAGACATTGAAAAACTATAAAAAAATCCACGGAAAGTGGATAAAATATACTATGGAAAATATGTAGAAATATCTTCTTGGTAAAAGTTTGGGGGCATTTGTTGGTCCTTTTGGAAATTACTCCAATAATCATGCAGAATCTAGATCCATGCTATGGGGTATAAATTTGTGCCTCAATTTGGAAATAAAATCCCTTATCATCAAGGGTGATTCTTTATGTGTTATCAACGCACTTAAGGATCAAAGCAATTGTTGATGGTGATTCATCAAAATAATCATGGAAGCTAGGGTGTTGATGGAATCATTTGACAGAGTGGACATTAAGCATGTACACATGTTAGGTAATAAACCTACTGATGTGCTTGTCAATCATGGAAACAATATGTCTAAAATTATGACATAGCCAGAACATGTATACCTTGAAAAAAATTCAAATTAATTAATGTTGATTAGACCATGGAGACATTGGAATGATTGTAATTGAATTTCTCACACTTGGGACTTTAAAAAAATATCTTATTTTTTGTGTTTTGATATGTGTTTTGTGTATTTTCAATTTTTCAAGGAGGCTTGCATTATTATAATTGTTCAGAGAGAGAGAGAGAGAGAGAGAGAGAGAGAGAGAGAGAGAGAGAGAGAGAGAGAGAGAGAGAGAGAGAGATTGGATTGTGATGGGTATCGACAAGGTCAAAACCAAGATAATGTCTTACCTACATTTGAAAAATGACTCGAACCTTTGGATATTTATATACGAGAAGAATATTTACAAGGTATATCAGACATTTAAAAGGTAATGATCCTATGATTTCTATGGAATTTGGAAATTCTTGGGTTGAGGGGACTTTTAATCTCAAGGGGGTTGAATTAAAGGTTTATGAGGAATCCATAGATGAGGTTATTGGGCTTACTATGGAAGGCCTTAAAATATTTAAAGATAAAATAGAAGGAAACATGAATTAGATACTTTTTGGGACCGGGAATGTATTTTCTCATATTATGATGTTATAGCCCGCACTTTCCTCCCCAATCATTGAGATGATGTTTTCCTTGTTGTGATGAATTATTTTACTTTGGAAGTAAATTTTAGGAATATCTTCTCACATATTTCTATCCTAAATATCATTCAAAGTGGACCAAGCTATGATTCTTTACTTTTTCCTCTATAGGTCCATGATTTCATCCATAGCTGATTTTAAGAAGAATAAAATTAAATTTCCTTTACGAGGGTTTGATGTTTCTTCTAGTTCAAAATTTTATACTCCTTATCCATCCTTAGCTAGTGATTACCAGTGACACTAATTCTAACCATGAAATTCTAGTGTCGGCCATGAAACAAATGAATAAAAAAAAGGGTTAGACACCTCGTTGACTGTAACATGAAAAAAAGAATCCATGAAAAGGGTGATGGTTTTAGTAGTAGAGAAAAGGATTTTGTGGATTGGTAAGAAAGGTTAGTGAGAGATGAGTCAACAGCTAATACCATTCTCGTCTTCATTAAGAATTTGGTACAGGAGGTAAGAGATTTCCATCAAAAAATTAAAGTATAGAAGAAGAGAATTGGGTGCCTATAGGATTTTTATATGCAAGAGAAGAGGAAATATATCCTCTAGGATCAAGTGGCCAAAGTTGGAACTAACAAGTAGCATATGAGGCTCATTCTTATTAGATCCAACACCGAAGATGCCATGGATTTTGAGGCGAGGGAAAAGATGATACAGATTTTGAGGATACCAGAACAAGGAAAAGGTTGAAAAAGGGCCAAAGAGGGTGATCATTAAGGTTGTTGGTACGAAGGATAGTGGGCTGAGTTCCAAAACTTGCAACAAGAGAAATAATGGCAAGCCATTTTCTTTCCTTTTGTATTTTTTTATAGATAAAGTTTGGAAAGGCTCTAAGGGCCATATATATATATATATTACAATGTGAAATCAAAACCATCAAAAACATATATTAAAAAACCCATCTTAAAAACAAACCCTTCTTGAGTCAAGAAGGATTTGACTCTACACGAGCAGTACCACAAACAACCAAGACCACCCAAACCAATAACACACCAACCAAAACAAAAATACCCACAAAAAGGTTAGAAACAAGGCCACAAATGACCCCTTAGGTACTTTTTTCCTTAGTCCTTGAGATCGGTCTAACTACTCCACCCTTGTCACAATCATCATCATCCTCAGAGCTGCTAACCTCCAACATCCTTTTCTTCCCCTTCTCAGCCGCTACCATCTCTGAAGGATATCCACCCTATTGCTAAGCATTTGAAGCTCTACACCATAATGTTGAGCTCCTATGATTAAACTCTTATTCTCAACTTTCAAGCAGGTAACCATATCTTAAAGGCTACCAATTTTACTAGTAAGGAAATTTATGAAAACATGTCCCTCACTTCAACCCTCTGAAGTACTTGTATCCAGATTCTTCCTTGTAAGAAATTGAAGATCATACACCACATCCAATTCTATCCTTCTAATTTCTGTTACTATTTGGTTATTTTCTAGGTTTTTTATACAAAAATGTAATGTTTAAATCTTTAGATTGTGTGGAGTCTGGATTTGCTTTCGTGGTGTCCCTCTTGTCAAGATTTTTTTACTTTTCCACGTTGGTCTTTTTGTGGTTTGTTTATATAAACTTGCTACTTTATATGTAAAGGGTTTTTGGTCCATTCAAGACCATTTTTTTACCTTATCTAAAAATGTAGAAATAACATATTTCCCCTAACTAATCACATCCGGGAACATCCATAAAATTGTAAACTAACAATAGCATATCCCCCACTAATCTAGGGATGTGACAACTAATTGAAAAATAACTAACAACTAACTAAGTTAAAGTAATTAAATTTAATTATTTTAACTTTAAAAATTAGTAAATGATGAATTAAACTAATTTTATTCCTAACATCCCCATTAATTCATCATGGTCTGAAGTGAATGTGAGAGAAAAAAACTCAAAAAAATAATATGTTTACATGAGGTAAACATTTATTAGCACACAAAAGCTAAAATAAACCTATTCCAAAGTGAATGAAAAAACTTTATCATTCCCCTCTTAATTCAGTATGGTCTCTCTAGATCTCATATGAACATGAGTATCTAGATGAAGGTGTTTCTCTGAATGGTGTGAAAGATATGGAATAGTCCTAAGAACTGTCTCTGGATGTTTGGAACCTCTTTTGGGTTGGCACGTGTGCTCAAAAACAAAGTAGTTATGAAAATTTTGAAAACCTCTGCTAGGATGAATCAAGACTCAAAATTGGCACTAGCATGAAAAACTACCCTCCATTCACTTTTATCTAATCTATAAGGAATACCATTGTTGAGTGATCAATGAAGAGTTTACAAGTATTTCATCTTTTACCCCTAAATTATGAGTGAAAAGAGAAGAAAAATAGCTTCATGAGAATGAAAAAATTTATTGGCACTTTTTAATTATAGTGTTTTTACAATTATGTCTCTTCTTCTATGGAAACTTTCCATTTGGGATACATTTTGAGTATAAAAATGTAGGTTTTATAACTTTTACACTTTATCTCGAGACTTTTAATTTTTTAAAAATATGTCTACCAAAATCTCCCTGGACTAGCTCTATGAATTCTATTGTATCAAAATATAGACTTTTTCAAAAAAAAATCATAGTTTTTGTTAAATGTAAAGAAAGTTATGACAATTTAAGAAAATGTTGGATTTTATTCAAACAAGGTCTCCTTGAGGACTTTTTTGTTTTGTTTGGGCTCTTTGTCCTCTTTTCCATTTCAAAATTATCTCAAAATGATATTTCAGATCATTTGGGAGATTTTTTTACTTTTTTTTGCCCAATCAGGTGTTTTTGCTAAAATTTGTAGAGGAGTTAGTTATGACTAATTGGGTTTGGTGAAATTTTTTTCCCGCTATCTATGATGGTTCCTCTATATTTGTCACGGTTTTATTTTAAAAATAATAAAGAGGCTTGGGTAGGGGTTTACCTCCTTACATCCCTTCCCACAAGCTCTCACTCTAGATAAGTAGGTGCACTATGCGCTTAGCAATAGACATGGAAAATTTTATATTTATAAAATCAGATAATAACTTACCATTTAAAAATAAAATGTGGCAACACATAGGTCTATCCACTTGAGTACAGAGGGGTGGATTTGATCTAATGGTTGGGGCTTGGAAGATCCACTTGAAGCTATTTGGAGCAATTTGAATGGTCGATGCAATGGATATGAACTCACCCAATGATTTGGGCTCAACCTAACTCACCCATGTTGTTCAAATCACCAATGTCTAAAATTATTGGTGGTGGATTGACCCATAATAGCCCACTCACTAGTTAATGAAATAAACCAGAGACTCAATGACAGAGATGTGAGGGATCATTTGACAGCTCATACCATCAACTCCCCCAATAAAATTCAATGCATATCTCTATGGTTTTCTCAATCAACTCTTTTGTAAACAACCTAAACTATCCCTTTGACTCGATGTATGAGTGGATATTTAGTCCGGCTCTATATGATATCTATTTCAACTAGTTGTGTAACTCGATCTATCTCAATCTAGATGGGTTTCAATCTACTAGTGTGGTTCAATTATTTCCCTTGTAGCTCATTGAGGAGCTATTAACTAACCCAGTCCAAGGCCCAAATCTAAACTTGCTTGCCTAAGACTCCCAATTCCATCAAACAAACCTTAACTTTATCAAGATATAAATATGTAGAGTAGTGCACACTATAATTTTTCACATTCCTCTAAATACAATAGTATACTAAATGTAGTAGTATAGCAAGCTTCACCTCTAAATTTAGAGAGAGAAATCATGTGAAATTTTTTTTTTTATAGAAAATAATCCACGAGATCTAAAACTATGTGCAAAACTCTAGGGGTGATGAAGTAGGACATGTGCTTCCAAGAGGTTGAGGACAACTACGGTTCCTTGAAGCTCAAATTGTAGCTATGAAACCTTAACCTTGTAAAACACACTCTCATTATAGGTTTTAGGGATCCTCACATAGAGACTGGGATCAACCAACTCGATACCAAATGTTAACCGTGTAATAATATGGAAACCATTCATTCATATCAAATGAAGAAGTTGCAATGTTTATAGACATTGAGAAACTATAACAACATCCATGAAAAGTGGATAAAATATACTATGTAAAATATGTATAAAAATAATATTTCCCCTAACTAATCACATATGGGAACATCCAGGAAGGAATAAACTAATAATAGCATATCCCCCACTAATCTAGGGACGTGAAAAATAATCGACAACTAACTAAGTTAAAGTAATAAAATTTATTACTTTAACTTTACAACTTAGTAAATTATGAATTAACTTAAGTTTTTTCCTAACATACGGTGGTTCAAGAATGATTGAACATAGGCAGTGAGATTTCTCACATACTCCTCCAATTTCTTCATCGTTTGTTTATACTCTTCGATTCCAGAAAGCAAGCGGGCCGCTAACTCCTTAAATAGATGTGCATCACTTTCTTGTGTATCTTGACCCAAGGATATCCTTTTCAAATCATAGTCATCTTGATTCATCTCATCCACATGCTTTGGAATATTTAGTGAATCAAACTTCATACTAGACTCCATAAACCCTATTGAAGAAACACATGACTACTTATACTTTCTTTATCACCTTGGTTTTCTTTATGTTTGAGATAGCCTCAAAATTAGGTGTTATGGTTTGTTGTACCATCCTTCACTCGATCCTAAGAAAATCTTGAATCCATGACAAAATTTTCTGCTAGAGTAGACACAATATCATGTATGGAGGAAAATTTCATGAGCATAATAGGGGATCACAACTTGCTCACAGTGAAATGAATTGGCTGCCAAGGAATATACACTTAGATGCCATTTGTGAATAAGAGAATATGAAGGATAAATTTCACCTTATTCGAGAGGCTCAATGGGATATTCAATGATCTTATCCTTCTTACGAAGCCTCCTAGGATGGGAATATTTAGTGTTCTCTTCCTCCATAATCTTTCTCTTTGAATATTATTTTGAGTGAGTGGAACCCATGGCCTTTGCAGATGCCCTCAGAGAGGAAGTGTGAGATACATGTCTAGATAGATTTAGGATACCATTGGGATGGATGAAAGTAGTTATCTTTCTCTTAAACCATTCTCTTGATCTTTGGATTATTACTTCATTCCTCTCCTTAATATCATCGACTCTTTTGTATTCCATGAAATCAAAGGAATATGTGAAGATTTCATTACTTGATAGTTGGGTTCAAACAAGTCTAACCCATCATATTTTATGGCATCAATGAACTAATCAAAATTTATATTCCTCATCTAGTCTATTGTCATCTACATATAGTACCTTTTCCGTATCTTGAAATAATCAGCTTAGCTAGCCTAATAGTCTTATAGTTGAGGCGTATGGTACAAACATAAAAAGTTCAAAGTCTCTATATTTCTCTTGATATCAAATTCAAACCTAGATGTGTAGGAGTAGAGACTAAGGGAAGTAAAGGATGGTTTGAGGTTTTTACATTTGTGACATTCTCACGTTAATATATTCCCAATGATATGGGAAATGAAACACCTTTATTTTTGTTATTCTTACACTTGACATGAATGTGAGCCAGTTGTTTGCATAATTTAAACATTATGATTTTGTCACTCGGGTACTGGGTAGCCTATGAGTAGAAATATCATAGCTAGATAATTTGATGTAGGAAAAGAGAGGGAATTAGATGAAGTGGATCTCATATTTTTCAATCAATGCAGTTATTTGGAAAGATCCTCTACTCCATATTACCCTCAAGGAGAGTTATAATGAACATGGTGAATACATCATTCAACATGGCTTTGTGGGAATCACTCTCCTTATGAGTTAGTTGTGGATACTTCTCGTATGTAGGTGATTTTTGAGGCACATGGAGAGCTATGGAAAATCATTTAAATGATCTCGTGAAGGAAAGGGAATAAACTAGGTAATAATTCGTGGGAAAAAACTACAACAATTTCCCATGGATGTTATCACTGATGATCTACCCCAAATTCACCACTTAGTTTCCTTTAGTATTGAAAAGGATAAATTGATCATATAATCTTAGAAATATTTTTTTATTTCTTCCCCCATCACCCTACTCAGAAGAATAATAGCATTGGAATAATCCTTATGGAATTTACTCCTTCATAGGTTATTGGGAATATGAGAAGGATTTCTTCCTTTTCGATCCATGAACCAATTGCTAGACCTTGTATATAAGAACCACTCTTCACCCACTCCGAAAAGCATATTACTTGGTTATGGTGACCATTTTTCTACTAGTAAGAATTTGTAGGCACTAAAAATGTCATTTGGTGTTAGAACCGTTAGAAGTGAGTTGTTATTTTCCTAATTGTTCTTCTAGAGTCAACATCATAATGTTGTACACATGCCAATACTAATTCAGTGCTATGAATAGAAAGTGGGTAAACATTCCATGAATAGAACACTCAATAATATATTATCCTCCTTTGGTTCATGAGGCCCGTCAAGAATTCTATTTTTTATTTCCTCTAGATCTATATGGGTGACATAACTATCTCCTGTAATATGGTATTAAATGACTAGAGTTGAAATGGGCTCCAAAACTGAATACTTGAACTTCATAGTGTCAAAAATTATCAAGATAGGTAGAATTTGAGTTACTACAAGTGTTTTGAGATCAGATACATGAATTTCTATTTTTAGTACGTCCTATCCAGGACAACTATTGTTAGTAATATTTTTACAAATTTCTACTTATGATGCTTTTTTACTTGTTTGGAGTGTTACAGGTGTTGAGAGTTTGTTGTTTTTAGAAACTTACTATTTTTGAGCATGCAGAGCCTTACACATGTACTATTTTTGGAAGGTTTTCTTCTAGATCTTGGATTACTACAAAATTGGTCTCATATTTTTAGGTTTTACTTCAGGACCTTTTACCCTAGGTTTTGAAGTTTTTCATCTACCATATCTATGTAGATTTGAAAAGTAAACCTCTGGGTTTTAAAATTAGAGATTGATTCTATAAATTATATAGAGCATCAATGTGGATGATCTCACAGTAATATTAAAGGATTTTTTGAGAGGAGTGGATAAGAAAAAGGTTTTTGAAAATGAGTGAATGGTTAGAGATTTATGAGCATTTTTCTATTTTGGGACATGGATGTCTGGTAAAATTTATGTAGCATGCCTAGTGAAAATGGACATTTGGGAGGGTAGTTTAATAACAAACTTGAATGATGAAAATGGATAAGTGTTGTGAGAGGTGGAGATTTATTCAATTTTCCTTTGCAAATATTAACTTGCCTTTGACCTGGTAGTTTCATTAGAGTTGGGATGTGGTTGAAGTGGAGTTACACTCGTGCTAGGGGGAAAAATATTAAACGAGGGACACCAAAGTGTAACTTTGATCCGTAAATAGGTAGTTTTCCTACTTTGAAATTTTAACTCAATGGATGCTTATACGTAGTTTAATGTTAATGCTTGAAATTTTAACTCCACAAATATAATTAACTTAATACAAAAATGTAATACAAATAAAACAAAAAATTACACACTAGTCGATAATAGAGTTCAATAGATGCCTATGTATTACGGTTTGTGAAATGAAGAATGGATTCATTATAAAAATATATTTGCAAGTAAAAATTTAAACACTTACAACATTATAATGAATCTATCACGAACAAAATGTGAATCGAGTCCCACAGAGACCGAGACTAGCCTTGGAAGGATTGCATAATGTTTCGGAATGACCTAACTGATCACACCTTCTAGTTGAATTCTCCTCTATTACACGACCTATAATAGCCTATACAAAGATCTAAGTCGGGAGAGGCACTTTCAAAAATGACACACCTTCCTATTGACTTATCTTCCGGTGCACGAACTCCAATAGCCTCCACACAAAGCTAAGTCGAGAATAGGTGTCCTCAAAAATTACAAACCTTCCTGTTGACTTCTCCTCTACTATATGACCTCCAATAATCTCTACATAGAGCTAAGTCATAAATCAGTGTCATTTGTTGGCTCTGTACAATGATCCTCCTATGTAGCCTCCAAGTAGTGCTAACTCCTCTAATATAGTTATTGTTACAATACTCGGATCTTAAAATTCCCAAGGAATAAAGAAGAATCAAAGCTCTAGTTTTCCCATATAATTCTCCTCCAGTGTCTTCAAAAACCCCTCTACTCCAAACACTGAGCTCCGGGTAATAGCATAAGGATTATGCTTATTACGCCTTTACAAAGCAATAAATAAGAATAGGAGTTAAAAATAACTCTAGTTCCTTCAAATGAGGCTTACAAACTTGATAAATAATGCAAGCTTTGATTATTTTGTATGGGGATTGAGGCCTTTTTATACCCCATTTAGCCTAAAAGTATAGGATATAGGATATACCCGGCCTTTGTTTAGATTAACCAACTCAAGCTGGGTGAGTAGGTTAAGGAGCCCAATTTTGGGCATGATAGGTTTAGGGTTTTAAACCCTTTACCCCACGTCCTTTTCCACTACTTTCATCATCACTGTGAGCTCGTCACACTATGTCGAGCTTTCCACACCTAACTCAACTGCTAACTCCGAATTGACCACTATCCATGTTGATCTCGTTAAGCTATCACCTCCTAAGCCACACTATCCAAACCCGACTTGGCCACGTGACCTACCCAACACCAACTTCCAACTCAAACGCTAGTTCCTAACTTGGTTATCCTATTCACACCATTGTGGGTTTTGTCCCATATTCCTCATGGGGTGGTTTGAGAAGGACTTAATATATACCGTGAGTGTCAAGAGTATTGTAGCTTTAGCCACATCTCCATTGATTTTTTCCCTAGTAATATATTCTACCAATCTTGCTTTGAGATGTGTGAGAAATTATTAGCTCAAGTGATCTAGTTGGTAAATTGGCCATTTACTCGGTCTAAACAATGATCACACTCTCAACTTAGTTATCAAATCAACCATTGCTTAGTATATGAATTAGTCTACGGCTCCTACCCATGTCAGTCTTTGAATTAATAAGATGATTGAGAAAATGAGTTGTTAATATAACTCCAGTGGCCTGGTCCCCTTCTAAAACAAGAGTGGACCCCGAAGTTGAAAACCCCATTTTTTTATTGTCGAAGACCAAAGGAAAAGACAACATATTTTTTTCTTTGTTAAATTCCACTTGTTGACTCCATGCCGAACTACTTGCTATTCTCAGTAGTGTGCCTCGACGCTACGTCAAAAGTGCCCTTATTTCATTCATTGAATCCTATTCTCACACATATGATATATTACATGTATGGTGTATGTTTTGACCCTTTCAAAATGTGCTTAAATGTTGACTATGAGATATTTCATAAGCAATAGGTTTATGGAGATTTAGGGAACATCCAAAGTGTGAAAATTCCTCCGGATCACACCTCGCCACTAAGTATGATTTTGTTCCACCAAAAGTTGAAACTTTCAAATTCCCGATACTATAATTATTACCTTACATTACCTCATGGAGATATTTGAGTGGACTCTCTCGGTCGCTGAAAATGCTACTTTTAAATAGACAAGCTATGACATTCCTTTACTATGTAAAATTGTCAATTCATTGCATGCACAACATCACACAAAATGACCAGTTTAAAAAGACATCTTAACACCAAAGAGGAAAGTGTTTGATGAATCGAGTGACGTGCCGGTGAATAAGTTATACAAGATAGAAAAATTCATCCACATTAGTGTTTCTTTCTGAAATGGTTAACTTCTTGTAATATCAATATAATTTTTCCCATGTTTGGGTCTTAAATTCATTCTATCATTAGATGCAATTTTCATAACTACTTCAAATGCAAGTTTTAATTAGGGTTAGGACATGCCTCAATAACCTACATATAGTGTTGTCACTTCATAATGGAGTTACTTAAAATGTGAGAAAAACCAAGCATGATAAACCTATTATGAGACTCTCCTCATCTGGTACTCCAAAAATATTCAAAGCTAACACATGGGTTGAACTTCCTTTCATCATTCAACTGAATCCCATAACCAAATGATATAAATTATTTGCATGCCATCAATAATCATCATCTATGCAAACATAAAACTAAGGAATTTTTACTAAACCATTTCAACATATTACCCTATTTAGGTGGTTTTGCTTCCTCAGTAGATACATGGGTTTACTAATCAATCGGTGGTGAATGAAAACTTCATTTTCCTTAGTAACATGTCTATATTCCATCTTTGTCTTACTATTTTGAGATGGATGAAGTCTCCAACACTTCTCAACCCGATGCCCATTCACATGAAAATGAGAATGAAATCTCTTCTTGTCCTTCCGGGATGAGGAATCCCATTTTCCATTTATCTCGTCGAACAATGAGATTTGTCTTTTTATTATTATTGGAAAATAGTTTTTTGAAAGGGACTATACCCTTGTGTACAGTGAGGGCCTAGGAGCCAGAATAGGAATGAAAACTAGAAAAAAGGATCACAATCCAAGTGTGACAATGAATCCTAAAGTAGCCAAAAAATAGCTACCCCTTCAAGACAAAACAACAAAAACTCTGTAAAAAAAGTAGCAAAGAGACCGCAAAAAAACAAAAAAACATACAAGAGCAGCTAAAGCACCTACAACTACTTCTTGGCAGCTTTTTCGATGCTGGTTTTGATGTTCTTCCAGGATTTGAACATTCCCAAAGTTTTCATGTGGGTAGCGTCAGTCTTATCCAGCTGATCAATGGTCCTTTTGCTTTCCTTATCATTACCCCAAAGTGTTGCGAAACTCCGCTGAGATTGGAGACACTTCTGACATGCTGCTCAATGAACTCCTCAATCGCACTAAAAATGGCCATATTGTAATCATGACAAGTTTTGGCCTTCCCTAAATGGGAGTCTAAGGAGTTCAGCTTCTTGTAGATATCTTCAATCTGGCTGTTATCAATAACCACCTCCTCCTCCTCCTTCCTCTTACCTTTCTGTTTTGCCAAGTTCTTAACCTCATCCTTCAACAGCTTCATATCAGCTTCTAAGGCTTCCAGCCTTTTTGTAGAGCTCTCCATATGCACATCCCGGGGACTAGCACTGCTAATATTCAGGAGGTCATGTGCAATTTCAATTTCATGAGGACCCTTCCCCACAGCAAGAGTATCGAGGTTAAGCCTTCTAGATGACCTGGTGACCGGTCTGGCCGAGGTGGAAGCGAAGTGGGGGTAGGAGCAGTAGTAGGGGAATGGAAGATGAAGCCTAGACAGCCGGAAGGGGGTGACAACAATAGTGGCGGGGGTAGAGTGGAGAAACAGGGCTATCAGCAGCAGAATCGGTAGAGGGGGAACTGAGCTGGGGAGGAAGGGAGACTAGGATACCGAAGAAGACAAAATTTATGCAGCAGCAAAATAAGCCCCTGGTGTAAAGGAACCACTTGGGTATGCTTTTGAAACTCCAAAATGGAGCACTCAAGAGAGTTCAGCAAATAATGGGGGAAACAAACCATGCGATTCCTACGGAAGTGGTTGAGGAAGATAAGGTGCTTAGCAGGTACGGTGACAAACCTCCCTTCCAAAGAAATGAATTGTATCATCATGCAAGTAACCTCATCATAAGGTAGAGGGATCGAGCTAACAAGCAGGCCCGCGGTAACATGGATCAGCTTCTCAGATCCCTCCACAAATCTCCTCTCTTCAGCATCTCTGTCGACCCTTTTGTTAAAAAAATGGTAGCCCTCCATGCCAAGGCCGGTCACTTCAGCAATAAGCTCCTCATTGACCAAGATCTTCTGCCCCCCATATTCCATAGTTCACTCCTTCCAATCCTTCACAAAACGCACTGAGATGCTTTGATCATGTCCCTGAACCTTCTCCATGAAGTTGGTGATGCCACCCTTGCTGAGTATATTCCATAGCTCTACATTATCCTTCCAGTACGGGTCCGCACTAGGCTCAATTTGGCAAGGGGGACCCCCCATCTTCACCGTGCTTAACTGTTTGCAACAAATTCCAAAATCCTTGAGAGCACTGAAGCCAGTCTACTTTTTACTGTTGTAATCCACACAATGTTGAAAATGAGAGCCGTTGCTCTTCCCACGAACATCCACGTGCCTACTGATCTGAGCCTGTGGAAGTTCGCATGTGGGAATAACGGCCTTTTTGCTAGCCCACTCCCTATCATCAATTACATTATTACTATCTTCGGTATCCGTGGAGCCTTGTATCCAAATTTTAGCAAGCACAGTGCTTCCCGCATGCACGATTTTCATATCAATGTAACTCCACTTGGACTTCCCCATATACTTCACACTATCTTGATTATTCGACAAGATTTGCATAATCATAGTTTTTAAGTCAACACATCTGGGATTTTCATTGATCTACCGATCCACGCCCAATAATCATAACTCAACTCAATAAATTGTGTGCATATAGAAATCCACATGAATGCTATTTTGAAGCTGCTTAGGGATGCTATTGTTATCCCAAACAATGTGATTAACATTAATGCCATAATTAGCTAGTGCATCTACCAATTTATTACCCTCCCGGTAAGTATGCATGATCCTGATGTTATTAAATGTTTGACAAATACTTATGGACTATAAGATAAAATAGTTGATGCTCTAACTTAGAGATGAGCAATTTTGAAGGAGATTAATGATATTCAGGGAGTCCCCTTCAATAATGAGGTTCTGGATATTTTGAGTCTTGGGAAATTCTTAGGCCCCATAAAGCAGATAATGCTTCGGCAAAATGATTGGTTTGAATTCCCATTTTCCTAGCATACACAGCAATCAGACTACCTTTATGATCCCGTATCACTCCTCCCCTACATGCAATCCTAGGGTTCCCCTTAGAGGCCCCATCAAAGTTCAACTTAAACCAATTAAAATAAGGAGGATGCCATTTAATCAAAGATCTATCAATGCTATTCCCGGGATTGCTACGGCTATTGATGGTTCCAATCTGCCAGTTGGATAAGATATATTCTTCATTCTTTGGATATCTCTTGTTCTTGGGGGGTTTAAATCTAGCAATGTTCTCTTTGATACCATTAGAAATTTTACCAATACTAAGTTTATAGTTTTGCTTCTTATTTCTGAAGATAATATCATTTCTATCCTTCCATATCCTCCAGATTAAATGAGGGATAACCAACTTCCAGATCCTTTTGACAACACAATGCCTAAAGGGTGGGTTCCATTGAGTCCATAGCTGATTTAGATCCTTCGGCACCACCCAGAGAGCTTCAAATTTAGAGAGGGAAAAACTCCATATTCTGGTAGCATACTCATAATGAATGAACAAATGACTAATATCCTCAGAATATTTCTTACAAAGATGACACCTATTAGGCATTATAAATCCTCTTCTCATCAGGTTGTCAGTGGTAAGAATCCTGCCTCTGATAGCCAACCAAAGGAAAAAAATTATTTTAGGAGTTAATTCAGTCATCCAAATCTTATTCCAATTGAACTCTGTTTGACTACTGTGGAAGAAATTATTATATCCAGTTTTGACAGAGTAATTCCCATCATTGGAATTATTCCATACCATCTCATCCTTGGAATCTAGTTGACTTAAGGGAATAAGATCTAATTGATCTTGAAGGGAGGAAGTAATTTGCATCAGATCATCTCTCTCCACAGAAAGTTTTTTCCAATTCTTGCTGGTGCCATTTCCCTCAATATAGTCCTTGATTTTAATGCCATACTTGCTTACAAGACTGTCCTTAACAATCCCAAATCTATCCATGAGATTTCCATTAAACCAATTATCATCCCAAAATTTTATGTCCCAACCATCCCCCACTTTCCATTTACTACCCTGCTTAATGAAATTTCTGCTCTTAACCGAGATGGAACCATAGGAGAGGTGCTCATCTTGCGGGAAAGAGTACAGTTTGATGATTTAGGTATTTTTCTTTGATTAAATCAATCCAAGGTTGTTTCTCAGATAAAGCATTCTCCAGCCCATTTTAGCAATGAGGGCCTCATTCATTTTCTCAATATCTTTTCTACCCAGTCCTCCCATAAACTTTGGGGTGTAAACCTTATCCCAAGAAACTAAGTGAAATTTGAACTTCTCTTCCATGCCTTGCCATAAATTTTTTTTATGAATCCTTTCAATATTATCTCTGAAGGAAGAGGGGATCTTGTAGAGCAACATGACATAAATGGGCAGATTTTGAAGAGTACTTTTAATGAGCAGGCACTTACCAACACTAGATAAAATGGCTCCTTTCCAACCAGCCATTTTTTTTGGAATCTCTCCAATAAATCATCCCACACCTTGCTAGAGACTTTCCTAGTGCCGAGAGGAAGGCCCAAGTAAGTGGCTGGAAGCACACTTATTTTACAACCTAGAATTTTAGCAATTTTAAGCTGCCTTTCCTCAGGAGTGTTGAAAAAGAAGATGGAGCTTTTATCATAATTGATCTCTTGCCCAGAAGTAGATTCGTAGAGCTACAGTAAAGCCTTGGTAGCCTTGGCTTCAATGACTGATGCCAGAAGAAGGAGGATAGTATCATCCACAAATTGCTGATGGGAGACAGCTTGACTGATGGAAGTGGGCTTAGAGCCATTTAAAATACCATCATTAACTGCTTTGTCAATTGTTCTACTAAGGCTATCAGCCAAAAGAATGAAGAGCAAGGGGGAGATAGGGTCCCCTTGCCTAAGCCCTCTGCTGCTAGTGAAAAAACCCATAGGCTCACCATTAACCACCACTGAGAATCTGGCCATAGAGATACAAGCCTTAATAATTTTTCTAAATTTTTCCGGAAAACCAAATTTAGTTAAGACTTTGTCAAGGAAAACCCAAGAGACCTTGTCAAAGGATTTATTCATATCAAGCTTGAGGGCCATATTTACCTTTTTATTATTTTCCATAGAATGTATGGTCTCATGAACCATAATCACTCTGTCTTGTATAATCTTGCCTTTGATAAAGCCACTCTACTGCCTTGAGATTAGATCATTCATAATGAGTTCAAGCCTAGTAGTAATAATTTTGGTAAAAATTCTATAGATGGCATTCACAAGGCTGATATGTATAAAGTCTTTGAAGTATTTAGCATCCATTTTTTTGGGGCCAACACAATGTGAGAGTTGTTTAGCTCTTTCAAAAGATTTTCCGTTCTATAAAATTCATTCACCACTCTGAGAAGATCCTCCGAACAGATTTCCCAAAATTTTTGGAAAAAATTTATGGAGAACCCATCCGGACCAGGAGCCTTGTCACCCTCTAAAGCAAATACAGCCTTTTGCATCTCTTCAAGCGTGACCACTTTGGTGATATTTCTAAATTTTGTTCCTCAATTTTATCTTGGGGAATGGCCTCCAACATAAAAGAAATAGCTTCAGAATTGATGATATTCCTCTCCTCAAGAAGCTTTTATAAAAATCAAGCGCTTCTTTCTTGATGTTATTGGGATCTTTTATGATATTTCCATTACTTTTAGATACTTCTAAGATCCTATTACAGGATCTGTGCTTCAAAGTGGTCATGTGAAAGAACTTTGTATTCCTGTCTCCCTCTTTAAGCCAAATAGCTCTAGATTTAAGTCTCCATAAAGATTTCTCTCTCTGCGAGATCATATGCAACTCTGAAAGAATATTCTTTTCATTAGCTTCGTCTTCAGCCGATCTCCCCATAGTATCCATTTTTATTTCAAAATCCTGAAGTTTTTGTTTTAACTTCTTTTATTATCAAACACCTTGCCAAAAATGCTTTTATTCCAGATTTTGACTTGCTTTTTGACATTTTTGAGCTTTTGAACCAATCTAAATTGAGCAGTTCCTTCACCATTCCATCCCCACCATTCTTTTATCTTGTCATAGATATTGTCATGCTCTATCCACATCTTTTCAAATTTGAATGAGCTTTTGGTGGGTTTAGTCCAAATGAGAAAATTTAAAGCAATCGGATTGTGATCCGATCCAACTCTCGGGCAAGGAAGAGAGGTGGAAGTCTTGATCGAGAATCCGGCTCACTTGAAATCGTGCTCTATCCAATCTCACTGGATAAACTCCTTTCCCAACATTCTATTATTCCAAGTGTATTTATTTCCATGAAGATCCACATCTAAGAGATTATGTTCGAAATAAAATCAGAAAAATCCTCCATACTGTAGAAAAAGTGGAGATTCCTCCATACTTTTCACCTGAGTTTAGTGGAGAGTTGAAATCCCCCATAATAAGCCAGTTAGCTGAAAAATGTTGGTTTCTAAATGTTTTAAGGTCAGCCCAAAGTTTTCTTCTTCCACTAACCGTATTAGGGGCATATATGTTAGAAAGGATCCATTCACCATTATTCTCAATAGCAATAAATTTGATTGCAAGATGATTAGTACTAGCATTGAGAACCATACCAGTATAGTGCCTTTTATCCCAAAGAGTAGCCAGTCCTCCAGAAGCTCCCTGGGAGTCTACAACCACCATTTTAGAGTTATCCCATAAACTCTTTTTATTAGTTTCAAGGGCCTTAGCTTTCATCTTAGTTTCCTGCAGAATCAAAATACTAGGATTACTAGAATCCCATAACTCCTTGATGATTCTCTATTTGGATTTTCCATTTAGGCCTCGGATGTTCCAAGAAATAATCTTCATTTGGAATGATTGGTAGTTGGAATTTCCTAATGGTTCAACTAACGTTGAATGCCATCTGCAATGTCTCTCTCAGTTCTCTTAGATCTAAGAGCCTTTTTAGAGGGCCTTCCTCTTTTTGTGATTCCTCCAAAGTCAACTAGTCGTCTTGCAGAAGATCTAGTTGTTCTAGATGTTGAGGTATCCCAGTTGTCTTTTTTCTTTTTCTTATCACTGTAGAGTGATTCTGGGATCATTTCAAATCCTTTCATTCTTTTTTTATTTTTTGAAATGACCTTTGTGAATCAGGAATCTGGATCCTCATCATCTTTGAGAGTCATAACTTCTCCCTCTTCACGTTCTTTTTGAATCCTATCAGGTGTGTGTGTATCGATTGTTAAGTGTGCAGTAGCAAGTAGGTGAAACGCTGATCTATTCTTTGGAGCAAGGAGGTATATCTACAGATGATTTACCATCTCCCCTAGGAGTGGTTTTTTGCAAAGATTCTTTAAAAACCATATTGTCCTTGTTTGATGTTTCCTTAATGATGCACAAATGATTTTCTATCTCGGCTTCCTTACTGCTCTAAAATTGATCATTAAGGACTATATTAATCTTCACAAAACCTTCTTGCTCGTTCACCACCATGGATACCTTTATAGGATTTTCCAAGTCCTCTTTGTTAGGTGCTTCAAGCAAAGCTGCTGCTGAGATTTTGGGATGCCAGACCAGATGTTTCCTTATTTGAGTTCTAAAACCCCTTTTTCCCCTTTCTATTGAAATCCAACTCCTTCTGACTAGGGGATTTGTCTTCATTCCAGCTATCCGTGTTAGGAACCCTACATTCCTTGCTCAGAACTAAGCCCTCCACAGGCTGTTCAGCTTCCATTGTAGAGATATTCTTCTTGGAACAACTTTTTTCAGAGTGTCCTATGCGATGACAATGTTTACATCTCAAATGAAAAGTTTCAAACTCAATTTTTTGAGTCCATATCCCATATCTAGATTTCAAGATGATGTGCTCCGGTAACTCCTGTTCCATTTCAGAAAAAAGTAGAAATGAGCAAAAGCAAGTTTGGATCTGTTTCTCGTGGGCCCATCCAGACCGATAGGAGCACCTAAGGATTTAGCAATATTTAGCAGAATTTCATCATCCCAAAAATGCAATGGTAGTCCAGGTAGCCTACACCAGATTGGGATGGTGTTTATATTTTTAGTATTAGGGTCAAATCTAGGATACCATTTTTTCAAAAAGAGGCCCATATTACCCAGCCACCAAGGTCCTCCCAGAAGCACCGATTCCAAATCCTCTTGCTGATTAAATTTTGCCAGAAAAAAACCTTTTGGCATGATGGTAATACTCAGGGCTCCCTTAGGTTTCCACTTTCTCAAAGCCCATTTTCTAATGAAATCAATATTAGGTCTAGAGCCAAGAAACTTACCAACAAGGGAGAGATTCGCTTTGCTTAAAGCTCTATCAACACATCCATCTGGGACCCTCAGGTAGGTGACACCCTCATTTTCCTTTTCCCACGTGAACTGACCAGTATATTTTGGACCCACTTTGATGTTAGGGCTTTGAAGAATCTTATTCCAGGCCATAGGTGTGGATCCCAGCATTTCCACTTTTTCATTTTGTAGATTTACAACCGTCTGATTTTGGCCAGAGATGCCTCTCCTCAGCATTCTTAGGTTTAGCACACGGACATTCTCAGAGCGGAACTACGAAACTACACCGATAGTACCTCCATTGCTTTCTCCTTTGCTCATACTCGTTCTTACAATCATCCACGGCCAAATATCAGCCTCTCCTCAGCAATTTTAAGCTTAGTGCACAGACATTCTGCGCGGGCATTAATGTAGAAACCACGCTAACAAAGTATCTCCATTTCTTTCTCCATCACTCATGATCTCCATCGCTCGTGATTTTTTTCCTCTCCTCGGGAAGTTAGAGATGTGATTGTATTGTTAAACCGAATATTGGGTATAGAATCTACTACCCTTTTCCGGGAATGGATGTTTAATTTTATTTAGGTAATACTTATTTGTCATCAACACCTACCTTATTTTTTACAAAAGGCATCAACTTATTCAACAATAACCTTGTCTTCTAATAACTATAAATAGAATGGTTACTTAACCCAAAAAAATATGCAATGAAAAGAATGCCACATTTTTCGTAAGTCATAGCCATATTTTTCATCTTGAAAGAGAGGATTAGAAGTTTTAGAATGTACACAATTCCTTTTAGTGATATGTTAAGTGTAAGAATGAGGAGGAGAAATTTCATTACTTCTTATGGTCGTTCATGTACAACTTTTTCATCCTACCATGGTGACTTATTCCTCTGTATGGAGGGATTCGGTGTAGTCTTTGGTGGCATAGTAAAAATTTTTTTGTAAGTTTTTCTTCCTTCGAGTGGATTTAGAACTCTCTCTAATTTCCATTCGCTCACTAGTGTAACAAAAACCCATAGAATGAAGATAATCCTCAACCTATATTGGGTTATAAATACCTTGACTATTCTATCTAAGACGTCTTCTATCAAAATCCATTTTAAACAATAATTTTGAGACAATACCTTTGGTATTTTTGTTATAATCACCAAAGACTACATCTAAAATTGGTGAGAAGAATTTTTATATGGTGAACTCACAGTGCACTTTTCCATCATGGTTTGTGCATCTCTAGAAGCTAACTCCTTCTTTCATTCACTATTTTGTAACTACTACTGCAAATGCGCCAAGAGCTCATCCTTGGTATGTAAATCAGATTTCAAGCAATCAACCTCCTCTTCTAAGGAGTGAAAATTAGATCTCAATAAATTTGTTCTTATCCTGAATCTGGTGATTATATGCCTTGAGCTCTTCAAGCTTCTCATTTTTGAAAAATTTCCCATAGTGCACTTGTATGTGTCTAATAAAAACTAAATAAAATACAAAATATGGAGAAATAAATTGTTTATCAACCAAATCGATACCAAACTTGATCCATAAACATATAGTATTCCTACTCTAAAAGTTTAAATCAATCGATCTTTATAGGCAGTTTAATTTTAATGCCAAAATTTCAACTCCAAAAATTTAATCAACTTAATGTGGAAATCTAATGTAAATAACACTAAACACTACACACATTTTAATAATGGATTGTGGCGATTCCTACGTCTATGAGTTTTTAAATGAAGAAGCTGATTCATTATAAATATCCATTTGTAAGTATAAAATTTAACACTTACAACACTATAATGAATCCGTCATGAACTCAAATGCCAATCGGTCTTGCAAAGACCCATAATGGCCTTAGAAGGCTTATAAAATGTTACGGCGTGGCCTCCCCACTCACACCTTCTTGTTGAATTCTCCTCTAGTGTACAACCTCCAATAGCCTCTACACATAGCTAATTCAGAATAGGAGTCTTCAAAAATGACACACCTTCTTGTTGACTTCTCCTCTACTACATGACCTACAATAGCCTTTACTCAAAGCTACGTCAAAATTGGCATCCATCATTAGATCCCTATAGTGATCCTCCTCCATGGCCTCTAAATAGTGTTTAACTCCTACAACATAGCTATTTTTTTTATAATTCTAAGAACTTAAAATACCCAAAGAATAAAAACAATCGAACTCTAGTTTTCCCATACAATGCTCCTCCACTACCTTCAAAATCCCTCTTCTCCAAACATGAGATCCAAGTAATAACACTTGGATTAGGGTTATTACACCTTTACAAAGATATAAATAATAGGATGAGTTAAAAATAACTCTAATACCTTCAAATCATGCTTATAAACTTTCTAAATAATTCAATATTTTATGATTTTGAATGGGGGGCTTGAGGCATTTTTATACACCATTCAAACTAAAAGTATATGATGATATAGGATATATCATCCTTAGCTTAGATTATCTAATTCAAATGCGTGAATTAGTTACGGGCCCAATTTTGGGCACAATAAAAGGTTTGGGTTTGAAAAACCCTTCCCACATCCTTTTCCACTACTCATTTCATATCCATGAGCTCACTTTGCACTACTATGAGATTTCCACACCTCACTCACTACGAACTCTAACTTGGAAACTATCTACGTTGATATCTCGAGATGTCACATTCTATGTGATGTTTTCACCACTGAATTGGCCACTTGACCCACTCAACACCAACTTCTAAATAGGTTGTTGATTCCTAAATTGGTCAGATCATTCACACCATCATGGGTTTTATCTTAATTCCTCATAGAGTGGTTTGAGAAGGGACTAATATAGTTTGTGAGCATTGAGGGTATTTTGGATTCAACCATGTCTCCAATGTTTTTACTTTCCCTGGTAATATATCCACCCAAGCTCACTGAGTTGTGTGGGAATCAATTAGCTCGATGATTTGGTTGGTAAGGTGTTCATGTACTTGGTCTCAACATGGAGCTCACCCTCAACTTTGTCATCAACTCGGCCCATGCTTGGTCTATGAGTTGTTCTATGACTCCTACCCATCTTGGTATTCATGATCTGATTGAGGAAATGAGTTGTTAATATAACTTTGGTGGGTGGGTCCCCTTCCCAACAAAAGTAGACCCCTCATTAGTAAATCCCCATTTTAACTATTAAAGACCGAAGGCAAAGACCACCTCTTTTTCTCTTGAATTCCACTTGTTATTTTGTAGTGTACCTTGGTTCTACATCACATGTGCCCTTATTTCACCTATTGACTCATCTTGCACATACAATATATTGGGCATACACTGTCTATATTGACCCATTCAAAATGTGTTAAAAATATGAATCCAAGATCTTCCATAAGCAACATGTTTAGGAGATTTTTTGGGAACATCTAAAGTGTGTAAAATCATATGGATCAAAATTTCACTAGATGGTGAAAATGATAACTTTCCGTGCCTTTTGGAGGTGATTCGGGGGGCTAGTAATGCGCATCAAGGGCTGAAATGTGGTGTTTGGGTGAGAAGATGTTTAATTTTAAGACATGCATGAAGGTTGCACACGAGATCCAGGAATGAATTATTTACAAAGGTTGAAACAAGTGTCCGGAGGTAAGTGTGGGAGTATGAAGTAGCACACACAAAATATTGTGCACAAGAACAATAAAGTGAGGAGTTTCTTATATTTCTAATGCATGTTTAAAATAGGAAAAAGAAGCGAGGTTGACATGATTGTGAAGGAAAGTCGAAATAAAAAATTGTGGATAAAACACATGCAAGGTTAATAATAGATACAAAACATGCATGAATGATTAAAGCATAAGATAATTGATTTAATAAAAATAAATATAAATATAATTTTAGAGTAACTACTATAAATAATTATATACAAATGCTAATATATAACAAGAAGAAATAAAATAAGCATGTAAAATATAAATATCTAAGAAAGAGAAGGAGATATGATGACTAAGTTGATTTCCACATGATATGGAAACCAAATACACAAGATAAAGTTTTGAACAGACTATAAACAACGTCGTAAATGCTCACTAAAAATTATGGAACTCATAAGTAAGGTTGGACAAGGGTACATATAGCGGGCGAGGCACTGTACATCGTGACTATATCTAGGTTCCAATGAGTGAAAATGCTTAGAATCTGAGTTATTTTGTGTCACAAGGGTTTGGTTATTAGTTTTTTTGGTCACCTTATATTAACTCATTGATCGTAAAGATACCTATAACCTGTAAGAAAGAAGTTCACTTTCACATACCCACAAACCACATCAAACCTAAAAAGGAAAATGTAGAATGGGAGTCGATGACCCTAATGATCATGTGAGTGAAATTATGGTGAGCACTTTGCACTATATCTCAGTCTCCATGTAGTTATTTTGTGTGTGTATCTATAGAAATGATTCCCAATCATTCCCTTGTGTAAGTTTCATAGTGATAATGAGATAGATATAGAATTTACCATATGTATAGAATGTGTGGGATGGAATAGAATAGAATTCCCCTCCTATATTGTGTATGCAAAAGTGATGTAACCCTTGTACCATATATGAATGTTATATGGATTCCTTTGGTGCTCTTGTGCCTTTGAATGTAAGCTTAGGTGATAGTATGTAATGCTTAGTATTTAGTCCTTTATTTTGAAAACATAACTATGTATTGATATGATTCCCTTATTTGAATTTTGTAATTGACAACTGAAAGGTTGACCCAAAGTAGTAAACAATAATTAAGAAGTGAAAGGGGTCCAAAAGGATAACAAATATGTAAAGAGGGCTAGGAACACCTATGAGAATAGGAACGCGTTGTATTAGTTCCATTAAGCGGGAACTAGTGTCCTACACCATAGAAAGATAAAATAGTCAAATGCTTGGAAAAAGTGCAAGATGTATAAGGTAAATAAAATGTATAAAACAAATAAAAAAGATAAATGGAGTCTCCAATAAGTAGTTTTTTTCTTAGGAATCATGTAAATGTTAGCATGATTTTAGGACCTAGAAATGTACCCTAGTACATAGATTTTATGTTTAAATTTTCCACTCGGTTTATGTAGGTGACTGAATAATTGATATCAAAAAGTAGTAATAATATGCTTACCTTACGATCTGTAGAGGCGTGGTGAATAGTGTGACGAGTAGAAAAGTGAAGTGTGGAGACTAGGAAAAGGGAAGTGGACCATGGGGGTGAAGCATATGCATATCTTTTACCTATTGTTATGTTTATAAGCCACATATTGTTGTGATTTGAAAGGATGAAAGTGAAAAAGAAGAGAAAGAAAGTAGTCAAAATCTGGTAGATGATAAATCAAAGTAACATGTGTATAAGTAAGTAAAAATTTTAAAAGTATGTAAAAGGAAAGTGTGAATCTGTTATGTAAAAGAGTATGAAATAAATTTTTTCATAATTTTCTTGGAGATGTTGGATTTGTTTATGAATGGTGATTTTTTGGGAAATCTCACACCAAGAATGAGTTTTCTATGTGACCTCACGCCAAAAATGAGTTTTTGGACAATCTCATGCCAAGAATGAGTTTTTGGGCAATCTCTTTCTAAGAGAGGTATAGATTTATTGTCCTTTCATGACTACTTCCAAAATGAGAACCCCTACGGATGGTACGTCCGATTAGTTTTGTGTTGTTTTGTGTTTGTTTCATATTGTAACTAATGTAAGAGATGAAATGAATTTTGTAATTGGAGGCACGTATCTGTTATTAGAGAAATGTTGTAGACTACTTTTGAAGAATGTGTTGAACTGATAAAAATGATTGTTTCTACCCCCATGACATTAGTACCTAAGGGGATAGGAGATCCCATATGCTAGTTTCTATATCTGAGCACTAGTGTCCATACTATGTGTGAAACCAAAGTATGCCTATGTTGTTTTTGTATTGTGCTGATCTAAACTCTAGCTTTGAGATTTTGTAAGGGTTATTTTTTCACCCAATGTATGCCCCCTCATTTGGGGTGCATGTGATATCACATGTAGGATAATGCAGTCGAAATGAGAGGACCCAATACTGATATGCATATATGAAGTGGATACCTACAAGATGTAGGGGATGTGCATGGTAGAAACCAAGGCACATGAAAATACGATAGGATAATAGAAAGTGTTAGCAGGTAAAAATAGCTAGCATCCAATAAAAGACGATGTAACAAGAAAATAGGAAGACAATATGAAGAAAGACATAGGGCATCACCCATAAACAATAACAAGAAAGAGTAAGGAAAAAGTGGTAGATTACCATGGTTGTATAGATCCTGTAATGTAAATGTTACACATGAAGCACCCGTTAACATGTTAGAAAGATAAATAGTATGTCGAAGAGTGAAAAGTTAGGTGATCAGTAATGAGGAGTAGTAAATAATGTGACAATATAACCTGTAATGTGTAAGAGTACTCAAGTTAGATGCCTTTAAGAGCCTCGGTGGGACTGAAAAGGGATTTATTTTCAAGCATTATGCATCGTGTAAGGAGTTGTAAGAGATTTACATTCACTTCTAGATACCAAGAGAACATGCACATGTATATGATAAAGATAAGGACATTTTGAGTATTCGTCTAACATAGTAAGTAAAGTGTAACATGTAAATAGTATTTACTAAAAATAATAAATGCAACCAAGATATGTAAATGTAGTGTGAGTGTGATGGTATTGTATGAAAGATGTGTATGAAAGGAGGTAAATTTATAAATACCCCATCAATAGTCAAGAATGAACCATAAAAAAAGAGTGTGTCATTGGGAAATATGTGTGTTGTGTGTGAGTATATGTAGGAAAACATATGTCATGAAACATAGAGAATGAAGTGTGTAATGTGGCATTCATTGATGTAGTATTCCCTCAATAGTTAAGTGTGAATTGTATCACTATAGTGTGTCATAAGGTAATGTTGGTACAATGTGTGTACCAAAGATGTAGGAGTGCTAAGAAATATTAGACATGAAGTGTGGAATGTGAAGTGTAGTACTAGACATTAGAGACAAATGATAGTGATGTAAGGAGGGAGAGAGTGTGATACCCCCAAGTGTGCATATGATGCATATCTATGTGATGACGCGAGTGATACCATGCCATTTTGGGAGAGTGTTAAATGTCTCATGAGGGGAGAGAGAGAGAGAGAGATAGGGAGAGAGAGAGAGGCTAGAGTTCAGGTTGAGAATAGGAAGTTTAAAGAGGTTATCACATGATGAATTGGTTGGAATTGCTTAGTTGTTGGCTGCTGATTTAGAATTGGTAATGTTGTAGAAGGATTGATAGGAGGAGGGGATAGAGAAAAAAATTTGAGAGTTGGTTTCTTAGTTGGAATGGGTTGGATATGTGGCTCTTAACCCGGATGAAGAATATGGAGGGAGAGAGAGGGAGGGAGGGAGGGAGGGAGAGAGAGAGAGAGAGAGAGAGAGAGAGAGAGAGAGAGAGAGAGAGAGAGAGAGAGAGAGAGGGAGGGAGAGAGAGAGATAGAGAGAGAGGGAGATGGAGAGAGAGAGAGAGGCTGGAGTTTAGGTTGAAAATAGGAAGTTTAAAGAGGTTAGTTATCACATGATGAATTGATTGGACTTGCTTAGTTGTTGGTTTCTGATTTGTAATTGGTAATGTTGTAGAAGACTTGATAGGAGGAGGTGATGGAGGAAAACTTTTGAGAGGTGGTTGCTTAGTTGGAATGGGTTGGGTATGCATCTCTTAACTGACTGAAGAAGGAACATTAAGAACTATGGCATGATGCTCATTAGACATATAAGGATTGGATTTGGGAGCCCATTGGGATTAAGAAATTGAAGATGAACATGTAGCAGAATGTTGTGTAGAAAATGAAATAAAACCTTGATGCTCAAGGTGCTTAATTTGTTATTTTAAAGCATAACAATCATTTTCATGATGTCCATTAAGTTTGTGATAATTTTAAAATGGTAGATATTTGTATTTTGCAATCCGATAAGGAGGATAGAAATGAGTATTTGTAAATTTTATCAACTAGTGAGTGAGGATCTCGGGAAGAATATCATTTTCTTAGCATTTAGGTCAAATTGGAAAGGTATTGGTAGTGGTAATACTTGGGTTCACTTATATGAGAACATGTAAAAGACATGTGATTAGGATAAGGTGTAGAAGAAGAACTAGCATGTGATTAAGAAGCATAATTAATGTTATATTTCATATTTAAGATATGTAATTGATGTTTCTATAGCTTGAATTATGTCTTGAAGTAAAAATGTAAAGCTTGAATTGTCTATAAGATGGGTTGATTGGATGGAGGATTATGACCGATAGAGTCATTATATAGAGGATACAAAATGACACTTACTTGTGACGGTGGTGTATTGCAAGGAGAAACATACTATCCGGGAATTTTTGTAAGGTGGGTGAATTTGAAGTAAGTCATGCAAGGATATTTGTGGAATTATAAGATCCGTGAAAGAAGATTGGATAGAATAGGAAAACAATGAGGATCAAAGTGTTTGATCATGAGTGGGGTTCACCAAATAATTTAATAAAAATTAAATTAAATCTAATCACGAGTAATGCTTGCTGTAAAGAATGATATATAAATGCTAATATATAACAAGAAATAATAAAATAAGCATGTAAAATATAAAACCCTAAGCAAGAGAAGGAGATATGATGACTTAGATGATATTTTCTTAATCTGGAAGTGAACATGGTAGGATAAAGTATTGAACAAAGCGTAAACAACATCCTAAATTCTCACTATAAATTCTTGAACTCGGGATAAATACCGCACAAGGAGTCCGCAACGAGGTGAGGGTTCTTGGATGCTAGTGACTGGATCTAGGTGTCGATGACTATGTAAATTATTTGAATCTAGTTTCTTTTATGTCAATGGTTTCACATTTTGTTTCTTTTCATCTCCTAATATTTCATCCTTAATCACCAAAGATACTTGTAACCTACAAGAAATAAGTTCACCTACACACACCCACAAACCACATCAAACCTAGAAAGGAAAATACATAATGGGGAGTTGGGTTGACCTCAATGGTCACTTGAAAGAGTGAACTTACAACCAAGCATTGCACTACATCTCAGAATCTATGTATTTTTTTTTGTGTGTGTAGAAATGATTCTCTTAAATGCCCTTGTGCAAGTGCAAGATTGCACGGATGATAGAGGATAGATATATAATGTATCAGATGCATATAATGTGTGGTAAGGAATAGAATAGACTTTTCCTTCTATAGTGTGTATGTAGAAGTGATGTATCCATTATCCCTTTTATTAGTGCTAGATGGATGTCTTTTATGATCTTGTGCCTTTAAATGTAAGCTTAGGTGATAATATGTAATGTTTAGTGTTTGGTCCTCTATTTTGAAAACATGACTATGTACTTATATGATTCCCTTGTTTTAAATTCCTAATTGATAAGCTGAAAGGCCAACTGAGAGTAGTAAAAATTAATTAAGAAGTGTAATGGGTGAAAAAGGATAAGAAATATGTAAAGAGGGTCATGAGTATCTAGGAGGACAAGAGCACCTGACGCTAGTGTCCTTAATCGGGGCTATTGTATGAGGCAATAAAAATATAAAATAGTCAAATGCTAGAAAAAGTGCAAGATGTACAAGGTAAGAAAAAGTGCATAAAACAAAGAAAAGAGATAAAGGGAGTTTTCGGTTACTATTTTTCTTTCTTAGGAATCATGTAAATGCTAGCATGCTTTTAGGACCTAGAAATGTACCCAAATGGATAGATTTTTTCTACACTAATTATAGCACATAAGATAAATATGGAACTTCTAGAAATAAATCACACCATTTATAGAGAGTTGTTTCTTGAGTTTAATTATAGGAAAGCTTGAGTTGGAAAATAATGCAAATAATATATAGGAGTGGTCTATTTTTAGAGTCAAGTGGTGAAGGAAAATTTCCCACACAATATATACTAGTAATTATCCACATATTGAGTCGGTTCTAATAGAGATTAGTTCGGTATGAGTTCTTCCTTGGGGCTGAGTATGTAGATGAGTGTATAATCGAGACATGTTGTTGGTATATGCAATCTATGTAATACATTTTGATTATAATGAATATAAATCTCATTTTGGTTAATGATCAATTATATATATGCATGTTACAAGTAGTTCATATTATTCATATGGTATATTTACATGTTATATTAACCATGAATGTAGGAAATACATCTTGGTAGTCAAACACAAGGAGGGACACGTAGAGTCTCGGTCTCTTTGGGTGAGAACTTAGGCATTGCCTCGGTGATGTTTCATCATGCCCAATTACATTGTGTTGAAACTAGACATCAATGTGACATTTTGGTTCCATTTTCGGGACCTTATTTCACATTGAATCTCAATATGTGGTGCACACATGGAATTTTAGCTATCCTTGGAGAACATTGAATGTTGGCTACACGAAGGTGAAGAGGAGTTTGTGTAAATATAAAAACACAATTGTTAACTTTAATCCACTTAAATTTGTCAAAGATGACATGTTCGATGAGAATTTTGATACATTATTTATCTTCTTTTTGTGAGAATTATATGAGTATTTAGTACCGTATGTGCAAAACAAAGGAAATGGGATAAGAAAAAATCATATTTGGAGTTAGAGTAGGTATCAAGCATTTTTGACTTGGATGCACCATGGAAGATTTTCGTAGATCATTGGTGGGAAGGTGTCTTGACGAGTTACACTTTAGAATACATGATCTCTACATATTTGTGCCTAGACCACCTTAGGCCCTTATCCTTTGCACTTGGTACTAAAGTTTTGGAAGTTCATATAGATGATCATCATAGTGATGGGAAAAAGAAGGAACTCGGGGATTGCTAAATTGAGATAAAGATAAATGCATATATGTACTAGTATCAACTAAGGAGGTACAACAAATAATATCAACGCACATGAAAATGGCTATTGTTGCACATCAAGATTTGATATCCAAATCATTAGAATTTTTTTGGAAGTAATCATGTAGGAACAACATCGGAATGGACTATTAGTGTAATACTCTCTAAAACCAACACTATCGATACAACACTATCCCAAAGTGTCGATACACTAATGTGTTCTACCACCAACATTCATACAAGATTTTTAAAAAAGGGGTCTCAGGAGGATTTAGTGCTCCTCTAGGTGGAATTAATCCTAATGGAGGTTCTAGGTCTGGATATGATCCTTCCCTATTGGGAGAAAATAGGAAAAGGAAATATACCACCACAACAACCATATATTTTCTATGAGATGTTGCTCCATTTTCCTAAGTACAAAGGAGTAGAAGATGTAGTAGAGTATGTGTACAAATGTGAGTGCTTATGGAGAGCCAAAGGAATAATTGCATCAAACAAGAAGGCATGTTAGTTGTCAACTACATTGTAAGACCACACATAGTTTATACCACAAGTATGGTCCACACAACAAACCAATGGATTATGACACCCTACATGCCACCTTATTGGATGAGTTTCATATTCTGAGTTCAAGAAGTAGATCATCAACACACTTAAGGATATTCAAAAGGACTATGTGAGAGTGTTCAAGTATAGGATACATGGTTCAAGAGTCTATTGTCGAAGATCTCATATGATATCCATTAAAGTCAACACTCACAATGGTTTTTGGGTGGATTTTTGAAACATTTCAAGTGGGCACTATTGCATAATACATTCACATATCCACATGAGGATCTAGAGGTATCATTATGCATTGAAGCAGGTGGAAGCATGGATACCATATTAAGCCCATTCATTAAAGCGTAAATGGTAGCTATTTCTACACGATTGGACAAATTATCTACTAGCTTGATGAATGATACTCAAATTGGTATACGGTGTACATATTTTGAAGTAGAGGGATATACTAAGAATATTTTTCCTCATAGAAATGTGTGTGCTCTACTAGAAGATTATGAGATATGTAATAAGGACCAGGATTTTAGAAATTTTCCACTCCTCTAGCACACCAAACAAAAATAATGTGTCAAGTATACTACAAGATTTATGTTGCATATATTCATGATAAAAATATTTTTTATTTTATTAATCACATCCATGAGGCTTGTGAAATAAGGTTTAGTTAAGATAGCGTAGAGGCGAGTTCACAAGTGCATGAAGGGAAAAATAATGGAGCTATACAAAATTGAAATGGAGGCTATATGTGAGGATATTACAACATAAGACATGGTGGTCATGGTGTAAGTTTCATTTTAGTTACCTGCTACACTTACAGATCATCTAATCATTATTAGCATGAGATCCCTAAGAACATGTCTTGCATGGACTATGGAAAAGGGCACAAGGTAAAATAGTGCCCAAATTTATATGCACACACGTGAAAGAACTAAAAGGAAAGAGGAATGGTGATGATACATGTCAAGTTCATTAGAAAAGGAATTGAAAGCCAAAGGAACTAGAAGTTTTGAATAAAGAACCTTTTTAGTTACCACATGCAAAAAAAGTCACCCATGTCGAGAGGAGGTGAGCTAAACCAATCATCGATGAGAATAATTTGATCAACCTACTAATAATCTAGACACAAGGAAATAAAAAGAAGTGTTCCAAGAAACCATGGGATTAATCAAAGAGTTACAAGGGGAGATATAACGCTTAAAATAGAAAGTGTGAGACAGGAGAACACACAACATATGTAGTTACTAGATAAAGAATTTGATAACATTAAGGAATTATCTTTGAATCTTGAGATGAGATAACATCATACCCATACTATGTGTATGTTTATGGGAAAAGGTTCCTTGTATGGGTAATGAAAGAGAGCAATATATAATTCATGTTGATCTCGCCAACTCGAAATATAAATATGATAAAGATATCACCTTGTATGTAGTTATTGATGGATGGATGGTGAGAAACATCTTGATTAAAACTAGTGCATAGGTAAACATTATTACCTTGGATGCATAAAATGGAATGGGAGGCCACAATGTCAACCTTATTTTAGAGTGTTGTATATGGAAAATAATACTAGATCAATACGAGTTGGATTTTCTAAGTGTTCAAGCATCACTATACAAGGGGACAAAATCAAGAGTTATTTCTAGGTTCTAGAGTTGGTAGAAGCAAATAACATCCTTGCATTACTTGGTCATCCATGGTGTTATGAAAACAACACAAACATGCACTTTAATAAACACTATATTAGTTTTGAGAATGAGGATGAGAACATAATTATTCCTATGTATGGTAAAAAGATTGCACCTATATAGTGACCATTAGTGAGGAGGGCCTAAATTAGATCTATGCACAAATTGTGCGTAATCCAGTGTGTTAAGAAAACAAAGGAAGTATTGCTCAAATGGGGAGATGCGCATTCAATGAGTAAAAATAGAAAAATTTCTTGTGATAATTGAACTTATGGTACATATGAAATGTTTTTTGTGAGTGTTAGGGACACAAAAAATAATGATTGGACCAAAGATGGTGAGGTGGATGGGAATAACTATGCTACCTAGGTATACAAGTGAAGAAAATCTGAATCCTTTTTGTGCACAATGGAAGAGTAGTTATGTGATGAAGGATACATAAGTACTATGTTAGTGTAAATGTTAATAGGAATGAAACCACATTGGTGGGATGTGCACAAGGATAATATACTCAAGTGGTGCGAGATAAGAATTTCCTTCTTGACATGGCTTGATAGAAACAACCTTCCTTAGAAGATACCATTTTATGATGGAAAAACATCTTGTAGGACTCACATATAAACATGTGAGAAGAATTGTTTGGAAGGACCAGATGTGATACTACTATAATTATGGGTCCATAAGCTCTATTTAACCTTGCGCAGATTATGTGTGTGTATGGTATATACATGATGAGGTTAAGTAGGAGAATTTTAGTTGGAAGCACATGAAATCAAGGATGACACACACTTTTAATTATTTTTCATCTAATCCTCATGTGTATGAGGCATTACTGTTAATGAGACACATCACACTAGGATATATCACAAAGGAGGAAGATCTTATAACTCTGTTATATGGTGATACTCTACTAGTTGAGTGCACATGGTTGGAAACTAATGAAAATCTCCTAGGGCACACTTGGAAAGAAAAGGAAAAGGAAATTTGGTATACCTAATTGGTTATGAAGAGGTTGAATATTTTAATATAATTCACATAAAGGGTTAGAACAAGGTCTTTGATATGATATATTTGTAATTACATGCATACCACCTACTGCTTAAGACAAAGAAGGTAACTTTTGGGATGGATGATGTTCCTAAGGAGGTAATCATTGGTGACTATTGGTTAGAAGTAGAACTTCCAAAGATAGTTGAATTGTTACAAGACTTCCAAGATCTTTTTCCTATAGGATGCCAAGAGCTAAAGGGTATCCATCCTTCTCTAGGGAGATGAAGATGAAGTTAAAAGAAGGAACGTTACTACTGCGTAATAGACCCTATAGGATGAATCCAAACTTTCACATCAAAGTAATGATGAGATCGACAACATGCTAATGGAAAGCATCATTGAGATAATTGAAGATTCATAATGGATCAGCCATGAAGTTATAAGTATAAATAAATACAAAAGGATAAGGATATGCATGGATGACATAGTGTTAAATGTGTTTATTGAATAAATCCTTGAGGGTGTAGCAGGGTATGAGATATATTCATTCCTTCACAAATTGTTTCTCATGATATCATCAAGTTAGGTTTGTGCAAGATAAAATTGTGTTTGTAACAAAATGAGTCTTTTTTTGCATATATAGTCATACCTTTTGGATTGAAGAATGTGTGTGTAGTGTTTTCGTGCATTGTGATGCAGCCTGTTTAGGACTTCATCTACAATTTTATTCAAGTCTATTTTGAAGATTAAACTGAATACGACTTGGTTAAGGATCATTTTGATTACTTACACATAATGTTTGAACAATGTAGGAACTCAATATATCTCCAAAAATTAAAAAAACCATCTTTTCTACCCCATTTGGAACATTGTTGGGAACATCATATGCACAAAGGGTCTTGTGGTTGATCCAGCTAATATTGTAGTGATACTAGGGTTGAAAGAAACAACTAACAAAATTAAAGTGTGTGAATTTCTTAAGCATACATGTTACTATAGGAAATTATTCAAGGTTTATGCCACTAGAATAACTATTGAAGGACAAAGGGAAATTCTATTGGAAATATGCACAACAACAAGCCTTTGAGAATTTTAAGGAAAGGTTTACCACCACACCTATCCTTCTCTTCCCTTCATGGAATTTACCATTCCATGTTTGTGTGGATGCCTCAGGGACATCAATTGGAGCTGTGTTAGTCTAGTCTAGAGAAGGAAATGTTAATAATTCCATTTGTTTTGCAAGAAAGAAGTTAACACCTATAGAAAAAAATTAGAAAAATACTCAATGTGATGCTTTGTCTATGGTGTACACACTTCAAAAATTTAGACAATATCTTCTTGTAACCTATTTCATATTTTATAATGACCATATGGAATTGAAGTATTTGGTCAATAATCCAGTATTGTAAGGTCACATATGTAGAAGGATTTTTTTTAGGAATATGACTTTTCAATAATAATGAATCTAGGAAAAATCAATATAGGAATAGACCATCTGTCATACACAATTCTAGTGAGGACACGCTGAGTATAGAGGATACAATGTCGGATGCCCAAATATTTTTTTTTGATGTGTGGAATAATAGATTTGGAGGATGTGGCAGTATTTTTATGCACATGTATTACACCATAGGGAATGAAGATTATGGAGAAGAAACAACTAGCTATACACGCGATACATTACAAGTTGTTGGCGGAGATCTCTATAAGATGAGTCATCATAAGTTATTACATAAATGCATGCTGGATCATGAATGCAAGAAAATTATAGAAGAATTGCATAGTGGAATTTTGGGAGTAAATTATGTTGAAGAAGCCACCATGCGTAAGATACTACTCGTAAGACTATGGTAGGAAAAATTTACAAAGATACAAAGGAGTTTGTTAAGGATTATGACCATTTCCAAAGGATTGGAAAGCCAAGACAAAGATATGAAATGCCACTACACCCAATATCATCTATATAACCTTTCAAAAATTAGGATATATAATTTGTTGGACCAATTGCACCAATTGCGCATAGAAATACCACGTGGCTCATTATTAATTATATTGATTACTTTACACGATGGGTAGAAGCTACATCCATAAAGGATTGTAATATTACTATAGTTGAACACTTATTATGGGAGAACATCATAAACATATATGAATTCCCATTGAGCCTTACTAATGATAGGGTTATCTATTTCCTAAATGATACCATCAGGATATTATTAGCAGAGACCTCATGATCACTCACCAAAAGATAACTCCATATCACCCACAAACCAATGAAACAATAGAATAATTTAACAAAATATTAATCCAGGACTTGACCAAAATTTGTGATGTTGGAAGAAATGATTGGAATGATAAAGTTTAAGCTATACTATGGGTGTACATGAACTATTTATAAGATATTGAGAATAAACCACACCCTTTAGTTGGTGTTTGTTGTATAAGAAATATTTCTTGTTAATTTCATATTACCTCCTCCTGTGTATCGTGCATGTGGATGAGGACTTACAGATGTATAAGTAGTAGAAGAGAAAATTGACAATTTGATGCAATTGGATGATTTATGCACAATTTATTGATGGATCAAGAAGAAATAAAATTTCAGACAAAAGGATTGGCATGACAAACACATCAAGAAAAATTCCTTTACACTTTAAGAATTGGTGCTTCTATATTATTCTAAGTTTGAGAGCCACCTAGAAAAATTGAAAGTGCATTTGTTTGGACCATTCATAATAACTAAGATTTTGGAGACATTCCCATATTCATTACAAACACTTGATGGCACCATATTTCTTAGATACGTCAATGGGAGTAGGTTGAATCCATACTATAAATAAACTTCTATTCATTATGTTTTTAATAAGGCAATATTTCCATTTAGTTTATATTTATTTTTCTACTATTTCGTAATAAACACGTACACATTCAAGAGATGATATATTTCTTGAAGCATGATGCATAGAGGACTACACATACTTTTAGTGTGGGGTAGAAGGTAAAAATAAATATAGACCGTTTGTGATGATAAATGGAAGGATGGTGCTGGATTATCTTACTCAGTGGTGTATAAGGAAACTTGGTGGAGATAATAACATGTATAATAATGAACAAGATAACTCGAGGTATGAAATGTAGGGATGAAAACAACTTGGTTTTGGAATCGATAAAATACATGTATTGTGTATAGAGGCATGTTCAAGGATATGTATCCTAGGAGAGTAGTTGCACATGGGTGGAAGGGTGGACACAAGAGGATATGCAGCCAAGGGGAGTAGTTGCACACCATAAGGTTATGCATACCACATTTAGAAGGAAAAATGAGAAGGTTTATAATTAGTGGGAAAGAGAGGGAAACATAAAAATGAGAAGGAAAAATATCACCTACCACACTAGCCACATTAGATGCTAAAAAATTGGAAACCCGTAAATAGGTGTGTGCGATAGTTATAATCTACCTTTTGAATTGAATCTCTTGTGAACCAAAGTGTAATTTATGTGATTTTGATCGACTTTTGAACACAACTGAAATGAAAACTTGATGAAATTATTGAACCAATGACTAGTAGACATGTGTTTCTTACACTTGGCAGAGAAGGGGTCAATGTAGTAGAGTGGAAGAAGAAGGAGATATTAGGGTGCTAATTTTAAATGCGTGAAAGTTAGGGTTGTATATTTATCCATCAAATGGTGTTACTGAGAGATAGGGAATGAGGATTCAATAAAAACACCAAATTTAAAAGATTAATTGAAGGGAGAACCGCAAAGAATTAAAACTAGGAGACACCAAGTGAGTGATTGGAGAAGACAAGGATTTTTATTTAGGGCACATGATTTAGGGAATAATTTGTGATTTACAGATTGCTTTAACTCAATTTAAGAAATAGAACCAACAAATAAGGAAACAAAGGGTAAGAAAATGATGGAGGATGCACTACTTGACTTGTTTTTAGAGATGTAATACCCATAGAAGGTGATCATTGTAAATCCTTGGTAATTATAAATTTATATTTTTAAGTTTAGTGTGTACAACCACCATGTTGGAGGACATGAAAGTGACATAAGGGCCGACACTTTGATAGAGAGAGGCCAACACACCACTAAAGCTCATATTGTATTGGACGATCAAGTGTGTAAGGATTTGGAGAGTGGAGGCACATTACAAATTTATGAACTTCCTTTTTAGAAAATCCACATGGTTGTTCAAGTGGATTATGTTTCAAATTCATGAGGATTATTTATAATTTACAAGTAGAAGGATGCACATCATCACATAACTTATTGGAAAGGTGATAGGGTTGAGAGACATAGGAGAAGAGATCACATTGGATATTGTGATGAGGAGGAAGTGGAACAAACATCCACCAAGTTACATTACTAACAAGGTAGCCATGACTTTGATGTAACAAAAATAATTGACCACGACACCAAAGTGGTCACATGTATGGTAAGTTATAAGTTGGGAGATTCTAAGAGGTGGAATGAAGTGAACAAGAAGTTCCTTCACATCGTGCATAAGATGGCCTAAGGAAGAAAAACTATATTGCTTTTATATCACCAAAAGCATTGTAGAGGAAACTAAGATCTAACATGAGAAGGGAGAGAAAATAACATAGGGTTCAAATTTTTGTTGATATTATTTTGGGAGATTGGATTTTTGGATGGCATAGTAAGGAGAGAATGGGAGCATCTTGTCGAGAAGAGGTTTCCGGTGAAGAGATTCACCAAGTTAAATTTATATGGCATAATAAAACATGCATATAAGGTACGTCTGGACATGTGGTACAAGAGGATGCATGATGACTTTGAGAATGAATGACACATACCTAGGGAGTTTCCCACAGAGCTGGAAGGATATTAAGATTTCTCTTTCATGCAACACTTCTATCTTGTATAATTTTTGTTGTTGAGTGGAGAGATGAGGAATTTGTGAAAATAGTTGTTTCCATTCAAAATTATATTTCAGGTGTGTAGTGAACATAATCAAAGACATGTAACCCTTGGAATTTAACGATGATAAGGTATACATGGAGTACCATACTCTATGAATAACCCATGGCTATGTAACTAAATAATGTTACGTAGAAATAATGGAACTAGATGGGATGGAATTAAATCCCATTGTGAATTTTAAGGTTGGAAAGGAATTATGTAGAGTATACGTCTACTTACTACCAAATTTAAGGGATGATAAGGTGGCCAATGAGTGTGACATGAATATTACACCACAACCATCAAAGAGGACAGCCACAAGTACCCCAAATAATAAATGTAATCCAACTCTAGAAGAAGAAGAAGATGATGAGACAGAGGTAAAGATGGACCATAGCGCAAGGAGGAGCTGGTGAGTATAACATAGAAACTTCAATGTGTGCCAATCCTAGGAAACCTCTAACAAGCCCAGTTGAAACTATGTATGCTCCTATCTTGAAAGAAGAGGAACAAGATGAATAGGACCAAATAATATGAGAGAGGATTCTTGTCATTCATATTATGAAAGAGGAAGATATTGATTAGTGTGAGCATGAGCAAGAAAATGAGAAAGAAGAAGATAAAGAATAAGAGTAGGATCGGGAGGAGGAGGAATAATAGGCGAAAGAGGAGGTGAACCAAATCATAGGAGATGACACCAGTCCCATGTACTTTCACATTATACACAAGACACTGCGATAGCACATGGCGATACCATAACCTAGATCTTCATCCATAAGGCCAAGAATATGCTCACCTCTCGCCCTAGAATTTCATACATGTAGGTGACGAATCCAAAGTCATAAGGGATAAATTTAAAATATCTATGGAGGAAAAAGAACTATATGTTTGGGACATGTTTGATAAGTCATTATCTCCTCTTAGGATATGCAAGATGTTGTCCTTTGTGATATAGATTCACATTGAAGAACTAGAGTTTGAATTGAGTAGAGAGGCCATGGATGAGTTGTAGGGAGGACATACCCCTTATAATTTTAGTTTCTACACAATTTTTAGATGCACATGAAATTAATGCCTTGAAAAAAATGGAAAATGAGGTTGTGAGATGAAATATTAATAGAGGGCCACACTTCATGAAACACGAGAGAATTTTAAGGATGTGAGTAGGAAGAATAGAAAGCTAGCCTCATAATTAAATAAGGTGAAAAAGAGGTTGTCGAATGTGAATAATAAGGTGGATTAACTAATGAAAAACATTTTACACTCATGTTTTGAGGTAATTGTTGAGGCCAAACCTAATGGAAACATAGAAATTGACAACTTAGAAGAGTTGGTAAATATATTACTGATAAGGAAAACATAGGATGTGAATAGATGACAGAGGAACAAGAAATAGAGAACCAAAAATATTGATAAAATAATAATTTAGTATGAATATCTTGGTTCGAAGTGAAGGGAGATTCACAAAAGGTGTGAAAGTATTCATCATATTTGAGGATTCTTGTATTATAGACACTTGCCTAACAAAGGAAATTACAAAAAAAAGATGCCTTAAGGCCTATTAATTTACAAGAGACAAGAATACATACACAAAAATTTCGCAAGAGCTAGAGGAAATAATTAAAACTATAAAGGATACACATGACAAGATAGAGGCAAGGTTGAGTGAATTGTATGCTATGGTAATGAAGGAGTAGAAGTCCTAGAATAATTTTCTTCTAAATGGAACATCATTTTGAAGGAATTACGAGAAGAAGGCTGATGGAATGGCCCTAGAGAGCATATCAATTATTTTTGAATCATTTATAGGAATATTGGATCACGCACTCGAATAATGGAAAGGACTAGAAGATACCATCAACATAGAATTCTTGAAACTCCTACGAGACACCATGAGCTTATTTTGGTCATGCGAGGCGAGAATAGTTTTTTCAAACAATATTTTATTCATACATTATTTATTTAAAATTCCTTTTTGTTTCCCACATTCTTTCGAGACATGATTCCTTATTTTTATTATTTGATTCATGTATTTATGAGGATGGAAAATATACCTAGTGTGGGGTAATGTTAGGTAGAGAAGATGTCTAAGTATAAGAAATACGTGAAGGTCCAAAGATGTGTGCATGAAAGGGTGTGCATGGAGCCAGGAATGAAGCATTTTCAAAGGTTGAAACAAGTGCATGGAGGTATGTGTGGGATTATGAAGTAGCACACACAAATCCTTACGTAAATGAACAAAAAAGTGAAGTATTAGTTTGATTTTTAAGGAAGGATAAAAATAGGAAAAATCATAGGTTTACGTGATTGTCAATGAAAGACAAAAATAGATAAAAGTGTGGATAAAACATATGTAGGGATAATAATAAACATGAAACATACATGAAAGATTAAATCAAAAGTTAATTATAGTGTATAGGTCACTTTGTTTATAGAGAACCGTTGGTTGAGTTTATTTATAGGAAATCTTGAGTTAGAAAAGCATGCAAGCCATGTATAGGAGTGGTCTATTTTTGGATTCAAGTGGTGAAGGACAAGTTCCCACCCTATATATACTTGTAATTATCCATGTATTGAGTCATTTTGAATAGAGGTCAGTCCGTGTATGAATCCTACCTTTTGCATGAGTTTGTAGATGAGCGTTTAAGTAGAAATTTTGTTGGTATATGTAATATGTGTAATACATCATTAAATTGTAACGAATATAAAGATCCTTTTGGTTGATGATCAATTGTCTCTATGCATGTTATAGTAGTTCATATTCTTCATATGGTATATTTACATGTTATGTTAGCCATGTTGTCACCCTAAAATTCCCCTCTTGTGAAAGATGAATTTGTAGGTCCCAAGTGTTGGTACTCGGTTTTTAATCCCACTAGTTCCATTTAAAATTCCTCAATCTGTGTATTTTGAAACATTTTTCTATCTCCTTTCATGGATGCATGGAATTTATCAATATTTTTCTATGGCTATGGACCACATTGAGCCTTGTATTCCTTGCATTTATCTTTCTGCAAGAAAAATCTTTGATTCGGGCGTGAATGGTGGCATTTTTCCCCTTCTCTGCATTTTTCTACAGTCGTCTTCCCGTCAAATTATTTTCTAACGTCTGTAGATATGTGGTCACCTCTAATTGGATGTGGTGTGGTGGGTCTTTTTGTGAACTTGTGACTTTTGTTACATTTGCAAAAATGTTGAATTACCCCGTGTCTCCATTGGATCCTGATTGGATTTTGAAATTATGAAGTGGCGGAGAAAAATTCTTAGTTTGGCCTGACAAAGGGACATGTGGCTGTTTTCAAAAGTCAAAGTAGGGAGGTGGGTCATCGAAGCACTTTTGGAAATTTGGTTTTATTTCCAAAAGGGATTAAAGTTGTAAAATGAGCCGTGACTCTGCTTAGGACGGAAAAATTCAAATATCGAGCCCGCATCAAAAGTCAAAGTGGGGAGGCATATCTTCGGGTCACTTTTGGAATTTTTGTTTTGTTGCAGAAAGGAATAAAAGTTATAAAGTGACCCACGACCATGTTGAAACCCATGAGAAGCCACATGGAGAGCCCATATCAAAAGTGGATGGGCAGGCCGAAATGTTCTAAAGTGTCATTTCTCTAAAAGGCACAAAATATAAAAAAATTCCCTATGCCCTTCTTGGCTAAATCTCTCCCATGTGGATGGATCAAATTCAAAGTTTGTGAAATTAGGATGAATGGATGTGATATGATGCATCTGGTTTTCCACTAGGAATGGAAATGGCTGAGGCGTTAGAGAAGTTTAGACGTTGGTTTCTTGAATCAGTTTCATCATTTTTGTCACCGAATGTAATTGTTCTTGGAAGCTATTTATCATGTTCTCTATGCCATTGTTTTGGGTTGGATACTAGTACTCTGTAGATGTAATACATTTAAAAGTAATTAATACAGAATTTTTTTCCCTTTCTTCCTCTGCTATTCCTTCTTTCCTTGTTTGAATTTGCAAATCATCCATCTTTTCATGATAAGAAACTTTGTGTTCTTGTTAATATGATTTCAGAAACTTTGTGTCTGTGAAATTATATCTATTATGAATGTGAATGATTCCATTCTACATCTCCTTTTCTCAATATGTATAAGGCTATACTTTGCTATCTATATTACCTGAAAGTATTGTTATGTTCTTCCTCTCTCATCTCCTTAGTTCTACTATTCTTTCGTATTGATAATCTTTTGGGCATGAAACACTTAAAAATATTAGGAATCCACACTTTAAAAGTTTTACATTTGTATATAATTTTTGTTGTTTACTTTCAATAAGGGAACCTATCCCATTAAAAAGGAGGGACTTGTCATCCCCTAACTATAGTTTGTTAAAGCACCATTTAAAAAACCAACAATTTTTGGTGACTATGCTAGGGATTTCGTTTCAAATGTATCCCTTTTTAAAAGAACAACTTCAAGATCATTTTTATCTAGAAACTCTAAGATATGCTCGTGGTAAAAAGGCTCTCGGAATAGAATATTCCCATTTTCAATTTATGAAGCTACAAAAATTCTCTCTTCTTCAAAAAAATAAGGAACAAAAGAACTCATTCTATAAGCACACCTCCTGTTAAAGACATAAATTCCAAGAGTATTATTCCTCAAGAACAACTCAGTCTTAATCCTCATGCTTTGATACTTATTGGTGTTTCAGTTCCCCTTCAATCAATTTTTCCAAAGATGGCATCCCCTTTGCCTTGGGGACAACAGGTTGGGCCTCTTGCTCTTCCTCAGCCATTGCATGAGTTACCTAGGGTAACAAGAAAAGTTTTCCCAAATTTTGGGGCGATGGGAAGGTTCATCTAGATGAACACATTACAGCCTTCATTGTTGTATGTGGGATTCTTGCGGTTGAACATGAAGATGTCTATGTCAAGATTTTTGTTGAGACATTGCAGCTCAATTTTTTTGATTGGTTTTATCATCTTCCTGTTGGGTCGATCACTGATTGGAACACCATGACTAATCAGTTTGAGCAAAATTTCAAACTTTTTGAAGATGTGCATGCGCTATTATCTCAAATCTCTCATATTAAGAAGGAACTATTTGAGCCCATGAGAGAATTTGTGGCCAAATTCAACAAGCTCATTCATAAAATTCCATAGAACACTCGTCCTGTAGATCAAATCCAAAATGCTTCTTCCTCAATGCTTAGTTACCTGAAGTAAGCTATGCACTAAGGAGAGATAACCTTGCAAATCTAGATGCTAATCAGTGTTTGGCTATCAGTGTTGAGGATGATTTAATCATGTCTGGTAAACTAAAAATATAATCCTCCAAATCTAAAGCATCTTCTTCTTCCTCTTCCCTTGGAGCCAATTCTGATCAGTTAGTACAGAAGATTGCAAATGATCTCATTGCTATCAAGAAACAATTGGCTCAACATACTCCTTATCAAGATATTCCAAGGAAGAATTTTTAGCCTAGGAACCATTTGCCTTCTTCTCAGACTAAATTAGCTATGGAAGGCCCACCCATCAAGGTTCCAGTCAATGCAACTTGTGAAGTTCAAGAACACGATGATGATGAGCTTAATGAAATATATGAAGAACCATAAGAAGAGGTTGATGAAGAACTAGAGGAGCATGGTGGATCTCAAGTTCATTTCCTCACTCTTGAAGGTATGGATGATGAAGATGAATATGATGAAAGAGTGGCGAGAGATGAATAGTGATTAATATGATGTTATGACTTGGGAGAAAAAAAAAGTGATGCAGCCTCCTAAGAAATCCAAAGAGTATCCTATAACTATTCTAGTAGTTGTGAGAAGAGGAGCTCCTATTCCCACTGCCTCCACACAAAAGGTGAGTAATGCTAATCCTCCTTCTTCTACTTATGTTTCCAAAAATTCTTGTCCTTCAAGTCCTAAAAATGATAAATCAAAAGTCTCTCAAGTTCCTAGAAGTGATTCCCCATCCACCTCTAGATATTTTGATATTATTGATCACCTCAAAAAGACCAAAATCCAAATCTCAGAGGCAGAGTTGTACTAGACTCATCCAAAAGTTTTTTCCAAAATGGTAAACTTTGTCAATTCCAAATCCAAAGATTCATCCAATACTTCTAAAGGTATTTTTCCCACTCCCTCTTCCTCACCTCAACCAAGACTTGTGGCTGGAGTCACTTCCCCTAATGATAAAATTAAACCATTCTATGTGAATCTTCTCATAGTTGGCCATAAACTCATTAATTGTTTCATAGACTCGGGAGCATCGAGACAAGGTAATGCACTGTAAAGTAGCCCATGCTTTGGACCTTACTCTAACATGTACTTTTGGTTCCTGCTATTCCATGGAGAGTAGAGAAGTGCCTTTGGTTAGAAGAATTAAAGATGCACAAGTAGCTTTTCTTTGCTTTGCCAAAGAAAAGGGTCTTAGACACTATTTTGGTAGCTGATATTCCTCCCTCAAATGGAATTTTTGTAAGGATGTAGGATGTAAAATTTAGATGGATTGGTCACACACTTTGATCCCGGTCAATGGAAAAATGAAGAAGCTACTACCTGAGAAACAGACTGAATACATTGTGCAAAAGAATGATGATCCAAAAACACAGATACTCTATGAAGATATAGGGCATGGTAACTATATGATCATGTCAGAAGATGAGGAAAATCTTCCTAAGGGAGTGATTCATGATCCCAATGGCATTTGGACTCTGGATTTTGATGGAAGTTGTTCTTCAATTTGGTTATGGGGCTGGTGTGGTGCTAACCTATTTAGACGGGAAGATTCATCCTTTTTCATTCAAGATTTGTTTTAAAAATACAAACAATATAGCTGAATATGACACACTCATACTTGGATTGAACCTAGAAAAATAAATGGGAGTGAATAATATTTGTGCTCATGGAGATGTAGAGCTGATTGTGAAACAAGTCAGGGATCTTTTTCAAGTGAAGAACAAGAGATTAAAGCATTATAGAAATGTTGTCGGGATTCCATTGAATTTGTGCCAAGAGAGAAGAATACTAGAGCTCATTCTCTAGTTGTCTCAGGATCTTTGTTGATTCCTCACTCAGATTTCTCTCGAAAGAAATTTACAATTGAAATGATTCATAGGCCCAGTGTACCAAATAATGCAAGCAAATGGCAGGTTTTCAATGATGATCAACACTTTCTCTCATTCTTGGAGCTTAAGGACAACTTCAAAAAAAAAAATTTGAAGGAAGTGAGAATTTTCTTAGAGAGTGTGTATCCTCTAATGAAGGAGCTATTAAGGAATATTTGGATCAAGATGGCTGCATCAAATTGAAAGGTAATAAGATCCCTAAAGGGTTGGTGAGTTTTGAAGATCTGTTTGATAAACATGATAGGTACATTAATGTGAAAAGGTTAATATTGGGAGTCTTGATGAACCCAAGATGGTGAATATTGGAAAATGTTGCACTCAAGAAGAGAAGAAGAAAGAAGTAAATATATTAAAAAGGTATGTACTGATGATGTTTACGCCTATTCATATGATGATCTCAAGGATTTCCATCCAAAGGAAATGCAACACTTTATCCCTCTAAAACCCGACACTATTTTTCAAGAGATCTAGAAGTTATTAAAGGAAAATATTTTTTTCCCTATACATCATTCAACATGGATTGCCAACATTGTGCTGTTAGGAAGAGGAATGGTGAGATTCCCATACGTGTGGATTTCGGGAATTTGAATCGGGCATCTCTAAGATACAACTATCCTCTCCCCATGATAGATCAAGTTTTTCAAGTTGTCACAGACTACGAGATGTTGTCTATGCTTGATGGATTCTGGATACAATCAAGTGGAAGTCGATGTAGCCCATATCAACACAAAAACTACTTTTACTACTCCTTGGGGCACCTTTGCCTACAAGAGAATGCCTTTTAGTCTTATCAATGATGGTGCCACCTTTCAGAGGGAAATGGACTTGGCTTTTGGAATTTTAAAGGGAAAGTGTATTGTTTTGTACCTTAATGATTTGATTGTTTTCTCTAAAACAAGGGAAAATCACTTTAAGCATCTTGAAGCAGTCCTCTAGAAATGCAGAGAACATAGAGTTTCTCTCAATCCTAAGAATTTTATATTTTGTGTTATTGAAGGAAATTTACTAGGGCATATTTTCTCCAAATAAGGAATCAAGATAGATCCAGAAAGAGTTCAAGAAATCCAATGATTCCTCTTCCCACAAGAAAAAAGGGTGTTCACTCTTTCTTTGGTAAGATAAAATTCTTGAGGAGATTCATTCTTGATTTTGTAGAACTAACTATGAGTATTCACCACATGATGAAAGGAAAGAAAACCTTTGGTTGGTATTTCAAAGGTAAAGAAGCATTTGAAGGTATCAAGAAAGCCATTACTAAAACTCCCATCTTAGCATGTCCTAATTTTAGCAAGGATTTTATCATCTATTGCTATGCTACAGAGAGTACCTTGGCTGTTGTGCTAACTCAGAGAAATTCTAAGGATCATGAACTTCCAATTGCATTCATGAGCTATGTTCTGAAAGCTCATGAATTGAAATATACTATGATGGAGAAACATGCTTTTGCAGTGGTCAAAGCTGTCAAGCAGTTTCATTTTTATATTCTTAATTCTCACTCTCTTGTGCTTGTACCTGATACAACCATCAAGTCTATTCTTACACAAAAATATTTTGGAACTAAGAGAGGAAATTGGGTAGCAAAGGTCCAAGAATATGACCTTGATATCAAGACAACTAAGATAGTCTGGGGTAAAGGCTTGTGTGAGCTTATTACTGAAGGAGATGATGCAAAATTATCCAAAGAAGTAGTTGATGTTCCTGTTGTCTCTTCCTCAATTCAATAGATGAATGGTATCTTTGGGATTACACATTTTATTACTTATGGAGAGTTTCCATCCCACTTGAGTGCTAAGGAAAAGAGAGCTATTAAGTTAAGGTCTACATAGTATGTATTATGGGAAAATGCTTTGTTCAAGTGAGGGATAGATGGAAGAATCCTTAAATGTGTGGACAAAGAGAAACAAAAGAAGTTGTTTTCATATTTTCATGATCGGGCTTGTTTAGGGCATTTTCTCTTCATCACTTTGCCCATAAAATCCTCCGTGTAGGTCTTGTTGGCCTACATTGTTTAGAGATGCATCAAAATGGGTAGGTAAGTGTGAAGCATGTCGAGAATTTTATTGGGACAACTAAGTTGGCTACTTTACCACTCAAACCAGTAGTGATTGATAGGCCTTTTCAATAGTGGGGATTATATTTAATTGGAACTCTTAATCCACCTTCCAATGTTGGACATACTCATGTGCTAACTACTATAAATTACTTAACAAAGTGGGTAGAGGCTATTCCGGTCAAAAGCACTACTTCGACGTGGTTTGTAATTTTATTAAAGAGAACATCTTGATAAGGTTTGGAGTACTAAACAAGATTTTGACTGATAATTCTTCCAATTTTTCTTCTTCTGAGATGATGAATTTCTTCTATGGCTATGGAATTTCCCTTGCTTATTCTTCAGATTATTATCCTCAAGGGAATGGACAAACAAAATCAACAAATAAGAATATGTTAACCGTTGTTTGGAAGCTTGTCAATGAATCTCAAAAGAATTGGCATAAGAAGCTCTATGATGCTCTTTGGGCAGATAGAATTACACCCAAAAGAGTAATTGAGATGTCTCCATTTCAAGTGGTGTATTATGTTGAAGCTTAGTGCCGTAATAGTGGAATTACCCGCTTGCACTTAATGAAGGCTATTAAAGACTCAAGCTTTATCAGTTCCTTGGACAAGAGGATTATGTATCTCTAGAAGCTAGATGAAGATTGGTTGCAAGTTTTTGATAGAATCTCATCTCATAAACTAAAGGTGAAATATTTGTCTAATAAGAAGGCTAGACCTAGAGATTTTCAAGTGGGAGACATTGTTCTTTTGCGGGAAAAAGACATTAACCTTGAGGAAACCATGGTAAGTTTGATTGTATTTGGGTTGGTCCTTTCAAAATCAGGCGAGTTCTTTGGAGAAAATTATTTCTATTTGGATTATATGGATGGATCTCCTCTCCCACTTCCTTATAGTGGGTAGTATTTGAAGTTGTTCAAGTCCTAGGTGACTAGGCAGTCCTTCTGTATATTATGTACAGTGTTTTGTTTTTGGCTTTCCCTGTTTCCCTTCCATGTGTGTTGTCTTTTGTTTTGTGTTTCCTTCAACTCTATTTGCCCAATGGATAAGGAACTGGTCTACCTTCCCGAGTTTTCTTGGATTCTTGTCTTTCCTCATTCCTTTTTCCAAGTCAAGTCATCCCTAGAAAGAGCTAGTTGTTGTCGCCCTAAAATTCCCCTCTTGTGAAAGATGAATTTACAGGTCCCAAGTGTTGGTACTCAGTTTTTAATCCCACCAGTTCCATTTAAAATTCCTCAGTCTGTGCATTTTGAAACATTTTTCTATCTCCTTTCATGGATGCATGGAATTTATCAATATTTTTCTATGGCTGTGGACCTCATTTGAGCCTTGTATTCCTTACATTTATCTTTCTGTAGGAAAAATATTTGATTCGGGTGTGAATGGTGGCATTTTTCCCCTTCTCTACATTTTTCTATGGTCATCTTCCCATCAAATTATTTTCCAACATCTACAGATACATGGTCACCTCTAATTGGATGCGGTGTGGTGGGTCTTTTTGTGAACTTGTGACTTTTGTTACATTTACAAAAATGTTGAATTACCCTTGTGTCTCTCGTTGGATCCTGATTGGCTTTTCAAAATTATGAAGTGGCGGAGAAAAATTCTTACTTTGGCCCCGCAAAGGGACACATGGCTGTTTTCAAAAGTCAAAGTGGGGAGGCAGGTCATCGGAGCACTTTTGGAAATTTTAATTTATTTCAGAAAGAGATTAAAGTTGTAAAATGAGCCATGACTCCTCCGAGATAGGAAAAATCAAAATATCGAGACCGCATCAAAAGTAAAAGTGGGGAGGTGGATCATTGGGTCACTTTCGAATTTTGGTTTTGCTACAAAAAGTCATAAAAGTTATAAAGTGATTTGTGGCCATGCCGATGCCAGGAGAAGCCACGTGGAGAGCCCGTATCAAAAGCGGATGGGCGGGCCGAAATGTTCCAAGTGCCATTTCTCTAAAAGGCACAAAATATAAAAGTTTTCCCCAGACCCGCTTCAGCTAAATCTCTCCCACGTGGATGGCTCAAATTCAAATTTTGTGAAAGTAGGATGAACGAATGTGATATGATGCATCTGGTTTTCCACCAGGCATGGAAATGGCCGAGGCATTAGAGAAGTTCAGACGTCAATTTCTTGAATTAGTTTCATCATTTTTGTAACCGAATGTAACTATTCTTAGAAGCTATTTAATGGGTTCTCTATGCCATTGTTCGGGTTGGATCTTGGTACTCTGTAGATGTAATAGATTCGAAAGTAATCAATATAGAATTTTTTTCCCTTTCTTCCTTTGTTATTTCTTCTTTCCTTGTTCAAATTTACGAATCATCCATCTTTACATGATAAGAAACTTTTTGTTCTTGTTAATATGATTTCGGGAACTTTGTGTCTGTGAAATTATATCTATTATAAATGTGAATGATTCCATTCTACATCTCCTTTTCTCAATACACATAAGGTTATACTCTGCTATCTATATTACCTAAAATTATTGTTATGTTCTTCCTCTCTCATCTCCTTAGTTCTTCTATTCTTTCATATTGATAATATTTTGGGCATAAAACACTTCAAAATATCAGGAATCCACACTTTGAAATTTTTACATTTGTATATAAGTTTTACTTGCTTGCTTTCAATAAGGGAACCTCTCCCATTAAAGAGGAGGGAATTGTTGTCCCCTGACCGTGGTTTGTTAAAGTACCATTTAAAGACCCAAAAATCCATGAATGCAAGAAATAAATCTTGGAATTTAGACACAATGAGGTACCTAATATATTTTTGTGCACTTTGGGTGAGCACTTAGGCCTTTCTAAGTGATGTGTCAGCGTGCTTGACAATGTTGTGTTGAAACTAGACATTGGCATGACATGTGGATTTTCGGGTGACTATGGGCTATATGGAAGGAAGGGGTTATATTGTGTGTCCCCATTTCCACCTTGGGGACAATGGGTAAAATAAGAGTGAAAAAGTGTGAGCTAGGTTTGAGCTCATGAGAGGGGGAAAGATGAAAATAAAGTTTATGTAACCTAAGTGCAAATGTGGTGATGGGTAAGTTATTATAGGTTTGACATGATGGAGAGTTACAATTTGGATTCCCCTTTGTTCCCTTTGAATCTTGGGGATAAGAAAAGGGGATATAGAGGGTGAAAAAGTGTGACATGAGGGTTTGGTGATCATAAAAAGTGGGCCAGGCAACCTAGATCTCTCATTTGCTCACTCTAACACCAAAAGTCATGTTCTTGAGTGATGAAACCTAATAAAATATGGGGGTCACACTTTGGTGTCCCCCTTATCTCCATTTCACATTAGGTACAATCCAAGGGGATAAAGAGGGTGGAAAATTGTGACAAAGGAGTTTGGAAGTGTTGATGTCACTTGCTGAGTGCATTTGAGGACCCCGGGGTGAGTTTTCCACCTCGGAAGCATGGAAGAATGTGTTGGGCTAAACTATTATATGATGTTTACTCCAATTTTTTGAGATCAATCCACCCATTATTAGGATCCATTTATTCCTTTTATTTCACTTTTAGGTCCTATTTCAACCTTGACTAGAAGGGGATGCTGTAGTGTAATGGATTCTCATAGAATATTTTTGAGCCTTGGAATAAAAATGATGTATCCATCATGAAAATGGTTCTAAGATATGTTTTATTATTATCATTTACCTCCCAAATCCTTCCAGTTCTCCCATAATCATCTAGACCAATTGGCTTTCACCATTGGATCCTTCATTCCATGTGCCCAAAATTACCTGTTGTTGCACAAGTTGTTCTTGACTAAAATTTCTTCCAAAAAATTTCCCTTAAATTCCTTTGATTTCTTCATTATTCTTAGACACCACCCTTAGATTATTTTAATATTCCTTGTAGATTCTGGAGGGTGTTTATCAGTTGCAAAATGGCCAAAAATGGCCCTTTCTAAACCTCCGGGAGCATTTTTCTTCCTTGAATCTAAATTAATTCATCAATCACCTTGGGAATATATCCATGCATATCTAAAAAAATTCAAAATATTTTTATCATTTTTAATGATATAGAATGATGGTGAAAATGAGGATATGCTTGGCTACAGGGAAGGTTTCACAAAGTGACCGGGAGAGGAAATTTTCAGCTGTTGGCTTAGTTTTCATGATCAAAAATTAATTTTGTATGATATACATTTATCATGACAAAAATGGATCTATATTGGGGACATTGAACTATAAGGAGTACTTAAATACCTCATAACATTCTTGGTAAGAAAACCAATGTTATGAAAAATGGGCAATAGAGTCATTTATTCACTTTGACTAACACATGCAACAAACACACACAAGGGTAACAAAAAAAAAAAAGCACATGACAAGAAAGGAAACACACAAAACTATAAGGGAAACAAACTCAAGTGAAAGGGAAAATATGGTTGTAGACATCCGAATTTGGCATCTATACCATCATCTCTCACATGCGCATTTTTAATTTTATTCATCCTCTTATTTAATCAAATGCCCTCTTAATTAATTTATCCCCCTTAATTAATTAAATTCCCATCATCTTTAAGTCCTATTTAATCAACATTAATTAATTAATTAATCATGCCCTAACCAGATTTCCATTTTGGAATGCTTTCATTCTAAATCTACACCCATGCTTTTCCCTACACTTTTTCTAACCTATCTCCACTTCCAAATCACCTACACCTCATCCCTAAACAACCCCTTCCTACCTAATGATTTAAATCATTCATCCAACTCCTAAAAAAACAAGAAATCACGCCAAAAATAAGAAAATATTCCCATTGAGGAAAATTTACCTACGATCGCTTGACTACCTAGCCTAGTCACCATCAAGCTTATAAATCTATGTGCTTTATTTCTATTCCCCATCAAATGCAAGCAAAATCTAACAACTCTCTACAACCTACGGAAAATCCTTCATGACTAAATAGCCCAAAAGCCATTATAGACCCTCCTGGACCTCCTTCATGCATCAATCTTGCGGCACCATTTTCTAAGATTGCCATCATTTTACATTTCTTAAGTTAGATTAATCACATTATCTTAGTATTTCTCATATTTAAGATTTTATATGTTTAAGACATCTTCAACAGAGCTCATAGATTCATCATGAACTTATTTCTACAAATCTATACTTGCAAGTTACTCATCTAGCTTGTTTTTCCTTGGTATTATCCTTCTCTGTCACAGCCATCACGTCGACCACAATAGTTCTTCATCAACTCGGCCTCGTGAGTCGTTGCTTTGCATTTTAGATCCATCCTCGGCTCCCTGCATGTGCTTAGCCTCTTTTTTAGTTTGTGAAACTCCCATCTAGTCTCTCTATCATAGTAAAATCAACCTATTTACACCCCATTCACGCTGTCGACTGGGGTATTGGTGTTAATCCCTCTCTTTAATATCTCTTTTATATTGTTTTCCTAGTTTATATTCCTTCATATATCCTCTGCAGGTTGACTCTAGCATCTTCAGACTTCTGTAACTTCCAGTTGCATTCGAGATCCTTCTCAATCTGCATATTTATCTTATTTTCCTCATCCAACCTCCCGAGTCTCCTTTGACTGTCCTTATAGAAGTCTAGGTCACTTTGTCGACCTAGACGTGGTAACACTTTTTTATAGTTATTTTAATTAAATCAGCTTCAAATCCATCTTAATTAGTTCTAGATTCAATGTTTTTATTTATGCATGTTATCTATAATACTTGATTTATTTCATCCTTTCTAAACAAATGGGGGTTGACATCTACAAAGGAAGTTAATGATTTATGGGCCCTCTTTGTCAGAATCCCCACCCAAATCGTCTAATCAAAATCATTTTTAGTCTCACTTGCAGATTTCATCTAATTTGCAATAGCAAGGATCCAACAACCATCATGCACTGTATCATCATACATTTGAGGTAACATAAACCCTCCAACATTTATGAGTTTCTAATTTCTTTAGTAGCTAGTGCATTAACTTCATTACAAACAAGAAATTTGGACAACATTCTTGGCACGCCCGATGGGACCACCCTTTAGGTGATCTCTTGCATTTATTACTTTTTTTCTTTTCTTTTTCTGTCTTCCACTAAAATTATAGCATGAGGCTCCACTTTATTTATTATTCATGTTGGGTTCATGGCTTGGATCACTCATCACTGAGAAGTGCAGATAAATAGGAAAAGTGTTATCTAAGTATTCCTCACTTTTTCCCTATTTTTCTCCTTTTTGCATCGTAATTTCCCATTCTGCTTGTGTCCTCATCAAATATCATACTTTATTTTTGGCATAAAATGAATATCACTTTTGCATCATATTTTTACCACATAGCTTAAATAGGGGTTTAATATTTTGCATCCCAAACTTTATCACACACAACCTTAAACCTCACAAATCAAATTAACACATCAAAAATCCCCTACATGGTTTTCTGATTAGGATTTCATGACCCAACCATCTTAAACATTCCCCAACCATAACAAACCTAAAACCAGACATAGTTTACCTCTTCATAGGTACCTGGTTATCCATCCCCTTTTCTTTTCATACTTTCTTAAATAAAGTAAGAACATAAAAATAATTTTATACCTTACTTGCTTGGGTAAAAAGTATTTTCATGCCCGTGATCACTCATTTATCCTCTAAGAGAATGGAAAAAACTTTTCTTTAAACGATTCATTATATTTACAAGTGTTCTCTACAATGTACCACTTCATCTCGCACCCTTAAGCACTAACCACTTATCGATGTCTCTCACCTAGATTCCATCATTCACACCATAACTTTAGGTGAGACCAACCCATTCTTTTATCATCAATCTATCCCATCTAGACAAGCTACTCCACCATTAGCTTGATCAGGATCCTTCGGACCTCCCAAGGTCCCTCTCAACAATACCATGTTTTAAGAGTGTCTGGATACCGATTTAATGGTACTTTAAGATTACCTCCTTAGGAGATCAACCTAGATTCACCTAGATGGACCACCACTCCAACAACTTTATCCTTATCAAACTAATTTCCAACCTACCCAATTTACGGCTAATGTGATTTGTTAGCCCACCTTGCTTCCTCTTCCACCAATCCCTCAACTCATCAGGACTACTCGGATAGTTGCGTCTATTAAATCACAACCTCCCAGTAATCAATGCAATGATAACATTAAAGATGATCCACAACATCACCTTCATGTATTTAAACATGCATGTTATCTTATTCACACAATCAAGACTTAATGCCTTGCACTTTCCGATGTCATTATCTCGGTCCTCCATTCGATTGGTATAATAGTATCCCTCAATATTCAATATTCTCTTTCTCCCAACTCATGTAGTTATTTCTAGAACATTTTTTGATTAACATTGCACGAAAAATAACCATCAATGATCTATACACCATCTGAAAATTTGAAGATGAATCCATTAAAAAAATTCGTATGATGACACCTCAATATAAACCAATTATCCTTTCCTCTTTTGCAAAATGATCTCATCGATCTCTTCTCACACTTGTGTGCAAAGCATATATATTTAACTTTACAAATTCAATCATTTTGAACCTTTGATAAGGCCTTCACCGTGGCCCACACACTTGAAACACGCACCCTTGAGTAAGGCCATTTAAAATTGAAATCAAATAAACCCAAATATGAATTTATTAGTCCATCCACACCAAATGAAAAATAAAAGGTAGATGCCAATGTTTTAGTTGTTAAATCATCTCATGCGTCTACATTTAGCACATGGACTTATTAATGAGTCACTAGACCAGATCCTAACTAAACTTCACTTAAGGATTCATACAATACAATATTTGACAAATTAATGGTAGTAAAACTTATCACACTTCCTCCTATCCAACTAGTTAACAAGTCAAGACCTGAAACACGTGTGGTATCGTGAAGAACATTACTATAAATACCACCAAGTACAAGGACACAACATAGAAATATGTCAAACTTTTAAATATCTTGTCCAAACAATCATTTATCGAGTGATCTTCAATTTTATAAACCAAACACTTCACCCAATCAACCGCTTGACATTTTCAAACAACCTTTCCCAAATCATACATTGACAAGCCAAGATACCACTTCTACTACAACCCAAGAACCTAATGTTCACACCCTAAACACTATTTATCAAGAACGTATCTCATCTTCAACTTCATCATTAACCACATCCATTCCATTTGATATCCTCCCTACGTCCATTATACCCACATCTATCTTAGCGTCTACTTCCACATCTACAGACTAATAGAACCCCATTAACAAATATATCATTCATGCCCTTAGAGACATTCATGAAGTAACCATTTCATCCTATTTACACATCTGGTGTTGGTCCTTCATCAACTTCCTTATCCACCTCATCATCTACTTCATCCATTCCAATAGGCTTGACCACCTCACCCATATATATACCATCTATGAAACCTATATCGATTCTTCCTCCCACTCTCTTACCCACATCAACTATTGTGGTTACATCCACACCACCTTCTTCTTTCACCCCAAATTCATCATTTGAAGAATTCTTAAAGGCACTTTACCTTGCAATGACCTTGAATGTTCCTTCCATGTCATCAACACAATCCCATCAATCTCCACCTTCCATAGATCTCCTCAGATAAATTTTATTTCCTGAACCAACCATAGCATCACCATTTGACCCCCTAGTGAAGGTTGTTGTTACTCCTCTCAAGGATGCATATTCACATACAAAATCTATAATCCCTCCTAGAGTTAAACCATCCAATCCAAAATTATACATTGCACAGGAAAAAAAAATCCAATCCAATAATCCAAAATGTCTTAGCATTAAAACACCAATCAACACCAAAATTGAATTCAAATCATCAAAGCATCAATACACTTAGGTTTTACCCCAAATATCCAAAGTGTCTCATAAGGCATCTTCTAGTGCTCTAGTTGGATCATATACAGAAATTTTCCAACACTTACTATTATGTCAAAAAAATATCACCCTAGGATTTACACATTACAAAACCCTACTTTTGAATAACATGGGATTTTCTCAAGGTGTGGGACCCTTGCAATTCAGACAAACCTCTAGATAAGGCTGGTTCTTATACCTATTATAATTCTAAAACTACTCCTAGAAGGAAAAATGCAACTATTCTAACACTAACCTAGGATTCCAAGGGACCAAGGAAGAGAGAGATACATAAAATGAAAGTCCTAAACTAAGGAGATGATAGCACCAATAACAAGGGGAGTGGAGATATTCTAAGTGAGTGAAAATGGAATAAAATGAGGTAGAAGAGGGAAGACAAAAGTGCCACAGTTCAAAGAACACATTCAAACCTCCAATTTCATGGAGCACAACAAATTTGGATCTTGCAAAAGAACACAAGATAAATTTTGTTTCGATCCTCGTTAGGGATCCTCCGCATTCGAGAATATTGTAAAATCCCTTCCCGGGAAATTCAGTTTTGAACTTAGTCTTTTTGAGCCTTTTTTGGTAGGCGCATGGTTTTCCTTGCAACATCAATTTTGATCGCCCCCTTAAAAGCCTTTGGCGCATGGTTTTCCATGTTAGCACGCTTCTCGGTGCGCCAAAGGCGCATGTATTTTCCGTGTTACACCACGTTTTTGTGTGCCATGATGGCGCACATAAATTCATGTCGACAACTCGTTTGATGCGCCAAAGTCGCACCCATTCTCTGTTGTCGATTACTTCCATGCGCCAAAGGCGCATGCTTTCCCTCTGTCGACTTGATCGTTTTCACGCGCCTTGTCAAATGGTGGTTGGCGCATTTATGACAAATTTTGTTATATATACCTATGCGCGCCATGTCATTTTCATTGTTCTTTTGTCAGCACGTGATTTTTCTGGATTTGTCAGCCCCTGCTCTGTCGCTTTCGTCGTGTTGTGGACCCGCTCAAGGAATTTTCGCTATATTTTAAGGTAAGAGGTTCTTCCCCTTCCCTGTTTTATGTTTTCTGTTCTTTGGGCTTGTTTTTGTCCGGTTTTGGTGTGTATGCCAACTTGCTGGCCAGTTTTCATCAAAGTTTGAATGTGTTTGAGCCTTTCCACCCGTGCTGCCCTGTATCTTTTCTTCTGTTGCTCTTGCTCTCCCTCCCCCTTTCCGGATCTGCTGGAAAAGGGGTCGTTTTGTAGCTAACTTGATCTGTTTACAAGTTTTTTGGAAAAACCTTACTTGTCCAAGCAAATTTTGAAGTGGAAGAGAAAGAAAAAGAGAGGTTTGAGAGCTTATTTCACAAGGCGCACCGGCGCGCCTTGTAACAATCAAGACAGTCGCGCCCCTCGGCGCACCTATCCGACTTGCAACATACTCAAAGATCCGCGCCATGGCGCACCCTGCCATCCTGATACAGCTGAAATTCATGCGCCCATAAGCGCACCCCTTTTGCATGCTCCAAGTGTAAATCCCGCGCTTCCTCCTATAAGCCTGGCGCACCCTTTACCCATGTTGCATCCCATTTCCACGCGCAAAGAGCGCACCGGTTCGATGCAACAAAAGCCTTTTTTCGCGCAAGTATAAAGATTACATAGGCGCTGGCACACCCTCCGATGCAGTAACATGATGTTGTGTAAACCCTCCATGCGCCGCGCTATATTCCTTTGGCGCATCATTCGTCCATGTTACACAATCTTTCCATGCGCCACAGGCGCATCGAACCCCAATGTAACACGCATTTCCTGTGCGCCCTGTTATAAAATGCAGCCTGTTACACACATCTTCCATGCGCCCTGCGCCCCGAGCCTTAAAAGTTCTAACTCTTTCTTCTGCTAGTATTCCAATGGAAGATCAAATGACTAATTCAAGCTTCTTGGATTGGGTTTCTCTTCTCCTACGTGCAGATCATCAGATAAGCTTTGAAGAACACATGTCTACCTCAAGCAAGAGACCCGCCAAACCAAGAGGAAAAGCTAAGCTAACAGAGGAAGAAATGAAGTATAAGTACCAAAGGGTTAGAATGCCCGAATCTCAGGCGGAATGCAATATGGATGTCAGAGATTCTGAACTGGGCCACATTGACATGGACGAATTCTGGATGAGAACTCAGAAAGTAACAAGAAGCCCCTGGATGGATAAATTGATGGGTAGTGCTCTACATTTCGCCGGTGGGATTCCAGTCAGCGCCATTAATAATGAGTTCATAATGGTGGTTGCCCAATCTTACAACAAGGACACCAGGTGTGTCGAAAATAGTAAGGGAGAAGTGGTCATTGACCTCACCACTCGCCATTTTGAAAAGATTCTTGGCATCCCTCATCACCGAAGCTTCGTGGCCGTTACCCAAGAAGAATGTGTCCAGACCTGGGAGGGCAATGAGGACCTATGCATGCAATTAATGAATGAAGTCTACCTCAAAAATAAGAAGGTAGTGACCCGGTGGCCCCAGACTATCCACCGAAGCGACTTCTCCGAAGAACTCAGTGACACCATCACTTTCTGAGCGAGTCTTGGGCTTTGAGCGCCCACTACTTCCATAAATGGATCTTTGCGGTACACAGAGACGATGAACAAAAATTTGCCCGATCGGCGCCTGTGGGGAAATAATAAGCGGCGCCATTTACGAGCATTCTGACGGTTTGCCACAACAGGAGTGTTTCATATGAACTCCTACGTAGTGTATCTTTGCGGCGTCGAAAGGGACTATCGAGGGCTGCACGAAGTGGAACTTGGCCTCGGGCCAAGATATATGAATACTACCAGAGCTAAAGGTGGAGAATAGCATCAACACTTTTCAAAAATCAATGATGCTTTCTTCTACCAAATTATATGCATCTTTGCGACCAAAGTTGACTCATGGCCGCACAATTAAGAATCTTGTTCTCTTTGTGGAAAAGTGGGGGCCTTGTTCACCCAATTTCCCACATTCACCTATACGAGGGCGGTTAACTTCTTGGCGAGCCCACTAGGTTGCCAAGGTATCTTTGGACCAAAGCTGGTTCTATTGGAATTGTCAAGGCAGCTGGTCACATATCATGAGAAGTGTCAGAAGAGAAAGAAGGGTGGAACTCCTTTCCCCCTCACAGTAGGCCGATACACTTGTTCCAGCTATCACAAGGCGAAGGAGATGTTTGCCGAGCTAGAATTGCTCAATCTAAAGCATGATTTCCCAGCAAGGCCTACATTCGACCCGAGAGGCTGCTTGCCAAGGGCTAAGCTTGATCCTATCCATGTCCCTCAAATTGAGGACATTTACATTGACGTCATCCATGAGGTGGCACTCAGGAGACAGGATCACTCCCGCTTAGCATTGGCAGAAATTATTCAGTATGGAGTAGCCATCGTCCCCAAAGGCTTCCAAACTTCGGAAGATGAAGTAGACAAGGTGTATAATAACACAGATGGGGACAATTGGCCCTTCCCGGCTATTGATAGAAGCAAGGCTCCTCAGACAATTGAGGAGAGGGTCAAAGAAACCATGCGGAGAAGCGGACTCACAGTGCCGTATGAATGGATTGATCTACCTCGGCGTAGATTTTATAACTTCTCCTTTGGGTAATGCGCCTCCAAGATCAAAGAAGCAGCTAAAAGGCAAGGGTGCAGTGGGTGAATCAAGCGCCAGTCAGGAGGAAGTCCCTGAAAGTCCTCTTCCCTCGGAGCCTGAACAAGTCATAACTTTGGAAGAGGAGTTCATGGAGGACGTTCCCGAAGGCCCATCCACTCAGGATGTCGGCGTTGCTACGACTACGGAGGTTCCTTCTGTCCCTTCTCCTTCTCTTCCTCTCCTTCCCCAGGTGTCAGCAACCACTCCTTTGGTTGTGTCCTCTCCCCCTTCTTCTACCCTTTCCCCTGCCTCTTCATCCATCTTCTCCTCTCTTACTGATTTGTCTCCTTCCATTTCTTCTCTCCTTTCCGGGCTCCCTTCCCTTCCTATGTCTTCTGCAGCCCCGGTTTCCCTTCCTCCCGTGGACACCTCCGCGGCTATTCTTTCAATGCCACCGCCGCGTGTGTCCACGTTCTTCCCCTCTCTCTCTCTCTTTTCTTTGTCTCCCCCTCTGTCTCTGGTCCTTCTTCGATAGGACCAGCTTGGATCTCTCAGCAGCTGAGCCAGCCAAAGAGGAAAGTCCCCATCGCTCCGATGGACTTTTCGGTTATTCCGGCTAAAGGAGCAAAGAAGCACAAGCCGGTTACACGCTTCTCAAAAGCGCTGCGGTGAGAGAGTCACGGAAATAGCTTACCCGATCCCACCAAAGAAAAGAGGATCTGTCTCCGGCCAGATTTCACGGTGACCCAAGTCACGATGGGGGCGTCTCACGAAAGTCTCCGGGGAAGCTCGTTCGCGATTGATGCACTTTGTGAAAAGCTTCAAGAAGCCAAAGAAGAGAAAAGGCTGCTTTGAAAGAAGCAGAATAAATACGCTTGAGGCCTTACGAGAAGATGGGAAGTGCACCTCCCACAACTGCCGCCGAGACTCCTGAGCTGCTCAGTCAGGACAAGATCAATGAATATTCAAAGATCGGTGAGCAGGGCATGGCTGTTTCTGCTTGGAGAAGTCAGATTCTCAAAGATAGCGAAAAGGTAATCGCCGAATATATCACTTATCCACGAACATTGAAAAGGCGAATAAGGAGCTTCAAGCATTAGCGGCCCCGATATCAGAAGAGTTAGAAAACGCTAGACTCCAACACGAGGCCTTCCAACAGATGTTCGACTGTTCAGTCGAAGATTTGGTCAAGTTCGGAGTATTCGGTCACCCAAGGACCCTCAACAAGACTATGTCCACTCTGGACTATCGGATAGATCAGCTTGAGTTTGTGTTAGAAAAAATAGATAAGGTGAAGGAAGAGGCCCTGGATGCGATGTATCAAATGGAGAAAATTGTTTTATCCATGAATCCAAGGTTGCTCACTCCTTCCCTCACCTTAAGAACGGCTGATGATACTATCCGGATTTTCAAGGAGTTAGCTTCTCAAGGAACAGGGCCAGAAGTCACGTTTGATACCGAATCCATCAATAACCTGCTGGCTTGCAGGGACTTCATCGGTTTCCTGATTGAGGCGGAGAAAGATTATTCCAAACTTCCCGAAAAGCTTGTAGAAGAGCGGGAAACTTGCGAAGTAATCGGTGATCGGCACAAGGATCCATCACAGGATCAGTTCGGGTCAATGATCAGCAAGTTCTTGGAATACCGCGCTCAGTTCCACATCTCATCTCCTGAGCAGCATCAGAAGCAGGCGACCCCTTTTCGGCCGCAGGACGATGATGATGACTAGCTTCTTCTTTTTCCTCTTCTTCTTCTTCCTCTCGCTATTCTCCGACTTTCTTTTCGCCATATCTCAAGTATGTTGGTGCCAACGATGACATCATCCATGTTGCATCATGGGATGATGTCATCCACTCAAAAATGTAAAAGTCAACATGACTTTAGATATTTTGTAAATATCTTGTAGATAAGTGGTTGGCTCCATTTTGCCTTCTCTCTCTCATCTTCTATAAATACAAGAATACTTGTTGTATTCGGGGTGAACATTTTTCAGATAGAAATAGAAGTGAGGAGAGAAAGACTTTGAGCTTTCTTGTAACAGAAAAGAACCATAATACAATTATTCAGACTTTGTGCTCAATATTTGTGTTATGCATTAGATCTTTCTTACGTTAGATCGTATGTGTTTAATCTGTTGAATTCATATCTACTTTTCCGTCACTTGTTTATCAGTATTGCTTTGTTTATCTATGCAAGTAGGTTTGGCTCTGTTTACTACCAAACTAAAAGCATAGATCTTCTGACCCTTCTGCTTTGGAATTCATTTCTTTTCTTCCTTCGGATCATTCTTTCTCTTCTCCTTTTATTCCTTTCTCTTTGCACCAGAACACTCTCTTGGGATGAGATCCCAACCCCGAAGGAGAATGTGAGACTTGCATAGGTTCTGCTAGTAGAAGTAGCAATAAACCGGTTTCGCTGCTTTGTCTCAAAGAGGGCTAAGCCCTGCAACACCGTTGGCCCGTTTATCCATAGATCTGTCCATGCGATGATTTTTTTCGGACCAACAGTTTTGGCGACTCATTTGAGGATCGAGACGACGGTCTGTCGGATCTATCTTGTAGTAGTAAAAAAAAAAAATCAGAAAAAATCAGCAGGTTGCTGCCAGTTTGCAAATCTGAGCTTTTTGTTGAAAATCCAAAAAATTTGCAAAAGTGCCCGAATCGAAAATTTTTCTTCTGAGAGTCATAGATCTGGGCTTCTTACATATCTTTAGTTATTTGAGTTTTTGAGAAATCATTATTTTTCCGTAGATACGAGTTTTGACTTTTTCTAAAAAGTTTGAAACCCTCGAAAAAGTCCAAATCAGATCCGAAAATCAGCTTACTATCTTCCCCACCATCTTATCCTCATTTTCATCTGTCATTTAACCGCAATCGGTTTCTGAAGAGGATAATTTTTAATATCCAGAAAAGTGCGTGCTGCTGGTTTTTGTCAGAAAAACCAGAAAATCAGCAGGTACACCCAAAAATAAAGTTTAAATCTGCGCTGTAATATTGCAGATCTGAAAGGTACACTGGCGAGTGAACCTTTTACGCGCAGCAGGAGAGCCCGAGGAGAAGCTGATCCTACTTTCGATCTGCTTCAGAGGCACAATTTCAGCGTAACACCGGCACGTTTTTCAGCGCTAAGCTCAGCTAGCCGGTCATCCAGGAGTGTCTCACCTTCACAAAGAAAAGGTCGGTTACCAGAAGCATCTACATCCCTTTGTAGTGCCTTGCTGCTCAGTGGAACCACCCTTCCAGCTCGTGTGCTTTTTCCAACTTTTCAAATGGCGGTACCATGGGGAAATGCTATGGGCCCTCTCGCACTGCCACATCCAGTTCACGCACTCCCTCACGGAAATCGAAAGAATTTTCCTAAATTCGACGGGAGCGGAAATCAAAGCACGGATTCCCACATATCTGCTTTCATTATGTCATGCAGTATTTTGGACGTGACTCATGAAGATGTGTCAGTTCGCCTTTTTCTGGAAACCCTACAAGGGCCTGCAGCTGAATGGTTTCAACATTTGCCGGCCGGATCTATCACCAGTTGGGCAACTTTGCGGGACGCTTTTGAAGACAGGTATAAACCCTCAGAAGATGCGTTCACTTTATTATCACGAATCACTCATCTGAAGAAGGAGGCAAACGAGACCATGCGCGATTTTATCGCCCGGTTCAATGCTCTAATCAACCGTGTCCCTCTCTTGCCATGCTTCAACGCCGGAGAATCGAAGTGTTTCTTCATGAACGCCATGAGCTCAAAAGTCGGCTTCTTGCTCCTTCAAGAGCGAGTGGCTACTCTACCTCTCGCTCGAGCCAGCGCCATCCGGATAGAAGACAATTTGATAATATCTGGCGAATTGAAAAAGGAATCATCAAAGCCTAAGTCCTTGGGCCCTTCACCTACCACTTCGTCTGACCCAGCATTCCAAAAAATGGCGAATGATTTGCTCGCATTGAAGAAGCAGTTGGCCCAGGCTCCTAGTTCTTCATACCGGGATGTTCCAAGAAGGAGTTTTGTTCCTAACCATGCTTCACAAAGGCCGCGTCTACCTGCGACTGCTCCACGGTTGGCGCTTGAAGCTCCTCCGGTCAATGCTTTGGCCGAAGTTGAAGAAGAAGAGCAGTATTATGAAGAACCTTCGTTTCAAGACGAAGATGATCAAGATGTCGGTGAGCCGACTGGCGACTCTACTATTGGATATATGGAGTTTGACGAGGATGAATCTGACGAAGAAGAGAGTACTCAGGGCTACGCAAGCGGACAATCATATGCTGTTTTCACCCGCTCGCAAGGAAAAGAGGCGGAAGTTGCTACCCACGTACAGAAGGAGAAGGTCGCGTCAAACGCACCTCCAACCATTGCTAGAAGAGGTAATCCTCTTCCTACTCAATTCCCTGTTAAGTCTTTTGCTAAGAAGTCTTTTCCGCCCATCTCTCCTCCAAGTCAGCCCCCTCAAGTTCCTACTAAGATCAGTAATCCCATTCCACCACCGCGAAGTGAAGGACTCATTCCCTCACCAACGCAACCCTTGGCCGTGTTTGATATTATAGATCATGCAAAAAAGACCAAGATCCAAATGTCTGAAGCTGAGTACCTTCAGTCAAACCCCGAACAACTTGTAAGATTGACCAAATACATCCAGAGTCAAGCTGTTTCACCCAAACAGGTTTCCCCAAAAGGAATCCTTTCCACTCCCCCTGAATCCCATATAAATGTTGCTTCAACATCCGCATCAGGCAAAATAGAACCTTTCTATCTCTCTCTCCTAATCAACGGCCATAAGTTGAGCAATTGTATAATTGATTCCGGAGCTTCCGATAACGTCATGCCGGCAAAAGTCGCCCATGCTTTGGGCCTCACTCTTACCAAACCATTCGGCAGATGCTATTCATTGGAGACCAAGCAAGTGCCATTGATTGGCCAAATCAAAGACGCGCAATTTGCGTTTGCGGCCTTCCCGGATAAAAGAGTAAAGATGACCGTCCTCGTCGCTGACATTCCGGCAGCCTATGGAATTCTGTTGGGAAGGAGCTTTTGCAGCGAAGTTGGTGGAGAAATTCACATGGACTGGTCCAAAGCTAGAATCCCAGTCAAAGGCGTAATGCAAACTTTGGAGCCGGAATCCCAAAAGAAATACTTGGTCACTAGCTCTGAAGACCCAAAAGCCCAAATTCTTTTCGAATCATCGGGGTTGGGAATTACTTCTTATCCACCGAGGCGGATACAAAGGACGTTTTTGTTCAGGAAAAGGATTGTAATAAGATCTGGACCTTGCAATTTGATGGCAGCTGCGCGACTAGTGGATGTGGCGCTGGAGTTGTGCTGATATCTCCCGAGGAGGAGGTAATTCCTCTTTCTTTCAAATTGCAGTTTTTCAACACTAATAATACTGCTGAGTACGAATCTCTGTTACTCGGTATGCAAGCTGCAAAAGAAAGAGGAATAAAAAATCTGAAAGTCCAAGGTGATGCCGAGCTAGTTGTAAATCAGGTCAAAAGGATTTATCAAGTGAAAAATGAAAGGCTCAGGCACTACCGTAATGCGGTATGGGACAGCATTGAGGAATTTGACGCTTTTTCAATAGAGGCCATTCCAAGGGCCCAAAATGACATGGCTGATTCGTTGGCTGTTTCAGCATCTCTCATGCTCCCGCACCCGGGTTTGAAAACGAACAAATACACCATTGAAGTGGTTTTCCGTCCAAGCGTGCCAGACAACTCTCAGCATTGGCAAGTATTCAACGATGATAATCATCTCATTGCCTTTCTAGAAAAAGCAGAAAACTTTGATGAGTTGTATTTTGAAGGATCCACCTCTACGTGCCGTGAATCAATCAACGACCAAAATCATGAATCAAAAGAGAACGATGGCATATGTCAGCTCAAAGGAAATAAAATTCCAAAGGGCTTGGTTTCTCTGGAACGCTTGTTTGACAGGCACGACCGTTTTGTAAAAAAGAAGAGGCGGGATGATCCTGGCTCATCTCCAGAGACTGAACCAGTCAATATGGGTTCAGAGGCACATCCATGATTCGTGAACATTGGCAAATCTTGCACGCGCTGGAGAAAAGCAAAAGTTTGTCAAGTTCTTTGAAAAAATATATGGATGTATTGGCATGGTCTATGCCGATTTAAAGTCTTCAAGCCAAAGGGCGTTGGCATGATATATACCGCTAAAAGAAGATGCCAAAGCCTTAAAGTCGAAGCAAAGGCATTATAATCCCAAGATTTCGGGCACTATTCAAGCCGAAATTCGAGGAAGATCTTTGACGCAAGAATCATCTTCCCTATCCATCTGACACTTGGGTGGCGAACATTGTGCCAGGACGCAAGAAAAACGGTGAAATACGCATCTGCGTAGATTTCCGAAACTTAAATCAAGCTTCGCTGAAAGACAACTACCCTCTTCCCATAATGGATCAAGTTCTGCAAGCGGTGACTGGATCAGAAATGCTGTCTATGCTTGATGGTTTTTCGGGCTATAATCAGATTGAAGTCTCGCCTGAAGATCAATTCAAAACAGCATTCACTACTCCGTGGGGTACGTTTGCCTATAGCAGGATGCCTTTCGGCCTAACCAACGCTGGTGCCACTTTTCAGCGAGCCATGGACTTTGCTTTCAAAGGCATGATGGGAAAGGTCATTGTAGTTTATCTAGATGACTTAACCGTGTTCTCCAAACGACGAAGTGATCATTATGATCATTTGGAACAGGTATTGGCCAGATGCCGAGAACACGGAATTTCCCTTAACCCAAAAAAGTCTATTTTCGGGGTCACGGAAGGGAAATTGCTAGGCCATGTGGTTAGCAAAGAAGGAACAAAGATTGATGCCGAAAGGGTCAAGGCTATTCAGAGCCTTACTCTGCCCACAAGCAAGACCGGTGTTCATTCTTTCTTCGGAAAGGTGAATTTTCTTAGGCGTTTTGTCCCTGACTTTGCTGAGAAGACTCGCCACATTTTGAACATGATGAAGGGAACACCAACTTTCGGATGGAGTGAAGAAGGAAAAGATCGTTTGAGGAGATAAAAACACATTGCTCATGCACCGGTCTGGTATGTCGGATTTCTCCAAAGACTTCATTATGTATAGTTATGCCTCCGAACATCTTTTTCGCAATCGATGCAAAAGAACTCGGAGGATATTGAATCTCCAATCGCATTCATGAGTTCTCCTCTCAAGCCTCACGAGTTGAAAATGACTCAATTGGAAAAGCACGCCTTTGCCGTCGTTAAAGCGGTGAAGAGTTTCAGGTATTACATTCTGAACTCGCATACGGTGGTGCTGGTCCCCGACACAGCGGTGAAATCAATTCTAACTCAACAAGAGTTGGGAAGTGTGAGAGGGAATTGGATCGCAAAGGTCCAGGAATATGACCTAGATATTAAACCCACCAAGCTGGTGAGGGGCAAAGGCCTGTGTCAGCTAATGGCTGAAAACAAGGGTTCAGAAAATCATGATGAAAGAGAAAATTGTACCAATGAAGAGCAAACCCCTCTAGAAGGGCCAGATTCTCTGCCTCTGGTTTTGTTTGTGGCAACTAGTGACGAATGGTACTCCGACATTGCTTTCTTCCTCACCTACGGCGAATGCCCAGTGCACCTGAATGCAAAGGAGAAGCGTGCTATAAAGCTCAGAGCGGCCAAGTATGTTATCTGGGATGACGGTTTATATAAGCGTGGGATAGATGGTATCTTTCTGCGATGTGTTGACAAGCCCCAGCAAGTAAAACTGCTGGAAAGTTTTCACAATTCGGCTTGTGGAGGCCATTTCTCTTCTTCCGTGACGGCACATAAGATCATTCGAGCCAGGTACTATTGGCCGACGCTCTTTCAAGATGCAGCTACCTGGGTAGCGAAATGCGAGCCTTGCCAGCAGTTTGTTGGTAAGCCCAAATTGGCTGCCTTTCCCCTAAGGCCGGTTATTATAAATGAGCCATTCAAGCAGTGGGGAATCGATTTTATTGGCGCACTCAATCCCCAATCGAGTGCCGGACATAGCTATGTCCTTACAGCAACTGATTACTTCACCAAATGGGTGGAAGCCATACCAGTCAAGCATGCCACTTCTGAGGTGGTTTGCAGTTTTATCAAGGAAAATATCATTGTCAGGTTCGGCATCCCGAACAAAATCGTTGCTGATAATGCTTCTAACTTCTCCTCCCGAGAAGTTATTAGTTTTTGTTATGAATATGGAATAACTTTAGCCCATGCTTCGGATTACTACCCGCAAGGAAATGGTCAGGCGGAATCCAGCAATAAGAACCTAGTGACCATTATACGGAAGTTGGTGGAATCAAACCAGCGAATGTGGCACAAGGCTTTGTACGACGCTTTGTGGGCAGACCGTATTACTCCCAAGAGATCTCTCGGCATGTCACCTTTTCAAGTGTTATATGGCACTGATGCCGAGCTTCCCATTTCAGCGGAACTTCCTGCTCTTCGCTTGGCACAAGCTATCGAAGATGAAACTTTTCAAAGTTCTCTAGAGAAGAGAATCATGTACCTTGCGGAACTTGAAGAAAAGAGAGTAAGGGTGGTCGACAGGATCACTGAACATCAGAATCACGTGAAGAAGCTTTTCGACAAGAAGGCCAAGCAGAGGGATTTTGAAGTGGGAGATCTTGTTCTTCTCTGGGACAAGCGAAGAGAGCCAAAGGGTATGCATGGAAAGTTTGACTCCTTGTGGAGAGGGCCCTTCAAAATCAAACAACTCAATGGAGAGAATAGTTTCTATCTCTCGTATCTGGATGGAGCTGAACTCCCGCTTCCCTACAGCGGGCAACATCTCAAGATCTTCAGGAAGTAGAGCTTGCTCTCTTCTTTGTATAGTTTATTTTGGTTGTGTGTTTGCTTTCGTCGCGTGTTTGCTTTCGTTTGTTGTGTGTTTCCTTTGTTCTCCCTCCGGTCCCCCTTGTTTTTGACTCCGTACCCAATGGATAGGCACATGTCATCTGGGATTCTCTACCCCTGATTTTACTCAAGGATAGTCCCCAGGAGGAGCCAGCTGTTATCTGTAAAATTGACAAGGGCAATTTTACCGATAACCATACCGAAAATTTTGTTTCGATCCCTCGTTAGGGATCCTCCGCATTCAGAATATTGTAAAATCCCTTCCCGGGAAATTCAGTTTTTGAACTTAGTCTTTTTGAGCCTTTTTTGGCTGGGCGCATGGTTTTTCCTTGCAACATCAATTTTTGATGCGCCCCCTTAAAAGCCTTTGGCGCATGGTTTTCCATGTTAGCACGCTTCTCGGTGCGCCAAAGGCGCATGTATTTTCCGTGTTACACCACGTTTTGGTGCGCCAATGGCGCACATAAATTCATGTCGACAACTCGTTTGATGCGCCAAAGTCGCACCCATTCTCCTGTTGTCAGTTACTTCCATGCGCCAAAGGGCGCATGCTTTCCTCTGTCGACAGTCGTTTTCACGCGCCTTGTCAAATGGTGGTTGGCGCATTTATGACAAATTTTGTTATATATACCTATGCGCGCCATGTCATTTTCATTGTTCTTTTGTCAGCACGTGATTTTTCTGGATTTGTCAGCCCCTGCTCTGTCGCTTTCGTCGTGTTGTGGACCCGCTCAAGGAATTTTCGCTATATTTTAAGGTAAGAGGTTCTTCCCCTTCCCTGTTTTATGTTTTCTGTTCTTTGGGCTTGTTTTTGTCCGGTTTTGGTGTGTATGCCAACTTGCTGGCCAGTTTTCATCAAAGTTTGAATGTGTTTGAGCCTTTCCACCCGTGCTGTCCTGTATCTTTTCTTCTGTTGCTCTTGCTCTCCCTCCCCCTTTCCGGATCTGCTGGAAAAGGGGTCGTTTTGTAGCTAACTTGATCTGTTTACAAGTTTTTTGGAAAAACCTTACTTGTCCAAGCAAATTTTGAAGTGGAAGAGAAAGAAAAAGAGAGGTTTGAGAGCTTATTTCACAAGGCGCACCGGCGCGCCTTGTAACAATCAAGACAGTCGCGCCCCTCGGCGCACCTATCCGACTTGCAACATACTCAAAGATCCGCGCCATGGCGCACCCTGCCATCCTGATACAGCTGAAATTCATGCGCCCATAAGCGCACCCCTTTTGCATGCTCCAAGTGTAAATCCCGCGCTTCCTCCTATAAGCCTTGGCGCACCCTTTACCCATGTTGCATCCCATTTCCACGCGCCAAAGAGCGCACCCAGTTTCGATGCAACAAAAGCCTTTTTCGCGCAAGTATAAAGATTACATAGGCGCTGGCACACCCTCCGATGCAGTAACATGATGTTGTGTAAACCCTCCATGCGCCGCGCTATATTCCTTTGGCGCATCATTCGTCCATGTTACACAATCTTTCCATGCGCCACAGGCGCATCGAACCCCAATGTAACACGCATTTCCTGTGCGCCCTGTTATAAAATGCAGCCTGTTACACACATCTTCCATGCGCCCTGCGCCCCGAGCCTTAAAAGTTCTAACTCTTTCTTCTGCTAGTATTCCAATGGAAGATCAAATGACTAATTCAAGCTTCTTGGATTGGGTTTCTCTTCTCCTACGTGCAGATCATCAGATAAGCTTTGAAGAACACATGTCTACCTCAAGCAAGAGACCCGCCAAACCAAGAGGAAAAGCTAAGCTAACAGAGGAAGAAATGAAGTATAAGTACCAAAGGGTTAGAATGCCCGAATCTCAGGCGGAATGCAATATGGATGTCAGAGATTCTGAACTGGGCCACATTGACATGGACGAATTCTGGATGAGAACTCAGAAAGTAACAAGAAGCCCCTGGATGGATAAATTGATGGGTAGTGCTCTACATTTCGCCGGTGGGATTCCAGTCAGCGCTATTAATAATGAGTTCATAATGGTGGTTGCCCAATCTTACAACAAGGACACCAGGTGTGTCGAAAATAGTAAGGGAGAAGTGGTCATTGACCTCACCACTCGCCATTTTGAAAAGATTCTTGGCATCCCTCATCACCGAAGCTTCGTGGCCGTTACCCAAGAAGAATGTGTCAAGACCTGGGAGGGCAATGAGGACCTATGCATGCAATTAATGAATGAAGTCTACCTCAAAAATAAGAAGGTAGTGACCCGGTGGCCCCAGACTATCCACCGAAGCGACTTCTCCGAAGAACTCAGTGACACCATCACTTTCCTGAGCAGAGTCTTCGGGCTTTCAGACGCCCACTACTTCCATAAATGGATGCTGCGGTACCTGGAGACGATGAACAAAAATTTGCCCGATCAGCGCTTCTGCTGGGGGGAAATAATAAGCAGCGCCATTTCTGAGCAGCTACAACAGTTTGCCACAACAGGAGTGTTTCATATGAACTCCTACGTAGTGTATGCTGCAGCGTCTGAAAGGGACTATCCAGGGCTGCACCGAAGTGGAACTTGGCCTCAGGCCAAGATATATGAATACTACCCAGAGCTAAAGCTGGAGAATAGCATCCAACACTTTTCAAAAATCAATGATGCTTTCTTCTACCAAATTATATGCATGCTGCGACCAAAGTTGACTCATGGCCGCACAATTAAGAATACTGTTTCTGCTGTGGAAAAGTGGGGGGCCTTGTTCACCCAATTTCCCACATTCACCTATCTGAGGGCGGTTAACTTCTTGGGCGAGCCCACTAGGTTGCCAAGGTATCTTTGGACCAAAGCTGGTTCTATTGGAATTGTCAAGGCAGCTGGTCACATATCATGAGAAGTGCCAGAAGAGAAAGAAGGGTGGAACTCCTTTCCCCCTCACAGTAGGCCGATACACTTGTTCCAGCTATCACAAGGCGAAGGAGATGTTTGCCGAGCTAGAATTGCTCAATCTAAAGCATGATTTCCCAGCAAGGCCTACATTCGACCGAGAGGGTGCTTGCTTGAGGGCTAAGCTTGATCCTATCCATGTCCCTCAAATTGAGGACATTTACATTGCGCGTCATCGAGGTGGCACTCGGGAGCAGGATCACTCCCGCTTAGCATTGGCAGAAATTATTCAGTATGGAGTAGCCATCGTCCCCAAAGGCTTCCAAACTTCGGAAGATGAAGTAGACAAGGTGTATAATAACACAGATGGGGACAATTGGCCCTTCCCGGCTATTGATAGAAGCAAGGCTCCTCAGACAATTGAGGAGAGGGTCAAAGAAACCATGCGGAGAACGGAGCTCTGGTGCCGTATGAATGGATTGATCTACCTCGGCGTAGATTTTATAACTTCTCCTTTGGGTAATGCGCCTCCAAGATCAAAGAAGCAGCTAAAAGGCAAGGGTGCAGTAGGTGAATCAAGCGCCAGTCAGGAGGAAGTCCCTGAAAGTCCTCTTCCCTCGGAGCCTGAACAAGTCATAACTTTGGAAGAGGAGTTCATGGAGGACGTTCCCGAAGGCCCATCCACTCAGGATGTCGGCGTTGCTACGACTACGGAGGTTCCTTCTGTCCCTTCTCCTTCTCTTCCTCTCCTTCCCCAGGTGTCAGCAACCACTCCTTTGGTTGTGTCCTCTCCCCCTTCTTCTACCCTTTCCCCTGCCTCTTCATCCATCTTCTCCTCTCTTGCTGATTTGTCTCCTTCCATTTCTTCTCTCCTTTCCGGGCTCCCTTCCCTTCCTATGTCTTCTGCAGCCCCGGTTTCCCTTCCTCCCGTGGACACCTCCGCGGCTATTCTTTCAATGCCACCGCCGCGTGTCTCCACGTTCTTCCCCTCTTCTACTGTTGCTGTCTCCCCCTCTGTCTCTGGTCCTTCTTCAATAGGACCAGCTTGGATCTCTCAGCAGCTGAGCCAGCCAAAGAGGAAAGTCCCCATCGCTCCGATGGACTTTTCGGTTATTCCGGCTAAAGGAGCAAAGAAGCACAAGCCGGTTACACGCTTCTCAAAGAGCGCTGCAGGTGAGAGAGTCCTGGAAATAGCTTACCCCGATCCCACCAAAGAAAAAGAGGATCTGTCTCCAGCAGATTTCACAGTGACCCAAGTCACGATGGGGACGTCCTCTGAAAGTCTCCAGGGGGAAGCTCGTTCCGCGATTGATGCACTTTGTGAAAAGCTTCAAGAAGCCAAAGAAGAGAAAAAGGCTTTGAAAGAGAACAGAATAAATACCTGCTTCAGGCCTTACAGAAGATGGGAAGTGCACCTCCCACAACTGCCGCCGAGACTCCTGAGCTGCTCAGTCAGGACAAGATCAATGAATATTCAAAGATCGGTGAGCAGGGCATGGCTGTTTCTGCTTGGAGAAGTCAGATTCTCAAAGATAGCGAAAAGGTAATCGCCGAATATATCAGCTTATCCCTGAACATTGAAAAGGCGAATAAGGAGCTTCAAGCATTAGCGGCCCCGATATCAGAAGAGTTAGAAAACGCTAGACTCCAACACGAGGCCTTCCAACAGATGTTCGACTGTTCAGTCGAAGATTTGGTCAAGTTCGGAGTATTCGGTCACCCAAGGACCCTCAACAAGACTATGTCCACTCTGGACTATCGGATAGATCAGCTTGAGTTTGTGTTAGAAAAAATAGATAAGGTGAAGGAAGAGGCCCTGGATGCGATGTATCAAATGGAGAAAATTGTTTTATCCATGAATCCAAGGTTGCTCACTCCTTCCCTCACCTTAAGAACGGCTGATGATACTATCCGGATTTTCAAGGAGTTAGCTTCTCAAGGAACAGGGCCAGAAGTCACGTTTGATACCGAATCCATCAATAACCTGCTGGCTTGCAGGGACTTCATCGGTTTCCTGATTGAGGCGGAGAAAGATTATTCCAAACTTCCCGAAAAGCTTGTAGAAGAGCGGGAAACTTGCGAAGTAATCGGTGATCGGCACAAGGATCCATCACAGGATCAGTTCGGGTCAATGATCAGCAAGTTCTTGGAATACCGCGCTCAGTTCCACATCTCATCTCCTGAGCAGCATCAGAAGCAGGCGACCCCTTTTCGGCCGCAGGACGATGATGATGACTAGCTTCTTCTTTTTCCTCTTCTTCTTCTTCCTCTCGCTATTCTCCGACTTTCTTTTCGCCATATCTCAAGTATGTTGGTGCCAACGATGACATCATCCATGTTGCATCATGGGATGATGTCATCCACTCAAAAATGTAAAAGTCAACATGACTTTAGATATTTTGTAAATATCTTGTAGATAAGTGGTTGGCTCCATTTTGCCTTCTCTCTCTCATCTTCTATAAATACAAGAATACTTGTTGTATTCGGGGTGAACATTTTTCAGATAGAAATAGAAGTGAGGAGAGAAAGACTTTGAGCTTTCTTGTAACAGAAAAGAACAGTAATACAATTATTCAGACTTTGTGCTCAATAGCTGTGTTATGCATTAGATCTTTCTTACGTTAGATCTGTATGTGTTTAATCTGTTGGATTCATATCTACTTTTCCGTCATTTGTTTATCAGTATTGCTTTGTTTATTTATGCAAGTAGGTTTGGCTCTGTTTACTACCAAACTAAAAGCATAGATCTTCTGACCCTTCCGCTTTGGAACTCATTTCTTTTCTTCCTTCGGATCTGTTCTTTCTCTTCTCCTTTTATTCCTTTCTCTTCGCAACCCAGAACACTCTACTGGGATGAGATCCCAACCCCCGAAGGCAGAATCTGTGAGACTTGCATAGGTTCCTGCTAGTAGAAGTAGCAATAAAAGCTTGCATTAATTTCTCTAAAAATAAGTATGGGCAACCCAAAAATCAACTTCCCGAGGGTACTTTTACGGAAGAATATTATATGGGCGCTATAATTAATTAAAACCTATTTGAACCATCTTTTCACTCACCAACCTCATCTAATCAAGAAGCCGAGTCATTGATATTCCTATAGTCAACCTGGTAACAACATTTTTGTTATGAGCCGGTAACATTTCTTCATTATGTCAATCGAGAACAAGTCAGCCTTAGATGAATTCGACCCCAAAAATTTTTTTGGGCTAGTTTCTACATGGCATTAACACCATTCTTATTCTTGTTTGGGAATGGACGATAATGCATCGTGGGCCATATGGTAGCTATGGTCCTGCCACTATTGGTCGAAAACATCATTTTTTTACTAATTGATAACAATCGTACATGTTGTTGGTTGGTAATATTCATACGCATGTTATGGCATTGTCAGACTACTTTAATGTTGTCAGTCGACATCGAAATTTTTGTTACCAATTGGTAACTACTATTCTTGTTACCATCCGGTAAAAATTTTGTGTGTTTTCGAGTTGAAAATATCTCGCTACCTTTTTCTATATTGAACGGCTCGCTCCTTCACCACGTCTCGCTAACTCACCGTAAATATTACAAAGCATTAATTTTCCCATCAACTATTAATGCTCCATCCGATTAAGTTTTCCATTTTTCACAGGTAAAAAATATGGCTAATAATTGGCAATGTGTGGGGTGATCTTCCTACTAGATCTGAAAGACTAGTGACCCTAGAGGATCCATTGGGAATGGAGTCACTTTGATTGCTGAAATTGTTCTAATGCCTATGAGTTCACCCCTCAAACCTTTGAACACTACGAGGCCTTTGATTGCTTCAAACCATGGGCTAGAGAATGATTTTTCCAACATAACATCTTTCTTGACAATAGAAAGTGCAATAACAACAAGGCACAACTATGTACAAAGAGAAACAACATACACATCCCAAATGGAACATGTAGAGAGTGCACAAGAACTTATTACAAAAGAAAAAATACACTATAATAGAAAAAATTTCTACAAACACTTGGAGGAAATAGGAATCCTAAACTAATATGTACAAGGAAGATAATTTAATTTAGTAACAATGCTTTAGGTAGATTCCATTAACTAGAATTTGTAATTTTTCTCCATCCAATTTTGACAATTGGAAAGCATTTTTTCTTTGCATCTTAAAATCATATAAGGGCCACTCCATATTGTATCAAACTTGGAGTGTCTTCTTGGTTTGGCTCTGTTTGCATCCCATTTTAGGACCAAGTCATCTTCTTGGAAGTTTCTAGCCTTTTTGTTCCTTTTAAAGATCCTCTTGATTTGACCTTCGTCCTTTTCTATTGCTTCCATGTCCTAATTTATCAGCTCATCTAGCTTCATGAGCTCTACACCTAAATTCTATGGATGGTAACTAGAACAATTCTAGTTATTTGATAAGCTCCAAAGTGGTAACTCTAGGGATACTAGTGAGTCTTGCCTCCTTCCATAGACCAAATTGAAAGGAGAATAACCAGGTTGAATTCTTGGGAGCTATTATGTTAGCCCACAAGGCTGATTTTAGTTTGGTATGCCAAGTAATTTGGTTCTCATCTAGAGCTCTCCTCATAATACTTAGCAAGTTCTTGTTAGTGGACTTTTCTTTTCCATTACCATGAGAGTAGTAATTAGAATACGTGCTCAAACAAATCTCATTCGTGACATCCTAGCCATATATCTTTGTTCCAAGAAAAGCCGAGTGAATTATCTGATATTATAGTTGAAGGGACACCAAACCTGGTCACAATACCTTCATAAAAGTCCATAATGTCGGCCTCATTTGCTTCCTTGTTTGCAAACTACTTCGCCCACTTTGTGAAGTAGTCTCGTGACGGTAAGGATCCATTTGTGACCAAATCTATAGTTTGGGTTGATCACCCCAATAAATTCCAAACCCCAATGCATGAATGCTTCACTTATGCGAATGGTATGGAGTGGGGGTTTTTAGATTCTCTTTAACTGAAAAGAAGGTAAACTTCTTGCATTTCTTGATCCACGAGTAGCAATCATTGAAAATATTACGCCAATAATAACCACCTTTCATGATTTTAAGAGTTGTTGATTTTGGTGCAAATTGGCCACCTGTTTCTTCAACATGAAACTCATGCAATACCCTCTCAATATGATCTATTCTAATACACCTCAAGAGGACACCATTGACATCTTATTTAAATAAAACATCATCAACCAAATAAAATGGAATACAATGAAGCCTAAAATACCTTCTTCTAGCCTTATTCAATATTTGAGGACATCGACTTATTTGGAGGAAGTGGATTATATTTGAGTCCAACAATGAGTTGGTACACCATCTATTGTTTTTCCTTGATCACATTGTACCACCAAAATAGCTCCTTCTTCATTTCTCAACTCAACATGTTGATTTGAAGACAACTGTTCACAAATACCCTTCCCCTCTAATCAGCTTAGTCACGTTAATATCAATATCATACTCCATGACCCTGGTTATACAACTACCCCTTTTCTCATTAAGTTCCTTGTTAAAAGAAAATCCTTAACTCCTACATGTGAAACTAACTAATTAATTTTGTTATTTGACACTAGATGCCTAAATTTATTTAAACGTATAATAAGAGTAAGGAAGTGTTTATCAATGAATGAATAATTCACCTCATAATCTTCAAGGCCCTAACTGGAAAATTTAATATACAACTCTAGTCCTTCTTGATTAAGTTGTACTAGTATGGAATATATTGCATTGGTACCAAAAGTGTATAGATTGAATTCCTTCAAAAAATATGGATTTATGAGGGTTGGGGCCTATACAATGGATTGATTTATAGCTTCAAAACTTTCTTTTCCCTCGGCAGTCCATTTTAAATCCATGTTCTTCTTCAACATCATCATTAGTGGCTTGAAAATATTAGCAAAGTTAAGAACAAACCTCCTAACAAAATTAATTTTCCCAATAAATTTTGGAGATATTTCTTATGACTTAGCAATGGAAATTCTTGAATAGCTTCTACCCTCTCTGGGTTAATTGGTAACCCCTTTTTATACATAATGTGGCTAAAGATATTTCCTTCTTGAGCTAGAAATATGCACTTCTTTGATTCAAAGACACTCTAAACCTTCTGCATCTTTAGAACACTTTCCTAAGGTGAAAACGGTGGCTTGCTGCATTCTTGGAAAACATTATGATATCATCAAGATAAAAAAGCTCTATCTTATTTAGTAGCCCCTTAAATGCCTTATCCATAACCTTCGGAATTTTTCTCTAGCATTTGACAACCTGGATGGCTTCTTCCTATAGGCATATGTGCCCCATTTTGTGGTGAAGTCTATTTTGAATTGGTCTTCCTCTTTCACCATAATTTGATTGTAGCTTGAGTATCCATCTAGGAGAGAGAATATTTCCGAACCAGCTACTACCTATAATATTTTCTCCATGGAAGGGAGTGGATAATGATCATTTGAGTGAAGCTTTGTTTAAATCTTATAAGTCTACACACAATATGATTTATTCATTTCTTTTCCTGACCGGTACCAAATTAGCAACCCATGAAGAGTGCTTGATTGGAAAGATGATACTTTCCTTTATGAGCTTGTTCAATTCCTTCTTCATTAGGGGCTCAATGTGAGGGTTCACTAGCCTTTTCTCTTGCTTGATGGGCTTAGATTCTAGATTCAGCTCAATGGTGTGTTGTGCTAACTTTGGATTAAATCCCCTTAAATATTCATAGCTCCAAGCAAAAACATCTAGGAATTCTTGGTAAAGCTGTATGAAATCAGATTTCTATATATCGAGTACTCACTTTTCCAATTTGGAGTAATTTTCCCTCTCCAATGGAAATGGGCTCTAAATCTTCCCCCTTGACTGAGTATTTGATTTCTCTTTCTAGAACTAATCATTTAGATTGAAGATTGATTCAAGAGTTAATATACCTTTTAGTAGTTTATTTGTTCTCTACCGAACTACTTACTTGGTCACCATATTGCTTCTCCAATTTTTCTTGATTTCTTGAGGAGAATTCAACTTCTTCTTATAAGAAGCGATGATGGTCTTGATCAATATCAAACACTTTCCAACTAGTGTTGTTGTTCGTAACTTCCGGTCTCACGAAAACCTTGATATGAGGCTGAGCATGATCTTTCTTGATACTTTCAACCACATAAAATTCTTCTCCAATTTTTGCAATCCTATCTATAGCTTTGTTATTCTTTATTGGGATGGAAACAATTTTAAAGGACTCTAAGTCTTTGATGAGGTTCCATACCTGATTTTCATATCTCTTGAGAAGGTCATTCTTAGCAACATTATGCCCTCTAACTTGATTGAAAATTAGTTCACTTTGTCTCTAAACACTTGCAAGTTCTTAATGCCTCTTTTTCTTTCCAAATGAAGTCGATGGATCAAAGCTTCATATTGAAACACATTGTTAGAACAAATGAATTGAAAGCAAAAAGCTGAATAATAATTTATACCTTTTGGTGACACAAACATGGCTCATCCTCCATCACATTGTCTACTCCTCATGACATCAAAGAATAGTTTCCAAACTTCATTGTCATCCTGATCGGTGATGCTAGGGATAGATGTATTTTATTCGTGCAATCAATAGATTCCCAACTCATCTTCTTCCATTTCCTTAGAAGGATCAAAAGCATGCCCTTTGATTAAGAGGATTGCCCAAACAATCTAGAAATAGGTACTAAAGTTGGGGGCATTCCAAATTTAACAATATTATAAATTGACCTTTCTTTTGGTCTCTATAGATAGATTATATCTATTCTATTTATAGTCTAATTGTCAAATATGAAAAATCTACCTCTCTTTTGGTCTCTATAAATAGATTATATCTATTTATAGTCTAATTGTCATCATTTTATATAAAAGTATAGAAATCCCATCATTCAAAATGACAAAGATATGTCATAAATCTCTATTTAATATTTTAAATAATAAGCATGAATTCAATTGAGTATGATATAATCAAATGGGTTAATCTGATTCGATACTTACTATCAATTATTGAATCGACTTGATTTTTTTGTGTTTTGTCTAGCATCCATGGCTGAATGGTAAAAGCACCCAACTCATAATTGGGAAGTCGCGGGTTCAATTCCTGCTGGATGCACAGTAAAAAGTTACTGCATTCTACTCGCAATAACTTTTAGATCAAAGAACCTGCTATCTCAATTCAGTCGATTAAATATTGAAATTAGATTAGGTCCGTGCCGGTTTTTTACTTTTTTTTATTTAGAACTTATAGAATATAGCTATTTACCTAAATTTATACTATATCGAACCATAACATAATATAAGTTATGAATAGAATATAAATATTTAAATAGCTATATTTTATTTGATCAATTGGCATTGATCGAGACTTGGCATGTGGGGCTCAATTTTAAAGTTGGAAATTGGCTCGAGCTGATTATAGCCTTGGCTCCATGTCTTGTTTTGAAAATCATATGTGACCAATTAGTAGAAAAGTAACTCCATTATTAGGTATGAAGTCTCTTGACAAACACAAGGCAAAGAGTGGTGGTAAATCGATCACTGATATGTCTTTCTAAATTGTGACATTTGGTCATGCATGCAATGTTACATTCAAATCCTTGATGATTACAACTATTTGCATTGTTGTCCCATCTAATTGTACCAATACCTTTAAGACATGTTCATACTTAAGACCCAACTAATCTAAAATTTGCTTTGGCATCACTGAGTTTCTTGCTCCTGAGTCAATCATGCAATTATGTACCGATTATTCCCAATAATCAAAGACACATAAAATGGTGGAGGATTCATATTTAAACTTGGTTGACCCTAATTTTATTGTATGACATTAGTGAGGACCTTCTCCTATTCCTCAGGTGACTCATTTGAGATAGGAAAATTAGATATGGATGCTTGTAAAGATCTCTATGTTCCATAATTTTCAAAGATTCCCATATAGAGATGCTTACATTTTCTTCTTCATGTGGTTAATGATGTTGAATGGAGATGGGATATCTTTCTAATTCCCTTTCGTTAACACTATCTACTCTTACACATGAGTAGCTAAAATAGGAACTCTAGGCTGATTTTTTGAATTTAGGACTAGATTTGAGTTACAAACTCCTTCGGGTGTGATAGAAGGTTGAACAACACTAGAATTTAATGATTTTCCTCCCTCTATATTTATTTTCTTAGAAGTTGTGTTGGTTGTTACCTCTAAGAAGGGGATTGATTCATCCTATAGAAATACTCATCTTTCCGAGTTCACATGTTGTAGTCTCACTTGAAGGTGCTTCTTGAGTAGGCGCATTGTTACGATTTTCTTCTTGATTTGTTTCTTGAAACACACGAACCATTATCACCATCAATTCTTGATTCAAAGCACCATTAAAACATGTTTCCTGATTATGAGTTTGATCACACGGGAAACACCATTCATACTCTTGTGCCATGTTTTTTTTTACTAGAACCAAGGCCTAGGATGTTGAAGGTGTATTAGGATTATACAGCTAAAATGATCTAGCGAATGGGGGTTATCCTTGATTTTTTTTTGCAGCTTGAACAAGAGGTATATTAAACTTATATCAAGGACTATGTAGTTGTGCTTGAGGCTCATAAGGTCTAAAATTTTGGGCCTACTACCTCTTGAGGGTTACCAACTCATTTCCTAGGTTTTACAATTGCTTCACGACTTCTTGGAGTTCAGTTGAGGTACTAGAAGAAGAGGTAGATGCATCATTGGAACTAGGAATTATAGGGGATGAAATTGGGGCCAACTCAAGTGTTTGACTAGTTGTAGGGTTCCCCATTTCTGGATAAAGAGGCATAGGTTGCCTAAGTGAAATTTTACCAACTTGAATTAGGAATTTCTCAGCCCTAATGGCTATGGCATAAGATCATGGTAAGGTTGTCACTCTCATAGATTATATCATAATACATATATCGAATTAAGAGCTTTAATAAAATAGAGATATGCACCTTCAATAACTGGTCTCACAACACTTGGAATCTTGTCCCACGTCCCTGGAATCTGTAATTGAAATCAATCATATACTCATTTAGAGCTCTCATGATTGTATTTAGTTACTCCAATAGAGATAGATTATCTGGATTATCTCCAAATTGAATATAGAGGGTTGTGCACAGTTGATCCCAATTTTGAATTATTCTTGCTCCTAAGCTTCGAACCACTGCAATTTTTTTTTTTGAAGGAATATGATAGGAGTATCATTGCCACATCCATTTTAACAATTTCATGTATGACATAGACATTTGCAATGTATTTAATGAGGTAAATTAGTGTCGTGTGATTTTCTCCATTGAAGAATGGAATGTTCTTTAAATCTACCACTGGAACCGGATTATGTGCATTGAGGACAAGTGGACTACTGCACATGAAATTTGAAAAGGGATTTGGTGTTCCTTGTGGTGTTTATTGACGACCCATTATAATTAGTCTAAGAAATCTATTTTATTGGAGGAATGGCCTACCAGGTGGAGGTGTTGACAAATTTCTTTCTAGTGGAGATGGAGATATTTGAACTTGTCTTCCTATTCTTCCTCTTCCCGAGAGATAGTTGTAAGTACTAAAATTTCCCTTCTCTTTTCCTAGACCTCATTTGAATTCTTCTCATGAACTTAAACCATTGATACTACTGAAACCAATTGATTTCTTGATTGGAGTTGCCACATGTGCTACTACAAAGCATCTAATAGTTGAAAATTGACTAAGACACACACCCAATATTAATAAAATGGAAGTATTGACTTGTTTTTGTCCCCCTTTGGGTGTGCCAAAACTATTATGTCAAAAAGTAGCACCCTAGGATTTTCACATTACAAAACCCTAATTTTGACTAACATGGGATTGTCTCAAGGTGTGGGACCCTTGTAATTAATTCAAACCTATAGAGAAGGATGGTTCCTCTACTTATTCTAATTCAATTATTCTAACACTAACCTAGGATTCTAGGGGACTAGGGAAGAGAGGGAGATGCATAAAATTAAAGTACTAAACTAAGGGAGGTGATAGCACCAAGAACAAGGAAAGTGGAGAAATTATAAGTGATTGAAAATGGAATAAAATGAGGTAGAAGAGGGTAGAAAAAATTTCCATTGTTCAAATAAAACATTCAAGCCTCCAATTTCATGGAACACAACAAATTTGGATTTTACAAAAGAACACAGTATGCAAAATATACCTGCAAATGTCATGAAAAGAAAAAGAAGGAAACACAAGTAAATGTAGGGTAAGAAAAGCCACCTAACACTAATGTTATTGCTTAAAATTATGCCCAATCCATTAAAATATAGGCACAAGGAAAGAATCCTTTACAAAATGCACAAATTTGAGGCCTGTAACTCACAAAAGTGTTAGAACAATTTTGACAGAGTTCATTTACATTCCAGAATGTCTCCCCTTAAAATGAGGGGTATTTTTAATTTTATAGAGAGGAATCATAGAGTTTAATCCACAGGACAGACAACTTGCATCAACTTATCTAAAAAGAAGTATGGGTAGCCATAAAAATCTGCTTCGGAGGGTACTTTTTTTGGAAGAAGAAGACATGGGTGCCATACTTCATAAAAACTAGTTGATCCATCTTTTCACTCACCTACCTCACCTAATCGAGGTCAGTCATCAATATTCTTATAGTCAAAACAGTAACAACATTTATGTTGTCAGGCTATTAACATTTCTTCATTATGTCATCCAGAACAAGTCGACCCAAAATTTATTGTTGGGATAATTTCTATTACCGATTGGTAACACCATTCTTGTTATTTAATTTGGAATGGACAAAAATGCATCACAAGTTGTCGACGGTTGTGGTCCTATGGTATCGATCGGAAACATCATTTTTTATTAGTCGTAAGAATGTACATGTTTTAAGTAGTAACAACTATACATGTGTTATGGTGTTGTCAGGACTACTTTGATGTTTTCAGGTGACATCGACATTTTTGTTACCATATGGTAACAACTATTCTTTTTACTTGGCTAGTAACGGTCATGCATGTTGTCATCCGAAATAATCGCTACCTTTTTCTATATCCAAATGGATTTATCCTTCACCACGATTGCCAACTCGCCGTAAAGATTGCAAAGAAAATATTTCCCCATTAACTACCAATACTCCATCTAGTTAAATTGTACATTTTTAGAGGTGTAAAATATGGCTAACACTTACTATAAACCTCTGCAAGTATGCTTCCTCCTATCAAGGCCTTTGACTCAAAAGGAAAGAATCCTTTATGATTTAATTCCATCCTTATGTGCAACTTTCATCATACCCCCAGACAGGATATTGAGCATTATGTAGTGCTCCAGGCCATTATTCATAGACTCATTGAAGAGAGAATACTTTCCTCGGGAGCAAGTCATTCCCTTCCTTCCACATCTAGTCCGACATCAGCTATTTTTCGTTCGGGAGATGACTAACCAAGCAAGGACCCACCTTTTTTATCAATGCAGTTTGGGTAACTACTTGATCTATCTTACACGATCCCAAATCAACCTCAGAGACAAAATCCAAGACCTTCATTGCCATCCCTCCTCCTAAGGAGTTGGCCACATCATCAAAACCAAAGGTTTCTATTTTAGCAGCTCTTAAGCCTATTGAACAAAGCATCGTTAGAAAACTTCATCAAGCCCTAGTCAAAATGTCACTCTATGAGCTCATCCAAAGCTCATCAAATCATGGATAATATCTTATTGAAGACTTAAAATGTATTCCTATATATGATGAAGAAACTCATCCCTTTACATCTTTCATAGGAGCACTTATTACTTCTACTGCTATATCATTTAATGAAACTGAAATTCGAACAACCCACTCAAAGAACACGACCTTCCCCTCTTCATTATGGTTAAGATCAATGATACGTTCATTTGAAGGTTCATGATCAATAGTGGGGAAAGCATTAATATCATTCCTTCACACACTTTTGACCAACTTAAGATCCCAAAGGAATCATCACCTAGACACCCATGGTTCTTCATGATTTTAACAATTCCATTTCTCTTACCTTGGGAAAATTAATCCTCCCTATTTGTGTCGAAGAAGCTCATCCATGAGATATTCTACATCATTGATGGATAATTTCAATATAATGTTCTCCTCAAATGACCATGGATCAACACCATGCGTTATGTCCCATATACACCTCATTTTCCCCTTAAATATGAACATGAGGGAAAGATCCTAACACTTTGTAGGGACAATCGTCCCTTCCAAGGATGTAATAAGATGTATAGACCAAAAATGTATTCATCCCGAGGATGATCTATCTGTACCATCCACTAGCTTGGTCGTTCCCTCATAAGAACTCCCGATAAGGAATCCATAGATAACATAATGGACAAACTTACGATGGGGGAGTATCTCCTTCTCATGCTCAACACCCTTCCTACTCCTCATCGTATCAGTAAAATTGATAAGGTGCATATGTATTAGCCAAATTTTGAGGATGTTATTCTTTTTGGTCCACCATATCATTGCACCAATCTTATTTATGGTGATTTTTATACCCCCTCTTCCCACATCAATGATATTCCACATGTCAGGATTTATACTAGTGGATTTAGATTTCTTAATAACCCATATTTTTCCTATAACTATCTCCATTGTTATGCATGGAAGGGATTTGGCTTAGGCTATTATGAACATGACCCGCATGACCTTATTCCTAATCAATGTCACAAACCTTATGAAAATTTTGGGTTAGGCTAATGGGAGAAGTGAATTGATCTCATTACGCTATCTAATATTCTTATGGACATGACTCCTCTACCTCCTTTTTCTTCCCTAACTTTTGAAGATGTGGACATATCTTCTCTATCTTCCCCACCTTTTACAACCCTCAAATATATGGGCATGCTTGAAGACATGGACATACTTTCTTTACTTTATCCATCCCCTCTGACTTCCAAAGACATGAAAATACCTTCTCCATATTTCTTGACTCTTGAGGATATGGAACTCAATGAAACCATTGCCATTTCTTCTAAATTTTTTAGTCTCCACCATAACTTTGAGACCAATCACCTATCAATGTGATATTATGACTAGGTCCCTTCCTCTTTTCCATCGAAGATGATGGAAGAATATTTTTCTACTATCGATGTACTTAAGTGTTCTAATGATGACATCATCCTTCCATACATGGGGGCAAGAAAATATTATCTTTTGAATACCTTACCATCGATTCATCTTCCCTTTTTAATAAAGCCACCATTTCTATCAATATTGATATATCGCAAGATCCTCGCATTCTCTAAGGGGGCCAATCTCATGATCCACTTGAGATAGAATATTTCAACACATTCCTCTCTGTCGAGTCAAGCATTTGCATGGTCATATTTAGTCATGTCAGGTCTTGATCCCTCTATCATTTTCCAAAAAAATTTCACCTATACCAATGCTAAACCGGTGAAACAAAAGCTTTGCCGCATACATCCTTGTGTTGTCCTCTTTATTAAAGAGGAGTTGTAATGCCTTTTTTAAATAATTTCATCATCCCAATTGATTATCCTCAATGGATTTCTAACATTTTCCTTGTCACTAAAGCAATGGAAAAATTGTGCATATTCACCGATGTCTCTAGATCGTAATCTCACTTACCCTAAGGATGAATTCCCTCTCCTAAACATTGATCAGATTATGGATCTTACCACAGGTCATGAGATGCTTTCTCTCATGGATGGTTTCTCTGGTTATAATTAAATCCTCATTACATTGGAAGATCAACATAAGAAATTTTTCATCACCCTTGTTTGGGGACCTTTTGCTATTGTGTCATGCCCTTCGGTTTAAAGAATGTCAAGACTACTTATCAGCGGGTCATGATTTTTAATCTTTCATGACCTCATCCAAACAACCACAGAAGACTATGTCAAAAATATTTTAGGCAAATCTAAGCATCAACATGACCATATTTCCATTCTTGAAGTCCTTTTGAGTACCTCATTTTCTTTTTTCTTCATCTCAATCCAACCAAGTGTGTATTTGGAGTCTTAATGGGAAAAATCCTTGGTTTTATCATCTCTATTAGGGGTATTGAATTTGACCCCACAAAAACTAAGGAAATCATTAAAATTCCTCCCCTTCTAATCTTAAGAAACTTCTCACCTTCAATGCCGCCTTCAATCTATCCATCGTTTCATCTCGTAACTTTCTGATAATTGTCAACCTTTTCATCACCTCCTTTGGAAAGACATAGAATTCAATTGGGATCAAAATTTATAGAAAGCCTTCAATGACCTTAAAAAATTTATCCTATCTCCACTAGTTCTCATACCTCCACTCGACGGGGAGTCGTTTTATTTATACATCTCTACTACTAATCATTCTATAGGAGCCATTCTATTACATTGGGATGACCAAGGTCATAAGAAGGCTATTTATTATAGTAGTCATAATCTTCATGACTATGAGACCTGCTACACTAAAACTGAAAGGCTGTGTTGTGCCCTATTCTTCACTACATCTAAGCTTTGACATTATCTTCTGAATCATAAGACTTATATTTTTACTAGCTTTCATATTCTCAAGTCATTGCATCCTAAACCTTATCACATCGATCATGTTACTCGATGGCTCATGCTCATGATAGAGTTTGACCTCAATTTTATTTCTCAAAAATCCATTAAGGGACAAGATATTGTTGATAAATTGGAGGAAGCCCCCTTCCTAGTACACATTTACCTCATGAGCAATTTATGGACGATTCTATTAATCAATTTCATCATGAATATGGTACTCTTAAATTCACTTTATTCTTTGAAGGCTCAAAATGTCAACAAGGGGGAGGTAATGGCATCATTCTCATTCCTCTTTGGGAAAATCCTATTCCCCTTGCATATAAACTAAATTTTGAGTGCACAAACAACATGTCAGAATATGAGGCCCTTATCTTATGTCTTAAAACCACTATCTTTTTATGCATTCAAATTCTCGACATCAATGGGGATTTTGATATTATAATCAAACAAGTCACAATGGAGTATCAATGTAAAAATGACACACTTCAAAAATATCTCAACATTTTTCATCTTCTCCTTCAATTTTTTGATTACTATATTATCTAGGTTAGTCCTCGATCGACCAATCATTTTGGTGATACAATGTCATCCCTCATGGGTCTCATCCCATAAAAAATAGAGGATTCTAATCTCCCTATAATTTTTCATCATCGTGATCTGATCTTTCCATGAATTAGCTCAGGTTAACCTTATTGAATTTGATTCATCAGATATTTGGTATTCACAAATTTTCAATTACCTATCCAAATCCATCTTTCCTCCCGATCTTTCTAAAAATCTTAAGAGGTCCTTTCTTTAGTGCACTCATTGTTATGTGATCCTTGGTGGAATTCTTTATAAACATAGATTTGATGAGTGTTCTTCTCCAATGTCATAAATCCCATGAATCCTCTCAAGACATCTAAGAAGTCCATGATAGTATTTGTGGTGAACACTTTAGTGGCTTAGATTTTTCTAAGAGTATTCTCCATCTTCGTTATTACTAGCCTTCCCTCAATAATGATATCTGTGAATATGTTAAGAAATGTGAAAATTTTCAGCAGCACTCAAATCTTATTCATACTCCTAGTCAAGATTTGCACTTTGATTAGGACTGTTGCCCTTTTCATAATGGGGCCTTGATCTTATTGGTCTTATTAGCCCTCAATATTCATAACAAAATCACTTTATCATCACTAAAACTAAATATTTCACTAAATGGGTGGAAGAAATCCCACTCACCTTAACTAAGCCTAGCCCAATCATTAATTTTATTTAGCAACACATTATCTTTCATTTCAGCATTCCCCGCAAACTTGTTATGGAAAATGGAAAGTCCTTTAAAACTAAATTTCTCAAGAAACACTTTAATGCATTTGAAATCCAACTTACATTATCTTCCCCATATTATCCCCAAGCTAATGGTCAATCCGAAGCTACCAATAAAACCCTTCAGAAAATTCTTGCCAAAACCATTGATCAAACAAGTCATAATTGGCATCTCGAGTTTTTTTTCCCTTTGGGCCTATCATACTAGCATCCTTACTTCCACCGGGGCTATGCATTTTTCTATTTCTTATGGTTCTAAATCCATCTATCCTCTTAATGTTCAAATTTCATATTTGTGCATGTGCCTTCAGGACTTCATCTCTAATGAATAATATCTCAAAGATTGTCTAGCACAACTTGAGATATTAGATGAGTGTTGCCTTCTTTCTCTTGAAAACCATCATGTTTATTAGGAGTGCATTAAAAATGCTTACAATAATCACCTTAAGGAACACAAATTTAATGTCGGTGACCTCATCCTTAAAGAAAATCATAATGTCACTACTCTAGAAAGGAGCCAATGCGGAAATTTTTCCACTAACTAGATTAGACCATACGTTATTACGCGAAGTATGGTTCGAGAGCCTATTGTTTATCTTCCCTTAATGGTAATCTAGAAATGTAATCGCTGACGCATTTCACTTACCACCATTCTATTTTTAGAACATTTACCAATGTTCTTTTAGCTATGTCTTCATATCATTCCTCCATCTCATCTTCTTCCATTTCTCATCATGATGATTTGGAATTGTGTGGTCCTCTGTCACTTCCTAGATGTGACCTTAAATATGGTCACTACGGCTCTTCCTATAGCATATTCATTATTGATAGGTTCTCCCCTTTTGTGGTAACTCCATAATCATCACATCCATCACCCTCTCATTAACCTATTGGAGTCATTTAAGGGTCCAAGGGTGTCTCTTGTACACTCTTTTCCCCTCCTAAGTGGTCTCGCTTAACTAGTCCCAACTCTCCCCGTGTAAAATAAAAATTCATGGATGATTAAATCAAAAATCAAGATTATCAAAAGTAGGATTATCCCTCAAAGGAAAGTTTTTCATGTAAAAAAGAAAATTAAAAATAAAAGAAAATAAAAATCATGAAATAAAAATAAAAATCAAATAAATAGATTGATCCTTGAAGGACGACTATCATACATTATTCTTGTCATTTATAAATTTCATAAAGTATACCATAACCTCGAAGGATGGCTACTTCTTGTGGCATTTGAAGGCTTCCCACATTGATTAGCCTTCCTTTTATCACCATCCTAAGAAATATTCCTGCATTGATCAACTTTCTCTTTCCCCTTCCCAGAGCTAGGGCATGATTTTAGGGACCACCACTTTTGAAGAACCCTCTTTCCTTGTTCAAGTTTCATCTCAAACCTCTTTACCATGTCAAAATTAGGTTTATGAGATTATCTCATCTATTTCTTCCTTATGATCTTTGAAATTACTAACTATTGTTACTTATCTACTAACATTTGTTTTGGTCACATGTGCCTTGCATTACTTGGATCCCCTTTTTGTTTACCTCTAATGTGGTTGGAGGCATACTTTCCTCACACGTTCCTTGATATGATGTAGAGTCATTCATACCTATAGATTACCATCATTAATTTGTGTCTTATCTGATATTTTCTAATATCTCTTGTTGTAAGTCCACCATTGTGGCCATCTATGTTCCTCCTTTAGGGCATTTTGCTTCAATATTTCACATCCTCCGCATTCCATTCTAAGTCCACATTTGTGGCTATATTGATTCCTTCCTCTAGGTATTTAATTCAATAATTTATCTCAAATTCCACATTCATAGTCATGTTTATTTCCCTTTGGGTAATTTTACTTAACCATTCATTTCCCTGCTTCTCCTTTGAGGCCATATTTACTCCCCCTTTAGATATTTTATTTTATAATCCTATCCAATCTGCACATAAAGTCCTCCTTTGAGGCCATACTCATCTTCCTATTTGGGCATTACATTCATTATATCAAGTCCACTATTATGGCCATATTCATGCCCATCCTTGGGGCACCATTATTTTCATCAAAGTCCACCTTATTGGAGATGATTTTCCCCTCTTGGGGCATACTTTTCGTTTTTTCCTTTTCAGCAATACATTTTCCCACTTGGGGCATATTTTACTTTTCATTTTTTTCCTTCTCAACCACATTTTCCCACTTTAAGGCATATTACTTAATCATTTAATTTTTAATTTAGCCTTCTCACCCATTTTTTTGTTCCATTTGGCACCATATCGTTCATCCTAATCCCTTATGGATGCATAACTTTTCACTCGATTCCTTGTGTACAAAGGATATCACATACTTTTCATATATAGTTGCACATAATTTTATGACTTTCCTATGACCCATTGGTCATCCCAGCCTGCATCCATATTGTGATGATCTCCACCTACTCACTAGTCCGTAGAACATTGTATCCCATCTTCATTCATATCACAATTTTCCTCTACCAATGTGATATTGGAGTCACAACCATAGTCATCATTATTGCTATCCTTTTTACCTAAGTCATTTTACCTTGGTTATTCTTTCACCCATATTGTTTTTCACCCATCCACCCTTTATCATTTAAATTTTTCAAATGCGTCATCAATTTCCCTTGATGTCATCGATCCCCCATTTGAGGGGGATCTCATCATCAATTATTTTTATCCTTATCCAACTCTCATCATTTTTTTCTCATGGCTTGCTAGCCCAAACCACTCAACAAAAAGGGGGAAAATGTAGACACCTAAATTTTGTATCTATACCCTCATCACCCATGTGTGCATATTTTTAATTCTATTCATCCCCTTATTTAATCAAATGCCCTCTTAATTAATTTATCCCCTTTATTAATTAAATTCCCATCACCTTTAAGTCCTATTTAATCAACATCAATTAATTAATTAATCATGCCCTAACCAACTTTCCATTTTGGAATGCTTTCATTCTAAATCTACACCCATGCTTTTCCCTATGATTTTTTCTAACCTATCTCCACTACCAACTCATCTACACCTCATCCCTAAACAACCCCTTCCCACCTAATGCTTTAAAGAATTCATATAACTCCTAAAAAAACAAGAAATCATGCCAAAACAAAAATAAATCACATTGAGGAAGCTTTCCCCCGATCGGCAATGACTCCAACCCATCACCTTTGACCCTATAAATCTATGTGCTTTATTTATATTCCCCATCGAATATAAGAAAAATCCAGCAACTCTCTTACAACATGTGGACAATCCTTCATGCCTAAAATAGTCTAGAAGCCATTACAGACCTCCCGTACCTCCTTGCAATGTGCATGCATCAATCGTGGTTATCCTTTTTGTGATATTATCATCATTTTATATTTCTTAAGTCATATATATCAAATTATCTTACTATTTCTCATATTTAACCTTCTACAAGTTTAAGACATCAACAATAGAGCTCACAACTTTGACATCAACTTATTTCTACAAATCCATACTTGCAGGTTGTTCATTTGGCTTTCCTTTCCTTGGTATTATCCTTATCTATCAAATTCACTGTCAATCTTTGACAATCCACCATCTACTCCACCTCTCGTATCTATTTTTTTGTTCTAGATCCATCCTTAACCCCTGCATGTTCTTAGCCTCTATTCTAGTATGTTAAAATCTCATCCAATCTCTCTGCCACTGTAAAAATAAAATTGTTTACAGCCCATTCAATGTCAACTAGGGTCCTAGTTTCAATCCGTCTATTTAATATCTATTTTCTATTATTTTCTTGGTTTATATTCCTTCAAATTTCCTCTGAGTTGACTCCAACATCTCTAGACTTTTGTATCTTCCAGATTGAATTTAGATCCTTCTTAGTCTACATATTTTTCATATTTTCTTGATCCAGTCTCCCAGGTTGTCTTCGACCTTCCCTTACATAGTCTAGGTCTCTGTCAACCTTCCATTACACAGTCTAGGTTGTCTTCGACCTAGACTAGGTAACACTTATTTTACAATTATTTCAATTAAATCATCTTCAAATCCATCTTAATCAGTTCTAGATTCAATGTTTTTGTTATTTCTACATGTTATCTACAAGTAATTTCTTTATTTCATCCTTTCTAAACAAACGGGGTTTACATCCACCGAGGAAGTTAACGCTTATCATATCTACTTTATCGGGCATCCCCCACCAAAATCATCTAATAAAAAAAATCAGTCTCACTTGTAGATTTCATCTCGATTTGTAATAACAAGGATCCAACAGCCATCATGCACTTGTATCATCGTACATATCTGAGGTAACATAAACCCTTTAACATTTCTGAGTTGCTGATTTCTTTATTAGCTAGTGCATTAACTTCATTACAAACGAGAAATTTAGAAAACAATGGTACAAGGTTTGGGACCACCAATCTCGGTTCTTGTAGAGATTCAGATGTTTCTCACTACGAGGTAATTTCAACGGGGTCCCGTTAAGGTAGGAAAGATAGTACGTATACTCTCCACATAAGTTCCTAATATTGAAGGGGAAAACAAAAGAGAGTCAAAATTTCCATGGATTCTTTTGGGATCTTTCTCTTGTCCCAAATTTGGAAATGGCCTCCAATGTGAAAGCCTTTATCTTGTGTCTTTTGATAAAAAAATCCCTCTTCATATTCGATTGGTGTCTTATTTGCATGTAAACTACTACCTTCCTATCTTCATTAAATTACTCTAAGTAGAAAATAATTTCATTAAACACATCTGATTATTCTCCATTTTGTACTTCCTTCACTAGTTACAAGGCAGGTAACTCTAAAGAAATTGGTATTTGCATTTTGATTCCCTATAGCAGTTGGAAAGGAGAATTTTTGATGGCGTTCTTTGGCGTGATCCAATCAAAACACAATAAATCATATAATTTCTTATGTCAATACCTCTTATTAACATCCACTACTTTTCAAACAATAGTGACCATTTCCTTGTGAATTTTAATCAATAGAGTGAGATAGTGAGATACCATCTATGTAGTAAAAACCCATAAATTCACCATAAGAGAAGTAGCATTGTTGAATACTATCTTTTTTGGTATCCTGAATCTAACAATGATATTTTATTTCAAGAAATTACACACCATTTTATAGTTTTCATGCTTGGTTGGAATGATTTCCACTCACTTTGTGAAGGAATTAGTAGTAGTGAGGACATACATATGACCCACGATAGAGTGTGTATTTAATACATAAATGAATTCCATAACCCATTGTTGGAAGGGTTGTTCAATTATCATGCGCCTGAGAGGTAAAGTAGAAAGCCTTGGTTTTCCAATAAATTGTTGGCACATATTACATTCCCAACTCATTTTTATATATCTCAAAATAATGTAGTCAATAATAGCCACCTCTAAATTTTTTGGTCTATTACCATTGTTTAGAAATGACCTCCACATGCTTGATCATGATATACATAGAAAAGGTTCTTCCATTTTCTTCCTCAATGCACCTTAGGAAAGTTCCATCTATTCCTTTCTTATATAGTATTATGTCCCAAATAACATATTTATCTATTTTGATATGGAGAGTACACCTTTTCTTATAATCTAGTCCTAGGGCAATCACCACAAGGCAAAAATATGCTATGTTAAAGTACCAATGATTACTAGTGCTTATGAAGAGCACAAGAGGAATATCTTTGATCAAGCATGCATAGTAGTTGGAACAATATTCCCATTATTCGAAGCACAAATTTCACATACTCCATTTCTTTGTACCAATTTGAAAGTTTTGATATCAAGGCTATAATATTGCACTTTTGATACCTAATTTCCTCTCTTCACAACAAGATCTTACTGCATTAGAATGGATTTAATAGTCAAGCTAGGGACCATGTCAATAGTATGTAAATTCAAGAGGTAAAATCTGAAATTATTCAAATATCTGACCACCACATAGGCATTTTTCTCATGTTATTAAGAATTAATCTCTTGCACCTTCAAAGGATCACTCATGAACATAATGTGTGAAATAATTTTTCATCATTTTCTTGAGCGAGGTCAATGAAATAGTATGCTATGAAGCATAGCAATACAAAATGAATTCTCTATTGAAATACAAGAAGACGAAAGTGGGTGCTTTGGCAATGCCATATTTTTTGAATTGAAATCCTTCCTCCCTATTTTAGTCTACTTAAAATACTCCTTATGTTTCATCATATGAAATATTTCTTTTTAAGCTCGGAAAAGTCTCAAAAAAATTCTTAAGAATTTTACCTTCTTTGAAGGAGTGCACACATGGCTTAATTTTGGGTAAAGAAAATATTTTAATGGTTTTCACTCTCTCTAGGTTTATCTTTGTAACTTACTTTCTCATAATGTGACCAAGGATATTTCATTTAGTAACTCCAAAGATTTATTTTTGGGGTTGAGATAGATGCCATGTATCATACAACAAATCGAAACCTACTTTAGCTATTGTAAATGTTATCCTCTCTTTTTTAGTACACGGTGAGATCATCCAGATACACCACTATGCATTTCCCTCTCAAGTACTTGAAAGATAAGTCCATATTCCTATGAAATTTAGAACCTACATTTATTATCCTGAAGGGAAGGTGATGATATGAAAATGTGCCCCAAGGAGTGGTAAAATTATTCTTAGACTAATATTTCTTAGATACCTCAATCTGGTTGTATCCATAGAATCCATCAAGTATAGATATCATTTTCAAACTGTTTACTACTTGTAGGATATGATCCATGACTTCTAAGGGGTAGTTGCACTTTAGAGAGGATTAATTTAGATTTCATAAATACACCGAGTGGATTTAATCATTCTTCTTCCAAACTAATATATTATTTTTTATCAAGGTTGAGTGATGGATAGGAAAAATGATATGAGCATTGAGTAATTTCTCGACCTATACTTTGATGGTCCCGAAAATATTTAGATTATATTGTCTTTTATTTTTCTGAAAGGATTTTTCATATGGGTTTTAGGGGGATGGAGTGTTATATTGATTACGGTTGAAAGGATATGAGATCATCATAATAATATGCTAGTACATCTGAATACTTATTCAACAAGGTTGAGAAGTTTCTTCATTCCTCAGGTGAACAACATTTTCCTATGTTCACCATCCTTAGTTGTTCACTTGTACAAATGTTTATTTTCTCATATTTGAATGAAGATCGAGGTCGATACCTAGATTTACCATGGATAAATCTATCTTTCTTGTAAACATATTCTTCCAATGACACTAGCCCCTTCAGAATTATGTTACCTTTCAATTGGATTACTCCATCTTCAACTACTTGATCAAATATGTTATTTTCACTATAATTTGTAGTAATATCCCTCTAAAGTGAGTCACTTGCTTCAATATACATAGACAAAAGATATCCAATCTATTGTAAGGACTAATTTAGTTATCATCATTAAACACTTTCAATCTCTCTAAGTTATCTGGCACACTTGCATGGAAAATCATCTCCACCGAAAACTTTTGTCCACCAAAATCGGGGTGCAGAATCATCAAAGAGGTGGAAACTACCAATGAATCATCCCTATTTTTTATATCTCAAGGAAATACCTTGATATAAAATGCATCATAGGCTTCTAGACAATCCTAAACTATATTCCCGAGTAATGATGGAGATGGAGGTTATTCACTTGGAAAATATCCCTTATCTATTTCATGATCAACTCAACGTGTCCTTGCCCTATGAGCTTCTTGATTCCAATTTATTTGAAAGCTCACAACCTAAGAAATAAGGCTTCTTAGTCGAAATTATTATTGGTGTTCGAGAACTACAACTTGTTTGCTAAAGGGAAAAAAATAGCCTGTGGAGAAGACAATAAAATACCTATACATGTGCATGTTGTTGAGCAAATTCCATCAAATTCTATGCTCCAAATTTCATCGGAAATATATTTTGGCTTTTCCTAAAGAATGGGAAGCTCTTCATCTCATTTACAACTCATGGATTAGTTTCAATACCTATTTCCTCGAATGGGACTTAAAAAATTCCATGCCTTGGAAGAGAGCATGTGCTCCAAGATCATCCAACTTATGAACCATGTATTCCATCTTGGGTTCAGGGAGGAGCTTCTTCATTTCATTCTTAACTGGTATCAAGTTTGAAGACTAATCCATTTGAACTTCACCTCCCATCACCCGAAAAATTATTCTCTCGAGTAGCATCCTCTAGGTAGTTAACATATCTACCACTAGAATTGTTACATGTACCAACTTTTATAGATAATCCATGAAAGAAATTTGTACATATTTGATTCTTCCAATGAATGGAACTTATTTTATATACATTGAGTAAATATGAATGAATTCTTGAAAGAAACCCAAACCAAGAGCTTGAGAAACCTTAGTGGGCATGAAATTTTTACATGCACTTTGTAATAAATAATGTAATTATTGAGTAGGTATTTATTGATCGCATGAGGAAACAAGAAAGTTTTTATTTTTATAGTAGATGACAGGGTAGAAGCTATAATATTTTGGGTTTGAATTCACTTGGGTGTGGGAAGTAAGCCTTTGGAAGTGGATGACACACTAGATTTGGAACTTCTACTTTTGATAAATTTATCTAGCTTATCAAGATGTTAAAGATGAGTTTGCAGGTATTCTAATTTGTATTTCTAAACTTTGGCATTTTTTACATAGTAAATGATATCAAATCTAGAGGAAGAGATCTCATAAGCATAAGGAATACAAGGGAAAATTTTATTTGATCTAGAGGAAATATTTGTATATTTTTCATTACTTTTTAATGTGCAAAGGTGGAAATATCGTTATTAAAAGAGGTTAAAGTAATATAATTAACTTGATTATAATATTCCTTGTGATGAGATGTGGCTTTAGACTTCTTTCTAGCTAATTCCAAGGATCGAGGAAGTGGAGAACCTCTTTTAGTTACTTTATCTAGTAGTAGAGTCTCTAATTGAGGGTCTTCTTTCTCCTTCTCTTCATGCTTGGATGATTTTTCCTTTTTCTAGAGTCTTTGATCATGTAAAGACAACACAAGAATGTATTTTCATATTAGTTACATAATGATCATATTCATATTTGGAAGAATATGTAAAATCAAATAAACCAACCTCTGCAAATCCAATTTCTTTAATAAATAAATCACCTTATTACGCTTCATTATATTAAGTAGCATGTTCTTCATTTTGATCATTTGATTGGGTGCCATAAGTGGAATTCATGAGTGGAGCCTCAAGATCCAATCTATGAGGTGCAATAGTGATCCTTTTCTTATTAATTAAGTTCTTCCTCAGAATGTCCTTGCATAGGGTACTTTGAGTAAGATGCTTCGTAGAGAAAGTATATTGTTAGCAAGTGTTTTGCGCAAAAGAGTCTATAACTCTAGAACTTAAGATTTGATCCTTTTCCTTATGTGGTACTTTCTTATTATTTATATACATCACGGGATCATCTTCTAAGTCTACCACAAGGTATTGGGCATCATCTAGAGTAGTATACTAGCTTATTTTCAACATAAATACAATCTCTAATAGTTTAGCATTGGTGAATAATCTCAATCAATTATCCTTGGTAGGCCTTGTAACTTCTTGAATTTTGTAAAGAAGCTTACTTGAACTTAGAAACATAGTCTCTCATTGGTTCATACAGTTCCTTCTCTAGTTAGGACCATTGTTAAAGTAGGGCATGCACATCTTCAACAGACTTGAATTTGGTCTCAAACTTAGATTTCATATACAACCAATTGGTAATGGATCTCCATGGAAAAAGATACAACTAAGCAACAATAAATGCATGTAATGACTTGTTGTCTCCCTCAAAATTCCCCTCTTTTTGAAGTCAAGTTTTGAAATTTTTTATTTGGTACCTTAGAGTAATGGATCATGTTGAGCCTAGTATTGTTTGTAGTTTTTCATTCCATGGAGAACAATTAGAAATTCGGGCATAAAGGTGGGGTTTTCCGTTATTTGTTATTTTTCCACATTCATGAATGACGGGTGTATCTTCCTTGTCAATTTTTACCCCAACATCCATAGGTAGTACATGGAAATATCTAATTAGATGCGGCGTGGCCATGTTTCAAGTGGAAACAGAAGCCTCCACGTGTTCCAATGACGCAACTCCAAGGGCAGGGCCCAAGAGTTAGTTCTCAAATAAGCGCAGCCTTTCCATGTGTCTTAGGTCCAAAATGAAAACAGAATAAGCCTAAATTGGGTAAGTATGGAAGGTTCAGTGGATGGTGCCACGTGCCTCATTGGCGTAACTTCAAGGGTTGAAGCCAAGGGTGGTTCCCCAAACTTGCGGCAGCCCTCCACATGTCCCAGGTCTAAAAAGAGATAGAGCTAATCGTTTAATTGACTAAGTATGAGGGGGTCGCGAAGCCTCCACGTGCCTCAACAATGTAATTTCAAAAGTGAAACCAAAGGGCCAATCTCCAAATGAGCACTAGCTCACCACGTGGTCAAATTAATAGGAGAGACATAGTTGGCCATTGAAGAGTCTAGGACCGGTAGAAGAAGCCACGCGTTATCTCGGTGCCCTTCAGGAGGCGAATCCAAAGTGAAAACTCAAATGAGTGCTAGCTCTCCACGTGTCTAGGGTTCAACAAAATTCAAGTGATTTGTAGGCTCGAATCAGCTAAGTATAAAAGAACCATTGGAGCTCTCCATGTGTCTTCTCAACAAAACTTTAAAGGAAGAATCAAGAGTGTGTTCCCAAGTGTGCATGGGATCGCAAGGTGGTCAAAGTCAAAGAAAGGGCACAACTAACCATTGACTTGGCTAAGTATTGAAGGGTTTGTGGAAGCATCCACCTGTCAGCTTGGCACAACTTCAAAGGAAAAATATGGAGGTTGGTCCCAAATGTGTGGTGAGCCTCTACATGTCTAGGGTCAGACATATGACCCCTCTAAACAAAAGGGACTTAGTAAAAAAACACAAAATATTGAACTAGCCCAAAAAGGACACGTGGCTATGTTTCAAGCATTAGTGGGTAGGCGAACCCTTTTTGTGTTTTGATATCATTAAAAAGTCAAAGCGGGAAAGTGGGCCGTCGGAGTGAATTAGGAATCTTGGCTTTTTTTCCATAAGGGAAAATGTCAAATATTAAGCCCACATCAAAAGTCAAAGTGGGGAAGCGGGTCGGTGGAGTAATTTGAGTTTTTGAGCCCGCATTGAAAAGAAGTAAAATTATAAAAGTGACCTGCGACTCTGTCACCACTCAAGTAAAGCCACATGTCAAGCCTGTATCAAAAGTGGGTGGGTGGGCCAAAATGTTCCAAAGTGCCATTTCTCCAAAAGGCACAAAATGCAAAAGGCATCCTCAGGCCTGCTTCAATTTTAATCTCTCCCATGTGGATGGATCAAATTCAAAGTTTGCAAAGGTAGATTGAACGGCTACAATTCAATGCGCCTAGTTTTACAACCAAGGATGGAAACGGCTGAGGCATTGGAGAAGCTCAGATGTCAATTTCTTGAATCAGTTTCATCATTTTTATAACCAAATGTAACCATTCTTAGGATCTATTTAAGGGCTTCTCCAAGCCAATATTAGGGTTGGATCCTGGTACTCTGTAAAGGCAATATATTCAAAGTAATCAATATAGAAGTTTTCCCCTTTCTTCCTCTGCTATTCCTTCTTTTCTTGTCTGAATATTTGGGAATCATCCATCTTTTATGATAGGAAACTTTGTGTTCTTGTTTATATGATTTCTGGAACTTTGTGTATATGGAATTATATTGGTTATGAAAGTGAATGATTCTATTCTGCATCTCCTTGGTTCAATACATATAAGGTTATACTCTGCTATCTATATTTCCTGAAGGTATTGTTATGTTCTTCCTCTCTCATCTCCTTAATTCTTCCATTCTTTCGTATTGATGATCTTTGGGCATAAAACGTTTCAAAGTATCGGGAATCCACACTTTGAAATTTGTAAATTTATATATAAGTTTTTTTCTTGCTTTCAATAAGGGATCCTCTCCTATTAAAGAGGAGGGACTTGCTATCCCTAATTGTGGTTTTGAAAAGTATAATTTTAAAAACCCAACAAGTGATTTGGGAATTTTACTTTGTTTCCATAAGATAAAAATTCAAATAGTAAGCCCACATCAAAATTCAAATCGGGAAATGGGTCGGTGGAGAAATTTGAGTTTTTGAGCCAACGTTGAAAAGAAGTAAAATTATAAAAGTGACCCAAGACTCTATTTCTACTTAAGTAAACCTACGTGTCAAGCCCATATCAAAAGTGGGTGGGCGGGCCAAAATGTTCTGAAGTGCCATTTCTTCCAAAGGCACAAAATACAAAAGGCATCCTCAGGCCCACTTCAGTTTAATCTCTCCCACGTGGATGGCTCAAATTCAAAGTTTGTAAAGGTAGATTGAATGGTTGTGATTCAATCTATTTGGTTTTTCCGCCAAGCATGGAAACAGCTAAGGCATTGGAGAAGCTCAGACGTCGGTTTCTTGAATCAGTTTCATCATTTTTGTAACCAAATGTAACTATTCTTGGGAGCTATTTAATGGCTTCTCCATGTCGTTGTTAGGGTTGGATCCTGGTACTCTGTAAAGGTAATATATTCAAAGTAATCAATACATAATTTTTCCCCTTTCTTCCTCTACTATTCCTTCTTTCCTTGTCTGAATATTTGGGAATCATCCATCTTTTATGATAGGAAACTTTGTGTTCTTGTTTATATGATTTCTGGAACTTTGTGTCTGTGGAATTATATTGGTTATGAAAGTGAATGATTCTATTATGCATCTCCCTTTTTCAATACGTATAAGGTTATAATATGTTATCTATATTTCTGAAGGTATTGTTATGTTCTTCCTTCCTCATCTCCTTAATTATTCCATTCTTTTATATTGATGATCTTTGGGCATAAAACATTTCAAAGTATTAGGAATCCACACTTTGAAAGTTGGACATTTGTATATAAGTTTTCTACTTGCTTTCAATGAGGGAACCTCTCTCATTAAAGAGGAGGGACTTGTTTTCCCCTGACCGTGGTTTGTTAAAAGTATCATTTTAAAAACCCAATCATTTTTGGTATCTTGGGGATTTCATTTCAAATGGATCCCTTTCTAAAGGAACAACTTCAGGATCATTTTTGGTATGAAAACTCTACGGTATACATGTGGGAAGAAAGATCTCAAGGTTGAGGATTCCCATTTTCAACTTCTGGAGCAGAAAAACTTCTCTCTTCTAGCAAGAAGGAATAGAGGAACTTGTTCTACAAGCACACCTCTTGTTAAAGACAAAAATTCCAAGGATAGCGTTCCTCAGGAACATCTCAGTCTTAATCTCCATGCTTTGATACTTGTTGGTGTTTTAGTTCCCCTTCAGTCAAATTTTCCAATGATAGCAGCCCCTTTGCCTTGGGGACAACATGTTAGGCATCTTTCTCTTCCTCATCCATTGCATGAGTTACCTAGGGGTAGCAAGAAATTTTTTCCCAAGTTCCGGGGTGATGGGAAGGTTCATCCAAATGAACACATTATAGCATTCATTGTTGCATGTGGGATTCTTAGGGTTGAACATGAAGATGTCTCTGTCAGATTTTTGTGGAGACATTGTAGGACAATGCTGTTGATTGGTTTTATCATCTCCCTATTGGGATGATCACTAATTGGAATACCATGACAACTTAGTTTGAGCAGCGTTTCAAACCTGTTGAAGATGTGCATGCTCTATTAGCAAAAATTTATCATATCAAGAAGGAACCATTTGAGCCCATGAGGGAGTTTGTGGCTAAATTCAACAAGCTAATTAATAAAATTCCACAGAACACTTGTCCAGTGGATCAAATCCAAAAGTGCTTCTTCCTCAATGCCAGTTTCTTGAAGTGAGTTATGCACTAAGGAGAGATAACCTTACAACTCTAGATGTTGATCAATGGTTAGCTATCAGTGTTGAGGATGACTTAATCATGTCTAGTAAACTGAAAAGAGAATCCTCCAAGTCTAAAGCTTATTCTTCTTCCTCTTCCCCTAGAACCAATTCTAATCAGTTAGTACAGAAGCTTGCAAATGATCTCATTGCTCTCAAGAAACAATTGGCTTAGCATACCCCTTACCAAGATGTTCCAAGGAAGAATTTTCAGCCCAGGAACCATTTGCCTTCTTCTCAGACCAAATTGGCTATTGAAGGCCCACCCATCAAGGTTCTAGTCAATGCAACTTGTGAAGTTGAAGAACCTGATGATGAGGAGTGTAATGAACTCTATGAAGAACCAAAAGAAGAGGTTGATGAAGAACTAGAGGAGCTTGGTGGATCTCAAGTTAATTTCCTCACCACCGAAGATATGGATGATGAAGATGAATATGATCAAAGAGTGGTAGATATGAATAGTGAGTCATATGATTTTATGACTCAGGAGCAAACAAACGAAAAGAAAAAGTGGTGCAGCCTACTAATAAGTCCAAGGAGTTTCCTATAACTATTCCAGTGGTTGTAAGAATAGCATGTCCTATTCCCACTACCTCCACATAAAAGGTGAGTAATGATAATCCTCCTTCTACTTCTGTTTTTGAAAATCCTTCTCCTTCAAATCCTAGAACTGATAGAGAAAAATCCTCTCAAGTTCCTAGCAATGATTCTCCATCTACCTTTGGATATTTTGATACCATTGATCACCTCAAAAGGACCAAAATCCAAATTTTAGAGGTAGAGTTTTACTAGACTCATCCAAAAGCTTTTGCTAAAATGGTAAAACTTGTCAATTCCAAATCCAAAGTCTCATCTAGTACTTCTAAAGGTATTTTTCCCACCCCCTCTTCCTCGCCTCAATCAAGTCTTGTGGCTACAGTCACTTCCCCTAATGAGAAAACTAAACCATTTTATGTGACTCTTCTCATAGCTAGCCATAAACTCAGTAATTGTGTTATAGACTCAGGAGCATCAGATAATGTAATGCCTACAAAATTAGCTCATGCTTTGGGCTTGACTCTAACACATGTTTTTGGTTCCTGTTATTCCATGGAAAGTAGGAAAGTGCCTTTGTTTGGAAGAATTAAAGATGCACAAGTATATTTTGCTTCTTTTCCAGAGAAAAGGGTCTTAGCCACCATTTTAGTAGCTGATATTCCTCCCTCATATGGGATGTTTTGAGTAGAAATTTCTGTAAGGAGGTAGGAGGTGAAATCCAAATGGACTGGTCACATTCTTTGATCCTAGTCAATGGAAAAATGAAGAAGCTGCTACCTGAGAAATAGACTAAATACATTGTGTAAAATATTGATGATCCAAAAGCACATATACTCTATGAGGATACGAGGGGCATGGTAACTACATGATCATGTCACACGATGAGGAAAAAATTCCTAAGGGAGTGATTCATGACCCCAATGGCATTTGGAATCTGGAGTTTAATGGAAGCTTCTCTTCAGCTGGTTCTAGAGTTGGAGTGGTGTTTACCTCCAGAAATGACCATTCATCCTTTTTCTTTCAAGATTTGTTTTGAAAATACAAACAATATAACTGAATATGAGGCACTCATCCTAGGATTGAACATGGCAAAATAAATGGGATTGAAGAATCTTTGTGCTCGTGGTGATGCAAAGATTATTGTGAAGCAAGTTAGAGATCTTTTTCAAGTAAAGAATAGGAGATTGAAGCATTATAGGAATCTTGTCTAGGATTCCATTGAGTTTCTTGATGCTTTCTCCATTGAATTTGTGCCAAGAGAAAGGAACACTAGAGTTGATTCTCTAGTTGTCTCAGGATCTCTGTTGATTCCTCACCCAGATTTATCTCAGGAGAAATTTACCATTGAAATGATTCATAGGCCTAGTGTACTAGATAATGCAAATAACTGGTAGGTTTTCAATGATGATCAACACTTGCTCTCATTCTTGGAGCTTAGGGATAATTTTGATCAGCTGTATTTTGAAGGAAGTGAGACCTTTCCTAGAGAGTGTGTATCCTCTAATGAAGGAGATGTCAAGAAAGAGTTCGATCAATATGGTTGCATCAAATTAAAAGGTAACAAGATCCTTAAAGGGATGGTGAGTTTGGAAGAATTGATTGATAAGCATGATAGGTACATTAAGTCTAAAGATTCCCAAGGAGCTTGACGATCTGCTTTGAATGTGAAATGGTTGATATTGGGAGTCTTGATGAACCTAAGATGGTGAAAATTGGGAAATTCGTCACTCAAGAGGAGAAGAAAAAGACACTAAATCTACTAAAAAGGTATGATGATGTTCTCTCCTATTCATACGATGATCTCAATGCTTACTAGCCAAAGGATATGCAACATTTTATCCCTTTGAAACCTTATATCAAACCGTTCAAACAAAAAAGAAAATACAATCCCAAGGTTGTTGGCACTATTTTTCAAGAGATCAGAGTTTCTTGTTGTATATATCTTTCCCCAGGTAGATATAGACAAGCAGAAGAATATAGAAATCAAAGAAGCTCAAATCCCTGACAAAGGATGCACCCTTGGCACACAGAAGTGGCGCATGACACGGAGTGTCGATAGGGTAAAGGATGCGCCCTTGGCGCACAGAAATGGCGCATGACATGGAGTGTCGACAGGGTAAAGGATGCGCCCTGGCACCACGAAGTGGCAGATGACACGGAGTGTTAACAGGGTAAAGGATGCACCCTTGGTGCACAGAAATGGCGCATGACACGGAGTGTTGACAGGGTAAAGGATGTGCCCTTGGCACACAGAAATGGCACATGACACGGAGTGTCGACAGGGTAAAGGATGCGCCCTTGGCGCACAGAAGTGGCGCATGACACTGAGTGTCGATAGGGTAAAGGATGCACCCTTGGCGCACGGAAGAGGATGTCGACACACACATGGATGTGCCAAGGCGCACCTTCAGGAGGCGCAACATTTTGAGTGCTGACAGGAAGCAGACCCTGGCGCAAACATTCAGATGGCCATAACTTTTGACTGGGAGCTCGGATTCATGCAAGGTTGGACTTTTTGGAAATCTTACGAGGTCCTCTATCTAACTATGACTAGATATATTTAATTGGGTGAGAAAAAATTCTTAAAAATGCAAAATACAGTTCGCCACTTTTGGGTTCGCTGGGGTTCTCACCTACCATCATTATGAGATGAGTTAAGTGCATTCTGGAGGTGGTTGGGGCAGATTTCGAATTCCTCTCTTCTCCCTCTCTTTTTCCTCCTATAAATTATAAGGAGGGGCTTCTTTCTAAAGGTTGGAAATTTTTGTTTTGCCCCTCCCTTCTTCTCTTTGGCAGGTGAACTTGTGGAGAAAAAACCTCCCATTTGAAACTGTAATGCAACCTTGCCTCTTGGCATTTTGCAGTGTGTTGTATCAATCTTTGGAGCAAATTAATGCATGTCTGTGGATGATTCTCAACCCTCTCTGTGTTCATTTACATCCTCCTGATCTTTCACTATGAATCTGGTTATCTGTGCATGATCTTGCATTACGTTTTTTATGGTTTGTGTTTATTGGCAAGACAGGTGTTCTTCATTCCTCGGTGCATCACCTTTGTAGTTTAGGTTTTATTTTATGCATCTTCTTACCCTATCTCCTTGGCAAGTTAGATTAGGTTTTTAGTAAACCCTCTACATATTTCGTGTGCATCAATTAAGCAGAGGAATAGGAACCGGCCTTCATCCGAGGAGAGATTTTTCGATTTCGCAAGGTCCCACACTTGGGAGAAGCTCCATGTTATGCAATCGCACTGAGAGTCTCAACCCATCATGTTGCAGACATTCAGGGGTGCTGTGATTTGCCATCAATAGTTACTAAAGGAAGAGATCATCTTCCCAATACATCATTCAACATGTATTTCCAACATTATTCCTATTAGGAAGAAGAATGGTGAAATTTGCATCTGTGTGGATTTCAGGAATTTGGATCGAGCCTCTCGGAATGAAAAATAACCTCTCCCATGATGGATCAAGTTTTTCAAGTTGTCACAGGATCTGAGATGTTGTCATGCTTGATGGATTCTCTGGATACAATCAAGTGGAGTTCAATACCCAGATCAACACAAAAATGCTTTCTTACTACTCCTTGGGGCACCTTTTCCTACAAGAGAATGTCTTTTGGTGTTATCAATGTTGGTGCCACCTTTCATAGGAAATGGACTTGGATTTTAGTAGTCATAGGGGAAAGTGTGTTGTAGTGTACCTTGATGATTTGACTATTTTCTCCGAAACAAGGGAAGATGATTTTCATCATCTCTAAAGCGATCCTCGAAGTGCGAGAGAACATGGAGTTTATCTCAATCCAAAGAAGTCTATATTTTTTTTGAAGGTAAGTTGTTAGGGAATATTGTCTCCAAAGAGGGAATCAAGATAGATCTAGAAATATTTCAATCACTCCAGTGATTCCTCTTTCCGGAAGAAAAAGGGTGTCCACTCTTTCTTTGGTAAGATAAATTTCCTAAGGGGATTCATTTCTGATTTTCCGAATTGCTATGAACATTGCTCACATGACGAAAGAAAATAAAAACTTTTGTTGGTCTTATGAGGGTAAGGAAGCATTTTAAGGTATCAAGAAAGCCATTGCTAAAACTCCCATCTTGGCTTGTCCTTAGTTCGGGAAGGATTTTATCATCTATTGCTATCTGCTGAGAGAATACCTTGGTTATTGTGCTAACTCGGAAGAATTAAGGATCATAAACTTACAATTTCCTTCATGAGCTATTTCTGAAAGCTCATGAGTTGAAATATACTATGATGGAGAAACATGATTTTGCGGTGGTCAAGGATGTCAAGCGAGTTTCATTTTTATATTCTTGATTCTCACTCTCTTGCGCTTGTACCTAATACAACCATCAAATCTATTCTTACACAATACAAGTTTGGAACTAAGAGAGTCAATTGGGTAGAAAAATTCCAATAATATGGCCTTGATATCAAGCCAACTAAGCTAGTCTAGGGTAAAGGCTTGTGTGAGCTTATTGCTAAAGGAGCTGATGCAAATTATCCAAAGAAGCAAGTTGATGTTATTGTTGTCCTTTTCCTTAATTCAATGAGATGAATGGTATGTTGATATTACACATTTTCTTACTTATAGATAGTTTCCATCACACTTGAGTGCCAAGGAAAAGAGGGCTATTAAGCTAAGGTCTGCACGCACGGTATGTATTATGGGAGAATGCTTTGTTCAAGTGAGGAATAAATGAAAGATTCTTGAAGTGTGTAGACAAAGTGCAACAAAAGAAGTTGTTCTTAGCTTTTCATGATCAGCTTATGGAGGGCATTTCTCTTCTACTATCACTACCCATAAAATCCTTCGTGTTGGGTACTATTTTCCTACATTTTTCATAGATGCATCAAAATGGGTAGGTAAGTGTGAAACCTGTCAAAATTTTGTTGAGAGACCTAGGTTGGCTTCTTTTCCACTAAAGTCAATAGTGATTGATGAGCCTTTTCAACTACGGGATTGGATTTCATTGGAACTCTTAACCCACCTTCCAAAGTCTTTGGACATACTCATGTGCTAACTACTACAGATTACTTCACAAAATGGGTAGAGGCTATTCCATTCAAAATCACTACTTCGAGGTGGTGTGTAATTTCATCAAAGAGAACATCTTGATAAGGTTTGGGGTACCAAACAAGATTGTGATTGATAATGCTTCAAATTTTTCTTCTTCCAAGATGATGTATTTTTGCTACGGTTATGGAATTTTCCTTTCTCATTCTTTATACTACTACCCCTAAGGGAATGGACAAGTAGAATCAACAAATAAGAATATGGTAACCATCGTTCGAAGCTTGTCAATGACTCTAAGAGGAATTAGCAAAAAAATCTCTATGGTGCTCTGGGTAGATATAAATACACCCAAAAGAGAAATTGGAATGTCTCCATTTCAAGTGGTGTATGGTGTTGAATCTCAATTGCCAGTAATAGTGGAAAATTACCAACCTTGCACTTAATGAAGGCTATTAAAGATTCAAGTTTTACAAGTTCCTTGGACTAGAGGATCATGTATCTTTAGAAGCTAGATGAAGACGGGTTGCGGGTTTTGATAGAATATCATCTCATCGGTGAGGGTGAAAGATTTGTTTAACAAGAAATCTAGACCCGAGAGATTTTCAAGTGGGTGACATTGTTTTTCTATGGGACAAAAGCCATGAACCTAAATGAATCCATGGTAAGTTTGATTCTCTTTGGCTTGGTCCTTTCAAAATCAGGCACTTTGCTAGAGAAAATTTGTTCTATTTGAATTATATGGATGGATCTCCTCTCCCACTTCCTTATAGTGGGTATTATTTGAAGTTGTTCAATTCCTAGGTGACTAGGCAGTCCTTATGTATATTGTGTACAGTGTTTTGATTTTTGGTCATTCCTTTGTGTTTTGTTTTGTCTTTCCTTTTTGGTTTGTTTTATTTTCATGTGTTTTGTCTTCTGTGTTGGTTTTCCTTTGACTCTATTTTCCCAATGGATAAGGCACTAGTTTTATTTCCTAGAGTTTTTCTATGGTTCTTGATCTTGCTTCATTCCTTTGTCAAGTCATCCTCATAAAGAGCTAGTTGTTGTTGCCCTCAAAATTCCCCTCTTTTTAAAGTCAAGTTTCAAAATTTTTGAGTTGGTACCTTGGAGTAATGGATCACGTTGAGCCTAGTATTGTTTGTAATTTTTCATTCCATGGAGAACAATTAGAAATTCAAGCATAAAGGTGGGGTTTTCCCTTTCTTTTTATTTTTCCACAGTCATGAATGACAGGCGTATCTTCCCTGTAAATTTTTTCCCCAACATCCATGGGTAGTATGTGGACATATTTGATTAGATGTGGCATGGCCATGTTTCAAGTGATAGTGGAAGCCTCCATGCATTCCAATGATGTAATTCCAAGGAAAGGCCCAAGGCAGCTCCCAAAGAAGCGTAGGCTTTCCACGTGTCCCAAGTCCAAAATGAAAATAGAACAATCCTGAATTGGCTAAGTATGGAAGGTTCATCGAATGGCTCCATGTGCCTCATAATCACAACTTAAAGGGTTGAATCCAATGGTGGTTCCCAAACTTGCACCAGCCCTCCACATGTCCTAGGTCTAAAAAAGAGACAGAGATGATCGTTTGATTGACTAAGTATGAGGGGGTTGGTAGAAGCCTCCACGTGCCTCAACGACGTAATTTCAGAAGTGAAACTAAAGGGCCAATCTCTAAATGAGTGCCAGCTTGCCATGTGGTCAGAGTCAAAGAAGAGACAAAGTTGGCTATTTAAGAGTCCAGAACTGATGGAAGGAGCCACATGTCAGCTCAGTGCCCTTTCAGGAGGTGGATCCAAATCAGAAACTCAAATGAGCGCCACCTCTCCATGTGTTTAGGGCTTAACAAAAGTCAAGTGGGTAGCAAGACCGAATTGACTAAGTATAAATGAACCATCGAGATCTCTCCACCTATCTTCTCAAAGCACAACATCAAAGGAATAATCAAGAATGGGTTCCCAAGTGTGTGCAGGCTCACCATGTGGTCAAAGTCAAAGAAAGGGCAGAGCTGATAATTAAATTGGCTAAGTATAGAAGGGTTTGCATAAGACTCCACGTGTCAACTTGGAGAAAATTCAATTGAAAAATATAGAGGTTGGTCTCAAATGTGCGCTAAGCCTCCATGTGTCCAGGGTTAGACATATGACCCCACCAAACAAAAGGGACTTAGTAAAAAAACACAAAAATATTGAATTGGCCTGGAAAGGACATGTGGCTATGTTTCCAGTGCTGGCAAGGAGGTGAGCCCTTTCTGTGTTCTGATACCATTGAAAATTCAAAGCTGGAAAGTGGGCCGTCAGAGTGATTTGGGAATTTTGGCTTTGTTTCCATAAGGTAAAAAGTCAAATATTAAGCCCGCATCAAAATTCAAAGTGGGGAATCAGGTCGGTGAAGTAATTTGATTTTTTGAGCCCATGTTGAAAATAATTAAAATTATAAAAGTGACCCATGACTCTGTTGCCCCTCAAGTAAAGCCACGTGTCAAGCCCGTATCAAAAGAAGGTGGGTGGGCTGAAATGTTTTGAAGTGCCATTTCTCCAAAAGGAAAAAAATGCAAAAGGCATCCTTAGGTCTGCTTCATTTTTAATCTCTCCCACGTGGATGGCTCAAATTCAAAGTTTGTAAAGGTTTATTGAATGGTTGCGATTCAATGTGTCTGGTTTTACTACCAAGCATGAAAATGAATGAGGCATTGGAGAAGCTCAAATGTTAGTTTATTTAATCACTTTCATCATTTTTATAACCGAATGTAACCATTCTTGGGAGATATTTAATGGATTCTCCATGTTGTTGTTGGGGTTGGATCCTAGTACTCTGTAAAGGTAATAGATTCGAAGTAATTAATACAAATTTGTTCCCCTTTCTTCCTCTGTTATTCCTTCTTTCCTTGTTTGAATATTTGGGAATCATCCATATTTTATGATAGGAAACTTTTTGTTCTTGTTTATATGATTTTTGGAACTTTGTGTCTGTGGAATTTTATTGGTTATGAAAGTGAATGAATCTATTTTGCATCTCCCTGGTTTAATACATATAAGGTTATACTTTGTTATCTATATTTCCTTAAGGTATTGTTATGTTCTTCCTTTCTCAGCTCCTTAATTCTTCCATTCTTTTGTATTGATGATCTTTGGGCATAAAACATTTCAAAGTATCAGGAATCCACACTTTGAAAGTTGTACATTTGTATATAAGTTTTTTTTCTTGCTTTCAATAAGGGAACCTTTCCCATTAAAGAGGAGGGACTTGCTGTCCCTCGACTATGGTTTGTTAAAACTATAATTTTAAAAACCCAACATGACCCTACAAATAGATGGACCAAGATATATTTGTATGTAACTCTTAATACACCATAAGCTATGATGAATGCAACAATATGATCATTCAGATGTTGCTTACCATTTCCCTTGAATTTTGTTAAAATTATTCCTAGACCCTTTAGGCATTTCATGTAGTGGAGGGTCAAGGCCAACGGACCTTTATTTTTTCCCCATGGAAAAGTTGCAACCATTATTTCTTCTTCCTCTTCTCCTTCTCATTATTTTGGAGGAATGAGACCTAATGGTGCTACAATTGGTTCCTCATGGGGTTTTCTAATAGGATATTCAAGATTAACGTTAAGATCAAATTTAGGAAAGTACTCTCGAACAACTTGATTTGTAGTTTGGATAGTGGGAATCTTGAAATTAGGTTGTTGTTTCTCTTCAAATGATGAATAAATTAAGCCACTTGGTTGATTATCCATTGTTTATCGTATTTTTACCAGTTTGTAGAATTTATATTCATTTCAAAATTAATTTCATTGCACTCTCCTTTTCTCATTTAGAACTTGTCTAGCACATTACAAAGCTTGGGGCATGTTATTATTCTAATTCTATAATTCTTGCTGCAACGAGGTTGTGATTATAGTTTTCTATGTTGTTTTAAATAAAATTCCTCAAATTTGTTGTAATGCCTTCTTGAGTTTCCTAGAAGAAAAGAAGAATAGGTTTCAAAATTGGATCATTTCTTGGAATATCCATGTAGACACAAAATCACACACTTTGAGTCATTATTTAGTCCCAGTCTCATCTTGTTATTCATATGGTTCTTAATTAAACAAGAGTGATAATAAAGTCTTTGGCCATTTTTCTTTGATTCTGTCATTATTTTTGATCTTACACATGTACTTTCCCAATTTGTATTTTCATACTACATTTTTTCAATTTTTGATCGAGGCACCCAACCAGGATCGATACGCCTGGTCCCCTCTAGGTGCCCAAATACTTTACAATTTCCTCTAACTTTTTGAGCACTTTCTAGCCATTTGAGTTTCTTATATATTTTGTGGTCAGCCTATTCGGGGTTGATTACAAAATTAAAGCAAGGAACCATATAAATATAAAGTTATGTGACCATAATGAGGGACCAAGTACTAAGCACTTACTATCACCACCTAAGGTTACATCCATCAAAGGCATCCATACCTGCATTTACGTCCATATAGCTCCATCACAAGGCACACAAGGGTGGTTCATTTACATCACACTTCATAGGAGGGGAATCTATTGTTTCCATGCACACATTTACTACATTATACATCTAGTTACTTGCTCATTACTTCATAAAGTAAGACTGACATAAGAGAACCTAAAGCACAATTACACAATACACACCTATAAATTCATTAGGTCCGAGATGTAGTGCAACGCTCAATGATAAGTCCATTAATTTGGAAATTGAGGATAGTCTAAACCCTTCATATGAATCTTTCATTTTTAGGGTTTAGATGCTTTTTTTGGGATTTTATAGGTGATTCTTCATTACACATTTACCAGTGCTTTGGAGATCATACAAATACATTTACATGAACATGAAGAAAACACAATCAAATACTCAGGAAACCTCATAGGAGGTTTTATACTCATTTCCGTAGACTAAGGAATCTAGATCTCATGTCGTGGTGCCCACGATCATCTTATCCCTCTATAGATGCCCTAGTCTAGCCAAACAATCTATATCTACACTTTTTAAGGCTCCTAGACAAAGGTTTCAACCTCTTATTCACACAGTATACACTTCAAAACATTCCCACAACATATGTGAACCAACTAAGCCCTTCTTAACCCTCTTTACACATTAGGGTTTCACATTCCATTGCTTAGATTGCTTGGGTACTATTTCAATATTTTATTACTTCATTTATTCAGTTATTTTACTACTCCTATAGCATTATATTACACTAGAATAAATTTATTTTAGTTAATCATTTTGGTGAACACTGGACGCTTTCACGCTTAAGATCCTCATCTTTCCTCTATCATGGATCCTAAAATTCCTCAAATTTTTTTGTCTGATTTACTTAAGATGCATAACAATTTCCAGTTTGTTATGTTAAAAACCCTATACACCATGCATCTCCCTAGGGATATGTCGCTGCATCAAGTGAATGTTATTTTTTATCATTTAACCGATGAACCTAGTCCTTGTGATCCTCCATCTAATCAACCCATGTTGGATTCAATTCAAGCTTTACATTATTTATTTCAAGACAAATTTAAGGCTATGGAATCCATGATTACATCTCTCAAATTTGAAATCCAACATCTTAAGAACACTTTGCTCAGGCTCATTTTTGTTCTCCTTATACATCTCATCTTGATTCTATGTCTACTACATGTGCTCGTGTCGGTGATCCTTAAGTTATACCATTACAGATCCTCACCCCTTTGATCGCAATACTAAGAAACATGTCATTCTTACTGACCTCCTAGGTCGTCAATTGATCATTTTACCACCTACTCATTACTATCCTCCTTATCAGATAGAAAAATATTAAGGTTGTCCATATTGAAATTATCATCGAATCAATGGACATAATGACAATGATTTCTATGCTTTACAATGAAGAATTAAACATCTTGAGTGTTAGGGATTTATCTCATTCACTGTAAAAAATTATGTTGCATGCCCATCTACAAATGCTACATCTCAATGAGTTCCTGAATATGATTTGTTTATATCTAATGAGCATCATGTTATCATTTCTAAAGTGCCTTCTTTGGCCACTCAAGTGTCACCTATCTAGTCCATTCCACCTCTTACGGTTAGTCCTACTCCTCTACTCAAGTTATCTATGATATTACCAAGTCAATCTAAGAAACCTCCTCTAAAGACCACTTCAATGTGGCCTCCACTCAAGCAATCTACTATTAATAAACGACCACTTGTTACATAAGGTAGGCACACTCTAGATAACATTGTTTGACTCTCGCAATATAAGGACTCTATCAAGTCATCTCCTTATTATATAATCATTTTTTTCAAAGAAAATACCCCTTACATTACTCCACTTAGCATCTTTTGACTAAATCTCCATGACTTACATAATTGGGGGCATGATGTTTATCATCATCTTCCCTCTTCTAAATAAAAAACATACATATTACATCTGTTAGGAAATAAGGGATAAAATATGTGAAATAATCCCTCACGAGAATCGTAATGTGAGAAACTAATATGCGAGAAAATATTACAGATCTCAAATAAAAGTGTAGAATAAAATAATGTAACACAAAGAGAGAGATTTAACGTGGTTCACCCAATTTGGGCTACGTCTACAAAGAATCACTTGCTCAAATTTTATTACAAGCCACCACTTTCTCAATACAATACCTAGATCCGTTTGGAGCTATGCTCAACAAACTCTATAAAATTCACACTTGAATTCAAAACACATCTACAATGTTTTCATTATATCTACCATATGCACAAAACCATATAAATAGACAACTTCTTAAGCAATTTTACATAAGCTGTGGGTATCAAAACCATCGGTCAAAATTGTCCCATTAACCTTTGGGTCAAAAACCCACCCCTATGAGAAAATCCCATTTCCCAATATATTGGGCACGTTTTAAGGCCCAAAAGAAAATTCGGGGGTTACACCCCAAACCACAGTGAGACAACCTGTGGAAAGTGTATAGTACTCTTATTGTATAGTCTTCAACACTTTCTCACATGAAAATAAGCTCCAAAACCTAACAATCTCCCACTTGGAGACTAGTTTTCCTCTGAGAAAGCTTCTCAACCCTTCACTAGTTTCTATGAAGACCAACCAAAGCTGAACACAGCTTCATTTTTTCCCTTGTGTCCACCTTGGTCATCACGTTTGTAGGATTTTGACTGGTATGAATCTTCTCCAACTTCAACTTCTCTTCCTCCAAATCTATCTTGATGAAATGGTACCTTATCTGTATATGCTTCATCCTAGAGTGGAAAGAAGAGTTATTAGCTAGGTGTATAGCACTCTGACTATCACTATGTAACTTTCCTTCCTCCTACTTATGCCCTAACTCTTCAAATAATTTATTTAACCAAATCGTTTCCTTTCTTGCTTCTATGGAAGCAACATACTCAACCTCTGTGGTTGACAAAGCCACTAACTTCTATAGTCGTGAAATCCAACTTACTGTTGTCCCACCTACAGTATAAACATAAACCTGTTGTGCTCCTCCTCACTGTTTACATCTCTAGCCATATCGAATCTACATAACCACACAAAGTGGTGTTTGATCCATCAGTAGCACAAAGTTGTCCCCATGGTCCCTCTCAAATACAAAAGGATCCACTTTATTGCTTGCCGGTGATCTCTACCTGGATCACTCATAAATCTACTCACCACTACCACTTTGCATGGGAAATATCAGGCCTAGTTCACACCATGGCATACATCGGACTACTAACCACTGATGAGTAAGGTACCTTAGACATATAGTTTCTCTCCCCGCTCTGTCTTGGGACATTTTTCCTTTGATAACTAGAAATGAACTGCCAAAAGAGTCCCAACTGGTTTATCATCCTACATATTAAACCTCTCCAAGACCTTCTTAATGTACTCTTCCGAGATAAAGTCAACCTTGTTGCTTTCTATCCTAAGATATCCTCATACCAAGGATTTATTTAGCTTCCCCCAAATCCTTCGTAGAAAGGATTCACTTAGCAAATTCTTGAGTACTTTTATTTCCTACATGTTTCTACCTGCAACCAACATGTCATCCACATACAAATAAAGGATAATATAAATGCCATCCTCAAATTTCTTGTATACATGCAATGGTTATAATGACATCTAATATAACCTTGCTCCATCATGAAGCTATCAAATTTGTTATACCATTGGTGTGGAGCTTGTTTTAATCCATACAAGCTCTTCTTCAGTTTTCACACCATATCCTCTTTACCTTTGACCTCATAGCCCTTTGGTTGCTGCATATATAGTTCCTCCTCTAAATAACTATGGAGAAATGTAGTCTTTACATCAATCTACTCTAAGTGCAAATATTTTTCTACAACTATTCCAAGAACAATTCTAATAGAAGTCATTTTTACTACAGGAGAAAAAATCTCATCAAAATCTATACCTTTTTTCTATGCAAACCCCTTAACCACCAACCGGGCCTTGTATCTTTTCTTTCCTCCTTCCTCTTTGACTTTGAACACCCACTTGTTATGTAATGCTCTTTTTCCTTCGGGTAGCTTCACCAAATCCCATGTTTGGTTCTCCATGAGAGCTTGATGCTCCTCATCCATGGCTTGCTCCCACTTCTTCCTAGAATCTACCTATATTGATTCATCAAAGCTCTCTGACTCTCCACTATTAGTGAGTAATAAATAATAAAGAGAAGGAGAAAAATGTTTAGGTTCTCTTGTTACCCTAGAATACCTCTTTAATATAGGATTTTGGGGTTCCTGTTGAGGAGGTTCCTGAACTAATTCATGTGTCACTTTCCCATCTGGAAGATCCTCTACTGCTGCATATTATTTCTTGGATTCTTCCTTGTTTTCCTACAACTGCTGCTTATACATGAATTTCTCATTAAATACCACATCCTTGGATCGAATGATTTTCTTGTCCTTAATACTCCAACATTTATATCCAAATTCATCACCACCATAACCAATGAAAGTACATTTTTCTGATTTAGCCTCTAGTTTGGTACTATCATCCTTGTCTATATGGACAAATACCTCACATCCAAAGAATATAAGAAAAGAATAATCAACTTTCTTACCATACCAAGCCTCTTAGTGTATAGTACAACCTAACAACATCTTCATCAAATAAAAATACAACATCCACTCATTACACTCATACTTCAACACATACTTGGATTGTTATTTCCTGATGACACACTCTTGTGCTTTGATTCATGCTTGAATATTGAGGGTATCATACACACATAAACCCAACACACTACACTTTATACATTATGTGTCTTCATATATTCTACACTTTGCATCCTACATCTTGTTCTACATAATTCATACACGTCATCTTACATTTTACATCCTACACCTTACATATTACATCTTGTGTCTTACACTATTATGCATATGCACATCTTAGGTTATTTACGCATCTTTCATTAATCACCATACATTCTACTATAAAAATACACATTTTACACATCTACTTATACGCATTATAGTAATTACCCAATGACACACTCTAGTCTCACGGTTCATACTTGACTATTGAGGGTATATATAAAAATGGACCTCATCACCCTTAATGTTCATCATTCAATCTTTTCTCATGCAACATAACTAGATTAAGTGATATACACTTCAAGATATAGGGTCACTTCTTATACCATCATCTTTTGATAGGCTACATCATCACTTTCACTTACATCATTTAACGGTATATGCAATAGGCTAAATCACCACTCCTTCGATCATCTTGTTGACTTCGAGGGGCATACTAAATGAAGCTCACTGCATACAATTCCATTCACTCAGGGGGCACATGGCTCCTATCATTCACTTTACATTCCATTCCATCCATCCATAACATACTACATTTTATGGTTGCATTTACTCTTTTTTCACTTGTTTTTACATGTACACTTTATTACACATATTATATATATATATATATATATATCGTGTGTGTGTGTGTGTATGTGTATAGTATGTAATTATCGTTATCATACAGACATGCACATTCACTTGCTTTCTAGTTGTGATTGTAGGCTATAGAGGGATACTACACGTAGTATGGATGCTTGACTACCAGTCCCACAACGGCTCTTGGGGGCATCCAAATTTGTACACTACAGGTGCTATTGTTTCATTTTTGTTCATAGCACACTACTTTGGTTTATACACACTTTGACATACGTTTTATCTTTCTAACATGCTAACGGGTGCTTCATGTGCAACATTTGTTTATACAGGGATACTTGTCTCCATACTTTTTTTTTACATTGTTTGTTATTTCTTGTTATTGTTTACGGGATTTTCCCTTTGTCTTGTGTGCACACTTGTTTGTTTGCGGCCACTACGGCCTTGAGTGTCTTGTGACACCATGAGTGGTGTCCCATATTTGTAACCTGATTTATGTGGCCTAGATTATCTTCTTATGTTCTAGCTTACAAATTATATATTTTGGTCTCGCACTTGTTTCCTACATGCATGTTCATACTAAAACTTGTTTTCTAGCTACCTTGTTTATGTGTGCCTTGGATTCTACCAACAAAATCTCCACCCCCATGTAGGGAAAAATTTCTATATCCGTGGTTGGTCTTCTTTTGGGCCACATTATCCTATCCATGACATCACATGCACCCCCAAAAAGGGGGAATAATTTGGATTAACACAAAATATTGGTTCAATTTAGTTTTCAATTTTTTTCCATGACACACTTTGGGTTATATGAGTGGGTTCGGACTCAGTCTTTGAAATCCATACACAATGGCTTTTACAGGGTAGATTGTCCTTAACATTCTAGGGAGAAAGTATAGGTCGAGAATAAACAGACCTTCCTCTCTACACTACTTGGTCCGGTGGCATCATATCACCTAAAAAACCCAGATAACGAGATATTTATTCGGTCTCGAGAATTAGTTATAGGATGGATGATAAATGAGAATCTCCTCCCTATACTTCTTTGAATAGTGGCGTGAGATCACCCAAAAATCATGCATGACATTGATAAGATCCTTTCTATACCCTTTTTCTCATCACGGTGTAGACACTAAAATTAGGTCACACTCCCCTTTCGTCCCTCGACATATAAGCACCCTTTTTTACATTTACCTAGCCATGACCCCCTTCACCCCACTAATATTAATTTAATTAAATTAATGCATTATCCTCACTATATTTATTATTTAAATATCTTATTTAGATAATATCTACACATATAGTTCACTTAGACACCTCACCAAGCCAACTCAACCTAAGACCTATTCTTAGCAAGTTCCCATAACTAACTAAGACTTACCCAAACCCTAAAAATCAATGCCTACATTCCCTCTAACCACATTCTCACATGCTCACAAGAAGCTCCCAGTCTAATCCATGGGATAACAACACAAGATCGAGAAAATCAGGAGGATCTCCCTAAGTTTAGTAAACCTAGGAAATCCCACCTTGACCAACGTCGGTTATCCCTAACCATCACCGGTTAATCCAAACCACCGTTGGTTACCCCTTTTAACCCCTAAACTACCTTATTCTCAAGGTTGGCAAACATTGGGAAAAAAGTTGACGAGCAAGAAAACATCTTAGAGAGATAACGCATCTTTAGAGAGCCAATTCCAGTGAAAACTCACATCCAAGGAAGGAGATTGAGCATCTTCTCCTGCATAGCCATCCTAGCCACGATCTGATCTATCCAAGCAAAGAGGAGTGTGCATGCAGCCCATGTAGAATATTTTCTTTAGTTGGTGATCACTTGCAGCCTTCAAACCCATCATCAGTACCTCCATCCTTCACACACAAACCTTTAAGAATGAAATCCAAGTAAGTATAATGTCATACTTCTCTGGTTTATTTCATTTCATCATTATTTTATCACCCATTGTTTATCTTGCTCCCTATTGACCTTCTCCAACATTTTCACCTCCATAGACCCATTAAAACCTCGCAAAAGCCTACTCCAGTCACCCAATACCTCGTCTCCGACCAACCAAAATCCTTTTTGCAATAAAAAGGAGGCTAAAACCCCGGTCTTTGATATTTCCAAATCTCATAATAACCAACACCGGTTATACCTAACCGTTGTTGGTCACCCCTAACCGACACCGGTCTCTGTGTTTTCCCACACAACCTTAAACAGAGACCTACCCACCTAATTTTACCTCATCCTCACTCACCTGTGACCTACCCGAGACCTTTATCGACACAGCAGAACCTCGAACCAATCATTTGACCTTTGGATTCTATTGTAGCTTAGCTTTGTTAGATTATATCTATTTTCTTATTGTGTTTTTAAGTGAGATACCTAAATCATTTTAAAATAACAATAGGATTTACTTTGTTTATAACATTAATTTGTTTAAAACAGTGGATGTGACCATCTAGGAAGTATCATACTTCTCGGATCTAGCTCACGCTAGGCAATTCACTGCCCATATTGTTTAATTTCCTTTCTGGTGGTCTTGTTTTCATTATAGGTAGTTCCTCCTAGCCAAAAGGAAGCTCTCACGGTCAGTTGTGGATTCGGAAGTCATACACATGCAACAACCCATCAACCGACATTTGAACAGGTATTCCTCCTATGCCCGTTACCCTATCTGTTTTGTCAACACTTCAAAGAAACAATCTAAGAAAAAGGTGAAACACAGATTAGGTTTAGATGTTCCCTTTTAATTTTTATACTTTTATTTACATGATTTTTAAATACATACATGTGTTTTTACACATTACACATATACATGCATATTTGACTACTTGATTGTCTTCTTTTTTGCAAGTCCATTTGTATGGGAAACAAGCAGTAAAAACACACATGGAGGGTACATCACATACATGATACTAACCATGTAGGTACACTAAACACATTGGAATCTACATGTGTGTTTCCACCCTAGGTTCAATCTCATCACTTTTACAATTTTTTCATCTTTAGTCTCCACACTCCATTTTTTAGCACACCATACTTTTACTAGCTCTTTAACATGCATTCTACATCACTCTACATTGATTATCAGGTACACATCTCTATATAATTTATGTTACCTATATTTCTTCTCACCAACATAAATTGGGGTCAAATGTAGACACAAAATCATGCACTTTGAGTCATTATTTATTCTTGGTCTTATACTACTATTCATATGCTTCTTAAGTGAAAAGAGTAATAATTAACACATGTCTTTGGCCATTTTGCATTGTTTTTGTCACTATTTTCAATATTACACCTATAATTTCCCAAAGTATGTATTTTCATACTACATTTTTCCTATTTCTAACTAGGGCACCCAATGAGGTGGGCCCCCTAGGCGTCCTTGTCCCCTTTGGGTGCCCTGATCTTCTCTACACTTTCCTCTAACTTTTGGGCACTTTATAGCCATTTGAGATTCTTATATTTGTGTTGCTCAAAATTTTTGGGGTTAATTATGAAATTAAATAAAGAGAACCATATAAATATAAATTTATGTGACCATAATGAGGGACCAAGCACTAAGCACTTACTAAAGAAGCACCTAAGGTTGAATCCATATCTAAAGTTTTATTGGGCCTTTGAATAATGGCTAAGTACCAAAGAGCACACATGAACAAGACCGGTAAGAAGGAGAAGGGCGTGTAGGGAGAACTGCTTAGGACATAAAGGTTTAAGAAGGGTTTAAGATAAATGAGGGTGCGTGCGAAGGCGAGAGGCTTGGGTTCAAAAGACTTAGCCATATTCGGCATTCTAGAGGCACTTGAGGAAAAATGTGACCCAACATTAATGCTAGGGCCTAAAGAACTTAGTCTTTGAGGGTTCTAAAGGATGTAATAGGCCTTTGTATGGCATTAGGGTCTATAACAAGGATCCAAATAAGAGGGTATAGCTAGGATCTCTCATTAGGGAAGATCTATAGGGAATAAGTCTCTGTTATTTAAGAGGTATGGTTTGTGATGACCTCCTTTGAATGTAATGTGGCTACCAATGAATATATAAGGGTTCATTCTATATATCATGTCTAAGGGTGCAAACCCTTGTGTTATATGATTTTCATGGTTCAGATCTGGTTTATTATGATTTTTACATTGTTATTAAGTTTTTGTAATGCATTAATATATGGATTTGTAAGCTTCCCCTTCCACTTTAATTTTAACTAAATGTTTGTACTTATCATTTTGTAAATCATCCTCCTTCAATGGAAAAACCTTCTCATAATTCTCACATAAAGGAGGGCTTGGCACCCACATGTTTCTCGGTGAGAACCCATCACTTGTTGGGTGATTGGATTGCACGTTTGGGGGTAGAAAGTAATATTAAGGGTAGATAAAAATGACTACATCTTGGTTCCATTTTTGGACCTCTTTTCAAAGATGTTGTGAGAATGATGCATGATAACAGAGCACTTGACATTAGGCGGTGTCGAAGCATGGTTTAAGAGCATGGAGGATGAGTTTGTTTAGAGATTTAGTATTGAACCGAGTTTGATGCACGTAAATGATTAGAAGAGAACCTGTATCATGAGCTATATGAGACCTTATTTTGTTTCTTTCTAGTAGAGTTGTATGGGTGGATTTCAACATATATATATATATCAAGTTGGTATTATAGATCTCGCATGTGGACCCAAGATGAAGATGAGAGGTGTAGTATGTTGATTTTACTTTGACACGTGTTGTTGATCATTGGTGGAGAAGAGTGTTAACCAATTATACCCTATAATATGCCATTTATATGTATTCTTGTCTAGAGGTTACTGATTTTGAGTTCTTGAGGGAGCCTAGAGGATAATTTTTTTGTGCTATTCCATTAGCCATAAAGATCTTGATCACTACACTAATTTGAAGAATTTCCTATGGCTAGTTAAGATTATTCGAGCGTTGGGCGAGGAAGCTAGAGTGGAGGAATAAGGAAGACCTTGTGGCTGAAAAGTAGAGGGAAGAGATGAGTCAAGTATAGTGAAACATGGGAAAGGGAGTTGGCTAGACAATGCAAGGTTACAGGAGTGATGGATATATGGATGTAGATGTTGTGGGAATTGAGGTTCATGTAGAGGACATGGAGCATGAGCATTCTATGCTACCCCATCTTGGAAAGCATCGGAGAGAGACTCCATTCGCTTACGATGAGATTTCGTCACTTAGAGAAAGGAGATTTGTCGGTGTGCATCTGAATCCACCGATGACCAAGCCTTGGTGCTAATTTTTCCAATTTAAGAGATAAGTATTGCTAACCTAGTTGGCATTGGTGGAAGTGACCGATCAACACCAAGGAGGTATAACTTTTCATTTGGCACATCTATGGTTACACAATCATTTCTTATGTTTGGAGGTATATTGTCTAGAATGAAATTTGGGAAAATTACGGGTACACAAATCTTGGGTATCACATCGGAAGTGTCGTGATACACACATGTAATGGTGGTGTAATATCACAAACTATTGTCACATAGTTCAGTGTGATAGTAGGAACACTAGGCGCAACCACATCGATTCCCTTACAAGCTATGGGAGGTGAATTTGGTGGAATAAGAGCTAGTGGATTTGTAAGACTTGGTGGATCTAGAGGATTTGGTGGATCTATTCATGGAGGAAACACCGAGAGGAAATCAAGGTTCGGATCGGTGAACATGAGCCTCAACTACCTCAACAAGTATTTTTATAATGTATTTACATCTACAAGACTATAAAGTTGTTGAGGATTCTACAAAGCATGTACAAAAATGTGAGCTTCTATGGTGTGTGAAGGGGATCACCGCCTCGAGAATGGAAGGAAAGTGAGTTTGCACCAACATTGCAAGGACACACGCAGAGTTGGTACCGGAATTATGACCCCATTAGATAGTTCTAGATTACACCGCACTGCAGAATGCCTTCTTAGTTGAATTTCATATCTCTAAGTTTGAACAAAAGAGAATTAGCATGTTGAAGGAGATTCAACAAGGTATGGTAGAGAGTGTGGAGGAATATGATGTGAATTTTAAGACTATCCTATCAAAGTTGTCTTATGATATTCACCCTTCCCATTATACTCGATGGTTTTGGAGGCTTGATAACACCTTTTAGGAGATAAATTTCCACAAGACTTTCACAGACCCACATGAGGCCTTAGAGGCTTCCCTACATGTTAAGGATATTGAAAGTGTGGATACCAATGTTAGCCCTTTTCTTGAAGCACAAATTGTTGCAATGGAAAAGGAGCTGGAGAAGTTATATGCAAACTCGGTGCATGAGACTCGCAGTGGCCTATGGTGCATATATTATGAGGTGGAGGGGCATACAAAGGATAGTTCCTAGAGATTGGTACATGCCATGACATTGAACTGTGAGATTTTCCACAGAGATCATGATGTAAGTATATGTCCACTACTTTGTAACGTGTGATCTATAAGAATGTGTCTTATTATTGTAATATTTTCACCTCTACTACTCATGACACTAAGGATTATAGATTGATTGACCAAATACATGATGTCATTGATATTGGTGTGCACCAAACCATCCTCACAAACAATTCCAAGGATGATGGTCATCACTATGAAGGGCATGCAGATGGAGGGGAATGTGGAAGAGGTTTCGAGGAGGATTTCTTGGTCATGGAAACCACAAAGGAGGGAGAAGTGAGTTCCCACATGGAACTTGTTACAACTGTGGATCTACGGAGAACTATAAGCATGAATTCCCTAATCTGTTGCAATGTTCTTGGTGTGGAAAAAAGCACAAGTATGAGGAGTTCCGAGAGCTATTTAAACATATGATCCAACAACATCGAAGGGAAAAAGGCACTAAAATGGTATGAATAAATAAGGATGACTCAAAATGGATGCCAAGGGTGGTGCACGAGTCCAAACTAGAACCTGGACTGGTGACGACGTGAGCTAAAGATACGTACACCAAGGAGACACCGAGGAAAAAACCACTAGTTACTAGAGAAGAAGTGGTGTATGGTAAGTATCCAGACCATACTCATCATAAAGAAGTGTATCAAGAAACCATGGATGTGATTCATAGCCTACAAGGAGAAATTTAGTGCCTGAGGGAGTAGTTAAAATGGTTAGAATAAAGGAAGAGCATTAAAGCTCCGTAGAATGATATGGATGAGGTCAAAGAAGTAAGAAAAATGTTGAGGTAGGAGAATATCATTCCTTTTCTAGGGGAATGGTTATAGGAGAAAGTACCACGCACTAGAGAAAAGTGTGAGAGGTAGGTTACGCATGTTAACCTTCCTCGATGTAGCCTTGACTATGATAAGGAGATTACCTTAAATTTTGTTATGGATGGATGGCTCCTAATCAATTTTCTGATCGATACGAACACGAAGTCAATGTTATCACCCTAGATGCTTGGAACCAAATGGGAAGGACCCCATTACATCCATCTTCAAATGTGTTGTATATGGACAACAAAACAAAGATGATGCTCATTGGTGTTTTTAAATATGCTGCTATCACTATTTGAGGGGTGAATTTCTTTGGATATTTCAAGGTCTTGGCTCTAGCCAAGGTGAAATTTTTCTAGCATTACTTGGGTGCCCTTGGTGTTATAAGAACAATGTTGACCTATGGTTCAATAAAGGGTACATAAGTTTTGAGAAGAATAAGGAAGAATGGGTAATCATCCCCTTGACTAATGGGAATTAAACACCCTATATCTTGAGCCCTTAGGTGAGGAAGTTCTTGACAAAATCTATGTGCGTTATATCGGGGTCCTAAGGTGATTAATCCTACGGAAGGATTTAATCTATGAGTGATACAACTAGTGTGGTGTGTGGAAATTTGGTGCATGGCACTTATGAGTTAATTGGGTGGAAATTAAGACGATTTATTACAAGAGTAACGAAGGCGCGTTCATTTAAGCACCTAGGAGGAAAGAAGATGCCAAGTTACTCTAGAGTGGTCAACCTTGATGTTTTCTTACAAGAGTTGGAGACCTAGTGGAAGAGTCGGATCGAAGAATAAGGATTCTCATCTATACCTTACTTGGGACCATAGCGCATTGGTGGGTGACACATTATGATAGCCATCTAGAGTGGCATGAAGTAAGAATTTTATTCTCTGTTAGGTTTTCACAGAGAAATGCACCCATAATCATACAATACTATAATGGGAAGGATCCAACCTTGTTTCACATCCAAGTATGTGAGAAGGAGTAGACGGAAGGTGTTAAAGCATTACCACCTTTTCTATGGGTGCATAAGTTATACTCCACTTTACAATGTTGTGCACGTGCATGGTACATTCATTCAGAGATGTGCCATCAGATAGGAAATTGGAAGGAGCTGACTATTGACCTCTTTTAATATTTTGAATATCAGAGCACCAAGTCATCGGTGGATAAGGTGTTACAGGTTATTAAGTGCCTAACGATGGGAGACAGTGCCATGGAAAAAGATAGAATAATCTTTGGAGTTATTTTGTGAATCTAGTTGAGATTTAACACTTTATGAGGAAGAGTTAGAAGAAATGCAGCTCAAGTACATGCACGGAGAAAGAAAAAGAAAAAATGGTCTATGTGATAGATGGTGAAGAGAAGGAGAATTTAGATTGTAACCATAATGAAGGTACACGTGAAGTTATGGATAGTTTTGATGATTAAGCACATGCCTACCATGAACACCTCGGAAAAATAAAGTTAACATTATCTCATAAACGGAACCTAAAGAGGCTACAATTAGGGACTATTGGTCACAAAAGGAGGTTTCAAAGATCATTGACCTAATTTTTTGAGTTTCGAGGACTTATTCCCACATGGTTACCATGATCTTAAAGGAATCTAACACCCCTCGGGGGAAATTAAAATCAAATTAAAGGAGGGTATGCACCCAATTCGAATAAGACCATACCAAATGAATCCAAATTTATGTGTCTAGGTCAAGGACGAGATAGACAAGATGATCAAAAAAGGCATCATTAAAGTTGTAGAGGAATCATAATGGGTAAGCCCCATGGTCATAAACATTAAGAAGGATAGAAGGATAAGGATCCGTGTTGACTACATGGACTTAAATGTGGTATGTGTAATTGATCCTTTTCCAACCCGTTTTACCGAGGAAATCTTGGAAGGAGTGCCTGGGTGTGAAATATATTCCTTCACAGATGGATTCTCAAGATACCATCAAGTTATAAGCGCTAAGGAAGTCCAGAAAAGAAAAAAATTTCCCTTTGAATGGGGTAGTTTTTCCTAAAAGGTCATGCCTTTTGGACTAAAGAACACAAGCTGCTATGTTTTTAGCATAGTGGTTTAGGCATTTCAAGATTTTATCCATAAGTTCCTTTAGTTTTACCTTTATGACTAGACGGTGTATGGACTAGTGAAAGACCATTGTGAAAATTTATAGGTGACGTTTGAAAAATGTTGACAGTTGTGCATATCCCTCAACATCAAGAAATGTCTTTTGGATACTCCTTTTGGAACCTTGTTAGGGAACATCATATGTAAGGAAGGCTTTTTGGTGGATCTTGCCAAAGTTATCATTATTGTGGGATTAGGGGAGCCTACCAACCAGAGCACAGTGCATGGATTCCTTGGGCATATGGGGTACTACCAAAAATTTATTAAGGGGTATGCCAAGATCACCATGCCATTGGAGAAGTTACTAAAACACAAAAGTGCATTTCACTTTGGGGAGATGTGTAACATATAACATTTGATACATTGAAGAATAGGCTTATCGGTGTGCCCATATTACGCTTTCTCTCTTAGGATAAACCACTCCATGTACATTTTTATGCTTCAGGGATGGCAATTTGGGTGGTCTTAGTAGAAACTAGAGAAGGGATTATTGACCACCCCTTGTGTTTTTCTAGCAGGAAGTTGACACCAGCAGGGGAAAACTACAATACTACCGAGCGCAAGGCAATATCAATGAACTACGCATTGCAAAATTTCATGCAGTATTTGTTGGCAACACCCATCATATTCTACATGGACCACATGGCATTGAAATACTTGGTGAACAAGCTTGTTTTACAAGCGTGCATATGTAGATGGGTATTATTATTCCAAGAGTTTGAGTTTATAGTTATTATGAAGTTAAGAAATAGTAACTCATGGCACGACCATTTGTCAAGGATTAAATCGGGAGGAAGAGAAGAGCATTAAGGATATAATGCTAGATGAGAAACTATTTATATTGCAGTGTGTGCCCTATAATTTATAAGATATTATTGTGTTTCTCAAAATGGGTGTGGCACCGGAGGGAATGAAGAGTCTAGAAAGAAAATAGTTATCCATACTCATCATGACCTACATGTTAATCAAAAAGACTTATACAAACTAGTCCATGATGAGGTTTTGTGCCGGTGTGTTTTGGAACCCAGAGCACATTGCAATCATGGAGGAAGTGAATGGTGGGATTGTAGGAGGACACTATGTAGGGAACACCACCGTGTGAAAAATTCTATTGGTAGGGCTTTGGTGGAAAAGCATCTACCAAGATTGCAATGAGTTTTTCAAGGCCTGTGAGAATTACTAGCACCTTGGAAAACAAGGAAGAAGGGATGAGATGCCCTTGAGGTTGATAGTTAGTGCAGAACCATTTGAGAAGTGAGAGATTGATTTTGTGGGACCAATTTTACCTTCCGTTTGAAGGACTGGTTCACGCTATATCATCACTTTCATTGACTACTTAACATGATGGGAAGAAGTAGCACCCACAAGGAACTACACAATAGCAAAAGAAACTAGGTTTTGTGGGAAAATATAATCAGCAGAGATATGGATGTACGATACATTTAACAAGTGATAGGGGTACCCATTTCTTGAATGAGACAGTTAGAATCTTGTTGGTAGAATTCATGATCACTCACTATAAGACTATCCTATATCACCCACAAGCTAAATGAACTATCGAGTCATTTAAAAAAATTATGAGTCACACGCTAACAAATTTTTTTAATATGGGAAGACAATATTAGATTGAAAATGTTTCAGTTTTACTATGGGTTGTTTTCATGTAAATGTTCAACAGAGAAATGGGAAGTTTCCAAGCACGAAAACTATACCCCTGTGTCGAAATTTTCATGTTTTATCATTTCCAGGAACCCCAAGATAAATGCATCAGACTAGTCACCCACTATTTGATGTCAAATTGTTCCCTTAGGTGATTTAGTAAAGTCTATTCATTCCCCCTAGTTGATTTTAGGGAGTGTTGAAAAAATATTATCTTTTGGTAGTATTGAGAAGGGCTATCACTGGCCTTCCCAGGACTGGACCAACCACCCTAGAGTGGAATAGAAGGGTAAAATTCAACATGGAGGTGAATTGAAGACCTTAGAACATCATGGAAATTATTTTGGAAGGATTTGAGAAGTTTTGAAAGACTTGGAGTAGTTTGAGTGAAAACAAGGTTCACAAGCCTAGGCAGTTCACAGGCCTAAAACAACTATTGGGCTTCAGAAGAAGATTCGGGAGCTCTAGATGGAGTTAGAAGTAAAAAAACATCTTCAGAAAGAGAATTCCAATACCTACATGATGGTGAAATAATATTTTTCACAACACCTTGGCGCATAGGATTTTCAGGCAGGTTTTATCAGGCATAAGTGGAGCCTCAAATACAAAATCCACTTTTTCATGGATCATATGGTTGAATAAATACATGATACCCCCACCATTGGATTCAAAATTCTATTTCTATTCAATATCATATAAAATTTCACCAATAAATTCCACCGAGAGCTCACGTTATCATCGTTTCAAGTTTCCCTCTTCGGGACTTAGTCATTTTTTCGGGAGGACACATGTTAACACTAGGAGCCTAGTCGGATTTCATGTCCTTGAAATCCCTAAGATCAGGCACACCAACCCTTGAAGAATTATCCCATCTCCCATGTGACCTCTTGGACCCTCATATGAGGTCCAGACTCGACAGTTTAGCCCCTAGGTGCATTTTTGGAGCATCCATTCCCTGTCGTTGGATCAGGCACCATGTGTCACCTCCGGAAACACCGTGGAAACTGATTTCCATTATGTCCCTAAGGTGGGGGATATCAGATATGGAAAAATGTGCCCATCCCCTATGGGGAGTCTTCTGGACACCCACGTGACCAGCTTTCAGCCCCTAGGTGCATTTTTGGAGCATCCATTCCCTACCGTCGGATCAGCACCATGTGTAGACTTCAAGACCACCGTGGAAATTGATGTCCCTTATGTCTCTGAGATGATGGACATAAGACCTTGAAAAATTCTCCCAACACATATGAGGAGTCTTTTGGACACCCACATGATAAAATTTCAGCCCCGAGGTGCATTTTTGGAGCATCCATCCCCTGTTGTCGGATCAAGGACACATGGCATCACCTTGACCACCATGGAAATTGATATCCCTCACATCTCTTAGGTCGAGACATTAAGGAAAAAAAAATGTGCCCAGCCCCTCCATGTGCATGTTTTGAAAATTTTAAATCCGGCACTTAGTCATTTCTTCCCCCTCATTTCTCCTTCACAACTTCATACATTGCCATGGCTCTGTGCATGATTGTCCAGACACCCGGTCCACCATTATTTCTCTAAAAAGCTCCACCATGGCCACATAAACTCCCCAAACACTGAAGCACATTTCCCATAGTGATGTGTAGGTCTCAGAAGGAATTCTCATCAAGCTAAGAAGGAGAAATGAAGAACACAAAAGGAGAAAAAGGAGAAAACTCCATAACCATGAAATGAGAAGTTGAAGAAATATCCCAAATGGATGTGTGAAACAACAAGATATATTTTTCTATTCATTCCTCTACCCAAGGCCATCAAGAATACACCTTCAAACCCTCCTCTCATGCAACAGAGCATCCATAGTGAAGAAATCCCACTTCTAGCTCAATGAAGAAAAAATCCAATTTCCCATCAAACCGTTGGGTGAAACGAAGTAGAATTGCACGTGAAGCATCAAAACAAAAAAACCATATCAAATATATAATTTTATTTACAAATGGAGGAGAAAACCAAACCTATAATTTTGAGGTCCATTAATGGTTGTCGCATCTAGAAGCACTGCTAGGTCCGAAATTTAAGACTTTAAAATCTCCTGGACTATTAAGTGGGTGGGCCCAAAATTTTAGAGGGGTGATATTGGGAAAAAAACCATATCAAAAAAATTTTTCCACATCAATTTGACTCCTAGAAGCCAACTTTCTAAAAATAACAGGTCTACTACATAGGAATTGCTATTTCAAGAAAGTCATCAATAAAAGAACCTGCGAAGGAGACAAAGACATTGGAGGTGCACTACAACTGAGAATTCACCAGAGCATACATTTTTATACTTACTAAAAATAGTAAGTGGGTGTTTGAGCACCTGCTAAAAATAGAAAGTTGATCCAGAAAGAATGAGGAACACAGGGAGAAAGAGGAAAATTGAGCCACAACATCCAGTTGAAGATCGAGGACTTGATTTCTCACACTTACTAAAAATAGTAAGTTGATTTTACCTAAGGGAGATATGAAGCCAAAGTGGATGGGTTAGAAGCCTTCTTAGGATCATGAAGTGGAGAATAGTTAGAGAATGGAGCCAAGTCCACTACAACAACTCATCCTTCAACATAATTCTTCTTCTTCTTCTTCCTCTTCTTTCTCTCTCTCTTCGCTCCTCATACGGCACTCTCTCTCTCTTCAATGTTATATTTTTGTGTTGAGGGTTTCACTTTTTAATATGACTTAAGTGACTTTAGAAATATAATGTAAATTAAGTCACCTTGCTATTATAAAAGGGACTTAAATATTTAAAGTGGAATATGAACAATCTTAAGTCATATTAAGGTATTCAAAAGGTCATGAGGAAGATGAGGAGTCAAGTCTACTCTATAAATTGTAAATCCATTCCCATTTCAAAGTTTTGGTGATTAATCTTGTAAACTCAAGAGTATATTGTACTTTGAGAGAACAAAGGAGATAGCCATTTTCTTCCATTTTTCCACTATGTACAACTTTTTTTAAGAATCAATACAAGAGGGAGTTTCTTTCTTTCTTTGAATTAGGGATTTCATGATACTTTATGTTCATCAAATTCTATTTGGTCATGTTTATTTCGGGGTTGTTTCCTCTAAAATTAATGCATGTGATGAAGTTTCTAACTAGTGTGTGTGTAGGAATCTGATTTTTACCTGTAACATTAGTTCTCCTACATCAATTCTCACTCCCTTTCCCACTTTTAGAAAAAATATTCCCTAACAAGAGGTTGTTAGCATTTTCGAGGGTCAGTGGAATGCCCTTGTTGGATCCCTGGTTGAAATGCCACCACATAAATCCACATTTTCTCATGCATGCACATATGGAAACTGCACCGGTTAAGTAGAGGGACTTATATTCCCAAAGCATTGGCAAGAAATCCACAAGTTTTTCCACCTGAAAAATTTTCTTGCCAATAATTTTTACCCACCATGGGGAAAATTTAACAAGATCTATACCCAAAATATGACCGCAAGGTCTCAAAATATAAAAAAATTCAAATATTGAAAAAACCAAAAAAAAAGAGTTCATGAAAATCCATTTCTAAAAGACACATTGATGATTCCTGCATGCGTCTTTTCACATTCCACATTGTCTTTCCATATTCCCATTACAAATTTTTTTAGTTCCGGAATTTGAAAAAGGATTTTCCAAAGAAAGAGATGAAAGAAGTAAAAAAAAATGGAAGATGAAGAAGAAATACCTCAACCCATTGTTCCATGGGGAAGGAATATAGGCCCGCTTGCTCTTGAACCTCCTCTCCATAATCTACCAAGTAGGTTCCCATAAGAACTTTCCAAAGTTCAAAGGTGACAACACACAACATCCCAAAGAACACATCGCTACTTTCACAACATCATGTGGAATTCTTGGTGTCCAACATGAAGACATTACTATGAGAATATTCATGGAGTCCCTCTAAGAAAAAGCAATAGAATGGTTCTACCTCCTTCTTGTCTGATCCATTCACTGGTTGGGATGACATCAAGGATGCCTTCACAGAGAGATTTAAATCAACTAAAGATTGTCAGGACCTCCTAGTGTAGTTGGCTCAAATAGAGAAAGGAGAAAATAAAACCATGAGAGACTTCATGGCTTGTTTGAAAGGTTGCTTCATAGGATACCTAAAGAGGATGCACCATCTCAAAACAATGTCAAGAGATTCTTCATCAATGCTCAATCATCAAAAGTAGGATTTTTTTGTGAAGAGCCCAACCAAGGAGCATTGTAGAAGCACAAAAGATGGTCATTGAACTTGATGATGATCTCATCCTCTCTGGGAAGATCAAGAATCCATCAAAGGGCAAGACCCAACATCCTGGAGATGAGAGAACCAATCCATCACTGCAAAAGTTGGTGAATGAGATAACATATTTGAAGAGGGAAATATTTGAATGCGTTTCTTCTCAAAGAAGCAATGGAAATCAGATTGTAGGAGCACCCCAAAGGCTCACCTTGGAGGCCCCACCCATGAACATAAATTGTAGATTTCAAGAAGGTGAAGAAGAGTTTAAACAAGAAAGAGAAGGTGGTGGAAATTTCATAGAAAGTGATGAGTTTGAAATCGATACACAAATCAGATTTTTTGAGTATTCTTGAGGTTATGAAGAAGACAAAGAATATGCACCCAGTTTCTCATGCATGGTTTTCACTCATTCTCAGTCCAAGAAAGGAGCACCCCCTCCACCACTGTAAATAAAAAGAAGGTTGATGATCCTCCTATGGCGACTCTGTAAAAAAAAATATCAGTCGAGGATCCCCACTTCCATCTTCCATGAAGTATGCATTATTGGAACCTGATCCTGTAGTAGGTAAGAAGGCTCCCACAATCCCAAGTAAGTCTTCCGATGTCTCTTCTAAGTCAAAATCTAAATTTGTTCCTGTAAAATCTAATACCTTGAAAGCTCCTAGTGTGCCTTTCAAAATACCATCCATTCCTCAAACATAAAATCCTTCTCCTAATCCTATCCAGACTCCAAAATCAGTCCCTTCACCCCCCTTGTCCACATCTTCTCCCTTTGAATTCATAGAATATGAAAACAAGGCCAAAGTATAGATTACTAAAACTGAATATTTGTGAACTCATCCTAAACAATTTGAGAGGTTCGTCTGATATATCAGGAGTGGTAGTCTAACACCCAATGATGTAACATCTAGTTTCAAAGGAATTCTACCAAACTTACCTAAACCTCTCTCAAAACATGCTTTCTCTAAGTTCATAAAAGACTGATAAAGTTAAACCTTTCTACGTCTCTTCCTTCTTGTTGGAGAATATGTACTAAAAATTTCATAATAGATTCTGGTGCCTTAGACAACGTGATGCCTTTAAAGGTCACCAAGGCTCTCAAACTTACCATGAATCCACATAGTTGCTCTTGTTACTCTTTGGAATAAAAAAGGTCTCATTTGTAGGTAAGGTCAAAGATGCACAAGTGGCTCTCGCTGATTTCCACTCAAGAAATTTTCAGGTGATGATTTTGGTAGTAGACGTCCCAATCTCATTCAAAATGTTCTTGAGTAGAATTTTTGCCAAGATTAGGAGGAAAATTTAGATGAATTGGTCTTATGCAACCATACCAGTGAAGGGAGACATGGAGAAATTTCTTCCTGAGAAGAATATGAGATACACGGTATGAAATTCTAGAAGCCCGAAGCTAACATCTTGTATCAAGATAATAGGCGTGAGATGAATCACTTGGTGGCGGCGAGGAGGAAGAGGATATTCCCATCTTGATAGTCCCAGACATGCCTTCCCGAAGAGATTTGGATTTTGAATAATCATTTAGAAGATTCGAGTTACAAGAGGACAGCACAGAATTTCTGGATGATGTAAACCATGAAGAAGAGGAAATGGTTCTTGACAATTTTCAAATAGAAAAATCAGCTTATGTGGTTATCCATGATGAAGAGATATTCTCATTCCCATTTGAAGATGAAGACTCCCTAGATCATGTTACCCAGGAAGATACCAATTCGGTCTATAATGAGCCCTTGAAAAATGGGAAAGAACCATCTATACAAGAACTACTGAGAGCCATGGAAGAAACAGAGGACCCCAAGCTCAGTCTCAAACTCCTGATGCAAGCCATGAATATGCAAGACAAACATGAAGCTGACTTGGAAGCCTCAACCAGTGTGAAGGTTGGCTATGTTGAAACAAAGAAAGATGTGAAATATGATGTCCCTATTAAACCAATGGTTGATGGATACAATGATGAAATTGAGGTATTTTATTTCCCATTCGAAGAGGAAGAACCTTTCCATGATAAAGAAACTAAAGAAAAGAGTTTTGAGACCTCTGAAGATGAATCTCTTTTCGATGAAGGATTGGTAGAGTGTAGTGATTCCCAAAATGATGAGGTAATCCCTCTAGATAGTTTCCTTGAGCTACAAGATAAAGATTCTTCAAAGGCATACAAAGAGGAGCTACAGGAAATGATGAAGCATAACTCCATGCAAGAAATCTTAGATGTAGTAGAAGTTGTAGAAGATCCCAAGCTGATTCTTGATCTCTTCACTAGTGTCATGGACATACAAGACAAGTATGAGTTCACATCCAATCCTTCCATCAGTACTCAAGCACCTCACAGTGGAGTGAAGGAAAAGGATAAGTCTAAGGTTTCTCATGGAAAGGATGTCAATGAACATAGACCCAAGAAAGAAAGTAACTTAGAAGATTCAAGGAATTGGAATGAAAATCAGCTTTGGGGAAGCGATGAGATGCTCGATGGAGAATCAACTATATCGATAAACATGGAAGGCAACTGGCACTATGAAATTGACTTCAAAGAACATGAAGGCAATGGAATTTCCAAGTAAGGACTTGAGCATCAAGAAGTTCACATGGAATCACTCCTACAAAGTAAAAGGACAATCATGGAAGCACCTGGCTTCTATAAACAATTGAGAAGGGAGGGTACTTTCTGGAACCCATCAATGGCTTTGCAGAACATCATCACTCAGTGTTTCCCACTCATGGGTAACTTTTGAGAAACAAAAATGCTTCAGTGAAAGTGGGTTATACCTTGCCATAGGTAATTATTAGGTGTGTACCATAGGTGATTGTTAGGTGTGTTTCCTCATCGTCTTTTTCATGTGCGTGTGTGTTTCCTTCTTCTTTCTCTCTTGTTATAGGTTGTACATGACTCTCGAGGGCCCAATGGATAAGGCATTGGTCAATATGTTGTGAGTTGAGATTCTGGATTCTTCATGCCATGTCTTTATTGCACTCATTCCATGTCATGTCCCTAAGCTAAAGCCAGTTTTTTTCATGTAAATGTGCAATAGGAAATTGGAAGTTTCCAAGCACGATAATTATACCCCTGTGTCAAAATTTTCATGTTTTATCATTTCCAGGCACCCCAAGCCAAATCCATCAGGCTGGTCACCCACTATTTGATGTAAAATTGGTCCCCTATGTGATTTAGGAAAGTCTATTCATTCCCCCTAGGTGATTTTAGGGATTTGAAAAGATACTATCTTTTGGCGGTATTGGGAAGGGATATCACTGGCCTTCCCAAGACTGGACCAATTAACCTGGAGCAGAACAGAAGGGTAAAATTCAACATGGAGGTGAATTGAAGACATTAGAACATCATGGAATCTATTTTGGATGTATTTGAGAAGTTTTGAAAGACTTGGAGCAGTCTGAGTGAAAACAAGGTTCACAAGCCTAGGCAGTTCACAGGCCTAAAACAACTACTAGGCTTCAAAAGAAGATTCTGGGAGCTCCAAATGGAGTTATAAGTAAAAAAAACATCTCTAGAAATAGGATTCCAATACCTACATGATGGTGAAATAATATTTTTCACAACACCTTGGCGCATAGGACTTTTGCAGAAGGTTTTATCAGCATAAGTGGAGCCTCAAATACCAAATCTGATTTTTCAGGGATCATATGGTTGAATCAAGACATGATACCCCCACCATTGGATTTAAAATTCTATTTCCAGTTAGGATAATATAAAATTTTACCAATAAATTCCACCAGGAGCTCACGTTATCATCGTTTCAAGTTGCCCTCTTTGGGACTTAGTCATTTTTCGGGAGGACACATGTCAACACCAGAGCCTAGCGGGATTTCATGTCCCTGAAGTCCCTGAGGTCAGGTACAAAAACCCTTGAAAAATTTTCCCAGCCCCCATGTGACCTCTTGGACCCTCATATGACCTCCAAACTTGATAGTTCAGCCCCCAGGTGCATTTTTGGAGCATCCATTCCTTGTCGTTGGATCTGGTGCCACGTGTCAACTTCAAAACCACCATGCAAGCTGATGTCCCTTATTTCCTTGAGGTGGGGGACATCAGACATGGAAAAATGTTCCCTACCCCTATGGGGAATCTTCTAGACACCCACGTGACTGGCTTTCATCCCCCATGTGCATTTTTGGAGAATTCATTCCCTATCGTCGGATCAAGCGCCACGTGTCAGCTCCAGGACCACCGTGGAAAATTATGTCCCTTATTTCCCTAAGGTGAGGGACATCATACCTTTAAAAATTCACCCATCCCCTATGAGGAGTCTTTTGGACACCCACATGACCGACTTTCAGCCCCCAGGTGCATTTTTGGAGCATCCATCCCCTGCCGTCGGATCGAGGACACATGGCATCACCTTGACCACCTTGGAAATTTACGTCCCTCATGTCCCTAAGGTTAGGGACATCAAGGAAAAAAATGTTCCCATACCATCCATGTGCATGTTTTGAATATTTTAAATCCGACACTTAGTCATTTCTTCCCCCTCATTTCTCCTTCATAGCTTCATACGTTGTCATGGCTCCGTGCATGATTGTCCAGACACCTATTCCACCATTATTTCTCTGAACCAGCCCCACCATGGCCACATAAAATCCAAAAACATTGAATCACCTTTCCCATAGTGATGTAAAGGTCTCAGAAATAATTTTGATTAAGCTAAGAAAGAGAAACGAAGAACACAAAAGGAGAAAAAGGAGAAAAATCCATAACCATTAAATGAGAAGTTAAAGAAATATCCCAAATGGATGTGTGAAACAACAAGAAATACTTTTCTATTCTTTCCTCTACCCAAGTCCATCAAGAAAACACCTTCAAACACTCCTCTCGTGCAAGAGAGCATCCACAGTGGAGAAATCCCACTTCTAGCTCAACAAAGAAAAAATCCAATTTCCCGTCAAATCATTGGACGAAACGAAGTAGAAATGCACGTGAAGCATCAAAACAAAAAACCCATATCAAATATATAATTTTATTTGTAAATGGGGGAGAAAACCATGCCTGCAATTTTGAGCTTCATTAATGGTTGTCACATCCGTAAGAAGCACTACTAGGTCTAAAATTTAAGACTTTAAAATCTCGTGGACTATTAAGCGCAGCAGTCTTGAAATTTTGGAGGGGTGATATTGGGAAAAAAAAAATATCAAAAAATTTTTTTCCACATCAATCCAACTCCCAGAAGCCAACTTTCTAAAAATAGCAAGTCTACTACATAGGAATTGCTATTTCGAGAAAGTCATCAACTGTAAGAAACTCGTGAAGGAGATGAAGACATTGGAGGTGCACTATAGTGAGAATTCACGAAATGTAAAATTTTTAGACTTACTAAAAATAGTATGTGGGCCTTTGAGGACCCGCTAAAAATAGAAAGTTGATCCAGAAAGAATGAGGAATGTAGAGAGAAAGATGAAAACTCGAGCCGCAACATCCAATTGAAGATCAGAACTTTATTTCACACACTTAATAAAAATAGTAATTTTATTTTACCTAAGGGAGATATGAAGCCCAAGTTGATGGGTTAGAATCCTTCTCAAGATCACGAAGTGTAGAACAGTTGGAGAATGGAGCCAAGTCCATTGCAGCAACTCATCCTTCAGCATAATTCTTCTTCTTCTTCTTCCTCTTATTTCTCTCTCTCTCTTCGCTCCTCATACGACTCTCTCTCTCTCTCTCTTCAATATTATATTTTTGCATTGAGTGTTGCACATTTTATTATGAATTAAGTGACTTTAGAAATATAATGTAAATTAAGTCTCCTTGCTATTATAAAAGGGAATTAAATATTTAAAGTGGAATATGAACAATCTTAAGTCATATTAAGGTATTCAAAAGGTCATGAGGAAGATGAGGAGTCAAGTCTACTCTATAAATTGTAAATCCATTCCCATTTCAAAGGGTTGGTGATTGATCTTGTAAACTCAAGAGTATATTATACTTTGAGAGAACAAAGGAGATAGCCATTTTCTTCCATTTCCCCCTTCTCAATTTCCTCCATTTCTCCACTATGTACAACTTTTGTTTAAGCATCAATACAAGAAGGAGTTTCTAGCTTTCTTTGACTAAGGGATTTCATGATACTTTGTGTTCATCAAATTCTATTTGGTCTTGTTGCCATTTGCAGGGTTGTTTCCTCTAAATTTAGTGCATGTGATGAAGTTTCTAACTAGTGTGTGTGTAGGAATCTGATTTTCTACCTGCAACATTAGTTCTCCTACCTCAATTCTCACTCCCTTTCCCACTTTTAGAAAAAGTATTCCCTAGCAAGAGATTGCTAGCTTTGTTACAATGTTAGTGGAGTGCCCCTATTGGATCCCCGGTCAAAAGGCTACCACATAAATCCACATTTTCTCATGCATGCACATACAAAAGTTGCATTGGTTAAGTAGAGGGACTTAGATTCCCAAAGCATTGGCAAGAAATCCACAAGTTTGTCCACCCGAAAAATTTCTCACCAACATTGGTGTATAGGACTACCTACAAGAAATTGAACAAGGCCACACCATTTCAATTGGTGTTTGGAATGGAAGCGGTGTTACATGTTGAATCATGTTAACATACTTGTGTATTACATGCGTAGGAGGGTTAGCTAATGAGAAAGCACTACAGAGCACATGGAGAAGTTAATGCAGTTGGAAAAAAGGTGATCACTTGTTAGGTGGAGTAAGAAGACTAAAAAGGCGTGAAAAAAAGCATGGCATGATCAGCATATTAAAAAAATAATAATTTGAGGTTGGGATTATGGTCTTGCTTTATCACTCCAAATTTCTATGCCATCCTGGGAAACTAAAATTCTATTGGTTAGGGCCATATATCATCTCATACATCCTTGATTCAAGCACATGTCAGTTACGAGCACTAGATTGGATGAGATTACTAGGCCTTTTCAATGGGAGTAGGCTTAAGCCCTGCTATAAAAAAGGCTTATATGTAACATAAATAAGTGAGTATTGCACTTTAGCCTAAGGTTTCAATTAATGAATTTCCTTTCTTTGTGTTTCCCCTTCGTGTTGCTTGTTCTGTTTCATTTTGTTGTTTTTGAATGTTGTGCACTAGTAGCCACTTATTATTTTCAAAAAAATATATGCACAAAGGACCACACATCCATTTTTGTGTAGGGTGGATTAATGTGACAAGTAATGGAATTTTGTAGTGGAAGTTATGTTTTGATGGCTGGATTAAAGAATAAAAAGCAAAAAGTTTAGAATAGCATGCACAAAAAGATGGACATAAGGAGTTTGGTGTCAGGAGAGCTTTACAAAGACCACGTACAAGTATGAAAAGTGTAGGAACAACATGAGGTAGGTGATGTCAAAAATCAAGGTAAGGGGAGGAAGAAGTGCCTTCACCTTGTGAGCACGCACATAAAGATCTTTGGTTAGTAAGAATTTTTGTGCACGACAAGGTTGAAGTTTTTCAAATAGATTGGGTGCGGGGTAAAAGTGTTGAAGGTCGGCTTATGAGGAAAAATCCACTTTGTTATTGTAAAGATACAAGGGTAGGTGACATTGCATTTATTGTAGAAAAGAAGCAAAACTATAAGTAAGAGGTTAGGATACATTATTGTTACATTGTATTTGTGATATCGAAGAGATCTTGTGAACTAGGGAATCCTTGAGAAAATTTGCACAAAAGAAGTTTGTGAAGATATGAGTGTATAGCGAGTTTAATTAAAAAACCAGGGTGGAAAAATAGTATATGGGCATGAGGGAAAGGGTTGTTGGAGTTTTTAAAACCTATAATGGGATACACCATCTTGTAAAAGGAAGGGTTTTTCTAAGTTAGGATTCCACAACTATTGCATGGGATTGAAGGGATTTTTGCATAAGTGTAGAACCATAGAGTTGAGAAGAGCTAGAATCGGAAGGAAGAAAGAATTTTTTTAATAACCCTTTGTGGAGAAATGACACCAAGGAAAGTAACCACTGTTTCACCAAATAAGGGCAAGGGAAAAGGGAAACAATATTTTTCTACCATTTTCAATGAGAACTGGTACATGGATATGCAATACTTAGATAGCATATTGCCTGGAAAGGAATGGGTATTGCATGTGAGAAAAATGGTCGTAAGCGACTACAACCATCGAACAAGCACCACGAAAAAATAGTTGGCACTAGAAATGGTTAGACCTACAGACAAAAAGGTACCAAACGAAATGCCCATCTACGCCGATGAAGTACATGTGAAGATGGAGAAGGATAGGTTATTGTAACTCTATGAGTTTCCCTATTTTTAAAAACCCAAGCAGTTGTACCAATGGCTAATTTCGCATGTGCATGAAGACCATTTCTACTTCACAGGACAAAGGATGACAATAACTCCCAAATTGATCTCCAAATTTACTGGTCTTTCTTGTGAAGGATATTTGTTTGATGATGACTTAGATGATAAGGAGGCCATAAAGAAAACCATGTAGGCCTATGAATACAAGAAGGGGTCATAGTACTTCGACATCTCTATGATTTCAAACCCTATAATGAGGATGGCTATGCGCTTGGTCACAAAACTAAATGGACAAGAAAGATGGACCCAGATCAACAAGGCATGGTTGAACGTTTCATTGGAAGATCTTAGAGGGGACCATCTACAACTTCTCAATGTTCATAACAGAGGACATCATTAGTGCCATGCTCGATGGGAAAAAAATTTGAATGGTAGTACCAGATGAGAACCCCTCCCTTGCTAAGATATTTGAGAAACATACTTGTGAAACAATGATGGTCACCCATAAGGTGTTCTTGGAGAAATGGTACAAATGAATGTGTGATGCATTTGGGGCCGACTAGAGAATACCCAAGAAATTTCTAGCTCTAGTGTAAGGATAATTGGAGTTTGTAGTATACCAACATTTATGTATTGACAGGTTCACTTTAGTAGAAAACACAAAGAGCCCATAGTAAACATTACCTTTCTCCTTCACTAATCAATACTTCCAAGCCAGGGTCAACTGCTTTAAGGAGGAAAAAATGCTAAGGTTCGATCTCAATGCCGTGGACCAAGACTATCGTAAGTTGCGCAAGACTCTCATATACCCAAAGAAGCACACCTATGTGGAGAAGTATGTCTCCCATAATTTACACATGTTGAAGCTAGTGACCTTTCATGTTACTGGAAGAACCACAATAAGGGTATATCTGCACATAAGGATGAAATATGAGAAGGGCCCATATGTGGAAAATGATGTCTCAATCTCGAGAATAGCCTACCACAAGAAAGAAGGCCATGCCAAGGAAGAGGGAAAGGGATGAGGCTCTTGAGAAAAATGCACCCAAGTATACAAACATCATAATTTAGACGCCCCAAGATTTAAGTGCAAATCTATGCACCTATGCATGGAGAAATAAGTCCCCAGAAGAAAGGAAAAAGAAAAGACACCTAAAGAGGAGGTGCCGAGTAAAAATTCCCGAAAAAGAAGAATCGCTAGCATGGAAGGAGTCACCACTCGAAGAAGAGAAGGAAGAATCTTCTATACCTGGAATCATCAACTAGGAAGAAGTAGAAGGTAGTAGAAAAGGTGGACTTAGAAGAAAGGAGAGACCGGAGGCTTACTAAGGCAACAGGGAAAAATACAAGCAAAAAAAGGCTCAATACCATCATGTGTATGATGTACATGACTCAGAGGATGAAGGGGATAACGATAAGGATGAGGAAAAATAAGGCACTCATTCAAAGGAGAAGTGAGGAAGTAAACACCAAGGATCAAACGACCCCAAGCCTGACCAAGGAGAAGATAGAAGATTCCATGGAAAGAGAGATAAAGGGCATAATAAAGGACTTAGTGGAACATGAGGTGGAGCACAACGCTTATTAATTTCTCAAAGAGATAGAGGAGGAGAGTGTAGAGAAGGAATATGGAAGCATGAATGGAGATCCCATCCTAGCAAAAGAAGATTTTCAAGGTAGCGCACACAAGATGAAAAGGTGTGGTAATGATGCAGAGCAAGGAATGGGTTATATCAACGATCCAAATAAAGTACCGCATGTGTGCTTCAAAAGTAATATACCTAGCCTCTTACAAGAAAGATTTTATCTTGGGATTTTAAGTCCCATGTTGATGAGTTGGAGTTAGAAATCAACCAAGAAGCACTGATGAAGATACCATAATCTAAGGGAGTAAACCCTCTAATGAGTTCTCGTAGTTATATGATGATAAAGTCTATAATGCACTTAACAAGGTATCGGTGGAGGTTAAGGTGAGACTCTTCGGGAGGAATGATAATGTTGGAGGAATAACTCGGAGAAGAAGAATGAAGAAATCATTAAGAAAAGAAAGGATTTGAATCGGAGGAGATGATCAATGCACAATTAAGGCGTGAATTGAGGGAGGATAAGGCTAAGGTGTGCGAGGCGTAGAAGAAGATATATATGATTATGGATGCCATAATATTGAAGCACCTAGACTCGGCCCTTCCTAAGTAAAAATTTGAGTCAACCTTGTAATTCTTGGAAGACTTAACCCACATCCTCACCATAGAAAGGTGACCGCTTGCATTGGAATCAGTAGAGGAGGAATTGATGCACCAAAAGGAGAAAGAGAAACTAAAGATCGGGGAAATAGTCACTCAAGATTCGAGCTCCTTGATGTTGTGAAGACCGCTATGGAAATGGCTAAGGTCATGTATGATAACTACGTTGAAAGAGACAAGGTAGAAAGCATACGTTCTCACTACACATGAGGCGGTTACGAAAGAGTTCCAAGAGAAGAACAAAATAAATAGGGTGGAGTGGGATAAAATAATAGCTGAGGTTGAGAAGAAGATGGAAGCTATTGAAGCCTTGTGGATTTTGATTAAAAACTAGATTAAGGAGTTATATGCTTAGATAATCTTCATAATGGACGACCGGAAAACCTTAGCAAGAAACTAGAAGGAATTTTAGATAGGCTAAATGCTAAGTGTGATGAATTAATATTTGAGGAGGTGAGTGCTCTAGTGGGTGACCTACTTCAGTAGGCATAGGGTTAAGTGGATGCTTGGGATAAGATTGAGGTGATAGTAAGGAAGGGGTTCCCACTCCCGTTAAAGTTGTACTAAGTTCTTTGATTCTTTGATTCTTCATTCTAATTATCCGGGTCCTTCTATTCTTTATTATTTAAAAGTAGGAGGTTTCGAGGACAGAAAACAAGATTAGTGTGGGTGATGTTGGGCATTGAAATATTGGCTAAGTACCAAACACGGCGTGCACATAGGACCGATGAGAAGGGCGTGCATGGAGAAGTGTGCATGACAAAAAGGTTTAAGAAGGGTTTAGGAGAAACCAAGGCATGCATGGAAGGTAAAGCCTTAGGTTCAAAGTACTTATCCATATTTGGCATTCTTGAGACACTTGAGGAAAAACATGACCCGACTAGGCGTGCTAAGTGGATAAGGTGCCAACCTGGAACCTGAAGGTAAATGAAATGATATTCCACGCAGAAATATTCCCGAGAAGACATCATTGCGAAAGGGATAAGCAGTCACCGGTGGAGGACCACATTGACACTTGATGTGTGATCTACCCAAGAGGGAAGGCATGGTGGTGGGTGTTGATCCTATAAAAATATATGCTCGTAAGCAAGGGAAGAGGAGGTGAAAAGGAGAGAAGAGAATGCATGGAGAGTAAATTGTTGAGTAATAGAATTTTGCAGTAATGCTAAGGCTTAGAGAACTTAGTGCTAAGGATTGTAAAGGATGTAATAGGACTCGTATGGCATTAGGGTTTATTAATAAGGATCCAAATGGGAGGGTATAGCTAGGATCTCTCATTAGGGAAGATCTGTAGGGAATAAGTCTTTGTTATTTAAGAGGTATGGTCTATGATGACCTCCTTTGAATGTAATGTGGATACTAATTAATATATATAAGGATTTTTCTCGCATATCATGTCTAAGGGTGAAAACCCTTGTGTTATATGATTATTGTGGTTTAGATTTGTTTTATTGTGCTTTTTACATTATTATTAAGTTTCTGTAATGCATTAATATATGGATGTGTAAGCTTCCTTCTGTTTTACTTTAAACTAAATGTTTGTAATTATCATTCTACAAATCATCCTCCTTCAATGGAAATACCTTTTTACAATGCTCACATAAAGGAGAGGCTCGATGCCCATGTGTGCCTCAAAGCGAGCACCCAACACCAACTAGGTGATAGGCCAGCATGCTTAGGGGTAGAAAGTACTATTGAGGGTAGATAAAAATGACTAAAATTTTCATCAATATAGATCCATCACAAGGTAGACAAGTGTGGTTCATCTACATCACACTTCATAGGAGGGGAGTCTATTGTTTCCATGCACAAAATTTACTACATTCTACATCTAGTTACTTTCTCACTACTTCACAAAGTGTGACTGGCACAAGAGCACCTAGGGCACAATTACACACACACACACACACACACACACACCTAGAACTACATTGGATATGATATGTAGTGTAACACTCAGTGATAAGTCCTTCAATTTGGAAGCTAAGGAAAATCCAACCCCTTCATATGTATCTTTCTTTTCTAGGGTTTTGATGTTTTATCTGGGGTTTTGCAGATGATTAGTCATTGTAGGTTTACCGGTGCTTTAGCGATCATACAAAAACATTCACACATCAAGAATAAAACATAGGTGAACACACAGTGACACCTCAAAGGATGTTTTCTGGTCATTTGTGTTAACCAGGGTGCCTAGATCTCGAGATAACATGTGCCACTATCCCTCTCCATGTTCCCAGTTTAGATAGAAATTCCATATCTTCACTTTTTTAGGATCCTTTATGAAAATTTCCTCCTCATGTTCACATGGTATACACTTAGAAATAGTCCCGCACCATTTGTGAATTAGCTAAGCCCTTCTTAACCCTCTTTGCACATTAGGGTTTCATATTGCATTGCTTAAATTTCTTGGGTACTATTTCAGTATTTTATTACTTCATTTATTCAGTTATTTTACTTCTTCTATAGCATTAGATTACACTAGGATAAATCTATTTTAGTTAATCAATCCATTAGTATAAAATTCATGGTAAGCGTCAAGGCTTTCGAGGTTTACAATTTGTGAGTTTTTTTAGATATGTGATTTTTAGGATTTTTTTTGGTTTTGAATGTGGTGCGAAATAACAAAATTTGTCCCATGTTGGGTGTCAAAATCTGTTAGCAAGATAAGTAAATATTAGTGAGTTTTCACCAATGCTTCGAGGATAATTCCCCCTCTTGGTAATGGGGAAGCTCCCATTTATTTAATATAGAAAAGCAAAATAACATTTGGCTATAAAGCTAGGGATCACACATGAATACTCCACTAGACCTATGGAAAATTGCTTATACTTAGTGCAATGGAATAATTTAGTTAGGAAAGGAGGTAGAGAGGATAAAGCATGTAGTGAAGGGAAGGTTAATTTTATGAATATGAATGTTTAAATTTCACGACATTAATCAGAGTAGATCCACACTCAATGAGAATAATTCAACCATGAGATGTAAAACACCAAAGACATAAAGTTCTAATAATTCATTTATCAAAGGTACAAAGTCCTTTCTTGGGTTTTAAATATCACCATGCTTACAAAGTTGCGTATGCAAGAAATAAAGGAAACATGTACAATATGGAATAAAAATAGTATTATTTTTCTTGTACCTAGTAGATAAAAATCTATCCACTATTAAATAAAAATTGACTACCCATTGGAATGAAGGATGCATTCCAATTTATATTATTACAAAATTTATTTTCATCTCCCCACACGATTTTTTTACATTTCTTCATCACTTGTGACCATTCATATTTCGAGGAAACAAAAGTGAGAATTTTTATTAGTATTGTAAAATAACTCTTACAATGTCAAATTAAAGGTCACTTAAGTGAATAAGATAAAATAGGTAAAAGTAAATTCTTACTAAATAATTAGAATATGGAGAGAGAGGAAAGGAGAGAGAGAGAGAGAGAGAGAGAGAGAGAGAGAGAGAGAGAGAGAAGGGTTGATCAATTTGACGAAGAAAAATCCTCTCGTGATGATGAACTGGTTGTTGGGGAACATTGAGGGAATACTCCTAGAATGATTTCCTCACCTTTGAACTATTTACTAAAATGGGAAGCCACAAGTGCCACATTATCTACTTGTGGAATACAAACAAAAATCACATCAATTATCCAAGTTTCAAGAATGATACCAAAGGTATTGCATTGGTTGAACTAGAATTAATGATCTATTCATAGATCTTGTAGATTAAAACTCTAATTTCCACAAGAGATTCCAAAGTGTCTTCATTGAATGAGAAGGAATATCCTACCTCTTTCTTGACCAACTCTTGCAAGGAATTAAGGAGCTCTTGCAGAAATTAATTTTCATTGAGTAGAGGTGATCCAAGATTATGTACACTATTAATATCTTTCAATATCTAGGATGTATTCTATTCAAAATAAATAACCTTAGAGATAGAATCATTTATCATGTCATATTGAGTACTCGTCGTGTGAGACCGAATAAGAGATGAGTTTTGGACATGGAAGTGAACACGCTTTTCTTGCCAAGGAGTGAGAATCAAGATTTCTCATTTTAGATACCAATGGAAACACATTGTTTTAGTGGGATTTTTATTTCTCAATCTCCTCCTTGACTACTTTTAATTTCAAAGTAGTGGTGAGGGAAAATTCAAACAATGAGAGAAATTTTGGAAATGTTACCTTTCCTTTCTTGAGGATCTTTCCAACCCACTTATCATTAGCTCTCCCTTACATTGTATAACCTTGGGCTTTCTTGATCAACTGAGGGTCAAAGCTATTGATGGGAGGAATAGATTATATAGTAGTATGTGGCATTACAATGGGTTCCAAAAATGATTGCACATAAGAAGTGAGATTTCTAACATGCCTCCAATTTCTCAATTATTTGTTTCTACTATTTGTTTCTCAATCATATGTGTATCACCTTCATGTGTAGATTGACCCAAGGAGGTCCTTGTCAACTTATAGTAATCTTGAGTCATCTCTTGCAAAGGATTTATAACCTTTTTCTAGGAGACCTCCACATACTGGGCTCTAGAAATCCCACTGAAAAAATGAGAGATTACCTATGATTTGTTTCTCTACTCAGTTTTCATGAATTTTGAGATAGCCTTAAAATTAGGTGTTGTGGATTCTTATACCTTCCTTGAATTACTCCCAAGTAAATCTTAAATCCATGGGAAATTTTCCACCAGAGTAGACATAACTCAGGAATGAGGGAATTTTCAGAAGTATGATAGGGGATCTAAGCTTGCTCATGGTGAGATGACTCCACTCATGAAAAAGATACACTTGGATGTCATTGGTGAATAGGAGAATATGAAGTATCAATTTCACCTTGTTTAAGAGGATCAATGGGATATTCAATGATCTTAGACTTATTAGAGATCTTCATAGGATGGGAATATTTAGTTTTATCTTCCTCCACAATTCTTTTCCTTGAATGTTTTTCTGATTCGAGTGGAACCCATGGCCTTATTGGATACCCTTAAAGAGGAAGTGTAAAATACATGTTTGGATAGAGTCAAGAAACCACTGGAATTGATAAAAGAATTTTTCTTTCTCTTGAACCATTCTCTTGATCTCTAGATTACTACTATTGTCTTATCCTTAATATCACATGATTCTTTGGTATTCCATGGAATTAGAGGAAGCGCTGAAGATTGTACTACTTGGTGCTCACTATCAACTAATTCTAACCTATCAAATTTTATTCCCTCAATGAACCATTCAAAATTGAGATCCCTCATCTAGTATACTTTCATCCACATATAGTCCCTTTTTGTACCTCAAAATCATCATTGCAATTGGCCCAATATTATTAAATTTTAGGTATATGGTGTAAAGATAGAAATGTGAGAGTCTTTGGATTTCTCCCGATATCGAATTCAGACCTAGATGTGTAGGAGTAGAGACTGAGGGAAGCAAAGGATGCTTCAATATTTGCCACATCTGTGATTTTATTACATGAATATATTCCCAAGGAGATGGGAAATGACACACCTTTCTTTTTAATTCTTACACTTCACAAGAACCTAAACCAGTTTCTTACATAATTTGAATATTATGAATTCATCAATCGGGTACTTGGGTATCATGTGAGGAGCAAGATCATATCCAAATACTTTGATTTAGGGAAGGTAATGATCTGAATGAAGTGGATCCATATTTTTAAATCATTCCAACTACTTAGGAAGATATCCTCTACTCGGATTTAGATCAAAGATCCTAATAATGAACATGATGAATACGTCATTCACCCTAACATTGAGGGAATTGATATCCTTATGAGTTAGTTTCGGATACTTATCATATGTAGATGATTTTGAGGCACATGGGGAGATGTGGAAAATCCTTTATATGATCTCATGACGGAAAGGACATACACTAAGTAAGAAGTCATAGTGAAGTTCTTATTGGTGAACAAATGTAACAACGACCCATGGATGTTGTCACCGATGACCTACCCTAATCCACCGGCTTGTTTTTTTAGTAGCCATAAGGATGAATTGAGCCATCTAATCTTGGAAATATTTTGTTTTTTCTTCCCCCATCACCAAACTTATAAGAATAATGGAATTGGAATAAGCCTACTATAATTCACTCCTTGTGAGGTTCTTAGGAAGATGAGAAGCATTTATTCCTTGTCTCGAGCCATAAACCGAGTGTTAGGCCTTACAGGATATGAATAAATAATCACCTACTCTTGAGAATAATATTCCTTGGTTATGATTACAATTTTACTACTGGTAGGAATTTGTAGGCACCGAGAGAAACCCTTTGGGGTTATAACTACTAGGAGTGAGTTGTCATTTTCCTAAATTTTTCTAGAGTTAGCATCGTAGTGTTGGGCACATGCTAGGACTAATTCATTTCTCTAAATAGATAGTAGGTAACCCCATACCATGAATATCCCACTTGATAATATTTTTTCCTCCACTGGTTCACAAGGTCTACCATGCATTATGTTTTTCAATTCCTCTAGATCCATATGGTTGACATCACTATCTCGCCACATTAGGGTATTCGGTGATTATATTTGAAGTGGAATCGAAACCTAAATACTTGAACTTCATAGTTTCAAAAATCAGTGAGATAGGTAGAATGTGAGTCACTACAAGTGTTTTGAGCTCGATTCTACAAGATTTTCTATTTTTAGCAAGTACTATCTCATACAACTATTTTTAGTAAGTTTTCACAATTTTCTCCTCTTCTTGTATTTTTCTTATTCGGAGTATTACGTGTGTTGAGAATTTTCTATTTTTAGAAACTTTATATTTTTGGACATGCAGAGCCTTGTACACATACTATTATTGGAAGGGTGTATTTTGGATGCGAGATTGAACAAAATTTGGTCTCATAATTATAGGTTTTACTTAAGGACCTTATGCACTAATTTTTGAAGTTTTTCATCTACCAAAGCTTCATAGATTTGAAAAGAAAACCTATGGGTTTGAAATTTTACATTTTTGTAAATTATATAGAGCATAAATGGGGATGTTCTCACAACTATCCAAAAGAAATTTTTAGAGTAGTGCACGCAGGTAAAATTTTGTTTAAAACACGTGCACGGTTAAAGAGTTATTAACATCTTTCCATTTTGGGACATGGATTCCTTGAGAAATTTCAGTAGAATTCCTAGTGAAAATATAGGTTTGGGAGGGTATTTTAATATTACATTGATTTATGAAACTAGCTAGGTGTTATGAGAGTTGGAGAGTTATTCAATTTTTATTTGCAAGTCTTAACTAACCTTTGACCTGACAACTTAACTGGAGTTTGGATGTAGTTGAAGTGGAGTTTAAACTATAAAATGTGTGAAAAAGGGGGGGAAAGGGACACAAAAATGTGACTTGTAACAGATGGTGACAATTTTCATCTTTTTGTGCTTTGTGGAGGTGATCTAAAGGCTAGGAATGGGCACCAAAGGGATAAAATATGGTTTTTGGTGACTAGGGGCTGCATGGAAGGAAAGGGGTCAAAATTTTGTGTCTACCTTATCCACTTTGCACCTTGGGGATAATGAGGATAGAAAGAGTGAATTTTTTTACATAAGTTTGAGCTCATGAGAGGGGGACAAGGAAAAATTCTATTTTATGTAACCTAGGTGCAAAATTGGTGAGGGGTGAGTTGCAAAAGGTTCAAAATGATGGGGATAACAAATTGATTCCCCAATTTTCCAATTTTCACCTTGGGGATAATCCATGGGAAAAAGAGGGTGAAAAAGTGTGACTTGATGGTTTTGTGATCACGAAAAGTGGGTCACGACCTAGATCTATCATTTCTTTACTCTAACACCCAAATTCATGTGCTCGAGTGATGAAACCTCAAAAATTTTGAGGGGCTACAATTTTGTCTCCCCCTTTTCTCCATTACACCTTGGGGAAAATAAAAGGGGACATAAAGGGTGAGAAAGTACAACAAAGAAGTTTTTAAATGCTAATTTCACTCGCTTTGAGTGTAATTTGAGGACCTCGAGAGTACATTTTCCACCCAAAAGCATGTAAGAGTGTTTAAGGGTCATAACTTGTATGATTTTTAATATTTAACACCTATTAAGAAAATTACACCCATTATTATGAGATAATTCTACCTTCTGTTTCATTTTAGGGCCTCTTTTAACCTCGACTGGAAGGGGCGGTTGGAGTGTCTTGGATTATTATAAAATATTTTTGAGCCGTGAAATAATATTGATGTATCCTTAATATATAGGGTTACAAGATATTTTTATGGTTATTTTTTTACCTCCCAACTACTTATGGAACTCCCGAATCATCTTGACAAGTTGGCTTTCACTATTGGAGCCTTCATTGAATGTGCCCAAAATTACCCGATGTTGCACAAGTTGTTCCTAAATTAAATTTATTCCAAATAAAATTTCAAAAATACCTTTTATGAATTATTTATTCTCAAAACCACCGTAATATGATTTTAATATTCCCGTAGGCTTTAAGAGGGTGTTTACCATTTACAAAATGGCCAAAAATGGCCCTTTCAAAGCCTCTTGGAGTAGTTGTTCTTCCTTAAATCTCAATGAATTCATCAATCATCTTGGGCATATATCCCCACACATCTAAAAATAATTAAAAATATTTTTATCATGTTCCTTTAATCCAGAATGAGGGTGAAATTGAGGACAAGTTGGCTAGAGAAATAGTTCATAGTGACCGAGAGAGAAAATTTTCAAGTGTGGGATTAGTTGTCGAGGACCAAATTTTTAATTTTTCAAAATAGAAATTTAGTATTACAACATGGATGAATTTGGAGGGCCACAATATTATTTTTACTAGTTACTATAGTACATTACTTACATTTTCTTACCCATTAATGAGCATCCATGAATAATGTTGTCATGTTTTTTGCAAGGTCAAAAATTCAAACTTTAACCATGACAACCAAGCCCAAGTGTCAAAATTTTCTTGAAAATATTATTGAACCCCCTTCAAATCAGTTTTCCCTCTATTTCATGTTCATCATATCCTTAAAATTCCTCCCAAGTTTGAAATGTTGTGACAGGGCCATTCATTCCATTCAAGTGAAGTGCTTCTAAAGGCTAGTTCTTCGATAAGGTTGGAAATACTATTTTTTTCCTTTTTAGGACATTTGTGCATACTTTGGGATAGATATGAAAGTATAGCATAATATATAGGTGGTATCGAAGAGTTTTTTAAGTTATGGAGCTCATCTCGAAAGATTTAGGGAAGTTTTGGAGGTTTGGGAATAGTTGTAGTAAAAGCAAGTTTTTAGGGGTGAGGAGCATATAGCCAAAATCGATACCTTAACTTTTACAGAGGATTTCAGGATTTTTGTAATGAATTGTAAAGATAAAAATAGTCATTAGAAATATTATATAATCATCTACATTGTGTAATCATAAAATATTTCATAAGATCTCGATGGCTTCTCATGGCAGCTCGGTTTTGCAGCACACACATTGTCATCCCGAAGAAAAAGGTGCCATTTTTTTATGATTCAAGCATAACTTGTGAAACCCATATCATTTTTATTGTAATTCTCTTGGATGTAAAATCATATATTAATTCATCATAAAATACTACTTGAAGCTCCAAAGTAATCACGTCGTTATGTTATCTCCTTTGCGTGGTACGTTTCTCATACTTAGTCATTTTAAGAATGGACACATGTCACTTCCTAATGAAGATGAATTTTTGTATCCCTATTTTACCCATTCCCAATGTGACATAGGGGAAAAAATAATTCACCCCTCCTCATCCCTTCCATCTGGTTCTCCACATGACCAAGTTCAACACTCTGAAGGGCCTATCTAGCTTAATTGACCATCCTCATCTCACATACTTGGGTGACACTTAGCATTATATGGGAGAAAATATTTTATTTTCCCTATTTTCCCCATTCTAAAGAGGAAATAAGGGAAAAAAAATTCACTTCTCTCTAGCACCTCCTTTGGTTTTCCATGTTACCTATTTCTAGCTCCTCAATGCTAAATCAGGTCTTTCCTCACCTTCCACATCTCACATCCCTGAAGGGGACACTTGGCAAAGATCCGGTGAGGGCGTATTTTTGTCCCCTTTTTCCTAATAAATAAGGGGATATAGGGGACACAAAAAAATTTCCATCATATCCCCTCGTCAAGGTTCTTCATATAACCTTACTTGTAGCCCCAGTGTTATGGCTTATTTTTTCCATCTCCTCAATCTTGCATCTTGTGGTGAAAAGTTGAAAGATATTCTTGAGGATAATTTTATGGCCCCAATTTTCCCCATTCCCAAGGTTAAAATGGGGACAAAAAAATTCACCCAAAGCCAAGCAAAGTAAAAATCCTAGTTTTAAACTACATGTTGCTACTTCATCCGTGTGTGAAAAAATAAATGTCGTGTAATCTAAAGACTATAAATAACATATTCCAAATCCATTTCTTCCTTGATTTTGACCATTTATTCCATTAATTATGTTTAAACCTATAAATACCTAAAAAAACACTAGGTATGCTATCAAATTCTTTCCAGGCAGCCATGAACATGAAAACAAAGAAAAATGCATAGCTTTCGAATCTAAGTGGATTCAAGTGAAAAAATTTCATCATATCTTCATTTCATGTTTCTTAAATAATACCATCATTGCAATATTAATGATTCCCTATTTTTTTAATAGTATAAAACCCTAAACTTGTGACCTAGAAGCTAATTTTTCATTTTGCAAGAGTTCTAATAGATAGATCACTATGAAATTTGGAGCACAAGATCCTGGAGATGAGTTGAATTTGATGAGGAATATATTTTTTGCAAATGAATAGGGGTAAGTGACAAGTATAAAAATAGTACCTATTGTTTCAACTTAATAAAAATATAAACCTTACAAATAAATTAAGCTCTCTCATATGAGAGAATTTGAAAAATAATGAAGATGATAAACTAAGCAAAACAGGCAATTTGAGCAAAAAGTAGTTTTCTTGAAAAAGTAAAAACAACTTACAAAAATAGAAACTTTCAAAAAGATATTAAAAACATAAATTGAGGTACTCATAGCATGTTAGGGACTTCAAGAAACTAAATTCGAGCAAAAAGTGCATTTTCCCAAAAAAATAACTCCTAAACCCTATTTGCCAAAAATAGAAAGTTTGATTTAGGTATAAAAAGTTTTTATTGTATTCATTTTCTTGACTTGTTGATTTTTACAAACATGAAAGTTAAATTTCTCATGTTTAGAGAATGTTTCAACCCCGGTATCATAATATCCAGGTGTGGGTGACAATGATGTTGCTCATATGGACTTAGAAGATATGAAGAATCAGATGCTTGGAGGCCCGAGGAACCCAAAGTGGAAGATAAGGTTTTCAGGAGCGGATTATATGATGTAGGTGGTCATCTTGTGTATGTTCAAATTACATAATTTATGTTAACATCTTCTTAGCACTACGAGACTAAATCAGCAATCATTAAAGTAGATGGAAAATAAAACTTGCATTACTCACTCCAAAGAAGATTTCATAGTGTATGTAAATCCTAATAGGAAACAACGTGGTCATCTTAATGAAGGATTTTTCATTGGGTGAATGGTCAAAAATAGAATCCTATCTCTAAGGGATTTCATTAGGGTCATGGCTGAAATAGGGAGGAATCCTTCTCGTGTACCGAACACTTTGTCAGAGTGAGTTTCATGAAGGATATTCAGATGCAGTCATTCTACTAAGCAAGGTAATGGGAGAAGAGGCCACAAAATATTTTTGAGATTGGATGGAACATTTCATCCTCATCGTTATCTAAGGAAAAAAATTAATTGACTCGGGATAAATAATCATCGACAACATTCATAAAAAATTGCTTCAATTGTAGGTTACTAAAAATTTCTTGATGACATCCTATCTGGTCTTTGTTCTTATGAGTAGAAGACCATTCATAGGCCAACCCCCACTCATAACATCTATCAAAGGGAACCCTCCTATTATAGGTATCTACAACTAATGCTCATGGATTATAACCACCATTTCTCAAGGGTGAATGATGCATTCACTATGTTTCTCATAAGATTACTTGGATGGTAATCCCAAGTCAATATTTTATTATAAATTTTTTGCATTGATCAAGAGATATGGGTCCTTCTTCATTCATTTTTCAACCTTGTCATACATGTCACAAAAATCAAAACCATGTCACAAAACTATACCATCTCATATAGGTGATATTGTTATCTTTGTAGAAATATTGATTTTAAAGTGAATAGAATATGATAAATATCATTTAATAAATTTTTTTCTAATAGTAGGTCTTTAAGACACCTTTTCTAGTAAATGTTCATTTCTACGTTTAAGACTGAAAATTTTGTTTCTTTGTTTTATTTATGTTTTCATACCACTTTCACGGAAAAAATCATATAAAAAAATATTGCTCAAAAAAATACAAAATAAAATCTATCCCAAGATAGACAATGGCATCTAACTTTTCACCAAAATAAAAATTATATATCAAGTTTTGGTCATCCAAATCGTAGGAAAACGAACTACAATCTTATAGGATTTTTCAAAAAAAAAAACCAAGTCATTGAATTTTGAGTGTTTAATATAGTTAAACTTGTCCATTTTAAAAAAATTAGTAGTTTAGAAACTAGATTTTGGATGCTATGATTCATATTTATATAAGTTTTTCTAATTTTGAGTGCACACATTACTAATAATCCCTACAAGTTGAGATTTTGTTTTTATTTGTAATATGACGTCCACTTATGACCCCTTTTTGGCCCCCAACTTTCTGCACTTACCCATCCCATCTCTCCCGGATGAAAAAATAAATATAATCATGATTATTGATCCATAATCAATCGGGAATACACAAGGCTTCACAATGCAATGCAGGTCCAATGAAAAGTGGGTGAGAAAATTCTTAAGAACAGTAGGACCTTACTTCCATAAATTCTCTCACTATTTAAATTTAGAATCATTATTTATGTAAAGGTAAAGATGAAATGATATGAGATCAAAAGAGGGAAGTAGAATTAGGATTAGGTATTTCCATTGGTGACTCGAGATGGGGGAAATAAATTCTTCTATATTGGTAGACAAAAATGTGTTTAATTCTTCATCTAAAGACCTATCTCCAATATGGTCCCAAAATTTGGTTGTTCGATATGAGATGTTGAATCATGCTCTCGATGAGTTGGAATCATGTGATGATTCACTTCAAAAATACGGGAGGGTATCAATGTGGAAGTGTAGAAACTTGGATTACCTACGGTAGATAAGACCATTTCAGTAAATGATCTCATTAAACCATTTAAAAAATTGGTTAAGAATGAGGTCGGAGACCATTCTCTTACGATAAATACACCCTAGAATCTGATGGGTCGCTTTTATTATTCCAATCATTTAACCGACATAATATTTGTCAATGTCATTCTAAACTGTGGAGGTGTCCAAGGCAATATGCAATGGATTTTAGGAGAACCAGGTTATACGTGGAGTTTGTTGGGGGTTTTTTAGTTTTAATGACTATTCTACGAAAGTGCGTTAAAATCAATGGAAATTAAATATGAATATACGGATTTCAACTATGTGCAATGAAATCGATTTCAACAACTAATCTTCTACTGTAAAGTAAAATACGCACACACTTATTCTTAACAAATTAAACCATAACTGAATAACTGGAATTTTCAGCACAAAGCAAGACTGTTCATGAACTAAATTTGCATAACAAAAGCATCTACTTTAAGTGAAAGTGGTAATGGAGAAAACAGGATAGTTAATCAAAGCATGCATGCAAAAACTCATCAAATGATAATTGCAGTAAAACTAATTGAAGGACTGTATGCATGAAAAACTCAAAGTAACCTCGTATCTCCTCGGTTGAGTGGGCCCTTGCTCTTCCTTAGGATAGAGTGATCAAAAATTCTGATTCTCAAAATACCGTAGCTTTCATTAACTTTGAAATGAGTTCATAACATATCAAAAAAAAATCCATAACAATATGCAAATAATCTTCTTCGATAATCAAAAAGTGGTACTCAAGTTCTGAAGACAAAGTCTTCATATAGATAATGTTGGTTACAAGATCTGCCATATCAGGCGGCATAAAACACTATCCATCAAATATCAATTAAAAACTCATAGATTCCTATGGGCCGTTAGAGTCAAGCCCAAACTAATAGGTCAATTTGATGGAAATAGTCTTCAGCCGCATGCTTCGAACTCGGGCTTCTTATCCACCAGTAACTTCCATGATTCCCTACACACATCATCACATTTGATCTCATAAAGGTAGTTAGTAGGAAGTTCATGGGATAAATGGTTTTCATAAATAATAGAAAGGAAAAATGCATCAACCTACTAAGACATGACTACACAAAACATCCCCATATACTAATAAGTCATATCACAAAGAGTATTTCCGATCTGAAGAGATGATATAAATGAGCCAAACAATGCACTCATCAGAATATCCTACAAATATCAGATGCAGATCTCAAAAACTAAAAAGGAGCATAAATTTTGGCTCAAAAATGCAAAACTATCAATAGCACCGCTGAGAATTGGATTAAGGCTCTAATTTTTGTACACATTCCTTAATCGAGAATGTTGTGCCAACATCAGCTCAGTTCAACAAGGTGTTCAAGGGAATTAAGATATTTCTAGAAGAACTCTCCAATATTCTATCAACAAGTGGATCTTCATTGGAAAATGCAACATATTCTTTAGAGTACCTATCTAATCTCTTCTCTCTTTCCCACCCCATTCCTCTCTTCTCTCATGTTCTTTTTCTTCTTTGGGGGTTTACTTTTCAATTTTTTCTTATTCATTAAAATGTGACCTATGGTTATAAATTTTAATGATTTTCCTCTAATTAATTCCTAGGGATTTGAAACCTCACATGTTGCAAAGGTTAATGATACATCATGTGGGGGTAGGAAAACAATCATTTGGAATATCTATATATTGTATGAGTCTCTAATTAGATAGCTAGTACACTACAAAGAAACAATAAAAGATAGTATTTTCTCTATTCCCTTTTCATATGCTTCACATCCCCCTCTCTTTTCAGATTTGTGAATTTGACAATCTTGTATAACCAAGAATTTTGTAAAATCCTTTGATGAATGTAATTTATGTTCACGATTCATTTTATCTTTCCATAGCTAACAAAATTGTTGTTCTTAAAATTGTGTGTGGATGAAATCTAGTTAAAATTGTAAATAAATTCTTAATCCTATTTACAAGATTAACCCTCTCTCTCAAAATTCTCACTCCTATCTCACCTCCCTTTCAATTCTTCCCTTCCAATAGGTGTAATAATTTTCCATAGGTTCAGTGGAGTGTTCTTGTATGATCCTTGAAATATTGTTCACCCACAAAATTTGTTTCATTTGTATACAATAAAGGGATCCTTCCCTTTCACAAGAAGGAGGGATGTAGACCTATAGTGTTGGTGATAATTAGCTAATTTTTCCTTGTAATAAATTATTTCACTTGCACATGAAAACATGGACGAAGTGGGTATGCCACCATATTATTTTTACAAATGAATATAATACATTCCTTACATTTTCTTACCCATTAATAAGCATCCATGAATAATATGGGCCATAAATATCCCACTTTTATAATTTTAATCAGTGTGGCCTTAGCTAAAAAGTTTCCACTGGAGAAACCATTATGGAACTATGTGAAGACCTTTTCACTTGTCTCAATGCACCTTAACAACACTCTATTAAGGATTTTTTAAAGAATCCCACCAATTAACATGTAGGCAATGGATTACAATCCCGGGTACCACATTTTATCTTTGTTCCACCAAGATGATATATTCTAGTGGATAGAAATATAATCATGTTATTGATCTAGTTTTTCTTACTATGTTGACATCCTCTATTTTACTGAGATCCAATTCATTCTATGGAATTTTTGTGTCCCATGAGTCTTCTACATTTTTTTCCTATTCCTCTTCCATGAAGAAAGAGGTTTTTCGATTATCATCAGCATCCAAAGAAATTTGATCATAAAGTACTCTAGCCCTTATTAGTTTTTGTCACTGATGGTCACATCATACTCCATAATATTGGTCACCCATTAACCTCTCTTTTCATTAGTTTCAACTCCCAAACTGAATTTTTCGACCTTTGGGGTGTGAGATTAAAACCTTGATGTGGCTAGTGAAAAGAATGTTCTTAAATTTCTTAAGGGCTCTCATGATGGAAAATAATTACTTTTCTACATGATTGTATTTTATATCATAATCCTTCAATGTTTGACTAAATAAGGACACCATTTTCTCTAAACCCTTATCATTTTGTTGTGTCAACACTCTAGAAACATTTTTCTCAGACCCATATGCACAAAAAAACTCTTTTGAATATTTAGGGCCAACATACATGGGCACTTAAGCAATTTACTTTTTGATCTTGGTAAATCTTTTTTTTTTCCTTCCATGGTCCATTTAAAAGCCACATCCTTCTTGAACATCAAGGTAATGGTATTAACAAGTCCAAAAAATAAGTAATTAATTTCCTAAAAAATGTTTTATCAAGGAAGGATTGCAAATCCTTCTTGTGATTTGGAAAGGAGAGAGAAAGGATAGTACATGATTCTTTCGGTGGTCAATATAAATACCATCATTTGAGATAACATGACCCAAAATCCTACCTTGTGGAATTGTAAAATACACTTCTTGGGGTTAAGAGACACCCCAAATTCTATACATATTAAAAACACTTTCTCAAGACGAATGATATGACCTTTACTTTATTTCAAGAAAAAAATTATATCATTCATTTAAATGAGGAGGAAGTCATTTATATAGCCTTTGAATGAAATATCCATGGCTCTTTAAAATGTGGAACCCACATTTGACAAACCAAAGGGAATTTTCTCTTATACATATGTTATCCCCTTGGTTGTAAAAGTGGTCTTATGTTGATCCTATTATCTAACCCTAATCTAGTTAAAACCTGAGTATCCATCAAACATAGAAAACCTTTCATCTCTTGCTATTATCTGCAAAATTTGTTCCATAGAGGGCATATGATGACGATCCTTTAAAGAGGATCTGTTCATGACCTTAGAATCCAAAAAAATGCCTAATTTATCTATTATTATTTCTAACAAAGATCAATTTATCCACCCAAGAGGAGTACTTGATAGGGAATATAATTTTGTCCTTAATGAGTTTAGATAAATCTTTTATCATTAAGGGCTCTATTTTGGGATTGACATGCCTTTAATCCTATCTAGTTGACTTGGCATGAGGATCAAGATATATGGTGTGTTGACAAATTTTGAGGTCAAAACCCTTAAGATCTTTATAACTCCATGAGAAGACATAATTAAATCTCTTACATAAGGAGATAAAACATTTTCAATTTATCACATACCTTTCCAAGAAATAACTTGTTGTCTTGTGCAATGGTGATTGATTGGCGGTGACTGGTTTTGATATTATATTATTTCTTTCCCATTGTAATTCATCATCAGGGCTGAAGATGTATTTAAGAGTGACCACCCCTTTAGGTAATCTTTTTTCCTTAGCTGAATGATCTAATCACCATAACCATCATGTAAATTAGATTGCAATTTTTAAGAGAACTCATCTTAATTTTGGATTAACTAAATAATTTTTTCATGATTATCAAATATCTACTAGTTGATTTCATTTTATGGGATTTATGGCCTCACAATTATTCTAACATGATGCTCATTTCCATGGACAAAGTCTTTAGTTAGGGAAAACTGTGATACAAAGGATACCATCTAATATGCTTCTTTGTTTAACTTCCTCGACACTTCTTGTAAGTTGATAACATCAACAAATTTCAAGAGGCCCCAAACTCGTGTCAATAATCTTTTGAAATATTATTCTTATCTTCGTACATTTCTAACTTGGTGAATAACCAATTCAGTATCCACAAACAATTATAAGGCCTTAATCTATATTTTTACTACTAAAAGTAATCCATGGATCAATTCCTTATACTCCACCACATTGTTAGAACAAGAAATTTTTAGTATATGAGAAAATAATAAGTTTTTTTCCATTTAATAAATAATAACTACAATATCCCAAACTTCATTTATAATTCTTGAACCATCAAAAACATCTTCATAAACCGAAGTGTCAATATCTCCTCCGAGAGTTATGGGGTTATACATTCTTCTTCATAAACCGAAGTGTCAACTAGTCTTCAAAATTGTGTCATAAGGATCAAAATCATAATTTTCCTTGGCTCATTCATCCAACAAGAGATCAAGGAATGAGATAGGAGGATTAATCTACTATAGTGACATTGATTCATACTCTTGATCTTTATGTATCATGGAATTACATTGGAGAGGAGTAGGATTAAAAGACTCGACATGATAAGAAGAGATTAAGTTAGCTTGATGGTAAATATTGTACCATATCTAGTTATTAGGAGCACATGAGACCAATAAAATGAAAAATATCCACCCACCTTGTATGTGAAATCTTTTGATAGACAAATGGAAAATAAAGGAGGCAAGTCAATTAATGAGATATCTTGAGTTATGGTCAAACATTGACAAGCATGCATGGTTAACTCAAGATATTTCGTTACTTCTAAAATGTTGAAAATTGAGTGGTCAATTTGTAGGAAACCCTTAGAAATTGGATTATATTCAATGCCAAAAACATCAACAATTTTCATGGGCATTATAGAGGTTTTAACACTTGAGTCAATCATGTAATTATGCACTAGGTGGTTGCCTATAATTAGATATATGTAAAGGGGTGGGGAATTTTCAACCTTACTTACTTTTTCCTCTTCTGGTTGGAATATGTGGACCGTGAAAATATTTTTCCACAACTGGTTAAAACTAGGGAAGTTTCTTCAAATCCTCTTATAGAATATCCCTTTGAGATGGGATATATAGGGCATACCAAATTTTCACATTCAAATTTGTCTTCTTCATTTGCTCAAAAATATTTAAGTGGATACCCATGGAATTATATATTAGAGGTGTGTAATTATATTTTCTTCTTTTCTCCATCCACATAAGATATTTGGTTGACAAAGTTTCTTTATTGTGTAGAATTGTATTACTTTTTGGATTGTTTTGTCATGCGATTACTAGATAAATCCATATTTCTTCTCAAGTACACAAATGGGATGTAGTAGTTTTTCAATCTACTACCTTTTTACCTTATGTGATCTACCACATAAAGTTACAACTTTCTCTAGTTGTATGTCACTTGGTTAACGACACAAAAGTCATCAAACCCAAAAAAACATGAAGCTAGGATCGGGGGAGGTCTCTTGTGCTACTTTTGTGCTAGTTTTTTTCAATTTTATGAAATATTCTTGTTGATTGAAATAATTTTTCACCATGATGGTCTAGACTTACACACCATTTGCACAAGTATTCTGATTATGTGGCTAACTATATGGAAAACACCATTTAACCCCCTTGTATTTCATTATTTTTCACTAGATGTAGACATCAAGATTAGGCCACCCCGATTCCTACTCATGTGTACACACCCTAGATGCCCCTTTATAATCCCACATGGTCATTTCACCTTTCTACTAATTTACATTTACCATTCTACCACCTATAACCACTAGTAGCCATATGTAACTACAAAAAAAAAACAAAAAAATCTAAACAACGTAACATCCCAAAAAAATCCCGAGGAGCTCAAAACAACCTTAGACCGTAATAAAACTTGAAAATTGAGTAAAAATAAATGGCTGAAACTAAATTCAACCATTTTCCACCAAATGGACCCAAATCGGTGTAGTTCCTCACAATCAAAACAAATATTTGGGGATTCGGTTGAAATGACATTGATTCTTTAAAATGTGGCTCCAACCACTACCCAAAGACTCAAAAATATTTATAGGTGACAAGCCCTAGCTTTTGATTCCATGTATCAAGTGTTTCAAAAATGTGAAGGGACTAGAACATCTTTTTGCCTCATTTATCTTTGTAGTAATATCCTTCATCGATGATCATCTAAAGTTGACCCTCACCCAAGGTATTTTATTCCAATTTAATCTACAAGCTACCATATCTTAAGTTTAAATCATAGTGTTATTCAATTTATTTAAAGCATCCAAATCCTAAACAACCACTTTTTGTTGGGCCCTCCCTTTAAAAATATTCTCTGTTAAACATTTGTAAATTCCAAAAAAAGACATCAATCTATGTGATGGACATCAATCTACTAGATCGACACCATTATTTGTCAAAGTACCTTACTTTACATTTATGATACTTCTTGACATATTTTCATAATATCATGTAAGCATCACTAATGTTATGTTAGTAGTAAAATTCTATTTCTATTAGATGAGCATTCTAGAAACAACATATGATCTTGACACTACTTACGACCTATATGTCATTTTTCAACCATTCATATGGGAACAATCGGACATCAAACATGGGCTAAACATATGTATCATTGTCATCATGCCTAACTTTGATGACATATTAGAGAAACTAGATATTCTCCTAGAACACGGTGATAAGGCCAACCTCTAATGGGATAAAATTTTCAACCCTCCTTATCCTCTCATTGAGGACTTTGATTGAGTCTCCTAACATCAAGATATCACACATCCAAAGAATTGTATCATTATCGTTTGATATTACTTATAATATTAGCATTATCATCAACTTAATTGCCTAAAAGTGAGTTAAAACCCATTAATGGAAGTCATTTGGTTTTTGGGATTGGCCTTTGCCAAGAAATTTACCTCATTATTATCTAAAATCTTACTTGTCTAGTTATCTACGTATGTGTAAGTTTTTCATTCTCTAGAAAAGGAGATTTTGTGCCTATTTGGATCCGTCACCTTTCATCATCATCCACACATGTATCATTAAACCCTATTATTTTTGAGTTTTATTGATTTTTTCAAACAATAATACCAAATGCTTAAATCTACTAAATCATTTGGCACGCTGTAGGACCTTATCCCTTCTAATTAAATTCTACATTTCTATAGTAGAACATATTTTTCTATACTTCTTACACGTTAGCTAATTTTTTCAGTTCATGTTCTTTGGTGAAATCCTTGAGGGTGTAAAACAAAATAAATAAAATATTTAGCAACTAGAGGTATTTTCCTCTTCTCTCGTTTCTACTCTCTTTTCAATACCTTTTTAACATTACATTTTTAGTATTATTCTCATTGAAATAAAACCTTTCCTTTAGGACTTAAAATGAAATTGAATTTTCATATCTTCTTATTCATCTAGTTTAAATAGAGGTTAAAAGATACATTTATCACTTCCTTCACACTTTGAAAAAATCACTCATAATAATACTTCCACTCTAAACATCCTCTCTCGGGTCTACCTACTTGGAGTTCATCACCAAGGGGAAGACAACTCATTTTTCTAATTGATTATAAATAAATTGTATGTGGTATATTAGCTAAGCACCTAATACCATTATCACATGTGGAACTATGAAGTGAGGGGTAGGCCCCAATATCACACCTTGTACCGAAAAAACATAGATTTAGGCCTCTCGTGCCTTCAAGTATATTGGGACTCCATCTTACACATACCTAAAACTAGACTTAACATGCCTAATTCTTAGCACCTTCTACAAACATTCTTTTATATTCACGCATTTTAAAAAACATTAATCAAGATAATTAAAATTTTCTCATTGATTATGTTATTTGAATAACCTATTTCCTTTTTGGTTTAATTTATATCATATGGTTATGACTCGACAAAAATCCCAAATTTAAATTACAACATATATTCAAACCCACTATAAATAGACACAACCCAAGAATTGTCGCTTTCTCTCAACATTAGATCGATACATCAAAGAATCCTAAATTTTCTTTCTAGGCCCCATAGTTTATTGCTAGTGGAGATCCTACATTTGAAAAACTTATAGACACCAATCCTATCATCCTTAGAAGTTACCTCTTTGCACGGGTCATCTGTGTTCCCCACCGGATCCGTAACCTTGACCAACTATTAGTACCATTACCTATGACCAATATAGACTCATCAACCCCACCTATCATTGGGTCATTAAATAATTCACTCCTTATCATGTCCCTAGTCATATAAAACTTTCAAACCCATATTTTCAACCCCTTTTGGTCTTATTTGAACTTAATACTATTTTTTTGCAAAACATGGTTAGCCAACAAGGTCCCCTAACATTTTCCTCTTCAGCCAACTCTTATAGTGCATAGCCTCATAGAACTACCTCACCACCTGTATTTAGTCACATGGATTCCACTTATCCTCTCCCCTCAATGGGATACATTAGTATACCTCATTACGTGGGTCCCTAGTTACGCCCCATCCTATTGTTTCTAAATATTCCTCATCTAAAATACACAACTTAGTTATCTTTATCCCTATATCCTTACCAACCATTAATATGAGTGTCATCACCAGCACTCAAACCCTCTCCCAACCATCCCCCATAGATATTGTCCCACATTATGGTTATGTTCCCCTCAACAAAATCCACAACCCTCACAACCCCTTTTCAACACTGTTATCCCTTATCCTTATCAGTATATCCACTCTTCCTCACAATTGTTAGTCTCCCAACCAAATTACAATATACCAAGGATTCTTCTTTATTTTTGTAACCCTCTTTTATCACATCAACAATACCAACCAAACCCCCTTATCTATGGATATGATAATACTTCCTCAACCCACATCCAATAACCTCATAATGATTATAGGAAAACCTTAATAAATAGGATCACAAATCTAGAATCCGCCACCATGGGACCTAAAAATGTATTCTCCTACAAACTAAATTACAATGAACATATCAACCCAACATTTTTATTCATACCATACCCCCATATTGGGAACTTAAAAAATTTACCAAATTATTTAATAAGTAAGATCCATAACAACATCTCATGGCTTTTTAGTACTCTTAATACCTCATATCTCATGAACAGGACCTTATGCTAAGGATATTTTTGATGTGATTAAATAACGCTACTCTTGATTTGGTATAAAAAAATCCCTTAACACTCTCTCCATTCATTTTCACATTTATCCCAACTATTCCTAGAAAATTTATCCATTAACATCACACGTAAAATTTCCATAAATGATCTATATTTCATCAAATAATTCAAAGATGAATCTACCCTTGATTTTGTCACTAGGTGGAGTGGCATCATTAATCAATTATATTTCTCTCTCACTCAAACTGAATTGAATTTTTTTTTGACTCAATATTTTGTAAAACACATATCATCCACTTTTCAAATCCATTCATTTTAGGCATTCAATGAATCCTTTACCATGGCCTACTGATTGTAACTCTAAGCCCTCAAATATAGTAAAGTTAAACTACGATATAAATTTCCTAAACTCCGATTCTTGTAAGACTATTTATAACAATGAAAAGTCTAAAGGATTGACAAATGTGGTTGTCCTAAAAGCTGTATCTAAAGGACAATCGACTCCTAGAAATCCCCACCTCATAAAAAATACACATATCTAAGGTAAATCTAAGGTAATATTATAGTTATATCTTTGATAAGCTCATATATTCTCATTTGATAAACCTCCCTCTTATTTGAACTATCAATTAATGTAGTCCTAAGCCTTCATTGTATAGGGAAGAATAATATTGTAAATATCACCTGAGGTTCGCGGCCACGACATTGCCATATTCCAATCCCTTAGAAATGTCTTCCAATACCATACCGACCAAGGTGACTTATAACTAGACAACCCTAATGCACATCCTAATCAAGTCATTGATGTATTCAAGAAATTTTTCCAAACCATCCCCACACAATAATGCAACCCAATCTAATACCGCAGGCCCCTAGAATCTAGCCACTCACATTATTAACATCATCAATACACTGCCACCATTTGAAAAACCTACAAATGTATTTTAGCCACCAATTAAAAAAATGGACCTATTTTACCTCCTTATTAGTGACACCCCACATAGAATATCTCCTCGGTAAATAATTTCCATAGTAATTACACTGAAAAATATCCCTCATATTATCTCATGTGGTTTGTAAAAATAAAATCCCATTGTATAAAACATAAACATCCCTCTCAAATATAAGGCCCCAACACTAGATCAAATATCTTAAGAATCATGTACAAGAATTACCTATTCCCAAAGAAAAATTTGGAATTCTCATTAAAAACACAAAATAATCTTACATAAGAATTTCACAAAGACTATCCTCTATTTTGGGACCCCATCCTTTGTCAAAAATCATACTCATTATCTTAGAATCTAACCCATCCTTAAGACCAAATTCAATCCTGTTACTCATGATAAATCCCATGTGTCATGTACTTCTAAACCATATAAATAAATCATAGAGCCTACACCCTCATAATCATCTCAAAAATATCCATTATGGTACTACAATTCAATCCTTTAAAAACTTGTTCAATCATCATCCATATAAATACCCCAATCAAACCTTCCAATCCTGTGGATGAAGCCTATCTAGTACAATTATGATGCAATTTTCACTTATCATAGTGTTTCAGGGATATCACAATGAAGATTGTAAATCCCTTAACGTTGTAATCAAATATATTTTAAAGATTTATGAAATCCTAGAAATAGAGATCATCCTACTCCACCCATCAATTAGGAAATGAAAAAATCAAAATACCATGTTGAACATGCTCCTAAAACCCTTGATCTTAAACCATCACATGATAAATTACCAAAAATAGGTGGGGTCTCCTCCAGTGAGTCTTTTTATTTAAAATTGACATTATTTGCATAGCCATGAGATCTCATACCCAATATGTAAAATCCGGACTCAAAGCATACCTAAAATATCCATCTCTGTAACCCCAATAAATTTCCATCTTCTACACCAAGGTCTCCATATTTTTATCCCATCACACTCGATCCATGAAATTCATAAAAAAATAAATTCTTAAATAGTTACAGAAAACACTCATCAAAATGTTTCTCTTGATCCCATCCATAACTCCACTCAACATAGACATACGATATAATATTTCCAAGCCATCTTGGTACATCCGAGAAAAACCTCAACTATTTTCCAACTTTTTCTCGCACCTTAAAAACATCTGCATCCATCATGTTTGATGACTCTAAGATCCCATCATTGCATCTTGAAGATAATGATCTCCCCTTATCTGTAATTTCATAAATCAATGACACCCTTTAAAAGAGTTATGATTGACAATGGGGTCAATATCGACATCATCTCATCCCATGATTTCAAACAAACTCAACCTCCTAAAACCATCGTGGATCAATTTCCTACCGTCTTAAGTGCTTTCAATGATGTTTTTGTTTCCCCCTTAGGCACGATGAATCGTACCTATTAAAGTAGGTGTAAAATTTCTCCATGAAATATTCTACCTAGTATAAGGTGAATTTTGATACAATATCTTGTTAAGATGTTCATGGATCTATGCCATGCGATGTGTTCATGAAGGTAAAAATTTAATGGTCCCTACTAAACCTAACCCATTCAAATTATGTCACATGACCTATATGGAAAACGGTGTTTTGCTTCCCCTACAAAACACCACCTCTTAAAATTAAACCTCTATAAGTTCTTCCATCCCTACATTCAAATTACCTAACTATCAATCATTCAATGATATGATACAATTTATGTGACTAGGATAGTACCAAATACTAAAAACATATGGGAGACCCAATAGATAGCCTCTTTATGAGTCTAAGGTTGAGAAAATCATCTCCTTCGGACCTCCAATTCTTCAAACAAAAATTCTATGTGGGGGTATCGATTGTCCCTCTTCACACCTCAAAATTCAACCACATGCTATACCATTCACTTCATACTTCTTATTCTTAGAAAATCTTTGATTTTCTCAAACCTACCTTCATGGTTGTGCATGGAATGGGTTTTTCCTTGGAAAATATGAGAAAGTATCACATGAATTACCCTTTGAAGATTTAAGGAAACCTCACAAAAAAACATAGACTCGGCTTCAGGAAACATTCAAGTCCATCACAATTTTTTGAGCTTGAACCCTCATCATCACTATCATTACATGCCCCTCTGGATGTAAATGAAACCATATCTATCTCCTTGACTTATATTTTTAATCAATATGATGAAACATGGACCATTGACTAACCAATATAATGACTATCTCATGACCCTTCTGCTTGTGTTACCTGACATGATAGATGAGGATTCCCTTGTTATCCACGTTCTCCAATGTCAATATGATAACACCATCCTAACATATATGGGTGCTAAAGATAAATATCTCTAAAATATTTTCCTATTTACACATCCACACTTCTAAATGAATCCACTATTGACATCAACATAGGGACACCATAGGAGCTACATACAGTTTGAGTTTGGTCAAGATTTAGACTCCCGGGAGCTCCACAAGATAAGAACATTATTATTTGATCATATCCAATCCTTTGGATGGTCTTAGAGTGGCATTCCTAGTATTTACCATAATATTGTTATCCATAATATCATCACCATCCCCGATGTTAAACCCGTGAAGAAAAATCTTCATAAAATGCATCCTCACATAACATTACTAGTCAAAGAAGAACTTCAACGTCTTTTGTTATCCAATTTCATCCTACCTATTTATTATCCATAATGGGTTTCTAACATCGTACTGTGACAAATACCTATGGGAAATTACATATTTGCACATACTTTCGAGACTTGAACCTTTATTTTCCAAAATATTAGTTCCCTAACCAGCATTAACTTGTTTTTCAACGTGACGAAATGCCATGAAATTTTATCTCTTATGGATGGTTTCTCTGGCTATAATCAAATCCTCATTGCACCAGAAGATCAACATAAGACATATTTTATCACCCCATGGGGAACCTTATATTATAGAGTAATTCCATTTGGCTTAAAAAATGTAGGAGCAACTTACCCAGTGTGCCATGACCTATATCTTTCATGACCTTATCCACAAAAATGTAGAAGACTACGTAGATGATCTCTTAGGTAAATATAAGCTTGAAAGTACCATATTGTCATACTAGACATAATTTTTACCCATCTTATATAATTCTTCCTTTGACTCAAACCTGCTAAAAGCACGTCCAAGTCCTAACAAGTAAAATCCTAGGATTCATCATCTCTATTAGAGGTATTGAAGTTGATCCCAAAAAAATTCAAATCCATAATCAAGATGTCTCCTCCATCTAACCTTAAACAACTTCACAATATCTAAGTAAAAATCCAATCCATTCACTATTCTATCTCTCAATTATTAGATTGATGTCAACCATTCCATTATCTCCATAGAATAGATATTTGTTTTAGATGGGATGATGATTATTAAAAGGACTTTGTTTCTCTTTAAAAAATCTCTTGTTTTTGTCGGTGTTCATATCTCCACATTAGGGGATCCTTTCTATCTATATATCTCTGCCACTGACCATGCCTTGGGGACTATGTTGCACATCATAACAGACTAGGTAGGGAGTAGGATGTTTACTATATAAGTCACACCCTTTAGGATTATGAAACATTTTATTCTAAAGTAGAAAATTTGTTATGTACCTTATAATTTTCAGCTTCCAAACTTTGTCACTACCTCCTTAGTCATAAAAACAACATAGTCACAACTATTAATCCATTAAAATCCATATATTCTAAGACATATCACCTTTGGACGCATAACTAGGTGGCTCATGCTCATGACAAAGTTTGATATTGAATTCATATCCCAGAAATCCATTAAAAGACATGGTATTTCCGGTCATTTTATAAAATTTCCCCTTACGAATGATCACATCCCTTGTGAACAATTCCCTAAAGAATCTATAAACACCCTCGATCATGATAATACTCATCTTAAATTGACCTTATTCTTGTATGGGTATAAATTCTTACTTGTTAGGAAATAAGGGATAAAATATGCGAGAATAATCCCTTACGAATCAACAAAGAGAAAATAATATGAAAAAAATATTACGAGATCTCAAATAAAAGTGCATAATAAAATAACACAACACAAAGAGACAGGATTTAACATGGTTCACCCAATTTGGGCTATGTCCACCAATAATCACTTGCTTAGATTTTAGTACAAGCCACTTTGCTCTCTCAATATAATACCCAGATCATTTGGAGCTATGCTCAACAAACTTTACAAAATTCACACCCAAATTCAAAACACATATGTAATGTTACATTTAACCCTACCATATGCACAAAATAACATAAGTAGAAAATTGCTTAAGAAGTTTTACAAAACTATGGGTATCAAAACCATGGGCCAAAAACCGTCCCATAAACATATGGGTCAAAAATCCTGCCCATATGTAAAAACATGTTTCTCGGTATATCAGGCACGTTTTAAGGCAAAAAACAAATTTCTTGGGCTGCTTTGCTTCCCGAACCACGGCAAGACAAGCGTGGAAATTGTATGCAGTCTTCAACACTTTCTCACATGAAAAAATTCTCCAAAACCTAACAATATCCCACTTAGAGACTAGTTTTCCTCCGAGAAAGCTTCTCAACCCTTCACTTATTTCCGTGAAGACCAACCAAAGCTGAACACAACTTCAATTTTTCCCTTATGACCACCTTGGTCATTATATCTGTAGGATTCTCGACAAAGTATGAATCTTCTCTAGCTTCAACTTCTCTTCCTCCAAAGATGTCTTAATGAAATGGTACCTTAACTATATGTGCTTCATCCTAAAGTGGAAATCAAAGTTCTTAGCTAGGTGTATAGCAGTCTGACTATCACTATGCAACTTTCCTTCCTCTTGCTTATGCCCCAACTCCTTAAGAAATTTCTATAGCCAAATCATTTCTTTTCTTGCCTCTGTGGCAGCAACATACTCAGCCTCTATGGTTGACAAAGCCACCAAACTTCTGTAGTCATGAAATCTAGCTCACTGATGTCCCACCTACAATGTAAACATAACTGTCATGCTCCTCCTGCTGTCTACATCTCCAGCCATATATGAATCTACATAACCACACAAAGTGGTGTCTGATCCATTGTAGCACAAAACTATCCCCATGGTCCCTCTCAAATACCGAAGGATCCACTTTACTGCCTACCAGTGATCTCTTCCTGGATCACTCATAAATCTACTCACCACTCCCACTGCATGGGCAATATCAAGCCTGGTGCACACCATGGCATACATCAAACTACCAACCATTGATGAGTAAGGTACCTTGGACATCTAGTTTCTCTCTTGCTCTGTCTTGGGACATTGCTCCTTTGATAACTTGAAATGGCTTGCCAAAGGAGTCCCAACTGGTTTAGCATCCTGCATACTAAACCTCTCCAAGACCTTCTTAATGTACTCTTCCTGAGATAAATTCATCTTTCATTCCTTCCTATCCCGAGATATGCTCATAACAAGGATTTTTTTGGCTTCCCCCAAATCCTTCATGGAAAAGGATTCACTTAGTTTCTTTTTAAGTACTTTTATTTCCTGCATGTTTTTACATGCAAGTAACATATCATCCACATACAAACACATGATAATATAATTTCCATCCTCAAATTTCTTTATACACATGCAATGATCAGAATGACATCTAATATAACCTTGCTCCATCATGAATATATCAAATTTCTTATACCATTGAAGTGGAGATTATTTCAAGCCATACAAGCTCTTCTTAAGTTTTCACACCATCTCCTCTTTACCTTTGACCTCATAGCCCAGTCTAGATGCTACATATATAGATCATCCTCCATATCATCATGGAGAAATGCAGTCTTTACATTAAGATGCTCTAAGTGAAAGTATTCTACTACAACTATTCCAAGAATAGTTCTAATAGAAGTCATTTTTACTACAGGAGAAAAAATCTCATCAAAATCTATACCTTTTTTCTATACAAACCCCTTGACCACCAACCGGGTCTTGTATTTTTTCTTTCCTCCTTCCTCTTTGACTTTTAACACCCACTTGTTCTATAATGCTCTTTTTCCTTCGGGTAGCTTCACCAAATCCCATGTCTGGTTCTCCATGAGAGCCTGATTCTCCTCATCCATGGCTTGCTCCCACTTCTTCCTGGCATCTACTTGCATTGCTTCATCAAATCTCTCTGGATCTCCATTGTTAGTGATTAATAAATAATAAAGAGAAGGAGAAAAATGTTTAGGTTCTCTTCTTACCCTAGAATACCTCCTCAATATAAGAGTTTGGGGTTCTGTTGAGGAGGTTCCTAAACTGATTTATGTGTCACTTTCCCATCCGAGAAGATCCTCTACCGCTGCATATTCTTTCTTGGATTCTTCCCTATTTTCCTACAACTTCTACTTATACATGAATTTCTCATTAAATACCACATCCCTAGATCGAATGATTTTCTTGTCCTTAATACTCCAACATTTATATCCAAATTCATCACCACCATAACCAATGAAAGTAAATTTTTTTGATTTAGCCTCTAGTTTGGTCCTATCATCCTTGTCTATATGGACAAATGCCTCACATCCAAAGACTCTAAGAAATGAATAATCAAATTTCTTACCATACCAAGCCTCCTCAAGTATGCCTCCATCCAAGGAACTTGAGGGTCCTCTATTTATCAAGTACACGGTTGTGGTCACGCTTCGCCTAAAAAGAAATAGGTAGTCGTCCATGTAACCTCATGCTCCTAGCACATTCCATTATTGTTTTGTTCATCCATTCTGACACCCCATTCTACTGTGGAGTTCTTGGAAACATATTTTTCCTATAGATTCCACTCTTAGAACAATAATCATCAAATTCATTGTTGTAATAATCCCCTCCATTATCGACTGAGACATTTTAGATTAAGATATGTTTCATTCTCTACCAAGGATTTCCATTTAACAAAAGTTTCAAATACATTATATTTGTTTCTAATACAATAAACCCAAAGTTTCCTTATTGCATCATCAATAAAAGTAATATAATAACTTGAACCCCAAGAGATGATACCCGATGAGACACCTATGGAAAGTGTACAATATTCTTGGTGTATAGTATTCCATACTTTCTCACATGAAAATAGGCTCCACAACCTAACACTTACATGGGGTGTCGGGATAGTCATAATACCTCCTTGGGAGCTCTTATTCCATTTCCTTTCAAATTTAATTTTAAACACACAAATAACATGGTTGAATATGAATCCCTCATTATGGGTCTCCAAATTTGCCACATTCCTTGGCATACATGTCCTTAACATCTACAGTGATTCCCAACTCATCATCAATCAAATCAAGGGAACATATCAATGTAATAATGAGACCCTAAAAAATATAAAACCATCGTTGACAATATAATGAAGGCCTTCGATCATTATGAAATCCAAACAAATCCACTTTCATCTAATAAATTTTTAGATACCATGGCATCTCTCACATCTCTCATTATTTATCTCCTGTTGATTCTAAATTCTTTGTCATTTTACAAAAAATCAAAATAAACCATCATATATCAATACGGATCTTCCTACCCTTTATCATATAGAATATGTCCAATCTAACATTTGTTATACTCAAATCTATGACTATCTTTCACAGAGAAAGATACCCTCTAACCTATCTAGAAATGGTAAGAGGTCATTTCAAAACATGCATCCCGCTATGTTATATTAACTTGTTTCTTTTATAAAATAGGGTATAATGTCCTTCTCCTTTGTTGTATTAAAACTCCGAGAGACCCGCCAAGCTATTCAAGAAGTCCAAAAAGTAATATACGGAAAAAAATTTAATGGTTTGACCATTGCTAAAAAAATATTGTGCATGGGTTACTATTGAAATACAATTAACCAATATTTTTTCAATATGTCAAAAATGCTTTAAACTTCAACAACACGCTAATCTCACACACATCCCTAACCACTCTCTTTAACCAAATCAAGATTTATGGCCCTTTTCAAACCTGGGGACTTCTCCAAATTTTGCATTTATCACCCTAATCCTCTAATGGATTTGTTACAATCCATTCAATTCCTCAATTATAACCCCCTTTCTAAGTGTTTTAACAAGGTATATCCTCGTTCGGTAAGGAAATTAGGTGAAATCCATCAATGTTTTGTTCTCTTCCAATTTTTAAAAGGTCAAATGTAATGTCAATATAGCATTAAAGTTTAATTATTTATATATGGACATTAACTACATTCTATGTACATGTTTTCATATTCGAGGTCATACAACCACCTTCAAACATCTTAAGAAATCAAGAAAATCAAGAAAATACAAGTGTGTATGCATACTCATGTATTATTTTTCTTTAAGCCAAAAAGTTCATTTCCTAGATTAAAGGTGGGGAATTTAGATTCCTAAATTTGGAAATTAATCACTTTATAATGTCAATATTGGTTTAATCCAAATCATGATTTATGCACCTATTTTAAATCTAATTGTTATATCCCTAGTCATATTGCATTACTTTATCTTCTTATTTTACTTCTACGAGTCACTCACAAAACAACCTACATTATTCTAAAGTAGGATATTGATCATTACATACACAAAACATTCCATCACTACACACTCTTCCTATAATAAACCACTACATGGTTGGTTTTAAAACTAGTAGGTTCATCCCAAACTTTTCAACAAGCATTTTCTCAATTTGTTATCTTTTATGGTTCATTAATTTCCTCATGGATCAGCCTTAATGTGAAAGTGTGCCTATTAAACCCTATATAAGGATGTAAAACACACTCATTTACTCACATGGCACTTTCAAGCACCCCTCAAGTTCAAAATTTCCTTAATTTAGTAGCATGATTACAAGCATCCCATATACAGGTCTAAAGTACTCCAAACTAGGTCCTAGATTCAATCTTCCCAAAATATGGACCATCAAAACTAATTCAAGCACTAAGAAAGAAATCCAATACAATTATTATCAAGTTATTGAATTATAAAATATAGTTACATTCATATAGATATCACATCTCTAGGTGGATAACTATATGTAATATGATGAATCTTCATATTAATGCTAATTTAGGTAGTATATATATTGTACTTTAGCTAACTTTGTTGCAAGGTTTCCACCCATGGCTAGGGTTTTGCGATTTTTTGGTTTATTGTAGAAAGTTCTACACGTTTTGAAACTTCATTTATTATGATGATACATATCAAAATAAGACACAAGGGGAAAAAATCATCTTATTCATCATTTTTGCATTATCTCCCTCATATTTTAATATATTTATCTCATAACCTAATTGATTGAGGTTAAAAATTTCTATATCTACATATTATGGTTTACATGTTTAATTAATGAACTGAATATACATATTATTTGTAATCTCAATCTAAAATTAAATAAGTAAAAAAATTAACCCCTTTCCTTACATTTTATTTCATTTTCAATTATAATCACTCTCATATGAACATTCAATGTATGTATGCTAAAACATATATGATATTGGAATGAAACTAACACCTAGTAGTCTCAAAACAAAGCTAATCTACCATTAACATCAAGATAAAAGCTTAAATTAAATAGATACTCTCATGCAATGCTAAACATTTCCTACTCCTATAATGTATGATTTCTATTAAGTATGAGCCTATTTAGATCATAAGCAATCAAATTTATATGTTATCTCCAAAGTGAGGAAAGAATCTCACCAAAAATGGCAACAAGGCCAATGTTTAGTTCTTCCTTTACTACTCAACAATGAGAGAATGGATACAAAATATGAGGAAGTTATTCCAATAATGGAGAATGTTCTATCAATATTCCTATAGTAATCACTATTCAAAGTGTGGTGTAATTTTGATAGAATGTAGGAGTGTCCTTTATATATATTTCCAATTTGAGAGAAGCTTGCAAACTAGTGCCTCTGGGATAAAGGATAAAGGATAATTAGAAAGGATAAGCTTGTTTATAAGAATTAACAAGTGATTATCAATTCATGAGAATTGCAGATGATTTAATTAATCAACTAGGATTAATTAATAGGCTAGGATAAGCTTAGAAAACTATTTAGAGGGAATTAAGATGAAAGTAGGTAGGATTTGGATGATTTAAGAGGGGATTTAATTTTTTTACTATTGGTAAATGGTTTTGAAGGGACTATACCCGTAGTACAAAAAGGCTCAACAACCAGATAATACATTAACAAAAAAGTGGTTTTTTGATATGTGGGAGCCACACCCCAACCAAAAATCCTAGGAGCTAGATATTCAAGAAAAAAACATAGGAAAGGGCCAACTGCCAACAAAGATCCCGACTAACAACATAAAAAAACACAATGATAGTGACAAAACATAAATAAAACAGGTAAATTAGAGCTAATAAAAATATTTTTGAAATATTTTAGTGCTCTTCAAAGCTCTGTAGAGGTTGATAGCTATTATCATTTCTAGGTCTTGGTTTCTCTCGTTGATAGTCTTCTTTTATTTTTTTGTTCTTCCAAGAAGACTCGGAAATGCCACAAGCCTCACATACCTACTTTACATTAGTTTGGATATAATCCAAAACCACCCTGTGAATAGCCAGCTGGTTGGACTGCATGTCTTCCACCTGTAAAATCCTTTCCTCCAAATCACCGAGATGAATAGAAAGTCTATTCATATTCGCTTCAGTCGATGATAATAGAGTGGTCTAGGTTGGTTTGGAGGCCTTATTTGATAATTATATCCACATTCTCTTCAATCCCCTTAAGGTCCCCAACCTGTTGTTTAATTTAGGCAAACAAACCAAAGGTAGAAGCAAGAACGCCTTGACTAATTTATAAAGACTCTCAACTCTAACAACATCATTTCCCTTTTAACTACGAAGGATTATTTTGAAAGGGGGAGGATTAGAAAAGGGAACATGGATATTTGGATTTTTATCATGAATCATCAGCTACCGAGGAGGAGGGGGTTAGAGGGGGTGGGGACATTTGCCACCACATCAAGAAATAAGTGATGGAGGAAGATCATTCCTTGGTGAAAATAGAGTATCCTCGTGTGGTCTTTAACATCTGTAATAGATTTCTCAAGAGAATGTAATATGTAGTGAGGAAAAATAACTTTAGAAACATGCCTAAAGTGATTTAAAAAGACAAGATGGTGCAAAGGTAGGGTCAAAAATCGACCTTCTAGAGTAATATAACAAACAACCATCTTAACAACCTCATTAAATGGAGGGGGGATGGAGGAATAGAGGATTCCTGACTTACCAATTTGTAAAGACTTTTCACCCACCAGAAATGCTTCTCCTCAGCATATTTATCAAACTTGTTCTGAAAAACTTTACCTCATCCATGTTCATGCCCATAATGAAGGAGATCATCTCTTCAGTAATTGTAAATTCTTAATTTTTGAAATGGACGACTCTTTCCTTCCAACTTTTAGAAAAATTCAGGGATATATATACATCATGTCCCTTAATATGCTACATGAACTCAGTGAAATCATCTACATTCAACACTTCCCACAACTCGCATTATTTTTCCAAGATGATTCATAGATGGGCTCAACCCTGCAAGGTAGTCACCCCATGATGTAATTGAATTTAGCAAACATAATGGCAAAAAAACATTCCTAGCATAGAGATAGGAAAAATTAGCCACAAAAGTAGTGACACACTAAAAATGCGAGCTTTTAAACCCCACCTTCAGAGCTACAACATTGAAATAAAACCCTTATGTCGAAAGCTGGAGCTCAAAAACAATAAAAAGACAACCATTTGGAGGAATGAATTTGCATAGGCTAGAAGTACACTTGATCATCACTCCAAATTTTTGAGAACACCACCTTAAAATTATTAAAAGGTTAAGTGTTTATGGCTTCATTGTTAATGATGGATTTATAAGCACTAGAAATCTCCTTAAAATCATACTAGATTTTATAATTATTAATGATGACCCTATCATTGGAAAGTGTGTCTGCTGCCCCATTCCATTCTCTATAGACATGTCCAATTTTGATGTTTGAGAAATCTTTACATAAAACCTTAGCTTAGAATATAAATTCCTTTATGGTCTAGTTGGGGGTTGGGAACCATTGAGATTATTAATGACATTTAGAGAGTCTCCCTCAATGACTAAATTACTTACTTTTAGGTCCCTAACAATTCTGATTCCCCAGAGAGCAGAAAGGGCCTCTGCATAATGGTCTGATTGTTTGTGCATAGGTGCTACATAAGCAATAATAGGGAGTCCTTAATGGTTTCTTATTATCCCCCCACCATCAGTTGCACCTGGGTTTCCTTTAGAGGCCCCATCAAATTTCAACTTGTACCAACCTTCAAGTGGGGGAATCCACTAAACAAGAGTCTTGTCAATGCTGGGAGAAGTAATTTGACCCTGTTGGATTTCAATGTTCCAGGATTTCAGGAATATTTCCTCATCTTTGGGGTACTTAGCATTTTTGGGGGGCTTGAATCTTAAATTTTTTTCCTTGGCTGCAACTGTGATTTCATTGAGGAGCCTCTTTATGGACTTGTTAACATTCCTAAAAATAAGAGAATTTCGAGCCTTCGAATTCTCTAAATGGTGTGTGGAAAAATAATCTTCCAAAACCTCTTGAGTAGACCATATTTGAAAGGCGGCTTCCATTTTTCCCAAGCATGCACAATATCATCCGGGAACTCCCATGTGATGCCAAATATTTCAAACATGAGCTTTCATAAGGAAGCAACAATGTGGCAGTGTAAGATAATTTGATGGTTAGACTCGTTATATTTTTTGTAAAGATAACACCAATTGGGCATTATGGAACCCATTTTTATAATATTGTCAATTGTAAGGATGCTCTTGTTTAAGACCTGCCAAAGGAATTGATTAATCTTAGGTGTGAGTTCTTTGAACCAAATTTTCTCCAAGAAAATCCACTAGGGGTCTCATCTTCTAGCACTTGGTAGCCTATTGTCACTGAATAATCCCCATCAAAGGAATAGGACCAGATGAACTCATCCTTAACTTGTATATGGCTAATAGGAATGTGGTTGAGGATGTTTTGTAGATCCAAAAGGAGATCCTTATGTTCAGGGATCTCAAAGCTTAATATTTTCCATTGAAGTCTGCTATCAATAGTAAAAATGTAGTTATTGACCAATGGTTGTTTGTAACTATTTTTAGGTTTTCCTAATGGAAAGTACTAGGAATATTGTGAATATTTTCCCACCTGTCATCCTGAATTGAATGTCCTCCCCATTTCCAAGTGTCTATTTAAATCCTTCTTTAAAATTGTCCCTAGTATTAACTAGATTATTCAAAAAAATGAACCATTAGGAAGGGAGTAACCTTTGAGGAAATACTTGGTTGTACCTTGGTTCAAATATTTGGTTTTTGTAAGATCAGTCCAAGGGAGGTTCTCCTTAAGAAGTCTCCAACTCATTTCGAGACAAGATCAACATTCATAGTCCCGATATTATTGGTCCCTAAGCCACCCACATTTTTACCTGGTGCAAGATTTATCCTAGACCAAAAGATGGAATATTTTTTCTCCTCCGTACCCATCCACAATAATTTATTTTGAAATTTCTCAATCCTTTCCAAAAGAGAAGCATGTAAAAAATAGGGACATAATGTAGATAGGTAGGTTTTGAAGTGTGATCTTGATTAGCATTTTTTTAGCACTAGAGAGAATGGTTCCCTTCCAACCAGCAAGATTCCTTTGAAACCTATCTAGCAAAGCATTCTAAACACTCAAAGAAAATTTTTAGTTCCTAGAGGAAGGCCAAGATAAGTGGTGGGAAAAGAGTTAATTACACATCCCAAAATCTAAGCAATATTTTTTTGCCTTTTCGAAGTAGGGCTGAAAAAGTAGAGAGAATTTTTATCAAAGTTGATCTGTTATCCTGAAGCCTCCTCATAAGTTTTGAGAATAGTTTTGAGGATCTAGTAATTCATGTTTTTCATGAATTAGAGTAAAAATTCATTTGAAATGTGCTTTGGATTCAGAAATTGAGCCCCCAATTCAATCAATTCAGACACTGCAGGCCAAAACAAGATGAATTGGTAAAAAAATCAATGAAATATGATGCAAAAAAATCATCTCCAAACTTCCTGAAGCTCAAATGGCGGCCAAATTGGTGAAATGCACATCTATCATCGATCTATTCTTATCTTTAACTCTGAGCCCTCCACATAACGAGATCTGGGAAAAACATGCCTCGGGGAAACTTTTGAGCTTTTACAACTTTTTGAAAATTTGCAAAATTTCTTGATTTCCTCCGCCGCTCCGCCTTTGCAATTTGGGTCTGACACGTGGCACAATATGACTGGATATAGAGTCATGGCTCAATTTTACACATTTTGCATCTTTTTAGACAAAGGAAAAATTTTCAATTTTCCTCTCTGTGCTCCACCCTCCCACAAGACATGTGTCCTCATATGATTGGCTGAGGGGAAGTGCTTTGATTTCAGATTTTAATCTTATTTTTCCAAAGGAAATGTTTCAACATTTCCTTCCATGCCCGCTCCTCCACCATTGACTCCTTAGATGAATTTTGACTTTTTACCTTTGGGCTCGTGGGTCCATTCAACGATTTTACCCTTTTGATAACTAGAGGCTAAAAATACAACTTGCCTCCGACGGCCCACCTCTAAGCCTACCACATGTCATCCTTTGATTCGATGGCGGGCCGCGGTCCATTCTGATGATTTTCTCCCTTTTTTCCAAAATGGGCAAAAATTCTAACTTTCCTCCGAGGCTCCATCTTCGCTCTGTGCTCTGATGCTGACACGTGTCTTCATCCCATTGGATGCAAGTTTGTGGTCCAATTTTATACTTTAACTCTTTTTCACCAAATGCCAAAAAGTATTAAACTCCTGCCTTCCATCTCCCCGCCCCGCCACGTGTCCTCCTGCAGGGCGTGCGGAGTCATGGGGAAACATTCACATTTTTCCATAAACATAAAAATGTTAAGTTTTTAGAAATGACCCATTGATCCTTGTCCAATTACAAATGGCCACATATGCGAAGTAAATGAACTAGAATTTGATGGGAAAAGGATGCCCGTATGACTGTAAAAAAATGCAGAAATTTCCAGTGACCCCTAAAATCGATTTTTTCTTCGTGGGTGAAGAATTTTTAATCAAAAGACAAATGGAAAGAGATTTTAGGAAATTTACTGACCATGGCAAGGGATGTTTTAGGGAAAATAAGTACAAATCGAATTATTTTGAGCTCTAAAGGCTGGGAAAAATTAAAAGCGGTAGAGGTGTTTGAAATAGGAAAATTAGGACAAAACGTAAAGTAAACCTAGGGTTTCCTTGGAATGGTGAAAAATGGAGGAAATGTGAACAACACATAGCACTCAAACACAAAAATGAGTTATTTTTGTCAAATTTGAAGTATATGAGAATCCCAAACTTGTTTTTCTCAGAAACAGGGCAAAAACGTATTTCTCCTTAGCAAAACAGGATGTTTCAAATTGGGCACCAACATTGGCTCCAACTTGGGGATGGGCACTCCCAACGAGTGCCACAAGAACTGAAGCTAGACCATGTGCCAAAAAACCATTGGGAAAATGGATTCACAAGCCAAAACATCCAAAAAACCAACTGATAAACCAACAAAAAGGGCTGCCACACACAAAGGCAAACCAAAAACCAACCAAAACAACAAAAATAGAGCAGAAACAAAAAATTGTACACTGTACAAGTGATATGAAAACTTTAGTTTTGGGGATCAATCCAAGAAATGCTTCAAATGTCTACCATTAACAGGTAGCTCAAGCAATTCCCCGTCTAGGTCCTTGAGGAAAAAAGTATTCTCACCAATTCTTATGTCAATTGAATATGGGCCCATCCACAAAGCATCAAATTTACCATGCTTGCCCTTATCTTCATGCCTACTATCCCACAATAGCACAAGATCTCCAATACTGAAAGCTCTTAGGGTTACCTTCTTATCAAACAACTTCTTCATTCTCTCTCTGAATTTGACATGCCTCTGATGGGATGCTCTTCTTACTTCATCAAGTTCAACAATCTGATTAATCCTTGCTTCATATGAACTGATTTCTTGATCTTCAAGTTGTTGAACAAACTGAAATGAAGACAACTGTAGATGCAAGGGTAGCAGAGCTTGTGTTCCATATACCAATTCAAATGGGCTTTTACCAGTAGCTCTTTTAGCAGTGATCCTATCAGCCCAAACAACAAACTTTAGTTGTTCACCCCACTTCTTCTTGTTTAATTCCAAAGTCCTTTTAATAATTTTCAACAAGTTTTTATTGTTGGACTCAACTTGTCCATTTCCTTGTGGATTGTAGTTAGAAGCATATGTCAACTTTATTCCATATTCTTTGCACATTGCCACTAAAGGTCCAACCCTGAAACTCATGGCATTATCAACAACAATCTTGACTGGCACTCCAAATCTACAGATGATATGATTCAATATGAATTCCATTACAACTTGGTGTGTTGCCTTCCTAGTGGGGATTGCTTCCACCCATTTTGTGAAGAAATCAGTAGCTACCAAAATCCATTTGTGTCCAGCACTTGATGAATAAGAGATTTCACCAATGAATTCCAGCCCCATTGTTTGAAAGGAGCTTCAATTGATACATGATGCAAAGGGAGGGATCCTGAAGCTTTCATTCTTCGGAGAAATGTTGACAACTCTCACATCTTCTAACCAACTGAGTTGCATCTTTAAAAAGAGTTGGCCACCAATAACCAACCCTCAAAATATTGTGTGTAGTAACCCTCCTAGAAAAATTTCCTCCACAAACTCCCCCATGGAAATCAACAATTATTTTGGGAGCTTCATCTTCAATCACACATCTCAAGAGGATTCCCTCAGGGTTCTTCCAAGCCAACCCAAAGTTTGTAATGATATATTTTTGAGAAGCCATCTTGAGAGCTCTTTTCTGATTTTTATTCAAATGTCTAGGGTAGCATAGGTGTCTGAGATAATAGATTACATCCTTGTACCACTCAGAGTTCAACAATTTTTCAAGAACATCTGCCCTCTCTTCATCTATTTCATTTACTTCACCATTATACAAATTACTTTTAGCCATGAGCTTGGCAAGACCCAAACCTCTTACTAGCTTTGTGGTCTAAATGTCCATATCATACTCCTGCAATTTTTTAACCCACCTACATCTTTTTCTTGAAATCTCCATCTCTGATAAGACATATTTTACCATTGTGTGAGGAACATAAGAAACAACTTTGGAACTCAAAATATAAGGTCTGAAAACATTTGTTACTTTCACCAATGCAAAGGTTTGCTTCTCCATGATTGTGTATTTTAACTCAGCTACTTGCAATCCCTTACTAAAGAAGGAATAGGTATTTCAAATCCATCATCATCCTTTGCAACAAAAAAATGCAATGGTGTGCTCGAGAAGCAAATGAGAATATTTGGAAAGGTTTCTTATAATTTGGGGCTGTTAGAACAAGAGCATGCTTCAATGCTTCCTTTATTCCATCAAAATATTTAAGGGAAGCCTCTTCCCACTTGATATTTTGGTCCTTCTTCAACATGGAAGTGATGGGGAGAGTCAACTCAGCAAAATTAGACACAAACCTTCTAATGAAATTGATCTGACCAAAGAAGGATTGGATTCCTTTCTTAGTCTTTGGAACCAGGATCTTGCTGATAGCTTCTATCCTTTGTGGATCAATCATAACTCCTTTAGACACAATGTGACCAAGTATTTTTTCTCTTTGCACTCCAAAATGGCACTTCTTTGGATTGAGTGAAATGCCATATTCTCTACATTTGATCGAATTCTTTCCAAATGTTGCAAGTGGTCACTTCTTTTGCTAGAAAAAATAGTAATATCATCTTGATAAACAACAATAAAATCATTGATATAACCAGCAAAAACAACATCCATGGCCCTTTGAAAAGTATCTCCAACATTCATTAAACCAAAGGGCATCCTAACAAAAACATATGTTCCCCACGGCATAGTAAAGGCAGTTTTAATCCTCTCTGATTCTTTGACAACAACTTGGTTATAACCAGAGAAACCATCCAAAGTAGAAAGCATCTCAGAACCAGTCACTAATTGTAGCATGTTCTCCATGTTTGGTAAAGGATAGTTTTCCTTTATTGATGCTCTATTTAGATTTCTGAAATCCACACAAAGTCTGATATCTCCATTCTTCTTTCTAACCAGCACCAAGTTTGTAACCCAAGAAGAATACCTTGTGGGCTGAATGATTCCTCCATCCTTCAAATTTTTCAATTCCTCTTGCATTTTGACAGAAAGGAGTGGGTTAATTGGCCTTTGCTTCTATCTAAATGGTTTGGCATCTTTCTCAAGAGGGATCTCATGTTGGAATAAGTCTTCTCTATATGCTTTCAGCTCGGAATAAGACCAAGCTAAACAGTCTTGATATTGTTTCAACAATTAGAGGTAGGACTATTTTTCTTCCTTGTTTAAACCACTCCCTAACCAAATCTTCCTTGGTTTTTCCTTTGTTCCCAAGTCATTCTCTTCAACATCTCTAGATGCAAACATGTTTCTATTGATTACACAATCAACATTGTTAAAATTTGACTCAAGAGCAACCAACCCTCTAGGGATGGTGTTAGTCTTCAATTGAATGATATCCTTGCCAAACAAGGTTTCTTTTCCATCAACATTACACACCAATGGTTCCAAATCAATATGTTGATCCACAAACTCACCTTGGTTCTACAAAAACCTTTGAACTGAGCATCATCATCAAATACTTTCCAATGTTTGATGTTATCAGGGACTGTAGGCCTAGTGAGTATTTCTACATCATATTCACAATATGGAGAAATGGTACAATTGTCAAATCTAGACCCCAACACTGCCAGCTTATCAGAAATCATATTTAAACTTCTGTCATGATGAAGAATGTTGAAGGAATCAAACATCTCAATCAGATCCCAAACTACGTGTTTGTATTGTTTCATCCACTGATTTTTTGTTGCATACAATTTTCTAACTTGTTTGACAACCAACTCAGAATCTCCCTTTACAACAACATCTTTTATGCCATACTTCCAAGAAATCCTCAGCCCTAATAGTAATGCCTCATACTCAGCTATGTTATTGGTGCATTCAAAGTTAAGTTTGAAGGAGAAAACAAATTCCTCATTGCTTGGAGAGATTAAAACAACACCAAAAAATTATCAAACCCAATTAAATTATCAACATCAACATCAACAAATAATACTTCATAAGAAGCATTATTTGGATCCTCAATTAGATGCAACATCTTCTTCTCTCCATATAATTTTACAAGGCTTCCTTCAATGGGAATGGTGGAAAAAGACATATCCATTTAGACACTCCCTCCAACACTTACAGCCCACTTTCTTGATAATAACATACCCCATTTGGCAAGGCAATCAACAATTACAACATCAAGTTTCAAATTTTTACCCGGATAGGCTACAAGTTGCACCACCAAACCTTTGACACACCCAACAACTGGCACTTCCCTGGAATCCATGGTAGTACACTTGCCATATGCTACTATTACTTTGATATCTAACTCATTCATAACTTCCAAAGGCATGACATTACATGATGCCCTGGAGTCAAACATACAATTATGTAGCAACCTATCCTTGATGATCAAAGTTGTGAAGAAAGGGTCAACACTCAGCTGAGATTCAACCAAGGATGTTCCCAAATATACCTCCGGTGGTTCACCAAATTCTTCCAATGCTGATGTCTTTCCTACTTCTGCAATAGCAAGTGGAGCTTCAACAACATTCACATTTCTCTTCATGACAGCCTTCTCCTCTTTCAATCCCAAATACTCAAGTGCTCTCTTCTTGTGCTTAGGAATTCTAAGTAGCTCAACAATTGGAACACTGACCTTGATTTGGCTCAGAACTTGAGCAATGTCATAGGGAATGTATTTAGGAAAAACAACAATAGAAGGAGGGCTGGAAATTTCATCAGATGGCACAAGGTTTTTAACATTTTGAGCATGGGGTGAAGCATAAATTTTACTTGGGACAATAGGGCTCTTAGCAAATGTTTCTTTCTTAGGAACTTCTTTTGGGATATTAGAAAGAAATGGGGTTTTATTCTTGGCCTGAGGCCTAGCTCCCTTGATAGCCTTACTTCTTGTGTTATACTCCTTTTGGGCCACCACAACATTCATAAGCAACTACCTATCCTCTTCCGAGGGTATAGATTCATCATACTTCTTGATCATCAATGCCCTCAAGTATTCAAAATCATTATTGGGCAGCTCAAAGGCTTGTACATTATCAATTTATAAAACACAAGGAGGAGGAAGAAGATGTACCCATTGGATGCAATCCCAAAAGCTAGCAACAGTCCTGTGCACTTATCACTTCAGTAGATGTTTCTCCTTGACATGAGTGTGTAGGGAAGTCCATCATATAATCATCATCTTCCACTAAAATTGCTGATCTATTTCACATGGCGGATGGGGTCAGAAACATCTATCACACCAGTCAATCTGATTTTCATCATCAATAATAGCAGCCACTCTAGCATTTAACGGATCAGGCACAACCTTACTTTCTTTGGCCTGAGATTGTCTATTTCCAAATCCCATAGGTCCTTTACCTTTTTCATCAAATATCTACTCATTCCTATGGTGATTGCCAAATCTATCTTGTGCTTGTTGCCTAGGTTGACCTTGTGAAGTTTGTCCAATTCCTTTCTCAGCTCTTGCCAACTTGTAGGAAATCTCTTTGACAACCCCTGCCAAAGTTTTCACCACTTCCTCCAAGTCTACACTCTTGTTTGCTTGAGGCTTGTTAGGGTTTACCAATTTAACTCCATCTCTCTTAGGAGGTTTCCCAATAGCCTTGATATTGTTCTCAATTTGAAGTGCCATGGTGAAGGCCTGCCTTAAATTGCCAGGATTTTTGTCCCTCAAGTAATATGCAACCTTCTTGTCAAATGCATCAGAATATTTTATCAAACAAGATTCATCACATGGTCTTAAATTTACCGGCAATCTCCTCAAAGTTTTATTGAACCTTGTGTTGAAGTCATGGACCGATTCATTTGGGTTTTCTTGATATTCTCAAACTCTGATAAGAGGAATTTGGGATCAGATTTTGTCACCATATTGCAATCTAAATGCATTCTACATTTCAGTCCATGAATCAATTGAATTATTTGGCAAGGCCTTGTACCAATCCCTAGCATCCTCCTCTAAAGTGTGGAAAAACAATTTAATGTACACATCCTCAAATCCAATTTCAAAATCCTCCATCATATTAATAAAGAGTTTCAAATGTTGATCACCTGTTATGGCATTATTCCCTTAGAAATTTGGCAATCTACTTCTAACATCCTGAGGCACAGCATTAGGATAACCAGCCATTCCCCTAAAATTTATTGGGCCAAAGGTATTGACCACAAATGGAGGCCTAGGTAGAGGCTGAGCCATGTTGTCTAGTGGAGGTGATCTTGGGGTGACACAAGCTAATGAGGAGTGCAAGGCCTTTGGGGCTCAAGAATGTGGTTCACAAGATTGGTATTCTCTAGGTGCTGATTTTCTTGGAAAGTTTTACTAGAATTGAAACACACAGGTGCAAATTGAAGAAGGAACTCACCAAGTATAGTAGAAGGACCTTCACTAGTTGAAGTAAAAAAGTTTATGAGAAGATTGCTTGAATCAGAATCACTGGAAGAAGAGTGATAATCCTCTATTAAAGGCTGATCTCTCTCACCAATGGATATACCTTTGCTTGATGTCTAACCTTCAACAACCTTCCAAAATTTTCTTTCCTCTAAAATTGTCTTTCCAAATTCTTGAAATAGCTTTCTACTTGGGTCCCTCCTGAAGAGAGATCTTCTTCCTTCCAAGTTTGCAGATTTATATGACACACTTCACTTAATGTATGATAAGGTACTGGTATTTATCAAAATATAATAGCCAGGAGTTGCCACTAAGGACTTTCACCCTAGTTTGTGCAAATGCACTATGAAGATCTATCAAATGACTGCAAATATTAGCACTATGCAAAGCTTGAACAGATCTAATTTTCTTTCACTCAATTTATCAACTATTGTGTAAAGTTTGAAACAAAAATTAGAGACACTTGAACATATCAAACTCAGAATTCTACTCTCATTCCTCAATATAAATCTGATCAGAAACTGATGCTCAACAATGTAGTTGCACATAAAATACGTGAGAAGTATTACTAGAGATTTTGAAAAATTGAAATACTGAAAAATGTCCCAGAACGGTGCCATTCGGGTGTTGGCGGGCTCAAAATAATATGAACTAGAAGAAGATTAACAAATTAGTCTAGATATTGCATTCTTCATCCTCAGCAATGGCACCATTCATGTTGATGGGCTCAAAATAATATGAACTGGAAGAAGATTAACAAATTGGTATGGATATTGCATTCTTCATCCTCGCACCAGTGTCATTCAGGTGTTGATGGGATCAAAAGAATATGAACTAGAAGTAGATTAACAAATTAGTCTGGATATTACATTCTTCATCCCCAACAACGGCACCATTTGGTGTTGACGAGCTCAAAAGAATATGAACTGGAAGTAGATTAAAAAATTAGTTTGGATATTGCATTCTTCATCCCGACAACGGTGTCATTTGGTGTTAGTACCCATATTTAATCTCCTTCACAACTTGAGCTGCATCATGGATTTTACAAGACACTCAGAGGTAGATAAATGGTTTATATGTCATTTTGTAGCCGGGGAAGAAATTTATCTGACTTGTTAGCACTCAGGATTTGAAGAAGTGGGTAGCACCTTGGAAGGATTTGATCTAATCCTCACTATTTTAGGTTGTGCCTATCAACCAAGGTAAGAGAACCTATATTGTAGCCTCTATTTTGTGAAGGAGGTGAAAATATCCTTGTACTATGCAAATTGTATGGAGATGGCCTTGAGAAAACATGATCAATTTCCCATTATTCAAACTCAACAGAGTTGTCACTACTAAATGATGGAAATGCTTTCAAGACAAGGCTAAGGCTACTAAAGACATGGTATGATCCTGATTTGCTTTGTGCATTTTTGTAAATGGATTGTATTCTTTTGTTGACACACAATACAATGCAGGGGTATTATAGGTAGGATGAGTTAATTTGAAATGAATTTTGGGGTGGGAGATATTTAGACAAGACTAACCAAAATTTTCCAACTTCTTTGAGGACCTTTGCAAAACTTGAAAGACTCAGACAACAAAAATGCTTCAAAGAGGTTAAGGTGTTCCTTCAACCAGGATATGTGCATCAAATGGAAGCCTAGATCTGCACTCTTCCACACAATCTCTGATGATTTATCACAAAATATTGAGTTAAATGAATCAGCAAAGCATTTAGAAATTTCTATTCTATCAGACCTAAGGTACCCCCAAAGGTTTACAATCAAATCTATATCAAGGAAAGTAGAGTGAATTTAAATTTTTTTATCCCTTCATCAGATGAAATCTGCTCTTCTGATTCTAGAATTGAAAATGCCACTAAGTTATTACTGAATTAGATCTGCATGATCAAAAGGAAATTCCAAACACTAGATTGCAATAGGAGCAAGAAACACAAATTGAAAACATTTTGAAACATAAGTAAATGCAAATTTTACCAAGAGACAACACAAAATAATCCAAAATGACCAAATTTATCAGTAGGGGAATGTTATAAGAACAATCTCAGAGCTTGTTAGTGGCTATACATCTACAACCAACCTAACATGATACAAATTTGATACAAAAGGAGTTAAAATGGTTCTCAGGTGGTTTCTCAGAGAATGGGCTTCTTCCCAGATTTTCCTATGAAAATTCTAAGTTTCTCCGACCCTTTACATGACAAATTCATGCAATATATACATTTTCAATCACTCACTCACTTTGCCTCTCAAATCTTCCCTCCAAAAGTGGAATATTCGAAGCACCTTTGCTTTACAATATTTCTGGAAAATGACATTTAACAAACTCACAAAAAGTTTCCAGTTGTTCTTTCAAAAGGTGAATCATTACAAAACTTTCATCATTCTTCAAAGTGGAAGCACGATTTTTCATTCCCCATGCATGTAGACCCCTTTCATTTCATTATTTCATCTTTTCCTTTCCCAAATTTTTACTCTGTAACTTTGGATCTGGTAATTCACATTTTCACGAATTAGAGTAAAAATTCATTTGAAATGTGCTTTGGATTCACAAATTGAGCCCCCAATTTGATCAATTCGGACCCCTACTGAGGCCAAAATGACATGAATTGGCAAAAATTGATGAAAATTGATGCAAAAATGCATCTCCAAACTTCCTGAAGCTCAAATGGTGGCCAAATTGGTGAAATGCACAACTACCATCGATTTGTTCTTATCTTTAACTCTGAGCCCTCCACATGGCAGATCCGGAAAAAAACGGGCCTCAGGGACACTTTTGACCTTTTTACAACTTTTTGAAAATTTGCAAAATTTCTTGATTTCCTCCGCCACTCCGCCTTTGCGATTTGGGTCTGACATGTGGCACAATATGATTGGATACGGAGTTGTGGCTCAATTTTACACATTTTGCATCTTTTTAGACAAAGGAAAAAATTTCAATTTTCCTCCGTGGCTCCGCCCTCCCACAAGACATGTGTCCTCATATGATTGGCTGAGGGAAGCAGTGCTCTGATTTCAGATTTTAATCTTATTTCACCAAAGGAAATGTTTCAACATTTCCTCCACTGCCACTTCTCCTCCTCTGCCATTGACTCCTCAGATGAATTTTGACTTTTTACCTTCGGGCTCATGGGTCCATTCAACGATTTTACCCTTTTGATAACTAGAGGCTAAAAATACAACTTGCCTCCAATGGCCCACCTCCCTACCTCTGAGCCTACCACATGTCATCCTTTGATTTGATGGCGGGCCATGGTCCATTCTAATGATTTTCTCCCTTTTTCCAAAATGGGTAAAAATTCTAACTTTCCTCCGAGGCTCCATCTTCCACTCTATGCTCTGATGCTGACACATGTCTTCATCCCATTGGCTGTGAGTTTGTAGTCTAATTTTATACTTTAACTCTTTTTCACCAAAGGCTGAAAAGTATCAAACTCCTTCACCTTTCCATCTCCCGCCTCTGCCACATGTCCTCCTCTAGGGCCTGCATGGAGCTGTAGGGGCAACTTGCACATTTTTCCAAAAACACAAAAATGTTAAGTTTTTAGAAATGACCCGCCGATCCTTGTCCAATTACAAATGGCCATGTATGCAAAAGTAAATGAGCTAGAATTTGATGGGAAAAGGATGCCCGTATGACCAAAAAAAATGCGTAGAAATTGCCAGCGACCCCCAAAATCAATTTTTTCTTCATGGGTGAAGAATTTTTTGATCAAAAGACAAATGGAAAGTGATTTTAGGAAATTTACAACCATGGCAAGGGATTTTTGAGGGAAAATAAGTACAAATCGAATGATTTTGAGCTCCAAAGGCGGGAAAAATGAAAAAATGGTAGAGGCATTTGAAATAGGAAAAATTAGGGCAAAATACAAAGTAAACCTGGGGATTCCTTCAGAATGGTGCAAAATGGAGGAAATGCAAACAACACATAGCACTCAAACACAAAAATGAGTTTTTTTTTGTCAAATTTGAAGTATATGAGAATCCCAAAACCATTTTCTCGAAACAGGGCAAAAATACATTTCTCCTTAGCAAAACAGGATGTTTCAAATTGGGCACCAATAGAGAATCTGCAGTAGTAGATATGAAAACACTAATAATCTTTTGAAATGAGCATCAAACCCAAAATTTTCCATTACCTTATCAAGGAAGGATCAGGAAACTCGTCAGAAGGCTTTATTTATGTCAAGCTTTAAAACCATGCTTGTTTTTTTTCTCTTCTCCATAGAATGGATGGTTTTGTGAACCATCACAACACCATCTTGTATAAGTCTTCCCTTCATGAAACCCCCTTGCTAGTTGGAGATAAGGTGAGGAAGAAAAGGTTGAATTCTACTAGTAAGAATCTTGGTGAAGATTTTGTAAAGAACATTTGTGAAACTAATAGGTTTGAAGTGCTTGAAATATTTATCCCCTAGCTTCTTAGGAGATAAAAAAATGAATGTATTATTGATTTATTTCAAGAGTCTCCCAGTCTTATAGAATTCATTTGCATCTTTAATAATATCTTCGGCGCAAATGTCCCAGAAATTTTGGTAAAAAATTGTAGAAAATCCATCTGGGCTTGGTGATTTGTCTCCCTCCATGGAAAAGACTGCACTATGTAGCTCTTCCAAAGTGGCAAGTTTTTTCGAAAGTGCTGAAATCTTCTAGAGCTAGAAGACCATGGGGAATAGAATCTAGCATGCAATTCATTTCCTCCAAGAAAAAGAGGAGTTATCATTTAAGAGATTCATATAAAAATTTAAATATTCTTCTTAATGTTGTTTGATCCAAAGTAACCGATCCATCAAGAACGGAAAATTCTGATATTCTATTGTGAGCCCTGTGTTTGAGGGTTTTCATGTGAAAAAACTTGGTGTTTCTATCACCCTCTTTTAGCCAAAATTCTCTAGATTTATGCCTCCAAAAATTTTCTTCTTTAGCACAAAGGTTATGGAATTAAGATAAGAGTGTTTTTCACAAATAAAGTCCTCATGTTATATAAAACTGTTGCAACTATATTTTCCAGAGTTGCAAGCTCTTCTCTAATTTTTTTCTAAGTGAAGATGTTACCAAACATAGTTTTTTTATTATTGGTAAATATTTTTGAAGGGACTATATCATGTTTACATCGATGGCCTAAAAGCCAGATAATGTACTAAGAAGCTCCACAAAACAGAAGGATCAGAATCTAGAATAGGCATTGAATCCATAGGTAACCAAAAAAGAGTTACATCATAACAGAAAAATAGAGCGTACGCTGCAACAAAGTAGCCAAAAAATAGCAACAAAATAGCAAAAACACGATGGAAGTCAACATCTGCAACGAAGAACATCTTTACTTCTTGGCGGCTCTGTTGATTCTAGATTTGATCAGTTTGCAAAGAGGTAAACAAGGTCAACGCCGTCATGTGAGTGGGGTCCTTAGCATCCAACTTTTTAATGGTCTGACTTCTTTCTTTATCCATACCCCACAGAGTTTCGAGATCTCACTAAGAACAGAGACACTGCGTACATGTTGTTCAAGGAAGTCACCAATTGCATTAAAAATTGCCATGTTGTGATCATGGTGATCCTTAGCTTTCCCTGACGGTTGTCCAGGGAGTTTAACTTTTATAGATGTCCTCAATTTGTGTATTGTCAAGATCAAAATCCTCCTCCCTCTTCCTTTTTTCATTATCAAACATAGTTTTATCCCATGTGCTGACTTTCTTTTTAGCATTTTTAAGCTTTTGGAAAAATCTAAACTATGATGTACCTTCCACTTCTAAGCTCCACCACTCCTTGATTTTTTCCTTGATGTCCAGATGGTCTAGCCACATTTTCTCAAATTTGAACAAGAAATGAGTGGGTTTATCAACCTTTAACAGTTTCAAGATGATAGGATTATGATCTAAGCCTATTCTAGGGAGAGAGGAGAGATGAAAATTTTGATATAATATCCAGTCAGCTGAGATAATGGCCCGGTCAAGTCTGACTTGTATGAGCTCCTCCCTAATATTTTTGGACCATGTGTAGGGATTACCATGAAGCTCAAGATCCAAGAGATTAGATCTATAAATTAACTCTAACAGATCATCCATCCCAGATTATGAACTGAAGAAACCCCTTTCTTTTAAAAGTAGTGAGTGGGGTGTTAAAACCCCCATAACCAACCAATGCCAATATCTATAGTTAGAATGAAAAGTTTTAAGATCATTCCAGAGCTATCTCCTTCCATGAAGAGTATTATGGGCATAGACAACCGAGATGATCCAACTACACGAGTTGTCCTATAAATGAAAAACAAAATCAAGGTGAGAAGAGGAGGAGAAGACCAACTTACCTGAGACAAGAAATGGATCCCAAAAAAAATAGAAATACCTCCAGATGCTCCCTTTGAGTCAGCTGAAGTTCATTCCACTTTTTTCCAAAAGTATCTACTATAGATCTTCAAAGCTTCCGAGTTCATTTTGGTTTATTGAATAGCCATGATGGTAGGCTTACATGTCTTTCTTAACTCATTCGAGTGCACTCGCTTACCACTCCCATTAAAGCCTCTTATATTCTAAGACACTATCTTCATTTTCAAAAGGTGTGGGGAGGTTTGTACCAAATGGTCCAAAGAGGATTGAGTTCCATCCACAATAGACTTGATAATTTCCTTCTTTCTCTTATCATTTTTTAAAGGTCACCCTTTAGTGGTGTTATCCCCATTTTGTTTTATCTCTTAGAGGCTCTAGTGACCCTGGATAAAGAGGTAGTCCAGTTATCTAGTGAATTCATTCTATCAAAGAATAAAGCATCAGGAATACTTTCAAAGCCTTTGGATTTCTATTTTTAGCTTTAACAAGATTAAAATCTGGAGAAAAAGTGTTAACACAATCCTCCAACACGTCATGTTTTGCAAAGGTGAGCTCACCTTCCTCTTTGTCTAGACCGAGGTTCCTCTGTAAGTCCGGGGATGGTGAAGCTCATGGGTTGCTATTTTGGAGTTGTTCAAAAGCTGCAATTGGGCTATTTTCAAGAACATCTTCACTGATATTAGTTTCTCCCAAGCATTCATAACTAACATCGATCTTTATTTCAAGGGATTTTCTTTCACTAAGTTGTTCATACTTTGGTATAGGACTACAGTGCAAGCCCTCAACCAACAAGTCCTCTTAAACATTCACCACATTTTCAAACAAGGTCTTAAAAGTAGGATTTTGAGTTCTTCATCCAAAATAGGGAGAGGTAGGGCAGTGATTTACTCAACTTCTTTGGACTCCCCTCTTGGTTGGAGATGAATCTCTATTAAAGGAACAGTCTCATCCACCTTCATGGTAAGATCAATAAGCTTCTCCTCTTTAATTGATAAGAAGGTTTACTAATTAAATACAAGGTTATAAAGGCTTAATTAACTAATAATATTTAATTAATTAATTCAAATAGGACTATAACAAATGAAGTGTCATTAATTGGCCTATGGAATGAGTGGGGATGATAGTTAATTAATGAAGTATCGTTAATTGATTGAAATGGAGGGAAACGTTAGTTAATTAACAGGAAATCACTAATTATAATGGAAATGACGAGAAAGAGGGTAGTTAGTACAATTTTAGTATTAAAATTATGTAGGTAGATTTTATGTTGATACATTTTCCCCTCTTTGTGGTGTTGTAATGCAAGTGATGCCACTTCAAAGATAGTAGACAATTATAGACAATTAAATTTTGAAGGAGTGGAAGAAAAATTATTAGAATGAAGGATTCCCCTTTGAGTTTCAATGGGGTGATGGAAGAGTATGATTGATGATTGAAAAGGATAAGGAAATGAGAAGAATCGATACAATCCTAGGAGGTGAGTGTGTAATGTGAGTGATTGGGAAATAAAATTTGGTGTTTCAAAGGATAGAAGAAACAAGGGGGGGAATGGGGATAAATATAATCCCTATTGCCGCAAGTGGTGTTTAAAGAAAAATTTGTGATAGAAGAAAATGGTGATGAACAAAAGTGGCCTATACAACAACAGGTCCAAGTATAATAAGGATTTGATACTATGCGGGCAACATAATAATACAATGTAGAAACTTATATCAATTTATACAAGAAAACAAGATGTAAGTATCCAAAATGTATAGATATGTTGCAATAAGTGTTAAAACTCAAGGGGAAATGAATAAATAGAAAACCGACTATGATGAGATGATCTTGACATGGATGTCAAGATATAGGCTTACCAAAACATGAGGATGTACCACCACACTTTCAAAACTTAACATTCATGTCACAACATGGTCATGTAAGTGACTACAAAAGTGGTGCACATGATTATTTTTGGTAGTTCACGTATTTTGTTCTCTTTTTCCAAAAATGGCAACAAGAGAAAAAAGGAGATATATCAAATGGGGATGAAAAATACATAGTGTAACTTTGGAATATTTTCGCCTTATCTTATGACAAGGTAAAAAATAAGACAAAGTGATGCCTTGTAAGTTTCATGATGAATGTCACAAGGTGAAAACTTTAATGGAAACTCCCTTATTTGAATAAAAATGTTTTGACTACGAGAAATTTGTTACTTTATGAAACCTCTTTAAAGCATGTTGGATAAATTCAAATTGGCCCCAATGCCAAATGGTTTCCTAAGATTTTGTTCTCAACACTCACCAATTATTTCCTAAGAGAGGTACTATTTTATATTAAACTAGACAAAGGACCATTACCCCAAAATCAAATTAATGAACGGTGCCTCATACAGAAAATTGAATTTTATTCTCACGGGGTTTTGTTCGGTCAAGTGAGTAAGGGGGCACTTCCTATTTTGTCCACCATTTCCCTCAAGGTGTGGACTAATTTTAGGTTTCTTTGGTGATCCTCATAATGATTTTTATGGATTATTCCAAAATACTTCCCACAATTCAAAGCGGATGGGTTTAATCCCTTATACGAACTTATAAATATAATGTTTTGAATAAATGGTTTGTTTTTATCTTTGATTAAAAATGTGGTTTAGTACACTATTGAAAACCTACAAAAATTTTCATTAGTAATTGTTTAGATCATGATTATTTGACAAGTGTTAGGTCTTGCATAAAAAATATTTAGTTGTCTCCGTACAAAAATTGAACCAAAGTTGATTTTTATTCTTAAGATCGCCCAAGGATGCAAGAGAAGAGCATACACAATAATTGATTAAAATACATAGAAAAATGGAAAACTTAAATCAATTGATTTTAAATAATGTTTAAGTAAAAAGGTTCATTCTCTTACCAAAATAAATGATGACATTCTCAAATTAATCCAAATGTTAGAGAAAGAAGACTAAAGTTGCTTTTGATTCTCAAGATCACCAAAGGAGCAAGAGAAGAGCATACACAAAATTTATCCTAAATCAAAGAAACCATGGAATTTTTTTATCAAAGCATTTAGCCATGTTAGAAAATATTATTTAAATAAAAACCTACAAAAATAGAAGTTAGAAACCTTGCAAAATGACAAAAAATATCAAAAATCAAAAATCTGAAAAACCTTGAAAACCAAGCCAAAAATGACATAGAGCACTACAGAAAGCCTATGAATAAAAGTGTAATCCTATGAAAAAAACCACAAGCCTGTGAACAAAAGTGCAAGTATATGAAAAAAACCACAAGCCTATGAAAAAAACACAGGCAAGTGATAGAGAAGAAAAATAATGCAACACCAGCATAGGATGAGAGATTCTAACACAAGGAATTGTAAAAGTAATGTGTGAGCTACACAGAGAGGACCAAATTATATAAAATGCTAACATAGACTGAGATATGGTACCACAATCATTTTAACATAAATGCAAGCTTTCAATGCTAGCACAAGCCTTTTAACAAAAATGGAGGGGTTTTGAAAAAATACAAATTTCATGTACATCATCAAAAACATGATATTTTACAAAAGGAATGTTAAAAAGATCAAAAATTTATCAATTTGATCCAATTTTTGGCAGTACCTCACATCCTTTATACCTATAAGGAATACTCAACATGTAAAATCAACAAAACATGCTTAGAAACACAAGTTATGTCAATATATTCAAAAGGATGGTTAGTATGCGAAAAAAAAACTTAACCAAAAAAATGCATGTGAGACAAAAGGGGTGAACCACTAGGAGTTCCAAATATATGTATGCTAAAATTTCTATGCAGTTGGAATGAAACTAACACCTAGTAGTCTCAAACACAAAGCTAATATACCATTACTAACAAGATAAAATATTAAAGGAGATAGCTACTCTAATGTGTAAACACTAATGAAACATCTAATGGTGAACCATCCATACTCTTGTAATGTATGATTGTTATTAAGTGTTAGAATATTTAGATCATAAGAATTCAAATTTCTATGTTATCTCCAAATGAGGAAAGAATCTCTCCAAAAATGGAAACAAGGTCAATGTTTAGCTCTTCCTTTACTACTCAACAATGAGAGAATGGATGCACAACATGAGGAAGCTATTCCAAAATGGAGAATTCTCTATCAATATGCGTATAGTAATCACTATTAAAAGTGTGTTGTAGGTGTGAAAGAATTTAGGAGGGACCTTTATATAACTTTCCAATTTGGGAGAAGCTTGCAAACTAGTGTATGTGGGATAAAGGATAAAAGAGAATTAGAAAGGAAAAGATTATTTACAAGAATTAACAAGCTATTAACAACTCACGGGAGATGGAGATGATTTAATTAATCAACTAGGATTAATTAATAGGATAGGATAAGCTTAGAAAGCTATTTAGAGGGGATTTAGAGGAAAATAGGTAGGATTTGGATGATTTAAGAGGGGTATTTAATTAATAAGAAGGTTTATTAATTAAATACAAGGTTATAAAAGCTTAATTAACTAATAATAGTTAGTTAATTAATTAAAATAGGATTATAACTAACAAAGTGTCATTAATTGGCATCCGGAATGGGGAAGGCTAGTTAATTAACAAAGTGTCATTAATTGACCAAAATGGAGGGAAACATTAGTTAATTAATGAGAAATCACTAATTATAATGGAAATGATGGGAAAGAGGGTAATTAGTACAATTTTAGTATTAAAACTATGTAGGCATATTTTAGGTGTCTACATTACATATCCATGTGTGACACATAGTTGTGTTCATGTATCCATGTGGGAATCACCCTCATAATACATTGATGCAATCTCATTTAAATTGAGAGACTACCATTCCTATGAGTACTAGTGACCTAGGTATAAATTCACATCACACCATTAAGGATTATTCCAAGTATGTTCCATGACGTGGTAAAGGAAAAAATATAAGCACAATCTTTAGTTACTTTAAACAACTTGTACATAGCACTTTAACACACACACACACACACACACACACACACACACACACACACACACACACACACACACACACACACACACACACACACACACACGAGAGAGTATAAAACATCTATTAATTATTCACATACCCTAGTTCTTAACTAGGTCATTATTGATTATGTAACACATTATCATTGGTTTGATGTGATTATTAAAGGAACAACACTTAACCATTACCCCACCTTTCCCTTTTCACTATATTTTCACTACTCCATGGCCATTTGTATCACATTTACATTTTATGTCTCTTATTCCAAAAGTGAAAAATAATTACATCACAAAATACAAAATTGAGACCTACATGTCACATGCTTAGTATATTTTATATTTTTTATTTATTATCCTACAGCTTTAGCACTCACACCTCATTTAACACACTAAATGGTTAAACACATGAATAGTGTAAACATTATCACCCTATGGGAATATCTACTTTGGAGGGAATCTTATATATTATCTTTCTTTGGTCAAATATTTCACACCTTATGACTACTTAGAATATTTTATCACAAAAATTCTTACCACATTGGGGGTATACCTACACCAGGGGCATCTATACTGAGTTTATAACAATTAAATATCTCTACACTAGTCCATTACATGCACCATACTACTTTACTACTTATTTCATATGTTATACCATGTTTATATTTGATGATCACATTACTTACTCATAGACACAAACTTGACCATGATCCACACATAAATTTTTCACTACTCTTAATAGTGTCCTACTATTGGATCTAGGCTCTTATTTTTGTTATTGTCACTTTTTATACCCTATACCAATTTCCTACACTATCATTTACTCACACTACACTAATTTTTTATACAGGTGGTTATTCATAGTATATTACTTGTATATAATTTTTAATTCTCACAATACATTTATTTTCTACAACATTTATTTCTTTATGAAATTGATTTATTTGACTAATATACGTACTTACATGTTGTATTCTTTACTATATAAAATTAGTTGACTTGACTAATCTAGGAATTTGTGTGTTGTATTTCTTAATTCTGCATGATACTTGTTGAACTAAATACTTTGTACACTTCTATGTCAAATTATTTTATTGTTTTATGACATGACTGCTCTATGTACTTGTTTTATTACTATAAAATAATCTATGACTTTATTACTTTATACACTTTTCTAAGTTGTGATATTTTATGCATTTTATCCGTTATGTTTTGGTTTATATGTATGTTGTATTGCATGCTTATTTTCTACACTTGGGTGCTCTATGTTTTGTTTTCTTAGTACAAATGTATGCTCTTTATTTTTGTTCAAATATTATGGATGTATATGCATGATTTCTATTACCTATTAATTTTATGATAATTTCACATTGGGGAATATTACCCCTCATACTTCCTATGATACATCACATGTTATATTATTTACAATATAATAACCATCCTACAATATGTTTCTTGCTACATCTTTAGCATGATAAAACATCGAGATAACACATTGTTCTCTTGTGTTATTTCCATTAGATACATATTGTTATAAAATAATTAGCTTATGAAATTCATTTCTTTAGACACTCTGCATATTGTACATGATGGTTGACACACATGGATTATTTGCATACTTTATTGGCACACATTTTTAGATGGAATTTATGACTCGAGGCTCTATGGTTGATTCACGTTGCGATTAATACTTGTTGATATCACTTCTAAAAATTGTATTTTACCATATTAAGTAATATATCATTAGATATTAAAAAAATTCATGATAATTTGCATGGTTATACATTAGAATTATATCATATCTCATTACACATTACTCAATCCATATTGATTGTTATATTTCATAATTATGACATTGATTTTTATACACTATACCTTGTACACACCTAAGTTTCCACTTTTCATCTTTCATACATGTAACTAACAATTTCCTTTGTGAAGATAAGGTTCACTAATCCATTTATTTATTAATCGGGTACCTTAAGGGGCTTTACGGGAATGAGTAATGATTATTCACATAGTCATTATTGGTTAGAGACAATACACAGAGAGAGTATCACTATTTGGTCCTAACTTTTGTTTTTTCAATAGTTATCCTTGTCCCTTTAGATATCATACACATTGCACTCCTAACACTTTACTTGCATCTCACCATTTAGTACTTTTTTCATCCATTTCCATTATCTACGACACTTATTTTCACTTTCCAACTCATATTACCATCCTTGGCCGACGTCATCGCCCATAGGCAATGGTGTCAATGTTAGGTTTTTCCTAGCTAATGCCATCACCCATGAGAGATGTCATTATATATATACCTACCACATATTTACATTCATAAAGGAATCATGAATCTTACGAATTACCGTCTACTCTACTCTCTTTTTGCACCAACTTCCCATTTTCTATCTTTTCTCTTGGTTCATCTTACACTTGTCTTGGATGATATTAAAAACTCTTCTTCTTGGCTGGATTGTTTGCACTATTAGGTCATCTATAGTGAGAGTAAGATAAGAATGGTGTTCCCTTATCCACCTTATAGTGATTATCTCTCAGTGTGCTACTTCTTTAGAGAGATAGGTGCATTAGTGACCACCCCATAGGTAAGTTCTCTAACTCTCTTTGTCTTTTTGCATAGATTATTTTGTTTCCCTTCCCCATTTATCTATGTTAGCTTAGTGTTATATGTATTTTTATACTAGTTAGCATAGTGCTCTTATTCATTATCATCTCCATAGCTTTCCTTTCTTTCATTTCAATTACATTGTGCATGTTTTCCTTATCTATCATCAATCTATACCTCTTCTCACCCATTTACCTGATATCTTGGTTGGTTACTCTCATCTATTTGAGCTAGTGTAGGGATTATTACCCTTTAGGTATGAAATCCTAGTGATTTTTGTATCCCCTTTAAATCTATCCATTATATGTCAGTTCATGTGTGTCTCTTACTCATTTCCTTGATACCCTTGTAGAATGAAAGACTTAGGAGTGCAAGTTATTGAGATACATTCTTGGCCCACCATACATTTCAGTGAACTTGACATGAATACTATAAACCTCTTGATTGAGAAAAACTCCTTAAAATCATCCATATTAAAATTTTATTGCATTCCAAAGAAATAAAATAGTAAAAACCTAAAACTTGTCTACACGAAATGATCTTATATATTCTTATCACATCTTAATTTAGATGCCTTTGGCCATTTTGTAAACCCTTTTACATGACTGATCATGAATATTTTTTTCTTACATTTCCCATACACCTTTGATCCCTATCAAAACTTTCTAACAGGCCAATTCTGTTTGTTCCTCACGTGATTTTGTCTCCTAATGTCATCATCCCTTGTGCAAACATTCAACATAGCCAATTCTTTCTAAAGCATATATTTCAAGATCCTTATTTTGAACTTCCAAATGGAAAATATGTCACCTCTCGGGGATATTTATTTTCAAATTTTACTCCTCTAAACTTCTCCATGGGATATTCCTTTGTGCCTACATCTCCTCTCCATGCTCCTAAATTCTCTATTTCTCATCCTATGAGCACTAACCTTCCTAGTCACCCCAATCTCACTCGTGAAACTTTGTTGTCCCAACCATGTCCCTATAATAAGTTAGAATAGGGTCACTCAGTAGAATTTAATGTGGTTGAGGTTGAGAAAATAGATCCTAGATACATTATTAAGAATCTCAACAATAATGAGTACTTTACCCCTAATAAGGATGGAGGTTTTTGAAATATATCTACCGATGCCATGGAAATGACCATGCCCCATCCTAACCAAGGATTACCATATCATGATTAGACTACTCACCGTAAGACTAATTAGTATGAATCTCCCAAAACTCCCACTAATGAACATGAAAATCACAAACAAACACCCATAAAAAATGGTCATTCTTCTTCTATGGATCCTAACATGGTAATAGTCAAGCTCCTAAATTATATGGCCTTATCTTAAGCTACCATAATTGCTAGCATGATCTAAATGAAAAATCATAAGTTATAGATATCATCTCAAAATGTGGTTCCTAGCATGCCTTCGTATCCCCCTCTATTGGTGGATTCATACGAGAATCATATTCCTCCTCTACCAATCTAGAGAAAGATGTTGTAAACTATCCAAAATGAACCTTTATCTCTATGCATTGCTTTGATGAACTTGGGAGAGATTTTCCTACCATCTCTTATGATGGATCTATAGATCTAGCCCTATATCTTAAGATATGTGAAAACCTCTATAAGGAATGGATTGAGACAAACACTTATGCAACCACTAAGCTTATGGAAAAGAATATTATAATAAGGTAATCATAACGGTATAACCAACTTCCTCCCAATTTGATAGTTGATTTAGAAGGATTATTTAAGGATATCATCTCTCAATTTCACTAAGAAGACCTTCTAAAACAATTTATAAATATTCATAAAACTTAAGCAAGAGAATCACAAATATTCCCAATACTTTATTAAGAAATGGATAACACTTTCCATACAAGTTAATCATAATATTGATAATCAGAGATTATGCCAAATCTTTTAAATTAATTACATGTTGGAAGAAGCCCTCAAGAAAGATAAAAGAAAAAATCATCTCATGCATGAATTTTGATGCACATCCAATACACCACCTAAGCTTAAAATAACAATGCATGTAATCAGTCCTTATAATCCTCTAAGAGAAAAATGAGTGGAAGAATATCAAGAATCCCCTTACACCTCCCTTCATACTCCTTTATCTCATGCTAAACTTATCCAAATGCTTCATATTTTGTGAATAGTCCCCCTTCAAAACAGGCCTTTCCTAACTTTAGAGGTGATCTATTTTGTTGGTGGCATGCCACTATAGGACACTCTCATAGTGATTATAAGGACCTTAGGAAAGCATCCCTTGATTTCTTCCTTGGATCTTATTTTGATTACTCTACCATTATATAAGAGTGTTATGAGAAATATCAATCTTTAGAGATATCTCACTCCAACCATCAAAATAAGCGTCATAAAATCCCCATGAATAATATTATGGTCACTTGTAGATCCTTTGTAATATCATAATTTCCTAGATTATCATTATATTAATGCATCTAAGGTAAAATATAAAGGTAGATTTTCCCATAAGGATATCATTATTAAGCCAAAGAAATCATATAATAATACATGATCGATTGATACTTCCCATGACCCACTGACGGTGGAGCCTTCTTCCATAGTAGAGCCTCTACCCGTGATGTTACAAGAAGTACCAAGTAAGTATATTATCCCACCTTATTCCAACAAAATATTTCTAACTAAACCATCATCATATCTGGAAACGATCACTATGGAAGTTATTCTGTTAGGAAATTAATATTTACATGAGTATTTACTAGATGATATTTATGATGTGATGAATATTATGGCTAGGTTGTTATATTATTGTTTTATAACAATAATGTTATTATAAAGTGATTATACGTGAATTGTGGTGGTTGTAACCACACTCGTATATAGGAGTTAGGTGAGATATTTGTGGAGGAGGTTTTCCTTAGATATAGGAGCTACCTCTCCTATATTATTGTAACTCTTCTAATCATAATTGATGAAGTACGTTTGTATATTCTATGGTGCATTCTTAACCAAACTTTAGATTTGGTATCAGAGCTATACGAATCCAATTCTTACCATGTTGGTTAAGAATGGTAGAGATTGACACGGATCTGTGCCAATGAACCGGTGTTCTCCTACAATGCACGTGAATATTAGGTTGGAGAGAATATGCTCGTACGTGATTAACATCTGCGTATGTAGAGGTGAAGCCAGTGGAGTAGAGAAAGGAGAATTCTGTAGTCTCCAATCACGTCCAAGTTCAACCTCAACATCAAAATACCACGCGTGCCTTTATTCACTTCCATACTGACATATATCTGATCCAAGATTAGTTACAGAAGGCGTTTGGATCTAAAAAGAAGTGGTGGCGTAAGAACTGATCATCCTCTTATCCAGTACGTATCTGCAATGAAGGTCGTGGTATATTTCTCTGATGCGGATTTGAGCCAGTGTATTCCTGTAACTTTGTGCAAACCAAGAAATATGTAAGTGTCACGTTGGTTTTGAGTTTTCTCTTTGCAACAGCTCACGCAACAGTTCGGCCTATCCCTATGAAATCAAGTCGGATCTTTTCTTTGAATCCTCATTTGACACATAATCAAAGTCTGCGCAGCTGTCATATATATACATATCTTCTGACAGTCGACCAGTCTCCACGTCAAAGTAAAGTATAGTCTTTGTTTGTTTGAGTCAAGTCCAGATCTGTATTGAATTCCATGTGATCTACACTCGCACCTAGCTCGGCTGATTAAACAACCAGTTCCAAACCGCCACACTCCTAATATTTTGTGAAATCTGCGCCCATGATATGATAGGCTGCATGCAATCGGTGGGGAATATTTGCAAAGAAACCGACAAATGCAGATGAAGCAGCAAAATGGGCAAGCAGAGATCGAAAGGCTACAGTGATTATTGGATTGGGTCTATCAAATTCCTATTTGCATCATATAGACTTAAAAAATTCCTCTCACACAATTTGGGAGACATTGAACAAATTGTTTGGATCACAAGCTGGAAGTGCAGCAATATCTTTAAAGCAGAGATTGTTCGGCCTCAAGATGGAAGAAGGCGATAACATGGTGGAACATATTAGTAAGTTTCGTTCTATTTGCAATCAACTAGCAGGAATAAGTGTAGATGTCCCTGATGACGATGCTAAAGTAGTGTTACTCAATAGCATGCCTCCATGCTATTCTAACATGGTCTTTACATTGAGTAAAATAAATCCAAGTTTAGAAGAACTTATTTCTTCTTTGTTAGATGAAGAAAAGAGAATCATGTTTGCGGAACCAGAGGAAAAAGCCCTATATGGTAAGAAACAAGATAAAAGAAGATCTAAATATTCTTTCAGACCTGGATCATCTTCTAAAGATTCAAAGAAGCGGCTCACTTGTTATTACTGCAGACAATCTGGCCACTTGTCCTCAAATTGCAAGAAAAGAGCACAAGACTTACTTGATGGAAAACTGCAAGATAATGCCATGGCTGCTGATGACGAAGGAGAAAATGAAGAGGAAGAAAATACCACACATCAAAGTGATGAAGATTTTCTCTTCTAGATAATTTTGAATGGAGGATGGAGGCATCGGAGGCTGGAGGTTAGACAACGACCTCTCGTCAGTCACCAACGACGGGGCCACACAGAATGATTTGGTGGCACAGGTGTGCAGTGTGAGTACTTTTTTTTGAGTTTTGCAGTGTTCCAGATTCAGTTGTGTGGTGTGAATTTCAGCTTGGTGTGATTATTTTTCAGAGTTCCTGTTGTGTGTTGAATAAGTGAAATGTTCACATTGAGGGGGGAACATGATCCAATGTTCCATTTTCAGTTTTTCAGTTGAGTATGTGGCTTTTCCTATTTCCCCAAATGCAAAAACATAGTACAGAACAAATAACACAGTGAAACGTAGCATCATGAGGCTTGATGAGGTAGAACAGTCAGATGTGTTCCTGTTCGTACCTAGGTTTTTGGTTAGCCTCTTGAAAACCATTGAAGGTTGTTCAGATGTGTTCCTTCTTGAGTTCCCACACTGCTAGGTCAGATGTGTTCCCTAGAGTGACTGGTTGATAAGAAGATGATTCTGAGCGTGTTCCCATCCTCGTCGGTCAGATGTGTTCTCGACAGTGCTTGGTCAATAAGAAGTTGATGTGTTCCTTCTTCTACCTTCAGTTCGAGTGTGTGCCAAGATCATGAGCATGCAGAGGCGGCAGGCTGCAAAGGAAGTGTGAAAGTTCTTTTGTTACCATGTAAACATTAAGGGGGGGAATGTTAGGAAATTAATATTTACATGAGTATTTACTAGATGATATTTATGATGTGATGAATATTATGGCTAGGTTGTTATATTATTGTTTTATAACAATAATGTTATTATAAAGTGATTATACGTGAATTGTGGTGGTTGTAACCACACTCGTATATAGGAGTTAGGTGAGATATTTGTGGAGGAGGTTTTCCTTAGATATAGGAGCTACCTCTCCTATATTATTGTAACTCTTCTATGCATAATTGATGAAGTACTTTTGTATATTCTATGGTGCATTCTTAACCAAACTTTAGAATTCCAGCCCTCATTGTAACTTTTAGATGAACTAAATTCCCTTACATACAAGATACCTTTTATGGAACTCATGTGCACCTCGGATTTTCTTTGAAAGTTTCTCCTTTGAAATTTGAATTTATTTTATGATCCTTCTTATGTGGCTCCCAAAATTCCTACCATGTCCCAAAATCTAGAAATCCATCACATAGAGACTATGAGATCATCCTTACAACACTCAAGTCTAGGTTTCTTAGCCTTGGATTTTGTGGGGATGTAATGATTAATAATGAAGTCCTATTTCATGTGGACAAGGTAAATTTTAATACCCCCAAAATTTGTATGTATTCCTTGGAAAAATTTTGAAAATGAATTTCGAAATGATATGAAGAAAACAAGTTTTGAACAATTTAGTAAATCATTTAATAATGGTGTCGATTGGTAGAAATTTTTGACTAACAGTATATAATGTCAACTAAAAGCAAATGTAATTTTTGGAAAAGTCATTTTTTGATGATAGCATTTAAAATGACTGAATTGACGAGAAATTTGTCCTTAAAAAATAGGGCGTAAAGAATTTTTTTAAAAAGTGGTTGTTTTTGAAAAAATGCAGATTTCGCTAGTTTTGTATGGAATTTTTTAAATTTTTTTTATGTTTTTAGTTAAAATGATCATCTCAATGAGAAAATTTTCCTCCCAAAATATTGCGTATACAAAAAAAATCCCATAGTATTTTTTCCTCCGTCTAACGACATCACTAAAAAATGCTCTAAGTCGGTAACATAGAAAAATATTGTCGGCCGATAACATGGAAAATCGGTCGGTAGCATTTTTGTATGCTACCATCCTGTAGCATAATATATGATGTCGGCTAGGAGCATGTTTTATGCTTCTTGGTCAAGAGTAGCATAAAAATACTACCGACCGACAATATACGGGAGAAATTCAAATATTTCAATTTCACTCTAACGATAAATTGACCCCTAAAATTAACATGTACCTAGAAAATTTAGGCAAAATATCCAAGTTACCGAACCCTAAAAATTCTCCAAAATAAAATTTTGAAATCTAGAATATTCTTTAATTAATGAAGATTCACCACTAAAACTTTCCCTACGTGTGGATGACCCTCCCTACTCATTAGTATTATCATTCATGATGCACAAGTTTGTAGGGTCTTCATGGATGAAGGATTGTGAATTAAATTAGATTCTCTCCCTCATCAAGAGTATTGACTATGTTATCAATGACCTCAATCCTACCCACTTGACTTGTCGAGGATTTGAAACACAAAAAAATTCATAGGATGCATCTAGTTAGCCATCATTGTTAGACCAAAACGGTCCACACCAATCTCATGGTTCTATATTTTCCTCTCTCTTATAGCCTCTTATTATGCTGGCCATGGACACATCACATGCATGAAGTCACATCATCTGAGTACCAATGTATTAAATTCATCCATAACAACTAATGCTTTAGGAATGATGCTGATCCCAATCCTTAGGATATCCTAATACCATTTCCCAATGAGCCTTTCCTAATTCCAACTACTCCTGAAATCCAAAGTAGCCCCTACTCATATTTATTTCATCTTAGATCCAAAATCCAAAATAAATTAGTGGGTTCAGATGATGATGAACCTAATGATCTTTAAAACAAAATCAACAAAAATACGTTTCCCGATGATATCATGTATCAGTTACGTCTATATCTTCTACCTCGAGATCGATTTCCACAGCAAACTATGGAGGAGCCAATGAGTGATGACTCAACCTCAAACTACTTAGAATGTAACGAGATAGGAATCATACAAATCTTTTTCCATCACCCGCCTTTCACTCAAATATTTTAGAAAAATTGGTATTTTATGTAAAAAGGAGGTGCCTTATCTTAAAGGAGAAGGGAGTGCCTTGGGACGAAGATTAAATAATGTCACAATTCAAGTCTAAGAACTTAGAATCGTTACATTACCAACACACCTTAGCTCAAATATGGTCCTCTTGATTTGAAGCTAATACTATAAACAAGTATTACAAGACCCATATCTATGATGCTAGCGAAAGTTAAAATGAGGAATAGAAACTTCCTCACATTACTCCCACTAATCTACCACTCCTTGATACACCTTGGGTCATCAAGAAAATCTATGACTATATTTTGCATCATGCTCTAGTAACAACTCCACCACCCACATAATCTCTAAGCCAGCCTTTTCATGAAACACCTTTCCCGAGTTCTCTATCATGGCCACTCTTGATCCTTCACATAAAGAGGTTGCCTTAGACACTAGGGTATTAGATGTATGAAAAACCATCTCTATGCAACATAGATATTGTAGGTGATACATAGGCCTAGAGATTGACGTAGAATACCATGGGCCTCTCCCTACCCTAGACAATGACAAAGCTATTCTAAAACTCCTATATTCATGAGAAGATAAAATTTCTCAACATCATCATAATTTTGGAAACTTATCTAATACGCTTATGCACTTTGATGATTATGTCATTTTTATTGATCTAGCTAGGACAAGATAGCAAAATTACCCAAAGCCTCATATCACTTCCAATATGAAAATATTATATTGGCTTAATTAACCATTAGTTTTCATCTTGAAAATGATCCCACACATATATTCAAACTTTTGATTTCTTTCCTCATCTACTTTGGAGCACCACATAGAGGTCTTACGAAAAAATAAATAATTGTTTTCATTGGGATATACTGATATGCCTGACATTTATCCTAAAATTATCTCCCATAACATCATTACCTATCCCGATTTCATTCTCATGTGGAAGAATATAAGGATGTTCCTTCTCAAGATAAGCAATTTATTTCATAAATAAATCATCAAACTCCCAGATGTTAAATCCATTAAATACAATACATTATTTTGAGTGGGTGTCTAATATCATTCCAATTCGAAGAAAGCTACTTTGGTTATATGTATTTGTATTGAATTTATATACCTTTACCTTGGTTATCCTAAGGATAAATTTTCCTTACCCTCCATTGACAACATCATCGATGCCACAATGGGGTATGAAATGTTATTTTTATGGATATGTTCTTAGGGTAAAACCAAATTCAGATTTTCCCTAAAGATCAACACAAGACTAACTTTACTGAGAATGGGGAAATTTTTACTACGCAAAAATTCCCTTTGGAATCAAAAATGGTAGTGCTAAATATCAAAGCACCATGACACACATCTTTCATGACCTCATATAAAAATAGTCAAATTCTACGTTGATGATCTACTCATCAAATATCGACACATTGATGATCATACTCATGACTTAGAAATTTCCTTAGGATGAATTTGCAAATACAAGGTTCACCTCAATCTTATAAAATGCATATTTGGGGTGACATGGGGAAATATCCTAGGATTATTAGTGTTTTAATGTTGTATTGATGTTACCCAAATAGAGGCCAAAGTTATTCTTAACATGCCACAACCATCCTCCATAGAAGATATACACACTTTCCTTGGAAAAATTGGGGAAATATAAAAAAATTCCCAGAGTTTACTTATCTCACTCATGTTGTAACTATCCTAATTTGAAAATATACCAAACTAGATTGGACCAAATACGGTCAACAAGAATTTATAAAAATGAAGCACTCTTTGTTTTTCATTACTGGCCTTACAACATCCTTCATTTGATCAAACTTTGATACTATATACCTCTTCCACTCTAGTGTTTTTAGGGGAAATGTTTGCACGTGACGATGAAAAAGGCAAGTATCATGTCATCTATTATAATATCCAAGCCTTACTAGACTATGAAGCATGATATACATCCATTGAGATGGATATTTTAGCCATATATTATGCAACTACAAAGTTACGTCACTATATGTTGTATCAAACCTCTTACATTATATCTACTCTGATTCCTTGTGACACTTCCTCTCACATGATGTTCTCCTAATGGATCATATGGGAAAGTGGATGGCCCACCAAATGAAATTTGACCTCTGTATCATCACATGAAATGTGGTAAAAGACCAATTCATAGAATACCATTTGGTCTCGCCCCCATATCCCATATCTACTCCTTAACCTATTCATGATGTATTACCCGATGAGGAAATCCTCCTTATTAAGGGCATAGAAAACATTGTTTCCATAAAATAATACTATTATAAATACATGACCATTATTGAGGTGTACTCTTTCGACGCTTGAGTAGTAAAGTTCCTCCCCATCTAAAACCAAACCAACAACCACAACCATTGAGGATGAGGTCACCATCACTCTCCATGAGGATACATGGATGATACAATTTTATGGGGAAAAGTTCTTCCAAGGATCTAGGGTAGGATGTGTACTCACCAATCCCTCTAGCCAATATTCCCCTATCTCCTATCTATTTAAACATGAAATCAACAACAACATGGAAGATTATGAGACCCTTATCTTAGGCATACAAGTTTCCTTAGCTAATAATGAATCATATCTTCATTCCATGGGGGATTTTTATTTAGTGTGTCGTAAGGTTAGTGGCACATATCAATGTCATAGTGAAAACCTCAAATATTACTATGACTTAGTTAAGGAATTAATGTCATGATTTACTTCACTTACCATTGAATCAATCCCACATGAATAGAATGCCTTGGCTAATTCTTTTGAAATTTCCACCACTCGGTTTAAGTCACATTGTGATTCTCGTAATGACACTCTCATAATAAAAATATATTAAACCCTAGCCACTTCACCTCCTCGATACATTCAAGATGTATGTCAGATCAAGCCCCATAACCCTACACAATACCCTCGGTATGCTAATATATGTCAATTCATATAATACCAGACCTACCCAAAAAGTCTTGACCCTTGAACGTGATTATGAATACATAAAAATGTTCTAAAATACGTACTTAAAGATGGCATATTATACTATCACAACTTTGAAGACACCCTACTTTGATCCGTTAACAAAGATGAGGTTCCTCTTGTCTTAGAGGAAGCATGTGGAAAAACTTGTGGTAACCATTGTACTGATCCTACTACTACATGCAAGTGACTACATATGGGTTACTACTCTCCTACACTGGAATCTAATGATCACACCTTTTCCAAAAAATTCCAACCTTACCAATATCATGAGGACTTGATTCATTCCCCTCCGAATGAGCTACAATCTATTGCATCTCCTTGGTCTCCCAAAGTATATAGGGATTGGATTTTATCGGTAAACAACCTCAATCGCAACATGGTCATATCATCATCATCATATCCATAGAATACTTTACCAAGTGGTTTTGATCTATGCCTCTCACTAACATTTCTTCCTTTACTACGTCTAAATTCATCTTCAATAAAATCATTTTCACTTTATAAATCCCCATCTTGTCATAGGGAGATTCAAATGTATTGAAATGAAGAAAAATTGTGCTAAGTTCAAAATCAAACATCGATTCTCAACACCATATCATCTACAATGTAATGGACAAGTCGAATCTATGAATAAAATTCTCAATAAGATATTATAAACGATGATTCGAGAATCACACATAGATAGGTGTATGAATCTATATCCTACATTATGGGCATACCGCACCGGTGTCCATATGATCACTGGGGAAAACCTATTTTCACTTACCTATGAAGCTGAGGCAATCCTTCCACTCAAGTTGGAACTCCCTTCACTCCGCATTTCCCTTCACGCTAGCATTCCAGAAGATGAAATCCATGAATCCTTCCTGCATGACTTTGACCTATTAGAAGAATGTCCTGATAGAGCATACACTCATAATCAAAAACATATAAAATTCTTTTGAAAATAACATAACAAGCTCATTTATCCACATACTTTTGACTTAGGTGACCTAGTCCTTAATATCGATTATAAACATGACAAAGAAGGAAAATACACTCATAAATTGTGGGGTCCATACCTCTTCAAAGATATCTTAGATCCTAATATATATCATCTTTAAAAAAATGAAGGCTACATCTTCAAAGAACCAAAAATGCTCAATTCCTCAAAAAAATTCATGCGGGAAGGAATTTGAGAGTTTGATACTTAGATACCATCTCTCATACTTCATCAAATTCACTACTTCATTAACATCAACCTTCTCTTTAATAACTAACAAACACCTTGTCTTTGTACACCCTAATATTTCCCACTAGATCATTGTGGTATTATGAACATCCTCGGGCTCATGGCCTTTCTGGATTTATGTTTCAACCTTATTTTTATAGCATCTACCTTATGGTTTTTTGTAATTTTCAGTGTTGTTAACCTCCCTTTGAGCTAATAATCCATCTTATCTTTATTTATACCTTTGGGTTTATAAAATTTCTCTTTGTATCTTCTACCATATGGTTTTTACACTTTTCATTGTTGTTACCCACCACTTGGCTATGACACTATGACACCATACTATCATGACATATCAACATTATGACATGACATCTATCCCATGGGATCCTAGCTAGGTGATTTATGTCTTATTTTACTAATGATCCTCTAGTGTTTCCTTTCATTTTTCTTCTTCATGGTTCTTATAGTGTGTATTGTACCCACACATGATGAGATTAGATACACTATCAGTTACACATTTATGGGTACATTTCATTTCATCTAGTCATTTATGTAAATACTTTCAATATCCTTCCAGTTTTGATGTTACTAACTATTTATTTCCATTGACTACCCTCTATTTCACTATTGCAACATGTGGTGATCAACGGTTGGGGCATATGTATACACTATTTTCATGTTTCATATTTCATACATGTTACTAAAAATTTCCTTTATGTAGATAAGGGTCATTGATGCATCTATTTCTTGAGCAGGTGCCTTAAGGGGCCTACCAGAATGGGGAATGATTATTCACATAATCATTATGGGTTAGAGACAATACATAGAGAGATTATCGTTATGTAGTCCCAACCTTAGTTTTCCTTAAATTAGTTATCCTTTTCCCTTTAGATCTCATACACATTGCACTCCTAACACTTTTCTTACGTCTCACCATTTGGCACTATGTTCATCCATTCCCGTGATCTATGAAAATTATTTTAACTTTGAATATCATATTACCATCCTTGGCGATGCCATTGCCCATGGGCGATGGTGTCAGTGTTAGGTTTTTCCTAGTAGACATCATCTCTCATGGGTATTGACGTCATATATGTACATACCACATCTTGAAATTCATGAAGGAATTATAAATCTTAAGAACTACCATCTACTCTAATCTCTTGCACCAACTTCCCATTTTCTCACTTTTCTCTTGATTCATCTTGGACTTGGCTTGGATTGGATTTTATACTATTCTTCTTGGTTTGATTTCTTATACTATTGGGTGATCTATATTGATTATAGGATAAGAATGGTTTTCCCCTTATCCACCTAATAGTTATTCTCTCTCGGTGTGCTACATCTTGAGATAGATAGATGCATCAATGACCACCCCATAGGTAAGTACTCTAACTCTCTTTTCATTATTCATTTATTAGTGTGTTTCCCTTCCCTACTTCTCTATATTATCTTAGTGCTATATGTACTTTGATACTAGTTAGTATAGTGCTCCTATTCATGACCAACTCCTTAGATTTCATTTCTTTCATTTCACATAAATTTTGCATGCTTTCCTTATCTATCATCGATATATACCTCTTTTCACCCATTTATCAAAGTAGGTTACTCTCCTTTATCTTGACCGCATACCTTAGAAACTCTAGGTTAACCTAGTGTAGGAATTAATACCCTCTAGATATTTTAACCTAGTGCTCATTATAGTCCCTTTAAAGTTATCCACTATATGTTGGTTTATGTGTGTATCTTACTCGTTTCCTTGATACCCTTGTAGAATGGAAGAATTAGGAATTTGAGTTATTGAGACACATTCTTGGACCTCTATAAACACCTTACATATTAATTTCTATATTTCATGATTATGACATTTCTTTTACACATTAGTCTATGCATATTGTCATGACCCAAAATTTTTGATTTCTTTTATTGCTAAGGAAACATTAAATTAGGAATAATAATATGTTTAATTATTAGATCTGTGTTGTCACTTTGAAATACACATTTTGGAGAATGGTGTGATAAATATCATTTTAATTGAAAAAGGAAAATATCCTAGGTTTTGGGTGACTTCTATGTTGGAGCGAGTCTTCAGAGAGGGTTGGTTCCCCTAATGCAACACCTAAACTATTTCATATTTCTAACACTACTATATTGTACCAAAACCAACAAGAAAAAGGGAGAAGGAAAGAAAAGAAAAAGAAAAATTGATGGTGATACACCAAATTTTTTAAGGCTCTTATACTTATTGCAATCATACAGATGTACCATGGGAGTTATGCACACCATACACTAACTACAAGTGACTATATCAAAGAAAAATTGTTTCATAGAAGGGTTTTGGGTTAAATTGTGATAAGATAAAGAAGAGGAAAAGGAATCCACAACAAAATCATGTATACAACTCATTAAACACGATATATGTTCGTAAATTGACACAAAAATTTATTAAGGCATGAATATTAAATTGTTAAAATAAGGATAAACACATATCACAAATATAAACTTAGTTTAAAACAAAATATGCACTAAACACAGATTGTAGAAAGGTAAAAAAACTCTAGTACCGATTAAATCCCGGGTGACCCGGAATATCACCCATCATTTCGATCAAGGCGCTCACCTAAGGTGCGCACATGTGCCGAGCCTCTCTTTTATGTGAGATTTTCAAGAATGTTTATCATTAATGGAGGAACAATGCATAGTCTTAAATAGAAAAATCTTATAAAAAGGATAAGGGAACAATATCCAAACACAGATGTAATGTAATATAGAGGAAAACATCATAACAATAGAGAGGATCAGATCTGAACCATGAGCATTATTAAGAATTTAAGGGTTTTGGCCCACAAACATAATAGAAAACACACAGATTAAGATCCATCAACTCATATATTTAGAACAACCCCATTGTATTAATTTACCAACATTATAGTAGCCAATCCATAAAGAAATCCATGAATGGAACTAATACATCAACAGAGTTTCAATACTCTTCCTATAATGGTTTCATCACAGAGGTTACAATAGATATTACCCACATATTTCCCTAGTTCTCACTCTCCCACTTAATCCTTACTATCCCCCTTATCCACACACACACACACACCATCCATATGCCTCTCCCCTTTTTGCCATGCAAATCAATACATAAGAAGGGACTTGAAGGAATCTCCTCTAACCACTCCATCATTACCCAAGAACATGTCAAATGTCATCATGTCTTTCCATACTCAAGTATCCTCAACATGCAGATGCCAACTAACTATAACTAACTCCACCTTTACAACTCCTAATCCTTTCATGATAACCATAATGATACCCAGGAATATTATTTCCTTGAGCTGCAAGTCTTCATATTTAACTTTATCCATAACCGATTTTGGTCACCTTTCCATGTGTTCCTCTATCGCGACTTTATCCATGGTCCAAAAAGTGACTAAGTCATGAACCTATTATTCCGGGTGTGAACCTTCATGCATTCCCAAAAATATTCCACGCAAGCCTTCACATCATGATACCTCATGCCCAACACTTTGTGCCTCAAGTACTTGGTCATTTTAAGGGCTCAACATCACCCCACACTAGCCCGATTACCGCCCACGACAATCCTTTGCACCCTCAAAACAAAATTTCATTGACAAAAAAATCAGCTAAGGTAAAAATAAATGTATATGCCACTACCTCTTAGAAGAAAAACAAGAATAACTCAAGAAATTATGCATTTATTTCTCCTTTCAACTTTTCCCATGCCTCTATCTTTTTAAAGATTTCCACGACACCTCCCCTACAACGTTGGGTACTTGAGTGCAGTATAATCTCTTCCACCTTATCCTTTATCTCTTGAATCACCACTACCAAATCTAAGAAAAGACCCTTGAAATCATCCATATGTTTGGTGATGGATTCTTAAAGGTCACTAATCTAGAACTCTAATTTTTCGCACTTGGTCTTTATCTTTTCTTTTTGCATAGTAGTGTTAACATTCAACCGTGCGTGCTCAAATTTGTTTTTCTGGAACTTCTCCTATAAGGATTTGAGGGATGCCTCCTCATCTGTCACCCAAGAATCAATGATGGGCTTACATTTACGTAAGCTAGTGAAGGCCATATCTACTACTATATTTGCTTCCTTGATTTGGGTGAGAAAATCCTCCAACTCAGTGATCTGGATTTCTATGATGATCTTATTGTTTTCCCTTTCCTTGGTGATCTCCTCAGTGGTAGGCCCCATTTCATCCCTGACGTTGGTTAGAAACATCCCCACTAAGTCCTCTAGATATTCCATTTCATCACCATAGTATGTCCTAGCTTGGCTCACCAATGTTGAAAATTGTCCCAAGATACTTTTAACTAGGGTGTTAGCTCGATCATAGGCCTCCTTGGTTCGCACATACTTTCCTTTCAATCCTTTGCATAGTCTCTCTATCTTCTTCTCCTTCCATTTTTTTTCTGTAACTAGGGTTTAGATGGTTACCCATGCGTCCAAACTATGTCATACCACTTCTAAAGACATCTTTGGTAGTGCATTGCATGCCTTCTCATCAATGAGGTGGCTTGGATCCACCGCCTTGTATGTATCCCCTTTATTATTATTGAAATGGATGGTCTCAATTGCATGATTGTTGACCTAAACTTTAGGCTCCTCTGAATGACAATGCAAGTTCCATCTTATCATCTTCTTCATTCTAGTCACAACCCCATCTTGGTCCAATAGATCCCAACCATGTAGCTTTTCTGGGGTAAGTGTGCTTTCAAACCTTGTGCACAATAGCTTCATGGGGTCATCCACGAATTCCATGTGAGGGGACATGGGTTTCCACTTCATCCTTTTTTCCTTGTGATTCTAGTTTTGTTTCTTTGATCCTGATGTGAACCCCTTATCCTTCCTTATGAAAAAGGAGACCCCCTTATTTTTTTCATCTTTTAGTTTTATGGGATGGGTAGAAGAAGATTCTTGTGATGGACTCTCCTCAAGTTCTTCCAAATAATGAGATTTATCATTGGCACATGCATCAACCACTTCCTTGGTGTCTGCATAATCCCTTCTTCCTCTTTTTCCTATAGTCCCTCTACGAAGGTTGTGCTATATTCTTCTAAGCCCATCTCCATTGCTGAACTGGAAACTTCATGTAACTTTCATTTCTTGTGTTCTAGATCTTCCTCTTCACACCCCTCTTGTGAGTCTTTGACACTTCCTTGTTATGAAGTTCTTATGCCTTGATTGCTCCTTTGGTGCTTATAATAAGTCCTCTTCCTAGAAGTATCCAACTTTCCTTCATTCTCTTCTTCTTATACTACTTCTCCCTATTCCTAGACTCCTTTCATCGGTGGTAACAACCCTTCACGTGGACTTGGGATAGTGGAGTCTCTAACTTCCACCTCAACTCCTCCCTATGTCTTGGGGTGTAGTTGTACAAATATCCTATCGATGTAGCCCATGATGGTAACATTGATCTACGAATGCGAGATCTAGAAATTTAGGCTCCAAGGTCTCCACATATGTTGGCCTTGAGTCATGCATGTAGGTCATGCATAGGGTTTGAATGTTAGCATTCACTTTATCAACATTGAAGGTCAAATTTTGTGTATTATTCAAGTGGTTGATGACATACTTCAAGTATTTAGTAGTGAATACAAGCGAAAGTTTGCACCACAGCCCCATTTCTAATTTGGCCATCACGAACAATGTCAAAGTGAAGTGTTGTGTAACAAAAAGCTTCACTTGGTGTGGATCAAGAATTTTGCGCTTGTTACCTGTCCAAGTTAATGTACCAAACTAAACACAAAAACCCTGAAAAACCTCAATGAAATTGATACCTGATGAAGATGTAGACGGATGAGGAAGCCGATGTAGATAAGACGGGCGCACACGAGCAATTCGCACAATAGATCCGAATAACCTGTAAAACACCGATGCTTGACAGAAAAAGACCACGTTAAAAGATATTTTAGTGGACTGCCCGAGAAGCGGGTCCGAGAAGCGATAAGCTTCCTCGGCGGATGTCAGTCCACGTTTTCAATTAAGAAAAGAAGCATACATGATAAAAGATGTAAATAAAGACTAGATTTTCTGATTGTAGTAATAAAACAAACCAATGCAGCATGACGAGAAATACGTAAAACGAGGCGGGAAGTAATCTTTGGATTTGTGTTACCTGTGACCTTTTACCTGTCTGCAGTGAAATCGGCGTCGGCGTCGGACCGGGTACAATCGGCGGTGATTGATGCGATCGCGTCGGCCCGGGGGACCGATCGGCGTCGGCCAGGTAAGATCGGTGTCAATCAAGGTGACCAATCGGGGGCGTGCGATGAGATTCGGGGATTGGAAGGTGAATGTAGTCTGCAAGATGTGCCGAAGATGGAGAGACGCTGGAACAGAGTCACTAGATGATAGATGGTGGTGTATGATGTTGATATGATACGGGCAGAGTAACGGTGCTCCTCTCAGGGATTGATTAGGACAGGATCTGCCCTAACTGAGACAATTGATGCTAAAAAAGATCTCTCCTTCTTGCAACCTGTATCTTTCTCGCTCTCTGTTCGTGCGTAAGTGCTTTCTTTCGCTCGTTAGTCTCTTTTTCGGTCCTTCGAACTGAGCTATGGACCTGCTTTTATAATCGGCGCCGCTCCTAGAAAATCGGCGCCGATCGCGGAGAAGACTCCCGAGATGGCTAAAAATGATCGATTCGAGAAAGACAAGACCTATCCCGACCACGGGAAATATCCCGCTTAGGGAAGATTAAAAATGGATGTGATGCATAGATAGAATAAATTTGGGGTAGATAAGTGATTAAGATGCATGGGAAGAAGCGTAATTAAATATTTAATATTTAATTACTCATGGGTAAGATGTGATGTGATGAATTAAATTTAGAGTAAGTGATTAAATCACAAATTGGAAAACTATCCCAAGGGGATAGTTGGTGACGTAAACGTGCCCCAGGTTACCTAAGTAGGAAAAACGAATGTGAGGGACACTAAATTGGATAACCAATTTTAAGTGTCTACATTTTGCCCCTTTTTGTCAAGTAACTTGCGATAAGCAAGGTTATGAGACAAAAACAAGGAGATGGAAGAAGGGAAGAATTAGTGATGATGTGATCCCCCTCAAACTAGGGATGGGATGGATGATAGAACAGACGATCCCAAGGTTGAAAAAGGTAGATGAAGAATGCAGGATGCCCCAGTCGGATGTCTGGAGTAGAACTGATCATTGAGGACGCATAAAAATAAAAAGGCAGCAACCTAAGGAACTCACATTGGTAGGGAAAACTAGCCGGTCTCCTCATGAGACGACGTTAGTGCCTACAGACCCATGAGTGTAAGTAGAACTGCAAAACAGTCAGCATCTAAAGAGAGACACATTGGTAGGGACAACTAGACGGTCTGCAAAGCAGACGACGTTAGTGCCTACAGACCCGCGTAACTCTAAGCGGCTAAACAAAAAACGAGTGCTCCACGCAAAGGGAACAAACCCGAAATAGACAAGGATATCGAAAAGATGTGCCAAAAGGTAACATTCAGCACACAATAATGACCAGATAAATAAGCCAAGCATCAACACTATGGCAAAGATATTAGCAGATGGAAATAAACGACGTGGAGAAGCGATACCGCAATCCACGGGAAAAAATGAGTATAAATCGATAGACTGATAGATGATGAATAGATGTGATGGGATAGACATAGAGGATAGATAGACGTGATGTAACTTGATGTGATTGATATGTGGATTTAATTTGGATGAGAAATAGATATAGATAGATGGAATGTTACTTGGATGGACAAGTTTTTAGATGTTTTGATGGATAGATGGATAGATGTGATTGATAGATTTGGTATCCATGTAGTGATGTAGCCTCGATTGGAAGGCATTGTATAGATGGCTTGATTGAAAGCCACCCATTTTTGTTGTACAGACACACATGTATATATAGATTCATCATTTTATTTGTCATATAATTGATCTCATGCGTTTAATTTTGATATACATGGATAGATGGATATAGAAAAATAGATGTGATTAGAGAGATATAGACTGATGGATGATGGAAATAGATGTGATTAGATAGATTGAAATGTGGATAAAATAGATGTGATTGGATAGATATAGACGGATAGATGATAGATGGATGTGATTAGATAGATTGATTTAATTTTGATAGATAGATGTGATGTATCTTGGATGGACATAGCTTTTAAATATTTTGATGGATAGATATACAGATGTACTTGATGTATGGATTAGATATAAATAGATGTCATGTACCTGAGATGTACGTATTTTTCGATATTTTGATGGATAGATAGATAAATGTGTTGGATATATGGATGTAATTATAAGGAGAAATGAATACAGATAGGAGTTTTGATAGATAAGATGAATTTTGATAGAAGATAAATTTTGATTGAATTAACATGTGAAATGCCAATTTAACAGGATGCAAGACAAAGAAATGGGGAATACTCCTTACAAGAGCCAAAGATGAAAGCGGAAACAACCGTGACTTAGAAGAGAAGATACTCGGAGAAGAAGAAAAATGATAAGTTGGACTTCCAACCGACCATAGATAAAATCCAGAAAGGGAACCAAAAGACCAAGCATACAAGGCCCTATATAAGATTAAAATAAATCTGACACTAACTAGTCGCAAACCAGATCTAGGATAGAAACGGAAAGAAAAGTAAGTAAGTATCTTGTCGGAACCTACAAGGGACAGAATACATGTCCATAGTGGGGAAATAGGATTCTCCATATGATCGACAAAAGGTCCTAAATCTCAGCTTCATGACTTTGACAGATAGGCAAACTGATCAATGCGGGAAGTTTGCTTGATATGGAAAGACTGATCGATGCGGGAAGTCTTTCAGTGATGCTATAAACTGACTGGAAGGCCGATTAATTACAAGAAGCCTTGAATTTTTCTTTGAGAAACAGCCGTCCTTCAAGGGAGCGGTCTGTATTTTGTATTTTAATGATAGCCATCCTTCGAGGGTATGGTCTATTTTCTTTTTGATTCACTTGATAATGTATGGATAGCTGTCCTTCGAGGATCGATCTATCTTTTGGATAGCATCTTTTTCTTTTTTTTTTTTTTTTTTTTTTTTTTGACACTTTTTGGAAGAAGCTGAGTTTAGACCTAGATAGATCAGATGGAGGGGAAGAGAACATAGAAGAACATGCACTCATGACCCGAGTAGATCCGATGAAGATAAGTACTTGGGATAGATGAAGTGGTGATTAAGGTATTCCTACCATGAGGAGGAACATATCCAAAAGAAACGTGCAATGAGTAGAGCCGCGATACTCATATTTAAGGTAAACGAGGCAATAGGCGGAGAACCACACAATTTCAAATCACCACGAAAGTAGATGACTGGTTAATAGGACGGATGAAAGATCTGTGTTGCGACTAGATTTGTGTAAGATAGATTTTAACAGTAGAAGGGCCGTAAATGCAAAGCATTAAGAGGTTCCGCTTCAGGGACACCATCCATGGAAGATAAACGATAAGCCCCAGACCCATATTTATGAGTGATAATGTAGGGGCCCATCCAGTTGGGAGCAAACTTACCACGTTGACTCCTTTCGAGGGTAGTGACATTTTGATTTTCCTTAAGAACAAGATCACCAATTTTGAAGTCACGGTGTTGCAAGTGCTTGTTATAAGCACGTTTGACACGCTCGAGATAGACCTGATGATGCTCAAGAGCATTAAGATGCCGCTCATCTAATAATTCCAGTTGTGCTAGACGATTTTGACGATAATCCTCATCGGAGACAAATTCTCTGAGAGAAACACGGAGAGATGGGATTTGGACTTCCAAAGGAAGGACAGCCTCAGACCCATAGACGAGAGAGAAGGGAGTAGCACCAGTAGGAGTACGAATGCTAGTCCGATAAGCCCAGAGAGCAAAAGGGATATGTAGATGCCAATCCCTACCAGCTCGACTAGTTACCTTTGCGAGGATATTACGCAAAGTTTTATTGGAAGCTTCGGCTTGACCATTAGCTTGAGGGTAGTATGGAGAAGAAAAACTGAGCTTGATATTGAAAGCATTGCAGAGATTCTGCAAATCAGCGTTTTTGAAAGACTTACCATTATCTGTGATTAGCTTGTGTGGAACGCCAAAGCGACAAATGATGTGTTGATAGACGAAATCAACTATGGGTTTAGCCTTTGTTGAAGAAAGGGGGATAGCTTCTACCCACTTAGTAAAGTACTCAGTGGCGGTAATGATAGAATGATGACGTTGTGAAGAACGAGGATTGATGAGACCAATAAGATCGAGACCCCACTGCGAAAAAGGCCACAAATCATTGCGCAGGTTGCAAAGCGACTAGGGATGTGCGTGAGATTGGAATGTTGCTGACACTTGACGCACTTCTTAGTGTATTCACAACAATCTCGATTAAGAGAAGGCCAATAATATCCCAAACGTAAGATGCGCTTGGCTACAGCTAAGCCACTAAAATGTCCACCACAAATACCGTCATGGACCTCCTGAATAGCTTTAGATGATTCATGGGTTTTGAGGCATCGAAGCAAAATACCATCAAAGCCACGTTTGTAAAGAATCCCGCCTAGGATAGTATAGCGATTGGCGCGTTGGACAAAAGACCTTCTACCATTGGGAGACAGATCTGGAGGAAGGACCGAATGAGATAGATAATCAACTATCTGTTGATACCACTCATCCTGAGTATGGGTTGTGACAACATTGATTGGCGTTAGTTGCCCAAGATGAGATGGTTGATCTAATCGTTGCACAGCTACATAAAGACGCGAGTCTTCGGTAAAAGGCGGGATAAGGGAGGCCAAAGAGGCCATGGTATCTGCGAATCGATTTGCAGTACGAGGAATGGCTTGGATAGTGAACTTATCGAAAGATTGGAGTTGGGCAAGAACGATGTCACGATATTTCTGAAGGATATCATTCTTGCATTGATAGACACCCGTGACCTGGTTAACGATGAGTTCAGAATCACCAAAGATGTCAATATGACGAGCGCCGAGATTAATGGCATTTTGAAGACCTAAGACAAGAGCTTCGTACTCAGCCATATTATTGGTGCACTCAAAGTTTAATTTGTGTGCGACTGGGATGGGCGTACCCCAAGGAGGAATCATCACAAAACCCGCACCTCCCCCTTGCTGGCATTTGGATCCATCAAAGAAGAGCTTTACTTTAAATGGAGATAGACCAAAATCAATTTGTTGGATATACTCATCGGGAAATTGAGCAAGGGGGTCTTGAGTGTCCGGAAGAGGAGCATCAGCTAATTGATCTGCAATAACCTGACCCTTGATAGCCTTTTGCGGGATAAACTCGAGGTCAAACTCAGTCATAAGCATAAGCCAACGAGTGATGCGATCATTGTGATAAGGTTTTGCATGGATTGTCTTGAGGGGATTGACACTTGTGACAATGTAAGTTTTGTGATTAAGGAGATAATGACGAAGCTTAGAAGTTGCGAAGAAGAGAGCACAACATAGTTTTTCAGCTTCGGAGTAACGTGTTTCATACTCATGGAGGGTGCGACTGATGTAATAGACAGCTTGTTCTTTACCACAAGTGTCCCGATGCGAAATCATGGCTCCCAGAGCATGGTCAGTCACAGAGATATAAAGATAGAAAGGCTCCCCCTCGCGTGGAGGTGTAAGCACAGGTGGAGAAAGAAGATAAGCTTTGAGATCATCAAAGGCCTTTTGGCAATGCTCATCCCATTCAAAATGAACATTCTTACGGAGAAGGTGGTGAAAAGGTTGACAACGGTCCGACAATTGGGAGATAAAACGACGCACTGATTGAAGACGTCCTTGGAGACTGCGGAGTTGCTTTAAGTTAGACGGGGGAGGCATCTCAAGGATAGCTTTTATTTTTGCGGGGTCGACTTCAATACCCCTGATGGAAATGATAAAACCTAAAAGTTTACCAGTGAGAACGCCAAACACGCACTTAGCTGGATTTAGACGAAGACAGAAGCGGATAAGCCTCTCAAAGAGAGGTGCAAGGATGAAAAGATGATCCTGACGGCACGTGGACTTGCCGAGGAGATCGTCAACATAATCCTCCACAGTTTTGTGTAAGAGATCATGGAAGATGTATGTCATTGCTCGTTGATAGGTTGCCCCTGCGTTCTTAAGGCCAAAAGGCATGACACGATAGCAAAAGGTCCCCCAAGGAGTTATGAAGGAGGTCTTATGTTGGTCTTCTGGTGCGATGAGGATTTGATTATATCCAGAGAAACCATCCATAAGAGAAAGCATCTCATGACCCGCAGTTAAATCTACGAGTTGGTCGATATGAGGAAGAGGAAAATCATCCTTTGGACAGGCAAGATTAAGATCCCGGAAGTCGGTACAAATTCGAATCTTCCCAGTAGCCTTAGTTACTGGTACTACATTAGACACCCATTGCGGATAATCGATGGGTTGGATGAAGCTAGCCGAGAGCAAGCGTTGTAACTCTTCTTTGACAAGAAGGGCTACTCTAGGGTGCATTTTACGTAATTTTTGCTTAACTGGTTTGATGTTGGGAAGGGTAACGATATTGTGGACCACAATATCGGGATCGAGTCCTGGCATATCTTCATATGACCAAGCAAAGGCTTGACGATGTTTGGAAAGAAAAGCGGTAAAGTCCCCTAATTCCTGTGGATTAAGGGATTGGCCGACCTTGATGATGCGAGGGTCTTCAGGAGTCCCTATATTAAGGTCGATAGTGGCTTCGTTGAGAAGGGTAGACGTGTCAGAAGGAATAGTCTTGGGAAGATATGAATCCTCTGCCCCCAGATAGGTGAGGACAGAATCATCATCCGCACAGTGGATAGTGTTGATAGTAGGAGAGTCGTCTCCAACTATTTCAGGGAAGGTTAATGGTATAGAAGCGGACCGATTGTTAGTCTCATAGACCAACGGCCCTAAGGAAATGGTATTGATCAAAAAAAAAAGTTAGGTGGGATGGAAATGTCGTCATCCACATCAAGTGATGCTTCTGATTTAGTGGGAGAAGATGGTTCCTTAGTAGGAAGAGGTTCATCAAGAATAGTGACGGTGGCCTCTGAAAGGGGTTTAAATCCTAACCCAAATTTTTGATGTGGCATGAGAGTAGGAATGGATTTGAGATCATGTATACCTTGTTCATATTTTCCAAGGCCAAAACCTTTCCACGCGCATCGATATAGATAAGTTTTTGCAAACGTGGGATTCTGTAGATAATCAAACCCTGTTAAGTAAGGTTTGGCTCTAGGAGGAGAATCCGGGCGATAATGAGGTGTATCAAGGCCACCGTAGATGAAATTGGTCTGTTGATTGGGCAGACCAATGGTGACGATGCGACCGAGACCTGGTTGATATTCAGGTTGCTTGTCTGGTCTACCATACTCATTAGGTTTGAGATGGGCATCGAAAGATAAGAGAGGAAGCTCCCCTAGTGAGAAACGCTGCAATGTCTCTTCCAGATTTTGTAAATCCGGTAGTTTGGTTGCAGGTATGGAAGAAGATGAGGCCCCATTCGGAGAAGATGTATTTTCTTTTAAAGGAGGCGAGACCTAGTGGTCATGTCGCATTGTGCGAGAAGGAAAGGATCTCTGGATGAGTATATATTTTGCCCTCATATTGATATTTTAGGCATCGATGGAGGGTGGATGGGACACAATGCATTGCGCGAATCCAGGAGCGTCCGAGGATCATGTTATAGTGGAATTTTCCTTCGACAATATAGAAGAGTTCATGGAGCAGCTTCTTACCTACTCGGACGGGTAAGACCACGGTCCTAGAGTGATTTGCTAGCTGATCGTTAAATGATCGAAGGGCGAAGGGTGGAGGTGACACCACATTCTTTGGTAACTTAAGTTGTTCGAATGTGTGCGAGGAGATGACGTTGAGTGCAGCTCCACTATCAATCATAACACGTTTTAAGGTAGTGTTATTTATTTGGACTGTGATGAAGAGGGGAGCCTCCAAATCTTCGGAAGAAAGAGAAGGAATTTCCGAATCTTCAAAAGAAATGGTAGTTGATGGACCATTCAGTCCAAAAACCAACTCAAAGGGCTGGGGCTCATCGGAATTTACTGCGATGCGACGTAGATTATCAATCAAAGCTTGGCGATGTTGTGGAGAGGATTGGATGAGGTCAAAAAGAGACATTTTGACCGGAGCCTGGGTGAGTTGTTTCATAACACTCTCCTCAACAGACACGGGAACTTGAGCCCGAGGTGCAGCACGAATAGAGACTCTAGGTCGTGGGGCTGATGAGGAAGGAGAAACGTCTTTAGGGGCTGCAGAAATGACAACCCGTGGTCGAGATGTTGAAGATGAAGATGGGTTATCATAGTGTTGGGTTCTAGTGGCGATATGGATCATGTCAATTTGAGAGGGTGGAAGATCGGGCGGCGTGGAACCACTAGAGGTCTGAGTGGATGGTTGAGGTTCGGATGAGGCTAGGGTGACAGGAGGTACTTGTTCCTCCTCCCAAGAAAAGGTCACTTTCTTCCTAGAAGGTTCTTGATAACGGCTTGGAGAGCTTTACATCCCTCAGTATCATGACCCGGAGTACGGTGGTAGGCACAAATCAAATCAGAGTTAAACCAAGTAGGTTTCACTCCTTTAGGATTATAAGGTTTAATCGGAGGAAGGGTTATGGATGAAGATTGGATGAGTTGATGAAGGATTTCGGTGTAGAATCCGGTAGACGAAGAGGAGGATAGAGATGATGAAGATGGTTCTTTTACCTTAATCGACTGCCGAGGTAAGAGAACTTGCATGTTAGGTTTAACGGTCTAATTAGGGGTCCTCTTATTTGTTTGGACATTTGGAGGAGCAGTCTTGGGTGCGTGGGATGGGAGTAAATGAGACATGATTGACTTTGGTGGAGGGGGAGCCCCTAAGATAGATTTTGAAGATGAGGGATATGCGACAAATTTTGCGGTCTTTGGAGACAAAGGGGGTTGCTTAGTCGGATTTACGGATGATTTAGATAATGTTGATTTAGATGAGGAAGAAGTCCTCAAGGTAGGTGTAATAGGAGGAATATAGGGTGCTTTGGTTTTTGGTAATGAAGATGATGATCCTGATAGAAGAGGTGGCATCTTTTTGGTAGGTAAGTCTATTTTTAGGGGTATTGATGAAGAATGTGTTGTGGAAGAAGATGATGGCTTTGATGGATGTGTAGAAGAAGACGCCTTCTCCACGGGCAAATCCAATCGTTTATGAGGCGTGGAGAGAGATTTTTGTGGAAGAGCACCAAGAGTTTTGATGGTCCGAAATATGGGCTTTCCTTTTTCGGGGATGGTGACGACTTCAACGGCATAAGGTGATTGTAACCTTTTTGGGGGAAGCAAGTGGGGAGGTACTGATGGTATAATGTTAGATTTTAGTTGTCTCGGTTTAGGTTCAGGAACCGAGCGTATAGATGTTGGTGCTACTTCTTTTGATTTTTCCTGAATAGGTGAAGTAACATTGGTGATGGAAGAAGGGGGTGATGACGAAGCAGTTCCTAGCGAAGGGACTACTTCTGATGCAGTAATCATGGGTGAAACTACTGTAGGAAAAGAGATAGGAAGGGTCAAAATTGAAGACGCTTCCGTTGAAGTTGGCACAATGATAGGTACGTTTACCAAGGGTATAGTTGCAGCGGGAATGGGAGCAACAGAAGTGGATGTGTCCGTAGTGGAAACTCGGAGGGATGTGATTGCTTCGAGCATTGAAAGAATGTCTGATGATGAGACAGATGAGGATGACACTGTCTCGGGTATAGATGGAAGGTCAGACAAAGGAGCGGAGAGAGATAACTCCGTGCTTGATAATGTAGGGATATTCAAAGATGGACTATCTGAAGATATTGGAACTCCCGTGATTGATGAAGAGGAAGGAGGATCTGATTCGATTGATGTGTTTGCAGATGGATTGGTTTCAGAAGAAGAGTCCTCGGTAGAGATGAAATTAATAGTGTGGGTGTTTGGTTTTTGAGATTCCGAAGAATTATGATTTGGGGCATGATTGGGGAAAGGTTGTTTAAAAACGTCCAGTGCTTGATTTGGGGGAGCATTTGGGTTATCCAGAATGAGCTCGCCTTTATCAATGAATTTTTGGACAAGATTTTTGAAAGTCTGACATCGTTCGATGTCATGACCTTTGGTTCTGTGATAATGACAGAAATCGTTTTCCCTATACCAGAAAGGGCGTTCTCGACTTTCATCAATATCCCTAATGGGTGGAAGTTCGATCATGCGAACTTCCAACATTTTTTCTAAGATGGAGGCATATGATTCCCCCAATGGAGCGAAGGATCGAGAAGATGAAGGCCCTTTTCGAGTAGATGAAGGGTCTCTTCGTGATGGTTGATTAGGAGTACTATCGGTTCTTGGTGTTTTTAATACGATAGCATTTGTGGACCCTTGATTCTTATCTTTAGGAGGGAAAGAATTTGGTTTGGTGAACCGAGAGAAATCTGGTTTAGATTTGGAGCGAAGTTTTAGTTTTCCTTGTTCAATGGCACGAGATTCAAGTTTGCGTGCCATCGTAAAGGCCTCTTCAAAGGTATGAAAAGTTTGGATCCTTAGAGTGGAAGAAATGTGATTAGCACAAGATCGGGTGAACAACTCGATTTGTTGGGATTGGGGAAGGGAGAAAGACAATTGGTTGATTATCCCTCTCCAACGAGCGACAAAGTCTGCTATAGACTCATCGTCGAATTGGCGAATGTTATAAAGATCTGTGATTGAGATCTTATGCGCAATATTTATTGAAAAGTTTTCAACAAACATCTGGGCCAATTGAGAGAAAGAAAATAAGGAATGTTGAGGAATATTATTGTACCAGTCCAAAGCGGGACCCGCTAGAGACATAGGAAAGGTACGGAGCATGAGTTCCTGATCCTGGACGATAAGGTAGCAAGCATGTTTGAATGCTCGCAGATGTTGTTGGGGTCTTCATTGCTATGAAATTTTGAGAATTTGGGAAGTTCCCATTGGGGAGGATAAGGCTTAAAAGCCACCGAAGGATGAATGGGTTCATTGCACACTTCTTCAAAGGAGTATGAAGGACGGGTTCCTTTTGTGGAGGCTTCCAAGTCTGCAATTTTCTTGAAGAGAATTTGAACTACGTCGGATTGGGGAGGAGGTGCATTGGTATGTCCTACATAAGGAGCAAGTGATGGATGTTGTTGAGGTGTCAATGGGGGATTGATCTGTTGATTGGTGGGATGGTAAGAGGAATAACCAGGTGTTTTGGGTGACGCCTGGTGAGGTATTTGTTGTGAGGTAGCTTGCGTATAGGCAGGCTGTGAGATAATAAGGGATTGGGAAAATGAGGGTTGGAAGACGGATGGAGCCTGTGATTGATGGACTCCCATGTTTGTTGATTGAATAGGGACAGATTGAGGAACATGGGTGTTGGTTAGATTGGACATGTTGGGGAACAAGACCTGAAAGGGACCTTCTACCGCCGGATTTGGTACCAAGGGTGCCGATACTAGGGGATGGGCGAAGGTCGCAGTTGCTGGAATATTGGAAGAAAGATTCACTGGAGGACGAGAAGTAGGAACCAACTGACTATTCGGAGGGGGTTAGCTCATGAAGAGTACTTGACCTTGAGACACAATGGAGGGCATAGACGAATTGACGGCAATGTGCGGGTGTGCAGACGCATTCATTATAGCCAGGGCAGAAGACCTCTCAGAGATGGGTTGTGGAATATTCGAGGTAACTGCAGTGTTAGGGATAGGTAAGACTAATTGAGAACTAGTCGACATGGTAGGTGGAAGAGAAAAGGGGGGCATAGGGGCCTCGCACTTCTCCGTGGCTCGAGGCGGGAGAGAGGATGAAAACTGTTCTACATAGACACGGGATGATCCACGAGGATAATTGTACACTTGTCGGATTGGTGGGTCTTGGTCAGATATTTGGATCGACTTGTGTACTAGGTAGTCCATGAGGGCTATTGGATTGCGATCAAGGAGAGCCTGAAATTCAGGATCCCCGCGAGGAATAGACTCAAGTCGAGAAGATATTTACGATGGACTAGGAGAAGCTGGACGTGATGGGATTGTTTTGGCTTGATGGAAAGGATTATACGACCATGAGGGGGAACCAACTAACAGCGGTCCCGAGGAAGATTGGAGGGGTGCCGAAACATCCACGCTGGTGGTGATTTCGGAGGAAGAAGGAACCTGTTGGGCCATTTTCCTAGATTGTGACCGGGTGATAACGTCGCCATAAACAAGCAAGAAAGAAGATTGTCCTAACTAATGCACAAACAATTCAAGCGGCAGTAAGTGATTATCTCCTTTAAATTTTGATGCTTTTAAGAAAAGAAAAATGTTAGGGAAGGCTTTTTAGAACAGGAACTACTCAGATAGCCAAACTAAGGATGGTTTGGGTAATGTTTGGTGAGGAGTCCCGAAGGCACTTGATAAAAGACAGTGTACGTGGCTTGATATAGGGGCCTACCCCCGCACTTCACACACCGCTGCGATAAGGGAGTCGGGTGCTTTGCCAATATATACCAAAATCTTCCATGAATTTATAGCGCGGCCCGAGTACCGCGTAGGCTCTTCCTCTTGGATATCACTTCCAAGTAGGTGAGGCCAGGGAAGGAGTTTTGTTTAGATGCTTTATACCTAGTGATTTTGGCTTTGTGTGCAAGGGTGAAAATAAAAATCAAATAGTGTCACTACCGATTTTGATCAATTCTCCAACCTAATTAAAACTAGATGAAAAAGCATGCAGCAATGACAAAGAAAAGGTTCTTTTTAAGCACTTAAAACGAAATGTTTGATTTCGATGAAGACAAGTCAAACAAGTTCTTTCCCAAATGCGATTAAGTTCCTTTTAAGCACCAAAAATTGAAGTGTTTGGATGTGATAGACAACCAACAAAGAAATCCTAAAAAGGAGAAAACACCGAAAAAGAGGAATACCTGTAGATTTAGCTCTCCAAGGTGTGTGGACTTCAAAAAGCGCGTTGTTGAGCTCTTCCCCTCGAACAATCCCACGATCAAGCAAAGTGCTCCGCAAGAAAAGATCAAGCAAACAACAAACAAGATCCGGAAAGATACATCCAGATAGTGGTGAAACGAAAAATTTCTATTTAAAGGAAATAAAAAAAAATTTCAAGATAATGATTTCTCCTAAAAGCAAGATTGAAATGATGAACAGAAATGCTCAAATAGGACTGATAGAAATCAGTGAAGAAAAGGAACAAAGTTCAAAACTAGAAAAGAAATGAACTTACCAATAAGGGACTTTGGTTGGGTCCCACCGGGCGTGCCAGAATGTAGATCAAGAATTTTGCGCTTGTTACCTGTCCAAGTTAATGTACCAAACTAAACACAAAAACCCTGAAAAACCTCAATGAAATTGATACACGATGAAGATGTAGCGTGATGAGGAAGCCGATGTAGATAAGGCGGTTGCACACGAGCAATTCGCACAATAGATCCGAATAACACTCGTAAAACACCGATGCTTGTGAGAAAAAGACCACGTTAAAAGATATTTTAGTGGACTGTGAGAAGCGGGTCCGAGAAGCGATAAGCTTCCTCGGCGGATGTCGATCACGTTTTCAATTAAGAAAAGAAGCATACATGATAAAAGATGTAAATAAAGACTAGATTTTCGATTGTAGTAATAAAAGTAAATCAATGAGCATGAGGCAGAGAAATACAGAAAACGAGGAAGCGGGAAGTAATTTGGATTTGTGTTACTTGTGACCTTTTACCTATCTGCAGTGAAATCGGCGTCGACTGGGTATAATCGGCGGCGACTGATGTGATCGGCGTCGACTGGGACTGATCGGCGTCGCCCCAGGTAAGATCGGTGTCAATCGAAGACAGGCCCGACCAATCGGGGGCGTGCGATGAGATTCGGGGATTGGAAGGTGAATGTAGTCTGCAAGATGTGCCGAAGATGGAGAGACGCTGGAACAGAGTCACCAGATGATAGATGGTGGTGTATGATGTTGATATGATACGGGCAGAGTAACGGTGCTCCTCTCAGGGATTGATTAGGACAGGATCTGCCCTAACTGAGACAATTGATGCTAAAAAGATCTCTCCTTCTTGCAACCTGTATCTTTCTCGCTCTCTGTTCGTGCGTAAGTGCTTTCTTTCGCTCGTTAGTCTCTTTTTCGGTCCTTCGAACTGAGCTATGGACCTGCTTTTATAATCGGCGCCGCTCCTAGAAAATCGGCGCCGACCATATGGGTCGGCGCCGATCGCGGAGAAGACTCCCGAGATGGCTAAAAATGATCAATTCGAGAAAGACAAGACCTATCCCGACCACGGGAAATATCCCGCTTAGGGAAGATTAAAAATGGATGTGATGCATAGATAGAATAAATTTGGGGTAGATAAGTGATTAAGATGCATGGGAAGAAGCGCAATTAAATACTTAATATTTAATTACTCATGGGTAAGATGTGATGTGATGAATTAAATTTAGAGTAAGTGATTAAATCACAAATTGGAAAACTATCCCAAGGGGATAGTTGGTGACGTAAACGTGCCCCAGGTTACCTAAGTAGGAAAACGAATGTGAGGGACACTAAATTGGATAACCAATTTTAAGTGTCTACACTTAGTCCCCAAAATTTTTGCAATCTCGTATGGGATGCACCATTCATTTTCAAAATCTTCACGCAAAGTATCTCATAACACTTTTTCATTTGTTCCTTGTAAGTATTTGTAATGGTGCCATCACAGGTGAACTATGAAAACTGGACTACAGGAGATGAGTACGTTGGTGGGTAAACCCACATATTCCCTTCTAGTCCATCTGGGACACCAATTTCCCATAATATAATTAATAACAGTATACACCCCAAGTTATTTTCACTCCTAATTCATTATGCACTCACGCCTCCTCAATAATACTACTCGCAATAAATTGTACAAAGTTGTAGTGTTCCCACTTAGAGACCTTATGGGCAATGTAATAAAATCTTATATTGATGTTTATCAATCTCTCTACGATGTGCCTAACTTATATATGATGAGTTGAGTTGCAACCCTTAACACTAGGCCTAGTAGATCCATAATAACGTGAGTCCTTCCTCCCTTCTTGTACTTTAGTTTTTATCCTATTCCTCCACTTTTGCATTACCACCTAAATTTAGGGCCATATCCTTACTAGTGTTTCGTAGGCCCATTACCCTGCTAATCAAATGGCCTATAATCCTCATCCTCCTCCCCACAAAGTAGAAGAAGTACTCACCTATTCATGACATTAACCACCTAAAGAGCGGGGTGGGCTTGGTGAAAAAGGACAACTCCCATAGCTACAACACCCCAGTATTTTTTAATTCCTTTTCAACTAATTCATCCACCCTAGGTTTCGATCTCATCCACTCTGAAACGTCATTTACTAAATATACCCACATTGACTTGTCGTGTTCATCCGGTATGTGGTTAAATTTGCTAAATTTGCATCTGTAAATCTTTGAACTCCACTTCTCTACCCTAAGCACACCTGGAGGGTACTACATTTGAGTATGCCTCAATGGGTTCCTCCTTCTCCACCACTGGTTTCTTATTCCTTCCCTTCTTTGGTGCCATCTCTGTTTCATTCTTCTATGCCCTAGGTGGTTACGATTTTCATTTGCCTACCCAAACTCAATGAATTCAAATGCTTCTCTTCTACGGAAACCCCCTTGTTGCTCTATTGTCTTCTCCTCCCCTTGCTACACCACAAGATCTTACCACAATTCGTAAAACTCCATAGGTTCGTGAAAATTACCTCACTTCCTTATCAAACCCTCATCGTACTTCAAGCTTGAGAAGTCAAAAGTTTCTAAGGAAAGGTAGTTAAAATGACTACCTTTACCCCTTATTTATACCTTTTCATAACCTTGATGTCATTGATCCATGCATTTTTAAAGTCACTTTTTAATAAATTTCTTTTTCCACTTAAATAAACTTCTATCACCTTCCTTTGTGCATTGCAATCATAACCTTACGGTGTCTTGACACTACTTCACTACCACATACCTCCTTTAGGCACCTTACCATGCTGAAGTACATAACCTCTATGTTATCTTAAAAGTAGTCTCCCATGGTGCTTCCGACCTCATGTTACACTACGTGATTGTTTCTCCTCCATGCGAGTCTTCAATTATCTTCATTTTCCTTAGAACACCTCTCATACAACATGAACCAATTTTTCTATTTTTACACCAATCTTCCAAAATGAGTTTTTAGTCAAACTAATCTCCCTAAGAAAGGTGCTAACCATTTCCACAATCCACCCCACACAAAAATTATGCATGGTCCTTTGCACATGAAATAACTTCGATGTAATTAGTTACTAGTGCACCAACACACACACAACTCAAAACAAAAAGGAAAAGCATAGGAACAAAGAAATGAAACACATATAAAGGAGAGTGCATTAAAGGAAATCCTAAGCTATATAGCAATATTGCCTTCTTATAAACACACAAAAGATTTATTTATAGTAGGGCTTCCATGCAGTCATGTTCATCAAACACTTGTAACTTGCAAGCACCTAAATCAATTATATATGATATAACATACGACCCTAACCAATGCACTTTGAGTTTCCTAGGATGGTGCAAAAACTTAGAATCATATAGTAGAAGCATATGCCCAATCTCAAATTTCTTGTTCTTAATACGATGATCATGTCATGCCTTTTGTCATGATTTCTCTGTCTTCGGACTCCACCTAGTAATGGCTCATCTTTCATATAGCATGATAAGTTTTCGATGAACTCCTCTAGTTCTTTCTCATTAGTTAATCCTCATGTGTGCACAATACTGAGAGAGAGGATAACATGAATTCAACCATAAGAAATACCTCCAAGATGAAAACTAATTGATAACATGTGGCCTTGTTCACATGTTTATAATTCATGCAATGTGCCCATAGTACTCTGAGAGACATTTTCATCTCGGTCCCTCCTTTTGACATCAAAAATCTTAGTTAATGTATGGCTAAATATTTTTTTAAATGCCTCAATAGTCCCATTATCCTAAGGGTGATAGGGTTTAGTTTTTGATGGGCCACATTAACTCTTCCAACAAGATTCTAACTATCTCATTCAAAAATGAGTACCCTGTCACTCGTTAAAATCGGTTGGAAACAATATTTTTTTATTATATTCTCCCATAAGAACCTAGTTGTTGTTTTTGTCATTTAATCCTTTGTAGGTGTCACCTCTACCCACCTTGTGAGATAGTCTGTACAAGTAATAATATAGCACAATCCTATCTTGCATGCATTTATGGAACTCGGGCCCACAATTTCAATTTCCCATTTTTCAAATGACTATGCACTAGTAATAGGTCTTAATGGAATTTCATATCTTTGCCCTATCTTACCAAGGTGGTAGCAATGGTCACAAGCCTTGCAATACTCTATACAATCCTTATAAATAGTTTCCCACCAAAGGCATACCAATAAGATATTTTGTCGATCGCATTCCCTACACAAAGTGTCTATTGCAATACCACCATGAGCTTCTTCTATGATTGCAGTATGTTCATGTTCTAACACACACAGTGCAAAACCTCATCTTGGAGTAGCTTGTATAGGTCTCTACCAATCAACATATATGGTGTGACACATATGTCCAACTGCTTCTTCTCTAAAGCCTTCATTCCTTCTGGCACCACACCCATTTGCAAGAAAACAACAATATCCTCCAAGTCAAAGGGCACGCACTACAATCTAAATAATTGTGCATCTACAATTATGTCCTTAATGCTCTATGTTTCCTCCCTAAGTTAATCTATGATAGATGGTATAGTACCAAATTGATCTTTCCTAGTTTTTGTGATGCCCATTTAAAACAACCCACTTGAGACCCAAGAAACAACCTAGGGTTAGTTAGAAAATTATGGAATAAATTTTTTTGATTAGAAGTGTTTACAATCAAGTTGCAAGACAATAGTTGACCCTATTAGGTTCTGGAAAAAATCTAAAATTACTAGATCATACTTTACATTTATTAACAATTATCAAGGTCACATGGTTCAACTTATAGGGTTAGAAGTCTCAGTTAGGTTCAGGGAGTAATTTACCCCCATACCCACTCTCTAGCGGGCTCAAAGTTTCAACTTGATTTTTCTCATACTTAATGCTTCCAAAATTTCCCTAAATCATTCCCATTAGATAGGAAATTTTCTCACCTTTCCAGTGATATAAAGAAGTCCTCCTAACTCCTTCAGAAACTCAAGATATGAGCGAGCGGAGTTTTGGGGTCAAATTTTCCCCAAGGGGACACGTGTCAAACAAGGGTAAAAACCCCTTTGGCAGGTTGGTGGGTTGTGGGGTGGCCTTAGAAATTTTCCTTGCATGGGAGAAATTTCCCAAATGCACTTGTCCCTCCGTGGGTCATCCAGGGACACATGGCGGCCTCTGAGTTATCACCTTAGAAAGATAGAAGGAAGGGCAGGACAGTGTTTGACATTTTTCCCTGCGCGGGGCAAAGTTTCCCCTTTTTTCCCACACCTCGCTATGGTGCCAAAATACACGTGGCATTTAATGAATGAACGTGGGAATAAGGGAGAGGGATATGCATGGTAGCGGGGTTTTTGAAAAACTTCGCCAATGGGGAGAAAGGGAAATATTAGGCACGCGGGTCCGCGCATCCGCGGAGGTGAAAATCCCAAGGTGAGGGCGGGAGATGCGGGGCTACGGGAAATTTCTCCAAAATTTCCAAAGGCCAAAAACCAAAAGAAAACAAAGGGGCCATCCCCCTCCGTAAGCACCCAAAGTTGTCATGTGGCAGCCTGCTTTATTGACCGCGGGCCGATGGGGCTAAAAGGAAAAAAATTCAAAATTTTCAAAAAGCCTAAGGGCAAAGAAAATACCGCACCTCTGCCACTACCGCGTAAGGACACGTGGTAGCATCCGATTGGCTGCAAGCCCGGCAGAGGAAAATTTAATATTTTCCAGGACCAAAATATTTTTCAAAAATTTTCGAGGCAATTCGATGGGAAATTTTTCGGTTGCGGGCCATGTGGAAAATTTTCCCAAATTTTCCCACTAAGGCTCAAAAACTTCAAACTGTCATAACTTGAGCTAGGAAGCTTGGTTTTGGGAAAATGAGGACTTTTTGGAAATATCTCGATGCCCTATTTGCACAAAAACATAAATTTTACATTTTGTTGAAGTTTAAAGGGTAAATTTTGCAAAAATGATCTACAGGATTTTAATTAGAAAACTGACAATTTCCAACTTTTCAATTTGATTAAATTGGATCTCCTCCTTCACTCAACATGTCAAAAAGACATGGAGAATTGATCTAGGAAGGATTTAAAGTGGTTTAGGAAGTTAAATTTGTTCAATTGATTCAAAATTGTATTTTTCCAACAATAGATAGAAAAACGACTGAGGAAGGGATTTGATTCGATTTTGCAATGGTTAGATTGTTTTCTTAAGTTTTCTTTGTCGAATTGAGTTCATTTAAGATACAACATACTAAATTTTAACATCTCCAAGTTGATTAATGTGTGCAGATCTGAACTGTACATTTTTATTAAAATTAATTGCCAGTATAAATTTTATAACAGAAATCTATTTCTTTTAAATCTGTATATCAATTTTATCATTTAATTGTGGCATTTCATTTCTAAACTAACCCAATACAATCAGTTGTTTCTAAACAAATCATTTCCAAGATAAATTGTAAAATCTGATTTCCAATTTAATGTATTTTAACAGAGATAATGCAATATAATTCTTACACACGTATTTCTTCTTCTTCCATTTTCTAAACAAAGATTTCAAATCACAATTTGATATTTCCAACTTCATCACAACAATGCAAAAGAGAGATGAACTTGCAATTCTTTATTGAATTCATTTATAAAACTTTACATCTTCACATTCTTCCATTTCTTGAATATAGTTAATAGAATTTCATTTATTTCTTCCAATGTACAGAGCAGAAAGCAAATGTCTTTCTCAAATCAAATATACATTCTCATAATCAATTTCAACATCATTTCTCCATAACATAACTATTACAATTTCATCCACATCATGTGGGAAAGGATTACAATGAATGTGTTTTCACAAGGGACTGTCAAACTACATTTTTCTTTTGCTCTAGGACAGCAACATGCACATTTTCTCTTTTCTCCAGTTGATCACAACAAAAGAGGGGGAAAGGCAATGCTCTCCACCCAACCAAGACATCCAATGAAAGGAGAATCCTTCCTTCATCATTGGCCCCCGAGCCCCAACCAAAATACAATAAAAGGTGTAATTTAACCATGGCAACAACTGGCTTCCACAACACAACATTCTTTCACATACACATTTAAAAAAAAACACAATTCAACACAAAAACAACAGTTCACAACTACATTTAAAATCATTTCAAAATAGAACTCAGGCTTGATCATGCAAGCCAAAGGAGAAAGGTCTATGGGGGAAGCTACTTATGCCTCCCAATTGGAATTTGGGCATCCACCAATAACAAACCACCAAAATAATTCATCACACACATTTCCTTATCCCCCCACAGATTTCCTTATGCCCCCACAAAGTAAGAAATGCAAGCTATTTCTTTTCCATGGTGGATCCCAAACCCAAAATCCCTCCACAAAATTTTGATGCCAATGGCATTCCCTTATGCCCCCACATGGATTCCCCATAGCCTTCTCCTACACCATCCCTAAGGCAATCTACCCAACCAGCCAACAAATAAAACAAGACATGCACTATCCACACAACAAAACAAGAAAATGACAGCATATACAAAGAGTTAAATTCCTACCTCTCCATGGTTACTTTTGTCTCCAAACAACAAGCTTCAAATGCCAAAACATAGTCCAAAACAGAAAACTCCAAGCATGCAAAGCTTTCTCCAACTTCCTCCAAAAACAAGAGCTCCACACAAGAAAAATGTGCCCCCAAGGAAGTTGCAAAAATGATTCAACAACCCAAAAACAAGGCAAGAGTTTGGATTAAATAGAAGAGGGAGAGAAGAGGATGATGTGGATCCATGTAGGATGCCACATCACACATCCTCCAATTCAACACAAAAGACAAACTCCATTCTCCCAAGCACAATAAAGAGGTGGGTGAAAAATATGACAAGTTACTTGCACACTCTAAAAAGCCCACACCTCAAGGGATAGAAAATTAATTAAAATGTAAGAAAGTGCAATTAAAACCATACAATAAGGCTATTAAAATTCATTATAAAAGTCAAAAATCACATCTCCATCCATAAATATGGTTGGTAGATTAAATTTAGAGGCATGAGATAAGTTTTACTTGTCCCACAAGCCTCCAAAAATAGCCCCCAAGGACAAATTCGAATTTCTATGGAGGTGGAGTATTTCTTACTCCAAAATTTGACTTACACAAGCTCTTACACAACTTACACATCCCTTACAAATTAAATACAAACAGCCAACAACTTTCATTATTACTTTCCCATATCCCAATTTAATTTATTTAAATTTTGAACATAAGATTTCTCACATTAATCTATCACAATTTTAATTAATTAAAAGAAAAGAACACATTACTAATAAAATACATACAACAATAATAAAAGAAACACATTAATAAATACACAACCCATGGTCACATATAAAGGAAATCCCCCATGGGAATCTCTAACAAAACAACACACAACACAATAAAACAAGTTGCCATGGTGACCTTGTTGAATTCACCTAGAATTCCATTTTGGTTGGTCTCTGATCCCCCGATTCTTTGTTGTGATATTTTAAACTGTAAAATACAATACCTCCTTTGGCCTCACCGCCATATCAAAACATCCAATGTGATATAAATGAAATCATAATACCAACTATATAAATGAATCAGAACAACATCTAAGCAACAACTACATCATTTGCATTTTAAATCCACAACTATATCATCATCAAAATAATGTCTATTTTCTAGATCAGCTCATAATATCCAATCACATGTCCGAACAACATCCATAAAATATCCATGTCAATATCATATCATCATCCACATATGAGGTATCTCTAATAATCATCATGCATCAAAATCAAATCAAGATCAACAATAATCCATGATCAATGTCTAACGTTATACTAAATCAAAACATAATAATGTCTATAATCTAATCAACAAGTATCAACATAAGCATCAAAAGGTGTCAAAGGGAAGTGGGCACTATAATTTCATGACATCTTAAAATTCAAACTCTTAAAACAATAAGATCCATCGGCATATACGCCCTTGCGAGAAGGATTGTTCACCAAGTAATTTAATTTCATGTGGTCTGTGTAGAAAATAAAAGGTGTTGCTAGAAAATACCACCTAAATTTTTGTACAACATGTAGATCATCGAAAATGCCTTGCACTCTGTGGTAGTATAATTTTTCTCTTCCGACGTTAAATTTATACTTGCAAAACAAAAGGGGTGATTAACAATCCACTCTCAGGTTGTGCTAACATTGCTCCTATTTCCATACTCGATGCATCGACTTGCACGTGAAACAACTTGGCCTAAGAGGGAAAGTGTAAAATGGGTGCAATAGTAAGTTTATCCTTCAAGGTGTCAAAAACAACCTACCGCGCCTCACCCCAATGGAATTTACCTTTATGTTTCAACAATTCTTGCAATGTCATATAAATCCTAGCATAATCCTTGATGAAATTCCTATAATATCTCATATGCCCTAAGAATTCATGCACCGTGCTTTGAATGGTAGGCTCCTCTAACCCTATAATAAAAAATTTAGTGAGGTCTACCAATAAGCCTTCTTTACATATAATGTGACTAAGTAATGTGCCAAATGGAGTAGAAAATATACATTTCTTAATGTTCAAGGAGATACATAATTTCCTACATCTCTCAAACATCAACCTAAAATTGTCACAATGATCCCTTACTAACCCATACACCATCCAGTCATCTAGGTAGCCTTGCGAGAATTGTGTGGATGAATTCTTGAAATGCCTATACCATGATGTGTGAAAACACAACAGGGGCATTCTTAAGCCCAAATGGTATAATTATATAGGAAAAGCTTCGCCACTCCGTCTTGAAATTGTTCTTATCTTGGTCTTCCTTCGTAATCCTTACTTGATGATATTCGAAGAATCCATCTATGAAAGAATAGATCTCTCGCCTTGTGACACCTTCCAAGATATCCTTAGTAAATGAGGTCAAAAAGGATCGATCACACATGAAGAATTTAAATCTCTATAATCAACACAAATCCTTATCCTCTCATCCATCTTGATATTGATTACCATCACGCCCACCCACTCTAATTCCTCAATTTCCTCATGAACCTTTATGTGTTAATTCAAGTTCATCTTGTAAGGTATCTTCCAAACCTAACACTTACCTTCTTTTAATTTAATCCACAATTACCCTAAAGAGTGGTGAACTCCTTTAAGCTCATGGTACCCACGCAGGAACAAATATCGGAATGCAAGAAGTAGCTCAACTATTTTTGAAACCTCCTAGTCTAACCATTAATCTCCAATGACAAATCGCTTCGTATATGCTTATATACTAATTTTAACCTTATTTGTTTTATAGGGTTCATTATAGGCACTCACTTTCTCATCTACTTTGTCCAATAATTCACATGTATCCTTTGTATGGTTAACATCCAATTTTTCTACCTCCTTACCATCTATCAAGTATACCAACTTTCCATTTTCTTTCTCCAGGTGGGTGCACTCAAGTTGTATCTCCTTTGTCTCTCCTTCTTCTGGTTCTTCTTTTATGAAGCGTACCCCAAACATAGGTTCTCCTAACAACTCCAAGATTCTATCCTCAGCCATGGCACTATCTCCCATATTACCTGCAACACCTCATTCACCGATGGATTAGGAGATTGATACTCAAAAGCCTGGATAATATCCATCATTAACTCTTTCCAATTACCCATCTAATGACACAATTCTAAATGAATATACCATTCACGCTTACATTACTGTAAAGTAGAGTAGAACTTATGCACCCATAGTGAAGGACATAATGCTTCCAAGACTACCATCCATGCTCTCTCACATTCCTAGACATGGAATGAGACAGAATCCTTCCCATGATAGTCATGTATTGCAGAAGGTGCATTTCTTTAGAAAATTCTAACAGAAAACGTGATTCTTTCTTCACACCACTTTAGAATTTTGTCCCAATGGGTTTTCCACCAACGTGTTATTGTTCTACATAAGGTATAAGTCACCATATTCCTCCTTTCTATCGCGGACAGTCCATTGTGCCTCCATCGTTCATCGAAAGACATCGGGATTACCCTCCTTAGTGTAGCTGGGTAATTTATTTCCTCAAAATTCCTAACCGAGCATGCCCTAGAGATGTAAGTCACGATGCCCTTCAATTTTCTTCCAACCAACTCATAGGTCTCTTTCACTCAACTATCCCATGCAACACTAGTTATATCATTCATGGAATGAGCATTTTCCCATTGAATGAATCCTTCTCCCAACGGATGGATAACCTCAAGGTCTATAATGGTGCACACATATATTTTATCCATTTCCTATTCTCTCAAAGGTTTTATATAGGGCGTAGACTTCCCATCCATCAATGGAATAATGATGCACTCCTCTTTGTTCTCAAAGATTATGTATGCTTTTTTAAAGCACAAGTCGGTGTTATTCTTATAGCACTATGGGCATCCAAGTATGGATGGAAATTTATTTGCCTCAGTAAGTGCTAAGAATTCAAAAATTCCAATAAAATTTTCCCCTTGTATGGTTAAGGATGCATTCTTTAATACCCAGATGGGCATAGCATTTTTCCTATTCACCATATACAACACATTTGAAGATGGCAGTAATAGGGGCCTCTCTATTTGATTCCATGCATATAAAGTTAAATATTTCACCTCAATGCCTATGTCAATCAGAATATTTCTCAAGATCCATCCATCCACAATTGGATTCAATGTGATTTCCTTGTCATAATCAATATTGTGAGGGGGAAAATTAGCATGCAAGGCCTACCTCTTGCACTCACCTCTAGTGGACATTACTTTTTATCTTAGCCACTATCCTAATAGAGGGATAATATTCTCCTGGCACAACATCTTACACACTTCTCTAACCTCATCCATGTCTTTCTTAGGGACCTCAACATTCTTTTCTTGTTCCAACTTCCGTGATTGCTCCTTCAAACACTAAATCTCCCCTTGCAGGTTTCTAATCACCTCCATGGTATCTTGGTAAACCTCCTTCTGATGAGTTGGATCAGGATATTTCCCATGTAATACTTCTTCTCTTGTAATGAGAGGCATTTACTTTGGTATTTCCCTGGTGCATGAAGCACGCCCACGTAGTTATTAAGATAGGTTCCAACTCAAAGTCATGTGCCACCCTAGGCATCCATTATGGATCATATTTCTTAACACTCACCATCCCCACACCCTTGTACTTCCTATGGTTCTCGGCTCATGTTATCATATAAGCGGGAACTCCTCATACTTATGCTTCTTCCTACACCATGCGCATTACAAAAAATCTAGACACTCACACTTGTAGTGTTCAATAGATCCACAATTGTAACATATTCCATGCGGAAATTCACTCCTACATCCTTTACCACCACATCCTCGGATCCTCTGCAAAAACCTTTTCCTCGACCGCCTCCATCTCTGTGACCTTTAAACTGGTGAATTTCATTCGAGAATTTTTCCCAATTAAGTCCGGCACACACCAATATCAATGTCATCATGGATTTTTTCTATCATTCGAAAATCCTTTTTATCATACATCTTAGATGATAAAATATTACAATAAGAAGACACATTCTTGTGGAGTGCACACTACAACAATGGGCATCTACTTGGATCATGATCTCCATGATAGATTTCATAATCCAATGACATGGCACACAATGCATTTTTTTGCAACTATCCTTTGTGTTTCCTTTTATTTCACAATCCATGCACCATAGTCCACTGCGAGTCTCATGAGCTGAGTTTGCAGATAGTTTCTCTAGCTATTTCACCATGGAAGTGATCTATGCTTCTAAAAATGGGCTTACTCTAGTGTCAACTCTTTGAACATCCTCCTTTGTGAAAATCCGCATCAAGGCTTCGTGTAGATTCATGAAATTATTATGTGAGAGTGCTCATCTAAAAGGCATTATCAAGCCATCCACAAACCAATGAGCATGTTGAGAGGGATGGATATCATAAGACAAATTTGACAGAAGAGTCTTAAATCATGCATCATACTCTCATACACTCTCTTCCATACCTTGTTGAATATCCTTCACCATGCTGATGCTCTTTTACTCAAACTCAGTAATATGAAATTCCACCAATAATTCATCACACAGTGCAATATAATCCATCACTATCTGATGGAGGTCATACTTCTAATACCATATATGCACGTGTCTCTACAATGTAGTTGCAAACTAACTTGCCTTCCACTCGAGGGCAGTAATGCCCTTAGCGAACCATAGCAATTCATGCTTGTGTACATGCTCTGCGGCATCTTCAACACCCTTATAATTAGGCAAGTGAAGAGACATCTCATAAAACACTTGTTGATGGTGTTTTGGTCCTTTCCCACTAGATTCAGGACTGTACTCCCTCTTGTGTTACCTCCACCACTAAATTCACTTTATCCACTAGATATTATTCCTTTAGATCCACTAGATCCTCCTCCCGTTGTAGGTATGGGGCATAATGTAGTTGCACTCTACATACCCACCACCACACTAAATTGTGTGCCAACGATCTGTGATGTATAACCACTTCCGGACGTGATACCCAAACTTTGTATACCCATACCTTACCCAAATGATGTGCCGATAGGATGCCTCCAAACACAAGAAATGTCTATGCTGCTATAGAATAACTAAATGAAAAAATTTATAAACCAAGTGTCTCTTGACTACCAATACCAACACCAACTAGGATAACAACAATTATCTCAGGAATTGGAAAACTAAGCAGTGAGGTTTGGTCACCATGTAGGCTAAGATGCGCACCTAAGGATATCCTTTCTCCATACGATGATCTCTCACTAGAATCGGGGGTATTTTTCCTACACTTTCCAAGATGGGGTATCACAGACTACTCAGGTCCCACGCCCTCCGTGTGAACCTCAAATCCTTCCCGTAATGTCTACCTCCATAAATCCATCATGCTTGTAGCTTCATGATGTCTCACCAACTCCGTCTCTCATGCTTCATTATACTTTAGTTACCTCTCTTCTCTCTCTTCTTCCGCCATAAGGTCTGAAATCTCTCACCACAGTAGCTTCGAGCCACGTGTCTAGTGGTAATTTTAGCCACCATAAGAAATGCATCCATAATTAGATTGATGATCAAGATCGCAATGGCTAAAGGCATAACATGCAAGAATGATCCTCTTGGCTCCCATAAGAACTCAAACTCAATAATCACTAGGCAAGAATATGTAGAAACTACGTATTCCAAGGTATATCTAGTCAACACTCCACTCCACCAATGATCAAAAACATGAGTACATGTCATATCAAAGCATCATACTGAGACTTTGATAATCTTCTTGGGGCCAAACACGAGATATATAATACCAAATCTTCCTTGATGCATATGCTAACAACCATTTATATAATTCTACTTGAAAATAGCAACACAATGTCCCCGAGCTCATGATACAAGTGTTCCTCTACCAATTTATGTGTATCAAACACAGTCTAGTATTAAATCACTTTGTGAAAACTCATCATCCGTACTTTTAAACTAAGTCTCGACATTTTCCAAGGTCAAACATTCTATCATCACACACCATTCTCACAAAAACTTCAAAATAGGTCCCGACAATAGAACCAAGATGTAGTCACTTTTTCCACCCACTTAAATCCCGGGTGAGCGGTATATCATCCATCCTTATTGAGCACTCACACGAGGTGTCCGCATGAGCACCGAGCCCCTCCTTTATGTGAGCTTTGCAAGAATGTTTATCATTAATGGAGGAACAATGCATAGACTTAAATATACACATCTTCTAACAAAGATAAGGGAACTAGATCCAAACACAGATGCAATGTAATATAGAGGAAAATGTCATAATAATAGAGAGGATCATATCTGAACCATGAGAATTATCAAGAACACAAGGGTTTTGGCCCACAAACATAATAGAAAACACACAGATTAAGATCCATCGACTCAGATATTTAGAACAACCCCATTGTATTAATTCACCAACATTACAGTAGCCAATCCATCAAGAAATCCATTAATGGAACTAATACATCAACAAAGTTTCAATACTCTTCCTACAATGGTTTCATCATAGAGGGTACAATAGAGATTATCCACATATTTTCCTAGTTCTCACTCTCCCGCTCAATCCTTACAATCCCCCCTTATCCATATACACACACACTATCTGTATGTCTCTCCCCTTATTACCATGCAAATATATACATAAGAAGGGACTCGAAGGAATATCCTCTAACCACTCCATCATTACCCAAGAACATGCCAAATGTCATCATGTCTTTCCATACTCAAGTATCCTCAGCATGCAGATGCTAGCTAACCGTAACTAACTCCACCTTTACATCTCCTAATCCTTTCATGATAACCATAATGATACCTAGGAATATTCTTTCCTTGAGTTATAAGTCTTCATATTTAACTTTATCCATAACCAATTTTGGTCACCTTTCCATGTGTTCCTTTATCGTGACTTTATCCATGGTCCAAAAATTGACTAAGTCTGAAACCTATTCTACAGGTGTGAACCTTCACGCGTTCCCAAAAGTTACTTCCGCACGAGCCTTCACACCATGTTGTTGCATTCCACAACCCTTTGTGCCTCAAGTAATTTTTCATTTTAAGGGCTCAATAGGTGGAATGAGCACAAATAATCACTCATGATCCTCATTTTCTCAATCATAATAATAAAATTCTCTAAAAACTTGAAAGAAGAGGCAAAGGTAATTTTTACAATTAGTCCTAGAGTTTTATAAAAAGGTAATTATGACTTCTTAAAATAGGAAATACATGTGCGCCCTGTCCTTTAACTACAAAAATATCCCCTACATAAGAAAGGAATGTTTCCTTCTTTATTTATCCCATAAAAATAGTCTTTGTGCTTTTTTTTTACCCAATCATGTGCCAAAAACAAAATTGGAGGTTTTAGAAAGAGAAAAAATGACTTGTCCTTCTCTTTTCATGCTTCATTTTAATATTAGAACTTCTAGAGGATGAGATAAGATTCCTCTACATGAATTCATCTATTTGTAACTTGTTTTATGTCATTTTTAACAAAGCTGTGCTAAAAATAGTATTCCACATTTTTAAAAAATTAAAACAAATAATTTTATGATTCATTATGGGTCATACGAAGACTTCTTTGATCTTCCTTTGTCGTGAAACTTTATGGACATATTTTTGTTCATTTTTCAAGTGTATTTTTGGGTGGAATCTATTTTTCCTTTTTTATGTTGACTTTAATATTATTTGGAATGCAAATTATATTCCTATATGGTACTAATTTCTACAAGAACTACCTTTCTATTGTTAAGCTTTCTACGAGGTTATCGTGTGTGTTTTTACTTTGTTATGCGGTCTTGTTATTTTATTGCCTTTGTGAATTGTTATTTCTTCCTTGTCGAGATTATTTTTGGTGTGGGTTATGTTTTCCTTTTATTACCTTTGCAACTTTCCACGGGTTGGTTCCTCAATTTCGTGGATTGGCACAACTTCACGTGTGGGTCTCACTTGTATATCATGCATAATTTTGATCTTCTTGTAGCGTGGGTCTAAACACGGACTATCTCGTATCACACATATTTACACAAAAACTTTCCACATTTCCTTCTTAGTTCCACAACTTTTTGTGTTTATTGTTCTTTTATTTTCTAATGCGTGTGGATTTATATGTGGCCCTTCTCTTTTTTCCACATACTTTACATGGCTTCATGTACGAGTCTCATTTCCTTTGGTGTGTAACTTTCATTTCCTTTGGTGCATGGATTTCTCTTTCTACGTGTGTCTGTCTTATGCGTCAAACATTGATTTCTCCATAATTTTATTTTTTTCCACCAATTCAAAATTTCTTAAGCATATAATATGAACAAGTGATCGAATAATCATATGAGCTTATTTGGATAACAATTTTGTAAATTCCAAGTACATTTTCTGTGAGATGTAAAAAACCGGTGGCTTTGGGGCATCCATTAGGCATGGATTCATGTATCAACTATTACAACTTCTTGGGGCGTAAGGAACTAAAAAAACCATCTAGAAATACAAATTGTGCTAGAATAAATTATTTGACATCAAACACACCATCAAATTACACAAGGTACACAAGAAAGGAAACTAAAATCAGAAATGTTCATGAAGTACTTGGAGAAAAGTAAACACAATAACTTCGAAAAACAAAGGTGAAATAAGATCTTAATAACAAATTTTGAGGTACATCTCATTAACCATAATGGGAATCTTGTCACCGTTCAGCTTCGAGAGATAAAAGGAATTGTGTTGTTTACAACATGTGATCAAGTATGTCCCGCTCTAAAAAGAATCAATTTTTTTATGTCTTCTAAGCTTAGTTATTTCTTCATCCCACTTGATCACAATGTTTCCTTATCCGAATGTTCGGAAGTTGATTTCTTATCAAATTACCTATTTACTTATGCTTGATGAATTTCCATTTTTTTCATTATGTTGCTTTCCGATTTCTTCCAAATCCATTTTCCTTGCAAATTTTATTTTCATAGAATTTTATTCCATCATTTCCATTTATTTAATGAGGTTTCGAGCTAGTAATTGATTACAAATAGGAAACCTTACTTCTCTACCATAAACAAACATGAAAGGATAATTTCCAATTGATCTTTTAGGATTAATCCTATTAGTTTATAAGGTTGATTTCAACTCTATATGCCATTACCTCTTATTTTCCTCCATAGTTATTTTGATGATTTAGAGAATATTATTGTTGGTTGACTCGGCTAGTCCATTTATTTTAGGGTGATAATTGGAATATGTTGTGAGATGAATACAAAGCTTAAGCGACCATGTGGAAATTTTTGCACCAAGGAAAGCTAATGCATTTTACGATATGGTGTTGAGGAGACTATCTGATAGAAAATGAACACATGACCTTCTTTGCACCCAACCTCTTGAGGTCATCTTTGAGACACCCGGTGTAGAATGAATGTGAATGTGAGTTTCATGACATGGATCAAACTAATTTGGAAATTTTATGTCTTCAACATGTAATATCAAGATCTGCGAGTCTAAGGTGAAGAATTCTCTCCTAACTTGAAGTGGTGTAGTGGTTTGGTCTGATATAATAGTTGCTCAGAGACTCCAATCAATATCAAGCTCTCTGAGATTATGTTTATCAGATGTTGAACATGTGGAAAGTGGCCTGCGGGTGCCTCATATGGATTTCTAGACAAGTTCATGGAAGTAAGAACGAGTGACACAGTGTAGCCACATGGACTTATGGGTGATTTTCTGGTCTAGTCCATAAAGTCTTAGCCTAATCAACTATTATGTTCAGTAAGGAAAGTTGTGTTATAATGTCTAGTGAAAGTGGTGAAGAACTAAATACGAATGTATGCAAACTAGTGTCAATGTATAACTAGTTAGTAGGCCCCTTGGGTTGTGGGACCTAAGGATCACAACTAAAGACTCATGGAGGTTGCGGCCCTTGTATGGTCATGCACGTAATCAAACCCTGTTGTCAGGATCATTCCAATAATTGTAGGCTTGATTAACAAAGTGATTTTTAGTGTATTTAGTTGTTCTATTTTCTCAGTAAAATTTATAGGTGTGCGTAAGACTGTCAAACGTAAACTTGTATCAATGTCAGTTATCAATTTTGGCCGTTGGGTTGTGGGACCAAGGGATCACAATTTACATCTTTTCTTGTTGTGGACCATTGATGGTCATACAGAATGAAATGAAATGATTTTAATAAGAAAACTAACTATTAAAGGAAATATAATCTATGTTTTTGGATTTTTCACAATATATCAGAGCAAAATAATAAAAAGCAAACTAATCTATCAAAGGAAATATTTTTGATCTTTTCTAATTTTTAAGCAATGCATTATAATCTAATAAATAAACTAAATACAAGTAATCAACCAGATGTGGATGGTTACTTATGCGAATAAGTGAATCTAATCTAAAATAAATAGCTTAATCCAATAAATACCCTTCAAACCCTACCTCAGAGGTGAAGAACAAATCATGACCCTGAAAGAGCTATTGTTCCCCACAACTTCCCTGGTAATGTTAAAGAGAAAAATTCTAATGATTTGATCTACTTGTGATTGCCTAACCTATTGAAATGAACAATTTTACTACTCTATTTGATATGCAATTGAAACTAGTGATTTGAAATTGACAATTTAATAAATAAAGAAAAAAATACAGTTCCCACCTAGACAAGCAAGATCTTTGGCAAATCTAGTTGTATTTGTATCTGTCCCCTAAGTTTGTTCCTTTCTTTCTCTAAGTTTTCATATGATTCCAAGGGATTTGGAATTATAGAACAATGGCATTAGGATGGCACTTGAGAAATGGCAGTTTGAAGGCAGAATGGATGGAATGTAAGTAGAAGAGAGATAACACAAGAGATTTGAGCTTGGCTATGCAAATCCTAGCAAGATTGTGGCCGCAATACAATGCAAGATACACAAATTCTCAAGCCTTTTCTTGAATACAAGCATGGAATATATAATAATTGTGGATGGGATGTGCCTTCATGCACAAGGTAAGAAGAGGTAGTTATTACTAACTAAAGCACATGCAAAAATAGAAAAAGGAAGGAGAACCAAACAATCAAAACTATTTTTAGATAATTTGGCACATGGATGCATGCTAAAAGTGAAGTTAAGTGAATCATCACATGTTAAAAACATGCATGATAGAATCTAGAAAAATCGGTCAGGACCACTGCTTAATGCGGGGGTGGCGGTGTCGAGGACCACCACCCTACAGGCGAAGTTTCAAAACCGCTACCGGGTAGGGTGGCGATCCTAGCACTAAACGAAAAAACATGCGTAGAAAGAGGTAAAAATATGGAAAAAGTGTGGGAAGGCTAAGTAAAGATGTCTAGGAAACAAATATACACTGCGAATGGGTTTTAGAGCTCGAACACCTTCTTGAAAGGACTTGAATCATCATTAGGGACTTTTGTAACCATTTTTCCGACAATGTAGCACATGTAATTTTTGGTGTGTACATATTTCCCCCTCAGAGAAGCATTTTAGCCATGAAAAGGTGTAAAACGTAGAGTATGAGTATGGCATTCTTGAAATGGGGAGTTAGAAGCTATACCTGACACGCCCGTGTGTCGAAACATTGTCATCCAAACTCCCGCTACCTACAAGAGAAAGAAGAATCAAGTGTAGATAGATAAAATATCAAAAAATAAACACTAAACCAAAATGAAAAAGGACTTACCATTTGTGTGGGGATATAGAGATATACCTGTGCCAATGTTCCATCCTGTAAACACATACACTCAAAACAAGGTCAAAACATCATATATATATATATATATATATATATATATCAAAACAACTCATTTTTTTAATTCATTTGTGCATATTTGGTTTGGTGAATTCAGATCTCTGGGCCTATTGTGACCATTTTCGACAAGAGTATAGCCAAAATGACCGTTATGAGATAGTGATCATACCTCCATGAGCGGGAGATTGACCAATGTGGTCTAAGGTTAGTTTTTTCACTTTTTCCTTTTCATACCTAAAATGTAAAATGTTTGAAAATTTTACCTAGGGGGACTATTTTCAAAATTTCTTGTCTTAAATGAGTCTCTAGGGGGCGTCCATAGGGCAGTCTTTTATTTTGTCAAAAATGGTCATTTTTATGTTTTTGGGCATTTTTAGGGTTAAGGGTGTATTTTGATAATCAACTCAGAACGCCGCCCAAAGCAAGGTGGCATTCATGGGACCGCCACCCTGCACTAGGCGGCGGTTCTGAAAAGAATGACCAAAACATGTATTAACTTGAATTGTTTTTGGATTTTTGATGTTTTTTCATGTTTTTGTGAGCTTATCTTCTTGTATACATTACTAACTTGCTTTTTTTTCCATGTTTTGGTGAATGCAGAAGGAGTACATACGTTGGATCCAAGAGAGGGAGTGTGATTGGATCCATGGGATCTTGGATGAGTTCACTCAGGCTGAGAGGGACACCCTCCAGAGGGCATGCATCTGGAGGATTTCATACGTTCCCCATTTTTCCCCTGCTAGTCACATATTATGTGACTTATTTTCTTATTGGGATGAAGACCGAAACACTTTCCAATTGCTGGGCGCTAGAGGTGAGTGGACCATCACCTTGGAGGATGTATACCACATTCTTAGGCTCTTGATACTTGGGAGGAGACTAACTTTAGAGACAACATGATCCAAGGTTAAGATGACTCAGTGGGACACCTATATGGAAATGTCATTGTTTCATTTAGTTCAAAGAAGGGAATTAGGGTCCGGTCCATTGCCACTACTCCTATTCCTATCATCCATAGAGCCATCATGGGAATCTTGTCCTCCCAACTAATTGGGGACAAGGGAGGTGACACCCTTCTATATTGTTGGGCTCCTATCATTGCATAGATTGAGGCACATGTCCATACATATGCCTGGGGAGTAGACATCCTAGGGACCACCTACCACAACTTATATAAGGTAATTAGATTATAAGGCAGTCACGAGCCACCCCACTCTTTTATGAGATAAATTTATGAGTGCATCACCCCCTATGGGAGGGGAGTACATGTATTGGATCCAGGGGTTATCTAGGTAGTGAGGTGGACAGCTATGTCAGTTATTAGGACACATCATCAACCGGTGGCTTCTTTGACCATGGAAGACATGGTTTCCACTCCCTACTAGGACATGGAAGGGTTATGGGGATGGTAGGTAACCATTGTGGTAGCTTGCTCCACCACCGTTTAGTTATTTGATAAGTGAGAGATTCGAGACTCATCCATTTGATTGGGTTCCTCAGCAATTTGGCCTCCCATATGTTGACATACTTCCCCAACTTGTACCGGTCTATAGGGTCATTTAGGAGGCCCGGAAGGGCCCTATAGGATATTCGGTTGGACAATGTTTACCTCGAAGTGCCTATCACGGTTAGGCAAGTGGTCTAATATCGACGGGTAGCTAGTGCCCCTCAAGCACCTTTGCTTCATATTCCGGCCGCTCCTGCTCATAGTGGAGAGGAGGATGAGCCCATTGATGTAGACTCTGATTCTGAGGAAAAACATGAGACAAGAATGAGGAGGAGTTGTTTGGGGAGGAAATAGAGGATGAGGGGGTTGGTGTTGAGGGTGGTAAGGTAGCCCATATGGAGGAGGAGAGCGACCCTCAGTGGCATGATACTCAGGATATGCTAAGAGCAAGTGTATGAGGAGGTGAGTGTAAAGAGAGAGACATTGGTCTCAGAGGAGACACTTCCTCAAGGTGGGGAAGGGGATGATGAGTCCGTGATGGGAAAATGTTTAGCCTCTAGCTTTGGGAGGCCCCGTAACCACCAAAGCAACATCACCGTAGAGTAGCCATGACCCTACCTAGATGCTAGGAGATCTGAGTATGTTTAATACTCTTTTCTCGTCTTTGTTACTTGGAAGCATTAGTTTGGTACTTTCTTTTTATTTACATTTTGTGGTTTTCTAACTTACCTGTTTCTTCTTATTTTCTTACTTACAGTGACTACACAGAGTGGCGAGAGCTTATCCAATGAGTGTGCATGGACACCTTATTGATTCCCTTGAGTAACCTCAAGTTGAGTGACTAACAATTCAAATCAGCTACTAGTGCGGTAGACACACTGACGTGTTTTCTCCCATTTGGAGGATAGCAGAGGTGGTGACCTCCCTTCATACCTAGGTGTCCAGATATGAGACCACCGAGCATTGATGAGGCAGAGCCATTCATGTAGTGAGACCACAGCCAATGGCCACCACCATGAGCATTCACACCATTTGGTTCATTCCTAACATTTTCGCAGCCACAGTAGGATCCCTAGATGTGGCCGTGCACCATCCGAGGGATCCCATAGGGAATGACAAGCCACTGGGTTGTTTATTGCTTTGTTTCCATTTTTTCAAGCACTATATGATTTTTTTGTATATCTCGAGCTCATTACGAGTGTTTTGACCATGCCTTATTGCGTGATGATATTGTATACAAAATGGAATCAGCATAATACTTACAGACTTTTATTTTATTTGGTTTGGTAATCCAATGTATCTCGAGTTGAATTTCTTTTGTCTTATTTCTCATGTGTACTCTAGAAGTTTAGAATTTTCCTTTTTCTATGCTTTTCATAATACATGTAGTGGATGTGAAATGATAATAGAATGATTTCTTTTTATATTTTATAATGCTGATATATGATAATGCGGACACAGTGTGACGTTGAACTTTAGCTTCTTTAAGCAATCTTTGATACTTCATTTTGTTTTAGAAAAATATGGTGGTATAATGATATGATAATTAAATGTACTTGCCCCACTCCCGACCCCACGCATCTAGTAAGATGTAAGGGCTCAACAACAAGGGCGAGAAAGGGTGAAAATTATGAAAAATTGTTGAATGGTAATGATGAGGGAAATACAATGGTTTGATAGAACCAAATTGAGACACTACAACCTCACCCTACTCAAGTTACTTCATAGTTTAGAATGTGATTTGCTTTCCATTTTATCTAGACTTAGATTCGTAGATGGCTACTTGGTTGAAAAATATGGTTTTGATGTTTTAAACTCTTTTGTAATTTTGGACATCTAACTCACTTTGTTTTTTACTTATGATTTCACAATATTTGAATGGATTGTTTCTAACTTTCAAGTTTATCACAGAGACCCAGACACCTTGCCCCATACATGCAACCAGTAGGAAGCATGGGCTCATCACCATGGACAAGGAATAGGTGAGTAAGGGAATTTCTCTCCTTTCCCAACCCTACATCACCAAGTAAGAGATGTAGGCTCAACACCGAAGGTTATTCGGGAAAAGAAATGTGTAAAATAAAAAAATTATGTGGATTTGCATTTGACTTACTCATTTAGGATAAAAAATTAGTATGTTTGTATTTCCAAATATATCTTTATGGGATAAATGCTACACCATGAAGCTTCTAGAACAAACTATAAGCAAAGACACCTAATCTAGAAAGAGACTATAAGTAGAACCAAGTATGCAGGCCTTGGTATGGTTACGGTCAAAACTTTGTCTTATCCTATTTGAATTGATGAAATGATTTGGAAATAATTGATGATACCATGAAAATTTGAAGAGATATGATTTGAATGTTTTTCCATTATTTTTCATAAGTTTTAAGGAGTTTCTATAAGAATAAGTTCCTTGATCACAAATTTTATAGAATGAACTGGAAAATGAAAGTGCAATGCATATGCAGTAATGTACATATGAAAAATGTTAATGGATCATGCATAAAACATATTCCGGTGAAGAGAGTTCACAGATTCGTTAAAATCCTCACCCTCTAGTGTACACAGGTGAAATGCCCCATTTTTGTAGTCTTCTACTACTCAATATGGACCTAACCACATGGGTCTGAATTTTATTCCTTCGCCGGTATTTTTTTCTATCCAGTTGTCAAGTCTTAAGACCAAATCTCCCTTGCATATTTCACACTCGTAAACCTTCTTATTATATTTCCAAGGCATCCGGTCAGAGTAAGTAATGTGTAGTTGTTCAGCATTGAGTCTAACCTCATCAAGACTTTCTAATTCGAGAGAGTCATGCTTCTCGATAGCATTCTTCTCTCAAAATTCCTTGCATCAAAATATGAAGACTCAGTATTTTGACCTCGAGTGATAGAACTGCTTCCACACAAAATACCAAAGAAAAGGGGGTTGCCCCTGTTGGTGTTCTAACTAATGTCCGATAGGCCCACAAGGCTGGAAAAAGCTTTAAATGCCAATATCGTTTGTTCTCCTTAATGGTCTTAAGGAGGATGGACTTTAATGTCTTATTCGTAGCCTCAAAGCTTGTCCATTAGCCTAAGGATAATAAAGAGAATCTATGTGATGACTTATCTTGAACTTTGCACATAATTCACATACTTCATCATTTTTGAAAGATGTGTCATTATCGAGATAATGACCTATGTGACCCCGTACCTACAAATGATCTAGTTCAAGATGAACTTAATGATCATAGACCTAGGTACAGTGGTAAGAGGCATAACTTCTACCCATTTAGTAAAGTACTTTGTGGCCATGATTATGAAGTTATGGCCATCTGTTGATGAGGGAGAGAATTTCCCTATCAAATCCAGGCCCCACGTGGAAAAGGGCCATGGGGTTGCTATTGGTTGAAGAGCTTGTGCTGGTATGTGGATTTTGTGGGAGAACTCTTGACACTTGTGGAATTTGTGCAAAAATTCTATTGCATCATGCTCTAGAATAAGCCAAAAATAGCCCATCTGATGTATCTTTCGAGTAGTGGTGTGGCTGCCAAAGTGACCTCCACATACTCCGCTATGTTATTCATAAAGAATATTTTCAAATTATCTTGCATCAACACATCTTAACAACATTTCATCGAAGGCTTTACGATAGATAACTTGCTCCAAAATAACATACTTAGTGGTGATGACGCGTAGCCACCTTCTTTGTTGCGATGTTTCCCCTTATGGATACGTATGGTCCACTATAAAATTAATGATGTCATTATACCATGGACATGTAGAAATGGGGGGCCTAGTCTCGAAAAATTATACATACTCATCAAGGAAGTTTAAATCCACTAGATCACCTCCATCTAATGAATTATCAGCCAACCAATCTGCAATGATTTTTCCTTTGACGTATTTTTGATTAAGAGATGTTAACTCAAATTCAATCATCAGAGTTATGAAGTTCCCAACCTTCTTAGATAAGGATCCTTATGTGAGGAATGTCTGCAAGTGATCTGACTTAACAATAACCCTCATTTCTTGATTCAAAGCATACAATGTCTCAAATGCTTTATCGCAAAGACTATAGCAAGGAATTATTTTTCTATCTGGGTGTAACGTTTGTCTTAATCAAGCAATGTTCGACTAATAAAATAGACTGCACATTCTCATTTATCATCATCTTCTTGAGCCAACATGTAGGATAGAAAAACATCCATGGCTCGTAAGTACAAGATCAAAAGGTGATCTGACCTAGGTGACATGAGTGTGGGAGGGGAAAATAATAATTGTTTAACCAACTCAAATGCCTCATCGCATTCATCTATCCAATCAATGCAGCAATCCTTTTTCAAAAAATTATTGATTGGGTGAATAACAAAGGTTAACTCGGGGATAAACCTTCGGATTGTCCCAAGTTTTCCAAGAAAAGATCTGATGCCAGACTCATCCATTAGTGAAATCATTTCCAATACAACTCGATTTTGGTTAGGTCCACATAAATTCCTTATGAGGATATGATGTACCCCAAAATATTTCCTCCGATTATACAAATACAATTTTTCTTGATTCAATGTGACGTCATATTTAATCAAGCAAGAAAGGATTTGTCACGAAAACCCTGGGTGATCATAGTGCTTTCTAGATTTAACCAATAGGTCACCCATGTCGTATTCCACAATATTATGTATAAGCTCATGGAATATATAAGTCATCACCCATTGGTACGTAGCACCAACATTCTTAAGCCCGAATGACATGAGAGAATAATGATAGGTTCCCTAAGGAGTTATAAATGTAGTTTTGGCCTGATATTCTTCAAAGATTCTGATCTGATTGTACCTAGAGAATCCATCCATGAGAGAAAAAAACTTGAAATATATCATTGTGGTAATGATAACATAGATGGATGGTACTGGGAAATCATCTTTGGGACAATCCTTATTTATATCCCAAAATTCTATGCGAGATGCGGATCTTTCCATTTTTCTTGAGAATGGGGACTATGTTAAACACCCATTGTGAATAGGCAATCGGCTTGATGAACCCCACCAAGAGTATTTTCATCACTTATTCCTTCACCATGAGGGCCACCTTTGGCTTCATGGGCCTTGAATTTTCTTAATTGGTGACCATCCGGTTTGGTGAAAATATTATGCACCGTAATGTGTGATGTAATTCTCATCATTTCTTTGTAGCTAAATGTGAATGCTTTTTGATGCTCCTTGAGAATACAAGTATGTATTTCAACTTCCTCATGAGTTAAAGAGGACCCTAGCTTCAATATCTTTGGTTCTTCCTTGGTCGTAATATTTATATTGATTTTTCCCTCGATTAAGGAGGTGTTTCCTTCCTCAAAATTAGGTAGGGCTGGAGGAAACTCTAAATCCCCCTCTTCTCCTACCTCAAAATTTTGAGTTCCTTCCCAGGGGAAGATTCTATCATGGGATTTCCAAAATAGGAGGAAGAGTGTGGAATTAGAGAAAGATTAACCTCATGATGCATAAGATGTAATTATGTGAGTTTGTTTAGATATCCTAGAGTTAATTTGTTAATGTCAATCCAATTTACAATGATAGACTCACTCTCATTCTCTATGTATGTCAACATTAGAGTTACCGGTGTCTTACAAACCAAAGGTTCTACATGAATCAAGACTATGAATTTTGACTCTTACAAATCACTTTTTGGAGTAAATATAGAAGTGGAAGTTGTTATCAAGTCCGCGAGGAGATTTTGCTCTTGTGGAATTTCTTATATTGATATGAATTCAAATCTCTTTGTTAGATTCAGCACTGCTATTTTGTAGAGTTGTAAATGCTCAGCTCTAGCCTCATATACTTCGGATATATGATTTGTAACAAGTTGTGAATCACCCAACACCCTAATATGAAGATCACTTATTGTTTTAGCTATGATGAGACCAAGTAGAAGGGATTCATAATCAGCCCCATTATTTTTGCACTTGAAATTTAATTTGAAGGAAAAAGGTAGAATCACACCTACCTTAGTGCCAAAATGGCATTTGGCTCCATTAAAATATAGAGTCCAACACTTACTTGTAAAAATGGATGTTGGATCATATTTTGAGTCTTTCTCCTTTACTTCAATTACCTCAACCATACAAACCTCATTTATTGGAAGAGAACCGAGTTCCAGGGTATGTCCCATTCCCATAGAATCAAAATGAAGTAGAATACATAAATCCTTCTCCAATATCTTGACAATCTTTGTCATGGTTCCCAACAATACTATCTCTATGATGACGGTTTCATATTTGACTTCCATAATTCCTTTGATCAAACCTATGACTTCTAATTCCATTGTAGGAACAAACTTTTCCTATGGTACTTATCTTGCAGGTTTATTTAACTAATTTTTATGAAGCTCAAACTCCGAGTGGATCCCTGGCCTCTTTTTCAAGTTAGGTAGGTGTATGTTGAAGGTTTATGGATCACCCTGCATGAAAAAGACCTTCCCTAAATGTAGGAACCTAACTTCCTGAAACAAAGTGGAGGGAGTCACCTTCATGCGATGAATCCAAGGATGGTCAAGGATCATATTATAGTTGGTTTCCTAATATATAATTTAAAACTTGGTTAGTATTGTCTTAGGTCCAAGGGTGATTGATAATACTATAGTTCTGATTGAAAATGCTTTGAGGCTATTGTAGCCTCTCAATGTGTTTTATGTCGAAGAGAAATTGGTCTCTTTGTACCATAGATTTTGAAGGAAAGAGAAGGGGACTATGTTGACTACTACCCCATCATCAATCATCACATGCTTTACGTAGTTGTAAATCTAGACTTGTAAAAACAACGTCAGGTTGCCTCTATGAGCTATTTTAGTGTCTGTGGGAATCTTGTTGATGTTGAATACAAATCAACCATCTCTTTAAAGATGCCCTAGAGGAAAGAAATCAAAGTCCACATGGTTTATTTGTTCTTACGGAGGAGGGTTGATGTTAGTTAAATGACTAAGACCTAACACTTCTAGTAGATTGGTCCTGTGAACATGGGAATTCTTTAATGAGATCCAAGAAGGAAATGTGAGATAAGTTCTTAGTTAATTCATTGATCAAAATGTAGGCTCCTACTAGATTTCCTAGCATATCACGAATGTCATCTAATGTAGTCCAGGTAGATAGAGATAGGATGTAAAGAATAATCCTTGGTTCTAGTGGCGGTGTTAGTTTAAGGTTCAAGTGTCCAAATCGACCAACCTCATAATTTGTTTTTGCTAGTAACCATTCAAAGGAGGTGCCACTTATGGGTTTTAAGAATTTGAGGCTTCACAATCATGAGTCACTATTACAATACCTTTTTTTGAACCATTGGTATCTATTATACCATCTTTTAGATGTGTGGGGAGAGGATCACTAAAGATTCCAAGTGGTGTGTTCTATGGAGATATTGGTCCCATGTAGGTGTTTTGAGAGGGTGCTATCGTGTTTTCCAAAAACACATCAATAAATAACTATCTTTGATCCTCTGAAAAGTGTTGTAAAAACTTGTTACAATCGTGGCATGTTCCTGCATCATGCTCATGAACCCTATAGAAACCACAATATAAATCAAGGTTGTAATCTCAAGGCCTTTGGTTTGCACCTTGTTGTGGTCCAAAATTACATTTATTATTCAGCTGTTGATTTTTATGGTTAAAATTTGGGAACCCTTGCCCTTGGTTTTGAAATTGGTTCGGATACCCACTTGGGTATTAGTTAGGGCCTTGGGTCTATGTTTATCTTGATTGTTGAGGTTTTTGTTGTTTTTATGTTGTTCTTGATGGTTAAAATATACAACATTGATAGAGGGAAAGAAGTTATTATTTATTTGGTTGTTTTTATTGTTATTTTTGTTTTTGAAGTGATTATAATCGGAGCATTAACAACGTTAGGTTTCTTATGTTGGTCTGTCACCCCATCCGTCGTGACTCCATGATTCTTATTGAGGATTTTTGGTCCTTGATTTCTATTCATGTTGTTGGAGTAACTGGGGTTATTTTGATTAGGGGTGACTAACCTTCCATTAGCTCCATAAGTCTTACAACCACTATCAATGGTTATTTGGTCAATTTGAAGAGCACCCTCTAGTACCTCTTCATAGCTCCTTAGCGGGAACTTTTGAACCTCTTCCTTTGTTTCCCTATTGAGAGAGTGGAGGAAAAAATCACAAAGATCCATCTGATCCATATTTGGAGTGCTTGCAGAGGAGTAGAGAACTTGTTTCCACCTTTGAATGAAGTGGAATGTTGACTCATTGTGCACTTGCTTGATATGAAGGAATTCCCGATTCATGTTCTAAAAATTTTGTTCATATCAAAAGCCTTAATAAATTATAATATGAGTTACTTGAAGGAGTGTGTTGAAGCCTCTTATATCCTATAGTACCAATCGAGAGAAATACCTTCTAGCGTCTGAGGGAAAATCTTTACAATAATTGCGTCCCATGGGAGAAACTCTTGAATGGATGTTGCGTAAGCTTTGATGTCGGTGTTAGGATCACCCTCCCCTTTGAATTTTAGAATATCATAAAAGGGTCTCAGAAGCATGACTGTCTCGAATGGATAATTCTAGAGGCTCCTTAAGATATTGAGAATATGTTCCCATTGTATGTACGTTCCCACCATTGAAGATCCTTATTAGAGAGGTGGAGGTTGCATCGGTTGCTTAGAATGGGACATCATAAACATTTATTGGGGTGTATGGAATCCCTTACAGTAGTCCATACAAACTTGGGTAACTGTACATATCACCCTATGGAGATTTAGAATATATGTGTACGTAGGGGGGTTGATTACTTTGATATGGAATCGAAGGAACGAAGCCAAGGAACGTTGCATTTCGGAAGGTATGGCATTTGAGAATGCACTTGACTGTTGCCTATTATAGATATCCATATCTGGCATGAGGGGACATAACCAAGGTGCCCATCCCAGTAAGAAAATCTCCATGGATTTGAGTACCCATATAAACTAGAGGATTTTTTGTAGTAGGTATTTGTCTATACATAGTCTGCGGATAGGGATAAGTTCATGCTTGCCTGCGTATGAATCTAGCTCTTTGAATTTTTCTACCAACACCGAGATGAAATCACCCGTTGATGGGTTGGTGATTTTCTTAGGTGCCTTTTTTGAACCCTCAGAGATTATTGAGGAGTATGGTTTCCTGCTATGAATTGTTCACTATGTTGCCACCCCTCATTAGCAACATTTTCGGTTGGTGGAGGGGTAGAGTTATTTATTTGGAGCAAATAATCACCTTTTCCTTACAACCTATCGAAATCTCGGTTCATGTTCTGGAAGTGTTGTTCACTTCTAGCATATCATGCTAAATATACCTCATCTAGATGTGAGACTTGGTCCGATTGCATGTTAATGGGCTCTCAAAAAATAGTCAAGGAGATGAACTTTCTTCCCTAGTGAAAGTCATGTTGTTTGAACTTTATTTTTTGTAAGGATAGGTCGACGTGATTTGGTCAAGTTCCTCAATATGTATAGAGGAACCAACATTGGTTCCCTGAAGAAGAGGTTTTTAAGTAGTTGAGCGGTTGTCCATCCACATTGAGAGTGAAGACAATTGTTGTGGTATACCCGATTAGTAGTTATACATGTCAAAACCTAGGATGGGTAGACTGTACTCATCATATCTCGACATATTTTGGGGCTATAAGAATATTCACATAATAAAAGATTGATGAAGAAAGTGGAAACGTTTAGAGACTAGCTCTTCATGTCGGGTTCACCAATTTGTATGATAGAAAATAAACACGTGATCTTATTTGCACCCAACCTCTTGAGGTCGTCTTTGAGATAGCTTGAGTGTAGAATGAATGTGAATGTGAGTGTGGTGGTAGGGATCAAACTAATTGGGTAATTTTATGTCTTCAACATGTAATATCGGGATTTGTGAGTCTAAGGTGAAGAATTCTCTCCTAACTTGAAGTGGTGTAATTTCTCGGTCGATATAATAGCTACTCGGAGACTCCAATCAATATCAAGCTCTGTCAAGATTCTATTTATTGGTTTTGAACACACAAAAAGTGGCCTGCAAGTGCCTCATATGGATTTCTAGATAAGTTCATGAAAGTAAGAACAATAGATGTAGTGGAGCCACAGGGACTTATGGGTGATTTTTTGGTCTAGTCTAGAAAGTCTTAGCCTAATCGATGCTATGTTTAGTAAGGAAATTTGTGCAATAATGTATGGTAGAAGTAGTGAAGATCTGAATACCAATGTATGTAAACTAGTGTCAATGTCTAATTGATTATCATGCCCATTGGGTTGTGGGACCTGAGGATCACAACCAAAGACTCATGGATGTTGTGGAGCTTGTATGGTCATGCACATAATCAAACCCTATTTCTAGGAGTAGTCTAATAATAGTAGGCTTGATTAGAAATGATGTTTAGCGTATTTAGTTGTCCTATTTTCTTAGTAAAAGTTGTAGGTGTGTGTAAGGGTCATCAAACGTAAACTTGTATCAATTTCAATTATCAATTTCGGCCCATTGGGTTGTGGGACCAAGGGATCACAATTGTACGTCTTTTCTTGTTGTGGACCGTTGATGGTCATACAAAATGAAATGAAATGATTTTAATAAGAAAACTAACTATTAAAGGAAATCTAATATATGTTTTTGGATTTTTCACAATATATCATAGCAAAATAATAAAAAACAAACTAATATATCAAAGGAAATATTTTTGATCTTTTCTAATTTTTAAGCAATGCATTCTAATCTAATAAATAAACTAAAGACAAGTAATCAACCAGATGTAGCTGGTTACTTGTGCGAATATGTGAATCTAATCTAAAATAAATAACCTAATCCAATCAAAACCCTTCAAACCCTACCTCAGAGGTGAAGAACAAATCATGACCCTGAAAGAGCTATTGTTCCCCACAACTTCCCTGGTAATGTTAAAGAGAAAACTTTCTAATGATTTGATCTACTTGTGATTTCCTAACCTATTGAAATGAAAAAATTTACTACTCTATTTGATATGTAATTGAAACTAGTGATTTGAAATTGACAATTTAACAAATAAAGAAAACAAAAACCAATTCCAACCTAGATAAGCAAGAGCTTTGGCAAATCTAGTTGTATTTGTATCTGTCCCCTTAGTTTTTCCTTTCTTTCTCCAAGTGTTCATATGAGTCCAAGGGATTGGGAATGCAAGAACAATGATAGGAGGATGGCGCTTGAGCAATGGCATCTTGAAGGCAATTTAGATGCAATGCAAGTAGAAGAGAGATAACATAAGATATCTGAGCTTGGCTATGCAATTCCTAGCAATATTATGGCAGCAATACAATGCAAGATACATAAAAATTCTTAGGCCTTTTTCTTGAATACAAGCATGGAATATATAAGAATTGGGGCTGGGATGTGCCTTCATGCACAAGGCAAGAAGAGGCAGTTCCAACTAACTAAAGCATGTGCAAAAATAGAAGAGGGAAGGAGAACCAAACAATCAAAACTATTTTTAGACAATTTGGCCCACGGATGCATGCTAAAAGTGAAATTAAGTGAATTGTTGCATGTTAAAAACATGCATGACAGAATCTAGAAAAATTGATGAGGATCGCCGCCTGTGTAGGGTGGTGGTCTCGAGACCACCGCCCTACTTGGGTGGTAGTTTGAAGCTGCCACCGGGTAAGGCGGCGGTCCTGGCACTAAAGGTCAAAACATGCGTAGAAAGAGGCAAAAAGTTGAAAAAAGTGTGAGAAGGCTAAGTAAAGATGTCTAGGCAACAAATATACACTTTGTGAATGGGTTTGGATCTCGAACACCTTCTTGAAAGAACTTGAATTATCATTGGGGAATTTTGTAACCATTTTTTGACAACGTAGCACATCCAATTTTTGGTGTGTACAAGGACACCAAATCTTGTGACTAGAATTTTATAGAAGTCTAGAAATGAAGTCTCGTTTTCTTCTTTCAAGGCTACTACTTCTATCTATCTTGTGAAGTAATTTGTAGTTGTGAGAATATTTTTATGACCTATGCGAGAATTTAGATTCATCATGAAAACAAAATCTATTCCCTAGTGCATGAAAGGATTATTTACCCGAATGGGTTTGAGAGGAAGATCCGCTAACTTTCATTTCTTTAAAAAAATGGCACACTTTGCACATTTTTTACCCATGCATATGCATCATTGAATAATTTTTACCAATAATAACCATCTACTAGAACCTTAAATGAAGTATCTCTTGGTGCAAAATGACCATCTAATGTACCTCCATGGAATTATTCCAAAACATGCTCAATTTGATCTGAATCAATGCATCTTAAAATAACTCAATTCGCATATTTTCTAAACAACATGTCATCAAAAATACCGTATGGGATGGACTGTAATCTGAAATAACTTCTTTTTGTTTTGTCCAAACCCTTTGGACATTATCCATTATGAAGAAAATAAATCATATTTTGCATCCAACTTTGAGGTAATGAAGGAGCAGTTGTGTTTGGACCATCTTGAAGCACTAAAATATTATTTTTATAGTCGTGAAAATATTAAGTTAGTTGTTCACATAGTTCTCTTCCTCTAACCAGCTTAGTGACTTTAATATCAACATCATATTCCATTAATTTTGTGATCCAACTTGATCTCTTCTCATTCAAATCCTTGTTTAAAATAAACTCTTTAACATTCGGATGGGAAACCATTAAATGAATCTTGTTGTTAGAAAATAGATTTCTAAATTTCTTGAGGCTTCTAATGACTAAAAGAACTTGTTTCTCAACAAAATAATACTTCATTTCGTAATCTTTTAATCCATCACTGAAAAGGAAATTGGATGATCCAATTTTTCACCATTACATTGCACAAACAAATCTAATGTTGCATCAATTGCTCCAAAATCATATAAAATAAAATCTCTGTTAAAATTTGGATTGATAAGTGTTATATCTTGTGCAATAACATTTTTAATTGATTTGAATTCATTCTTTTCTTTTATCTTACAAATGAAAACCATGTTATTTTTAAGTTTGAGGTTAGTGGTTTTACTAAACTTGAAAAATTTGGACTGAATCTTGTGATAAAAGTAATTCTACGTAAAAAATTTTGCAATGCATTATTTTGATTTAGTAAAGGAAATGATAAAATTGCACTTACCCTATATGGATGATTTGTGATACCTTTATTAGAAACAATATTACCAATAAAATTACCCTCATGGATTAAAAACACACACTTATTTGCATTTAATGAAACACAATATTGTTTATATCTCTAAAAAAACATGTTTGAGATGAATGCTTGGAGAAAATAGTTATATCATCCAAATAAAAAAGAACAAAAGTATTGATTAACCCTTGAAATTCCAAGTCCATAGCACGTTGAAATGTGGCTCCTACATTTGATAGTATAAAATTCATTTTCATGTATGCATATGTGCCTCATTTTGGATTCTTGTACCAAACATTTGATTGTAACCAGAATAGCCATCAATAAATGAGAAACGTTATGAACCACTTACCCTTTGCAAAATTTTCTCCATTGACAGTAGGGGTAATGATCTTTTAAATAATCTATATATAAATATTTGAAATCCACACATAACCGTATCTCTCCTTTTTTTTCTTCACGGGAACCAAATTGGCCACCCATTATGATTAATTTATGGGTAAAATAATGTTAGCTTCAATCAAATTATCTAATTCTTACTTCATCAATGGTTCAATTTTAGGATTGATAGGTCTCTACTTTTGTTGAATTGGTTTTGTTATTAAATCCAAATCTAGATTAAAAATGATTAATTCACCATAGCTACATGCAAAAACATCATCAAATTGAACGAAAGAAATCTTTTCATCATTATTACATACCTTTCCCAATTTAAGCGATTTATCATTTCCAGTGTTGATTGGTTCACAATCATCTTATTTGATAATAATATTGGAATTCTCACTTTTGACTTGATCATATGTGTTAAAGACGGATTAAAGAGAAAAAAATTCTCGAGGTAACTTGTTATATTTCAGTGAATAATTTGAACATCATACTGTTGTTACAATCTTTCCTTATTTTTATTGAAAACTCAACTTCGTCTTGCAATAAATTAACAATTTCTGATAAGATTCAAACACTTGCTAATTGATATTAATTTATGGGATAGAAGGAACAACCACCATTTTGATATAATGATGATTTTTATCCTTCTTGATTTGATCGGAATATCAACCGAGAACCAATGGCAGCCAATCTATCTAAGCTTTTTTTTTTTTCACTCTAAGAATTGGTTGAACATTGAAAGCATAAAAATATTCTATGAAATCCCTAACCATATTATTTTAGGATATCAACAAGTTGTTCTTAGTTGGGGCACATCCTCTCGATTTGGTTAGCCACCAACTCACTTGTCACTAAATAATTGTAATTTCTTCACTCATTTTCTCATTTCCCACTGAAAACCATGGACTAGAGCTTCATATTCATTTATATTGTTGGTATAAGTAAACTGAAATCTTAGAGATGAGAAATACTTCACCTTTTTGGGGAAATCAATATGATCCATCCACCTACTTCATTATTTCTTGTTGATATATTTCTTGTTGATATACTTGCATGATCCATCAAAGTATAATATTCATAAACCTTCATCTTGCTGATTTATTTTGACAAGGTTAGGGATAATAGAATTTTACTCATGCAAGAAATATGTTCAAGACTTTTTCTTCAATATAGAAACATGGATCAATAGCAGTATTTTTAGTATCCCACTCATCAAGAAATAAATTTGGAATTTCCTCAATAATTGTAGTTGGCTCTTTGTAAACTGATTTATCTTCTTTGGCTATGATCATACAATTTGAGCATTGGGAACATAAGTTTCTATGTGGTTTGTTGAGATGGATTTAGACCTTATGGTAACTTTGGTGTCATACCCTATCCTAAGTAATATGTGAGACCATTCTAGTGATAATTAGCCTCTAATTTTGGTCATGAAATATCTAGAAAGACATAAAGAAAAGAAGGGATGAAGCTAAATGATAAAAATATTTTAAGGAATGGATACATTGGGGAACATGTGCAAGTTTAATCTCAATCATTTAATAAATCTAAGGGTCTCTATGGGTGTTCCATCAAGATGAACTACTCCCTTAGAAAGAGGCTCATAATCTAGGCCATGTTTATCAACAATCTTCTTAGAGCTATAAGCTTTAGAATCAATCATGTAATTATGAACTAGGTTTTGACCTATGATTAATGAAACATAGAAGGGAGGTGACTTAATACTCTTATTTTCTTGTGCTTCTTTTGGATCAGGTGTATTGGTGAGCACAACCTTAGATGGTTATTTGGATTTTTGGCTAGAGAGGCTAAGGTCGACAAAGCTTCTTGTAAGAGATTATTTTTTCCGGAAGAGAGAAGGAATATTTATATTGACATATTAAATTTGGTTTGATTCATATGTTCAAGGATATTAAATGATGGAGTACTAACCTTTTGTTGTACTTTGCTAACAACAACACCTTATTGCATTGGTGGCATAGAGATTAGGGTCTCTTGCTGATTTAAAAATATAAGAATATTTTGTAATGTTTCAAAAGGATGAGAATTGATCTTACCAGTATGATTCTTTACTTGAATGCCCTTTTCTTTGACCTTGTGTTCACTTCCATATAATTACCCTATTTTTTTATTTTCAAGACTATTTATTCCACAAAAATCTTCTTCTTTCCAATTTAATAATGTAGCATTGCCTTGCACCAACTCTTTTGAAACCTCCTAATGTGGTGGAGTGTCAAGTGATGAACTTTGAGACCTAGTAGTTATTTGTACAATAAGTGCTTAATTCTAAATATCGTTAAAGCATTAATTTTGATTATGGGATTGATTTCATGGATAACACAATTCATAATATTGGATCAAATTGTTTTAGATTGGTATAATTTGTTTGGATGTTCTAGCAGTATTGGGATTGACTATTTAGATAGGTTTGGCATTATCAAACTAATTGTGGCCCCTGTAAATTTGGATGGAAAAGAGGTCTATTCTATTGATTGGGAGGATAGTAAGGTTTGAAACTATGATTTTGATTCATTTTGAGAGAAACTATATCAATCCCAAAATATTTTAATATGCCTTTTATTTCTTGTAAATCATTTTATTGGCTTGGGAATGTCTTGATTTGGATAAAAAGTTATTGGGTGTTGGAATTAGAGTTATTGCATGAATTTGAAAGGAGGTGGGAGGATGAATTTCTTGAAAGATGATCCAGTAGTAACCTTTGACATGAAATACACAATGATTTGTTAACATGATATGTTAAATTGTTGACAAATTATTCACTTCATCCCACTGGGCATGCCAAAAACTATTGTCACTTTCAAATGTGCCCTTTGGAGAATGGTTTGATAACTCTCCTTTCAATTGACAAAATGGAAACAATCCTAGGTTGTGGGCAACCTGTATAATGGAGTGAGTCTCCAGAGAGGTTTGGCCCTGCCAGTGCAACACCTGAACTATTTCCTATGTCTAAGGCTACTCTATTCTAGAAAAAACAAGGAATGGGAATAAATGAAAGAAGAGAAAAACTAAAAAAGGTGTTGATACACCAATTTTTTTAGGAGCTTAGACTTGTTGGAATCATACGGATGCACCACGTGCGCTATGTACACTATATACTAACTATAAGTGACTATATCAAAGCAAAAGTGTTTCATAGAAGGGTTTTGGGTTGAGTTGTGACAAAGATAAAGAAGGGAAGAAAAGGATCCACAAAAACTCTTGCATACAACTTGTTAAACATATTCTATGACCTAAAAATTGATACCAAACTTTATCAAGGCATGAATATTAAATAGTTAAACTAAGGATAAACATGTATCACAAAGATAAACTTAGTTTTAAACAAAACATGCATTAAAAACAAACTTTAGAAAGGTAAAAACGGATCCTTTGTTACTCAAAAGGTGGAATAAGCACAAAGAATATTTTTACAATGCATTCTAAAGTTTTTATAGAAAATGCTAATATTACTTCTAAAAATAGGAAAAACATGTGCACCCTATCCTTTTGCTCCAAAAATATCCTGTATGCATGAAAGGTGTGTGTCTTTCTTTATATTTCTCCTAAAAATAGTCTTCATGCTTTGTTTTTAACCAATTGTGTGCCAAAAATAAAATATGCACTTTCATAAATAGGAAAAATAGCATTTCCTCCTCTTTTGCATGCTTTATTCTAATATTATAACTTCTAGATGATGAAACAAGCTTCCTATACATGAATTCATCTATTTTTAACTTATCATGAAGTTTTTTAATGAATTGTGCTAAAAATAGCATTCCACATTTTTAAAAAGAAAAATAAAGCATTTCATGATTCATTATGAGTCACGCGAAGACTTCTTTAATCTTCCTTTGTCACACGGATTTATGCACATGTTTTTGTTCCTTTATTGCATGAATTTTCACTTGACATTTTGGTTCTCCCATTGTTATGTGGACTTCAATATTATTTCATGCATGTATTATATTCATCGTGGTGCATATTTTCATGCTAACTTCTTTTCTAGCGTGTGGCTTTCTACGGGTTATCGTGCATGTTTTATATTTATTTTGTGGTCTTGTTATTTTGTGTTTCTTTGTTTTTCATGTTGATTTTCTTTGTTGGTTTTTTTACCTTCACATCTTTCCGTGGGTTTATTCCTTAGTTCGTAGACTCGGCGTGGCTTCATTCTGAGTCTCATTTGTATGTTGTGTAGAAATTATCTTTACTTTTGACATGGATCTAGGTGTGGATAATCTATTTCACTTAGAATTTTACACATTTTATTCTTAGTTTTGTGGATTTCCACGGATATTAAACTTTCATTTATTTATGTGCATGGCTCTGTGTGTGGTGTTATCCTTTATTCCATGAATTTTGTGTGGATTCATGAATGGGTATAATTTCCTTTAGCATGTGGGTTTCTCTTTCTACGTGGTTCCACTCCTATATGCCAAACATTGTTTTCTCCATAATTTGATCTTTCACCACTAATCCAAAATTACCTTTGTAATCTAGACAAGTGATATGAATAAGCATAGGAAATTATTTGGTTAAAAATTCCTAAATGATTTAATAATGTCATTATTATGAATCTAATTCATTCAAACATGAGAATGGGGATTAATGGAAAGTGCACAAATAATTAGCTTCGATATATATACATGTTTTTAGATTACAACATTTAATGATATGTTTCATTTACAAATAAAGTTTGGTATCATATGATTTTATGATGATGAGGCCTAATCAATTTCTATGTGTAATTGTGACATGGGAAAATATGCAACCCTCATGGAAAATGGGATACCCAAAGGGAGAATATCATCGCGAGAGGGTTTATAGATATAGTTTGGACCTATCGATATAGGAAGGTAACCATGGGTACTGTTGTCCATTTTTGTACCCTTTCAAAAAAGGGACAACTTAAGAGATTAGACTTGGGAAAATTCATGGAATTTCAATGAATAATCTCAAAAATAGGTAATATTCAGGTTTTTGGCACTTGGAAGTATTCAAGTTTTCAAAGTTACTCTACTTCATGATTTGCAGTAAGTCCCCATCCAAAACCACGCTTTCTACTACACTATGTTAGGTGGGTTTTCACAACTACTTTCATCGCTAAAAATAAAAAGAAAAGTAGTCCCACAAAATCGATTTACATAGTTTTTATCGTTTCACTAATTTGATTTTGCTTTAATACTAAAAGTAACTAAGTAAAGAACATTTTGAAACCCAAGTGAATAAAAGCAACTCCCAAACCCGTAGAATAAAGAAAGAGGGAGGTATGTGGAGATTTGATTTTTGACTCTTTGTGAAGTAATGCTAACTAATAAGCACGAGTAAATTAGTTCTAAAAATTTCAATCCAAAGGGAAAAGGTAGAGTGTATTGTTGGGGTTATGCTCGGTAGTGTTGTAAAGTAAACCTTACACACAAGTCCGAAGTAAATAAGCTACACTCTAGAAATGACCCTCACGAACCGGAGAGTGATGGAGCCCTGAAAAATCATGAGTAAATTCATCCCCAAATCCTATAAATAAGAAAATAAGAAAATGAGTGCAATGTGGGGATGCGACTTAGCACTACTGCAAAGTAGTGAGTAGTCAAAATCATGAATTATAGTTTACTCGCAAGCCTGAGTAAAGGAATTTTGCAATCCCGCAAAGTAAATAAGGAGAAGGGCTAAAGAAAAGAGTAATGCATAAATTTGATGTGTCATAATTGCAAATAGTTACACCTCAGATCCCTACGACAAAGAGGAGAGTAAATGGCCATAAATTTTGACTTAGACCACCAAATTCAATAAAAATAGACTTTTTGGAAACATATCTACATCCTCTTCACCATGGAATCATGAAAATCAGATTTAGATGAGAGTAGATGGGAGAAAATTATAAAAATACTTCTAGCATTCAAATGAACAGGTTCCACAAAGCCCAACTAACGACATTAATGAAGTATTGCCATGCTTTCTTCTTTCACAAGGAAAAGGACATTGGGAAACAAGTTTTACAGGTTCCCACACCTCTTTTCAAAAAATTAATGTATGTTGTTTGTGGGTAAATAGGGAATTTCAGTATTCTCATCTATCTCTCTTTCTCGCTTTCTTCTATATATTGTAAAATTCTCATTTTGAGAAGGGGGATTTTCTTTCATGTAATGGAACTCTGTCAAAATTGTTCTAGAACACTTTTGAGCTACAGCCTCATGTTTGGACATCTTACATGGTGATATTTTCCTCTTATCCTCTTATGTAATTGATTGTGCACACTTCAATCAATAAAATCACTTGTTTTGTGGCTATTACTTTTCCTTGACAGTGTTCTATTGTATTTTTCTTGCCTTCCTTTGCATCTAAATTTTTTATGCATCTTTTGTCTTCTTACGTGGTCTCAAATATGTTTTGATCCATGGAAAATTATGGTTTGCATGATGTTTGTAATTTTGGCACTCAAGTATGCCCTCTCCTTCATTATTTTCTCCCATTTCCACTCACCTGAGAGTGTCTCCACCCCTCTTTATGGTGTTATTACCTCTCTAGTTTAGAATATCTATTTTATGCATCTCTGTCGACCTTGATCCCTTAGAGTGATAGAGTAGAGTGAGATAGTTGCATTTCAATTCCTAGGAGTATTTTAGAAGTAGGGATAGGTTAAGGAAGCCAACCTTCTCCATAGGTTTGTTTATATTCGTAGGTCCCACAACAAAGAGAAAGAATCATGTTTCCTTATAATTATTAGTCATTCCCGATCATATCGAGGGTGTAATTTTGGGCTCTAAAATTTTTTGCATGCCTTTTAGGAAAATCATATGTTTTTATTTCCAGGTTTATCATGTTTGTATGTGTATCTTTGTAAAATTATATCCTTTAGAGGCTTTTCGACAACACAAATGCAAGCTTAAAGAAAATGAACCTCGAGATCCCGAGAATAAGGAAAATGAAATAGGAGTAACTCGGGGATGTGATTATTTCCAACTCTAAAGAAAATCAGTCCCATAATCCCAAGCTAATAAAATAAACTCTTAAAACCCCACAAAATTGTGAAGGTAAGAAGAAAAATGAAAGCCACTAACTACAAAGTAAGTGGGATTCTTGAACCAGTAAGCCAAGTCATTCGTGAACCCATGAAGAAAAAAAAGGGAGAAGTGTAGTGTAGGGGAATGAATCATGCTTTCTAAGAAGTAAATCCCATCAGAAATCCTAAGAAAATAAATTTAGTAAAGCCCCATCGAAAACACGCAAATAAAAAGAGTGATGCATAGATTTGACTAGTGCCAATGTGAAGCGATTCATCCTAAAAACCTACAAGGAAGGTGATGGAGTAATTTGGGAAAGCATCTCAAGCTGACTGGAAAGAAATAGGGGTTTGAAACCTACAAGTCGAGAAAATTAGAAAACATACAAAGAAGCAAAGCTAGGTGAACTTAAGTAATGCGGGCTCGAAAACCTACAACACATCGGGAACTCCACTATTCTAAACAACCCATTTTCTAAGTTACATACCTTTTCCCTTTTCTTCCATCTATTTCCATTCATTTTTCCTTCCAAATCTTTCCATTTCCCTTTCATTCATGAACTTATGCAATCATGAATTCATTTCCTTCTTGCGATTCTCATTTGTAGCAACATTACTATTAAAACCCACCTCCAACCTTGCAAAATCCACCTTCAAGCTATTATAACATAACTCCATATCAATTTTATGGAAAAAATCAGAATCAGTGTGCATACCCTATGAGTCAGACATAAGTCAATTTGGTCATTCACCAAATTATGGAGTTATTCAAGAGCAAGAGTATGCATATTTTGGAGGTCATCCTATGCCTAAAGATACTAATTTTCAGAGGAAGATTCAAGAAATGGAGGTGGTCATGATGTAACTCAAGATTAAAAGTTCAATAAAGGAAGCCATGATTGGTTTTAGGGTCCCTTGTCCATGGGTTGGCCCTATACCTAGCTAGTTAAGTCTTAGGAAGAAGCTAGACTTCATAATTGAGATGATGCCCAAAATTACAAAATGGGCTGAAGAAGTGGAGGATTACCAATCTACTATAAGACAACATTGTCAATGGGGCATCCCTACACTACCATCTTATAGCCCTCCCATTCCTCCCCTTGACCTAAATCATCTTAGCCTCGAGTTTTAGATTCCTATCTTTTTTCCTGCTACCCACATTGAGAATTCCATTTCTTCATCTTCTACCCTTCCATCCCACCTTAAATTATCTTCCCTTTATACTTCCAAATCCCCATCTCCTTCAAAAAAATATTCTACACTTTCTTTCCACCACAAACATTACGAAAATCAGTTAAAACCCAACCCAACCCTCCTCTTAAATTCCCAAATCCATTTTGGGAAGAAAAAAATCAGAGAATTAGTTAAGAAGGGTAGGAAGTTGAAGCACCCAAAAAAATAATAACTTACAAAATCTTTAAAGGATTGGGATTTAAATTTTGATTCTAATAAAATGCCATTGCTAGTGAAGCCTTCAATAGAGGTTGAGAATGCAAAGCACAAGGTGGAGGATGAGTTTGTAGAATCGCAAGCATAAGAAGAAGATGACCAACAATATCTTTGATCCAAATGTAGTTTGTATGTTGGGACCATGTTTATGGAGGTTGTTGAATCATATCATCTTTTAGAGTCGGGAGAAGATGAAGAATTAACTCAAGAAGAGTAGCACAAAGAGGACGATTTCTAAGAGAGTGTGCTACAAATTAGGACAATGAAGAGGTTAATTTTTTATCAGACATGGAGTACTATATTGATGAGGAGGAGCCCATTGAGATCACTACCTTCTTAATACCAAAATTTTATTTCCAACAAAAATATCCTCTTTCTGCAGATAACTCCCAAGAGTCACCCAAGGAGGGGAACATTAAGGAAGAACCTCACTTGAGATATTTCCTCGTGAAGAAAATAAAGAAGAGTTTGATGTTTCAAACTTCATACTTCAGTAGGAGGAAGATGATAAAACTATTGAAAAATCAAAATCCATAATACATAATGAATTTTTGAAGTAGGTAGATTTGTTTGTAGAGGTAAAGAAACATTTAAATCAGCTTCCAAGCAATCACCTTCTGTAGGAAATTCTATAGAATGACTCCATTCATGGAGTTAAGATTTAAAGATATGGGAAAATTCAAATGATTGTCCCACTTGTTCCTAAAGCCCCTTTCCCAATCAGGTATCTAGCTATCTTGGAGCTAAAATCATAGTTACAATGATTCATGCTCACTTTAGAGCACGAGGAAGAGCTATAATGTACCAAGGATTGGTTGTAATACATATAAAGTCTAAATGTAGAGCAACTACAATAGGTATATGTCCTATTTCTATTTAATACCTTGATGAATTAGGTGGAAGAATGGATTCAAATAAGTTTCTCACTCTTACTAATGACCATGTTCAATGCCATATTAGTCACATGGTCTCAATTTGTGAGGAAAGGAAGCTATTTCTCCTACCTATTATAGGATTTGATTGAGTTCCCTTTTCCTTTGGTAGATTAGGTAGGTTTGTTTTCGGTAGAACAAGTGCTTATGTGATACAGTCTGCATGTTTCCACTTGAAACATGTATGATTTTCCACCTTTGTACATATATTTGTGTTGTTTTTGTTGTATAGTCCATCTAGGGAGGTAATGTTTGGGGAAATCAGTTCTTTTAAGGAATTTCCAAGTATACCCATTATTAGCATGTGTTCTAAAACTCAAAAATTCTTCAACATTTTCCATGGCTTTTCTTCAAAACGTGGCAATAAGATAGTTTCATATACTTATTATTTGTCTTAATAGATCATTTGTAGAGGGAAGAAGGTGAATTTCATATTCAAAACAATTATTCACTCACATAAAGCCTTACTTAGAAGAATTTTATAATGTGAATCGTCGGTTGAACAATAGCATTTCAGCTCCGTGTCCAAGAAACAATTCAAATGGCTCGGGGTTGAGTTTCAAGTTTCTAATAAGTTTCATGATAATCGGGGTGAGTCCATGCCTAATTAATTCTTCAAGGCCACTAATCAACTCATCTAGCAGGTAGATGTCCCTTATGAGTCACCAAAAATGTTGTCCATTTGTTTCACCCTTGAAAAAGGGAACAACTTGAGAGATTAGACTTAGGAAAATTCATGAATTTTAATGAAGAATCTAAAAATGTAATCTTCATGTTTTTTGCAGTTGGAATTATTTGGGTTTTTAAAGTTACTCTACTTCATTATTTACAATAAGACCCCATCCAAAACCTGATTTTCACTACACTATGTTAGGTAGGTTTTTGCAACCACTTTACTATTGAAAATAAATAAGTAAAGTAGTCCTACAAACCTGATTTACATAGTTTTCATCTTTGCACTAAAATGATGTTGTTTTACAACTGAAATTAACTAAGTAAAGCACATTTCAAACCCGAGTGAAGAAAAGTAACTCGCCAAAAACATAGAAGAAAGAAAGAGGGGATTTATGTAGAGATTCAATGCACACCTACTATGAACCAATGCTAAATTGCAAGCCCAAATAAATTAGTTCTAAAAATTCACAAGGTTAAGGGTAAAGGACGAGTGTAATGTGGTAGTTGAGCTCAGTATTACTATAAAGTAACACTTACTTGTAAGTCAAAAGTAAAGTAGTTGCACTCCAGAAAGCTATGAAGAAGAGAAAAGAGTGCAATGCGGAGATTCAACCCTCACAACCGGAGAGTGATGTAGACCCAAAAAAGAGTGAGTAAATTCATCCCCAAATCCCACAAACAAGCAAAGAATAAAAGAATTCCAATTCAACAATGTGCCTTAGCACTACTACAAAGGAGTGAGGGGTTAAAAATGGGAATTAAAGCTTACTCACAAACTCAAGTAAAGAAATTGTGCAAGCCTATAAAGAAAATAGGGAGAAGGGAAAGAGAAAAGAGTAATGTGGAAATGCGATGTACCATAATTGCAAGAATTTACACCTCAGATCCCCACGACAAAGAGGAGAGTAAATGGCCATAACTTTTGACTCAAACTACTAAATTGAATAAAATTATACTTTTGGAAACATATCTTCATCCTCTTCACTATGGAATCATGAAAATAAGATTTAGGTGGAAGTGGATGGGAGAAAAATGAGAAAAACATTTCCATCATTCAAATGAACAGTTCCAGGAATCCCAACTACCGACATTAATGAATTATGGCCCTATTTTAATCTTCCACAAGGTAATGGACATTGGAAAACAAGTTTCATAGGATGCCCACACCTCTTTTTAGAAAATTAATGCATGTTGTTGGTACATAAATGGGTAATTTTAGGATTTTCATCTTTCTCTCCTTCTCACTTTCTTCTATATATTATAAACTTCTCATTTTGAGAAGGGGGGATGTTATTTCATGTAATAGAACTCTTAAAAAAATGTTCCAAAAAACTTATGTGTTGCAGGCCTCATGTTTGCACATCTTGCATGGTGATCATTTCCTCTTCTCCTCTTATGTAATGGATTATTCACATTTGAATAAATAAAATCACTTTTTTTATGGCTATTCTTTTTCCCTAGAAGTGTTCTATTGTACTTTTATATCCTTCCTTTGCATTTGATGGTTTTTGTGCATCTTTTGTCTCCTTATAGGGTCTCAAATGTATTTTAATCTATGGAAAATGGTGTTTTACATTATTTTTGGAACTTTGGCACTCAAGACATCCCCTGTCCTTCACCATTTTTATCCCATTTCCACTCACCTAAGAGTATCTCCACCCCTCTTTCCGGTTTTGGGGTTAGCACACTGATTCTACAAACAATATATCATATCTAAGCATACATGAAAATAAAAGTGGATATTCTACAAGAAGAAATATACAAAACAAGAGACATAAATCAAAACCATATTTAATTTGGTTCACCCAGTGTGGGCTACATCCACCAAGAAACAAGCCAATCTATTATCCAAATCTTTGACAAGATACACAATTAAGATTTACAATCTTCCACACCTCTCAGATATTCAGTACTTTCTTCCTTCAAGCTATTTCTCTACCACCAAGAATTATCTCTCACCAACCTTTTTCAAGTTCTTTTTAATTCTTGTTTATCATTTTTCTAAACCCTAGTTTTTGCGCTTATATAGTTTTTTATAGACTAAGGACACTTAGCCATGTAATTACAATTAATAAATCTATTTTAATGCTAAAAATATATATAATTCCCAAAATTTAATTAAAACTTCATCGCGTGAGTAAGCGCGTCGGTTACCTTCGCCTAGCTTAATCGCCGGTTCCTACTTTCCTTGACCGATGTCGGTCTTCCATGACCAATGCCGGTATTCCCTTAACCGATGTTGGTTATTTGTGTTTTCAAAGCCAAGTTCCTATTACATGCTAAAATGAAGTAATTGAGCTCCACAACTCAACAATCTCCTACTTGGAGTTTATTACTTGCACCATATATATATAGCATCATTCTTGGATCCTTCCTTGGCTTTGTTTCTTCCTCTTCAATTTTTAAACTCGAAGACCAACGAAGTGGAGTGTAACTCCAAATTCTCCTTTTCTAATGGCTTCACTAACATATTCGCAGGGTTCTTACTTGTATGAATCTTTTCTATATTCAACTGTCCATCCTCTAATACTGTTGTATGAATTGATACCTCATTGAATGTGTTTCATTATCAAATGAAACATTGAGTTCTTTGCCAAATGAATTTCACTCTGACTATCACTAAACAGTTCAAAATCACTTTTCTCCTTTCCCAACTCTTACATGAACCTACTCATCCATATCATATCCTTACTAGCCTCTGTAGCTACAACATAATCTACCTCTATAGTAGACAAAGCCACAACCTTTTGTAATCTCGAAATCTAGCTAACTGTCATTCCACCTACTATGAAAATATATCCAGTAGTGCTCCTCCTACCATCCAGATCTCCATCCATATCTGAATCAACATAGCCACGTAATGAAATATCGAACCTCCATAGCATAACTACATGCTAGATGTCCCTTTCAAATACCTGAGTATCCATTGGACTACTTTTCAATGCTCTTTACCTGGATTAGCCATATATCTACTCATAACTCCCACTACCTGTGTAATGTCTAGTCTTGTAAAAACCATAGCATATATGAGACTTCAAACTGTTGAAGCATATGGCACTCGTTCCATGTATTTGACTTCATCATGTGATAAAGGACAACGATCTTTTCTCAATTTGAAGTTTTGATCCATAGGTGTGCTAATGGGTTTTACATTCTACATGTTGAACCTTTTTAACACATTGTAGATATAATCCTTCTGAGACAAATAAAATTTCTTGTTTTTCCTATCTCTATGTATTTTCATGTCAATGATTCTTTTTGCAGCTCCTAAATCCTCCATAGCAAATGTGTAAGCTAGCTTTCTCTTAAGCTCACCAATATCCTACATACTAGATCTTGTAATAAGCATATCATCCACATATAGTAACAAAATAATATAGCTCCCATTTTCAAGCTTCTTGAAATAAACACAATGGTTAGATTCACATCTCAAGCAAACATACTCATGCATAAAGCTATCAAACATCATGTACCATTGTCTTAGAGCTTTCTTGAGCCTATATAGGCTCTTTTTCAACCTACACACTAATTTCTCCTTACCCTTGACTTCATACCAGGCGGTTGCTACATATAAATTTCTTTATCCAAATCACCATGAAAGAAAGTTGTCTTCAAATCTAGTTGCTCTAAATGAAAATATTATCTGCAACTAAACTCAATATAGTACGAATAGAAGTCATCTTAACAACGGGGAGAAAACATTTCATCAAATTCAATACCTTATTTCTATGCAAATCCCTTTACTACAAACCTTGCCTTTTACCATTTCTATCCACCCTATTCTTCCTTGATTCGGTAAACCCACTTGTTCTCCAATGTACTCTTAACCAAATCCTAGGCGTCGGTTCTACTAAGCGATACAGTTACGATCCTCAGAATCGTCGGTGGTTCATCGACTAATGTCGGTTAGGGACTAGCGACCACGATTATTGTGTATTTCGTAGGTGTTTCTTTAAAACCCAAGAGTTCATTTTCATCAATAAACTTCTCAATTTTCTCATCCTTAGGTACCAAAATTTGATCCTTGTACATTCTCTTTTCATTCCATTCAACATCAATACTCCTAATAATTTTAGAATTCTCTAAATCCCAAAAATGGAAATCGTAATCACTAGATCCATAACCAATTAAAGTGCACCTCTTGGATTTTACATCCAAAATTTTTCTATTTTCCCTATCAACGCGCACAAAAGCTTACAACCAAAAACTCTAAGAAAAGAAAGATCTACCTCTTTTTTGGTCCATGCTTCCTTTGGTATTCCTCCATCTAGTGAACTTGAAGGCCCATGGATAATCACATAAAATTTTGTATCAACAGCTTCTACCCAAAACTATAAGGGCAATCCAGAATGTATCCTCATACTTCTAGCATGTTCCATGATTGTCTTGTTCATTCTTTCTGCAACACCATTCTCTTGTGGTATTCTTGGAACTGTTATTTCTCTATGTATCCCATTCATTGAACAATAATCATTGAAATCCTTGCTACAAAGTATTCACCGTCATTTTCAAATCTAAGTCACTTTTACTTAGAATTTGATTAATTATCAACAAGGGATTTCCATCTTTTAAAAGTCTCAAAAACATAAATTTTTCATTTAATACACTAAACCCATACCTTTCTTGTAGCATCATCAATGAAAGTAACATAATACTAGGATCCTCCATGAGAAGCTACTACGAGCTATCCCCACACATCCGAGTGTTCAAGCTCGATTTCTACTCCTTCTTAGTTGCCCCAACTTTGACAAATATTACTCTTTTTCTTTCCAAAGATACAATACTCACAGAAATTAAGATATAAATATTTCAAATCCAATAACTTACCCTTAGCCTTTAAGACCTACATTCCTTTTTGACTCATATGACCCACCGATTATGCCACATTCATGCATCTAAATCTAAAGTAGATAATGCCAAAAGGAATCAGTAATACATGTGGATAAATATAAAATTCCTACCTTCTTACCTATTGCCACAACAAAATTACCCTTGGTGACTTTCCAAGAGTCTCTGTAAAAGTAACCATGCAACCGGATTCACCTAGTTGACCGGTAGAAATAAGATTCCTCCTAAAATATCTAGAAAGAAAAAGAAAAGAAGGGATGAAGTCAATGATAAAAATGTCTTGAGGAATGGATACATTGGGGAACATGTGCAAGTTTAATATCAGTCAGTTAATAAATCTAAGGGTCTCTATGGGTGTTCCATCAAGATGAACTACTCCCTTAGAAAGAGGCTCATAATCTAGGCCAAGTTTATCAACAATCTTCTTGGAGCTATAAGCTTTAGAATCAATCATGTAATTATGAACTAGGTTTTGACCTATGATCAATGAAACATAGAAGGGAGGTGACTTAATACTCTTATTTTCTTGTGCTTCTTTTGGATCATGTGTATTGGTGAGCACAACCTTAGATGGTTCTTTGGATTTTTGGCTAGAGAGGCTAAGGTTAGACAAAGAATCTTGTAAGAGATTATTTTTTCCAGGAAGAGAGAAGGAATATTATATTGACATATTAAATTTTGTTTGATTCATATGTTCAAGGATATTAAATGATTGAGTACTAACCTTTTGTTGGAATTTGCTAAGAACAACACCTTTTTGCATTGGTGGCATAGAGATTAGGGTCTCTTGCTGATTTAAAAATATAAGAATAGTTTGTAATGTTGCAAAAGGATGAAAATTGATCTTACCAAAGTATGATTCTCTACTTGAATGCCCTTTTCTTTGACCTTGTGTTCACTTCCATATAATTACCCTATTTTTTTATTTTCAAGACTATTTATTCCACAAAAATCTTCTTTTCCAATTTAATAATGTAACATTGCCTTGCACCAACTCTTTTGAAACCTCCTAATGTGGTGGAGTGTCAAGTGATGAACTTTGAGACCTAGTAGTTATTTGTACAATAATTTCTTAATTCTAAATATCGTTAAAGCATTAATTTTGATTATGGGATTGATTTCATGGATAACACCACTCATCAAATTGTTTTAGATTGTTATAATTTGTTTGGATGTTCTAGCAGAAGTATTGGGATTGACTATTTAGATAGGTTTGGCATTATCAAACTAATTGTGGCCCTATAAATTTGGATGGAAAAGAGGTCTATTCTACTTGATTGGGAGGATAGTAAGGTTTGAAACTATGATTTTGATTCATTTTGAGAGAAACTATATCAATCCCAAAATATTTTAATATGCCTTTTATTTCTTGTAAATCATTTTATTGGCTTGGGAATGTATTGATTTGGATAAAAAGTTAAGAATTGGGTGTTGGAATTAGAGTTATTGCATGAATTTGAAAGGAGGTGGGAGGATGAATTTCTTGAAAGCTGATCCAAGTAGTAACCTTTGACATGAAATACACAATGATTTGTTAACATGATGTGATTTAAACTTATGGAGTCGTAAGATGCCTTATGAATATGTTGGAAACATTATTATTTTCTAAGAACAACATGAAATTATTGAAAAATTATTCACTTCATCCCACCGAGAATGCCGGAAACTATTGTCACTTTCAAATGCACCCTTTGGAAAATGGTTTGATAACTCTCCTTTCAATTGACAAAATGGAAACAATCCTAGGTTCAGCAACCCGTATAATGGAGTGAGTCTCAGAAAGGTTTTGCTCTGCTAGTGCAACACCTGAACTATTTCCTATGTCTAAGGCTACTCTATTCTAGAAAAACAACAAGGAAAGGGGATAAATGAAAGAAGAGAAAAAAAAAAAGATGTTGATAAACCAATTTTTTTAGGACCTTATACTTACCGTAATCATACAAATGCACCATGTGAGCTATGTACACTATATACTAACTATAAGTTACTATATCAAAGCAAAATTGTTTGATAGAAGGGTTTTGGCTTCATTGTGGCAAGATAAAGAAGGGAAAAAAATGATCCACAAAAAACTCTTGCATACAACTTGTTAAACATAGTCTATGACCTACAAATTGATACAAAACTTTATGAAGGCATGAATGTTAAATAGTTAAACTAAGGATAAACATGTATCGAAAGATAAACTCGGTTTTAAATAAAATATGCATTAAAAAATCTGTAGAAAGGTAAAAAACGGATCCTTTATTACTCTAAGAGGTGGAATAAGAAAAAGTATCTTTTTTACAATGCATTCTAAAGTTTTTATAGAAAATGCTAATATTATTTCTAAAAATAAGAAAAACATGTACGCCTATCCTTTTGCTCCAAAAATAGCCCCTATGTGTGAAAGGTGTGTGTATTTCTTTATATTTCTCCTAAAAATAGTCTTCATGCTTTGTTTTTAACCAATTGTGTGCCAAAAATAAAATATGCACTTTCATAAATAGGAAAAATAGCTTTTCCTCCTCTTTTGCATGCTTTATTCTAATATTAGAACTTCTAGATGATGAAATAAGCTTCCTCTTCATGCCTTCATCTATTTTTAACTTATCATGAAGTTTTTTAATGAATTGTTCTAAAATAAAATTCCGCATTTTAAAAAAGAAAAATAAAGCATTTCATGATTCATTCTGAGTCATGCAAAGACTTCTTTAATCTTCCTTTTTACACGGATTTTTGAACATGTTTTCGTTCCTTTATTGCATGAATTTTCACTTGGCATTCTCGGGTTCTCTCGTTGTTATGTGGACTTAAATATTATTTCATGAATGTATTATATTCATCGTGGTGCATATTTTCATGCTAACTTCTTTTCTAGCGTGCGGATTTCTGCGGGTTATCGCTCATGTTTTTTAATGTATTTTGTGGTCTTGTTCTTTTGTATTTCTTCATTTTTCATGTTGATTTTATTTGTTGGTTTTGTTACCTTCACAAATTTTTGTGGGTTGGTTCCTTAGTTACGTAGAGTGGCGTGGCTTCATTCACAGTCTCATTTGTATGTTGTGCAGAAATTTTCTTTACTTTTTACATGGGTCTACGCATGGACAATTTGTGTCACTTAGAATTTTACACATTTTGTTATTAGTTTTGCAGATTTGCATAGCTATTAAGATTTTCTTTGTTTATGTGCATCACTCTATGTGCGGCCCTTATCCTTTATTCCATAAATTTTGTGTGGATTCATGCGTGGGTATCATTTCCTTTAGCATGTGGGTTTTCTCTTTCTGCATGGCTCCACTCCTACATGCCAAACACTATTTTTTCTCCATGATTTGATCTTTCACCACCAATCCAAAATTACTTATGTAATCTAGACAAGTGATCGAATAAGCATAGGATATTATTTGGATAAAAATTCCTAAATGATTTAATAATGTCATTATTATGAATCTAATTCATTCAAACATGAGAATGCGGATTAATGGGAAGTCCACAAATAATTATCTTTGATATATATACATGTATTTAGATTACAACAATTAATGATTTATTTCATTTACAAATAAATTTTGGTATCATATGATTTTATGACGATGAGGCCTAATCAATTTCTATGTGCAATTGTGATGTGGGATAATACGTAACCCTCATGGAAAATGGGATACACAAAGGGATAATATCATCATGAGAGGGTTTGTAGATATAGTTTGGACCTCTCGATATATGAAGGTAACCATGGGTCTGTTTTCAATTTTTGCACCCTTTCAAAAATAAGACAACTTAAGATATTAAACTTGGGAAAATTCATGAAATTTCAATGAATAATCGTAAAAATAGGTAATCTTAATGTTTTTAGCACTTGGAAGTATTCAAGTTTTCAAAGTTACTCTACTTCATGATTTACGGTAAGTCCCCATCCAAAACTTGCTTTGTACTACACTATGTTAGGTGGGTTTTCGCAATCGCTTTACTACTAAAAATAAATAAGACAAGTAGTCCCGTAAACCTGATTTACATAGTTTTTATCTTTTCTCTAATTTGATTTTTCTTTTCTGCTGAAAGTAACTAAATAAAGAACATTTTGAAACCCGAGTGAAGAAAAGAAACTACCCAAAACTGTACATAATAAAAGAAGAGGGAGGTATGTGGAGATTTGATGTTTGCCTACCGTGAAGTAATGCTAACTCATAAACACCAATAAATTAGTTCTAAAAATTTGAAATCAAAGGCAAAAGGCAAAGTGTAATTATTATTCATTCATGATCATATCTAGGGTGTAATTTTGGGCTCCAAAATTTTTGGCATGACTAGTGGGACAATCGTGAAGTTAATATTTCTAGGTTTATCAGGTTTGTATGTGTATTTTGGTAAAATTATATCCTTTAGAAGCTTTTCATAAACACAAATGTAAGCTTAAATAAAATGAGCCTTGAGATCCCGCAGAATAAGGCAAATGAAATAGAGTAACTTAGGGATGCGATTATTTCCATCTCTCGAAGAAAATCAGTCCTGTAATCCCAAGATAAGTAAAGAAACTCCTAAAACCCCACAAAACGGTGAAGGTAAGAAGAAAAATGAATGGCACTAACTATGAAGTAAGTGGGATTCTTGAACCAAGAAGCCAAGTAATTATGTGAACCCATGAAGAAAAAAAAAGGAGAAGTGTAGTGTATGGGAATGAATCATGTTTTCTAAGAAGTAAATCCCATTAGAAATCCTGAGAAAATAAATTTAGTAAAGCCCCATCGGGAACCAACAAAGAAAAAGAGTGATGCATGGATTTGACTAGTGCCAAGTGTGAAGTAGAGTCATCCTAAAACCTACAAGGAAGGTGATGGAGTAATGTGGGTAAGCATCTTAGGCTAACTGGAAAGAAATAGGGGTTTGAAACACCGCACGTCAAGAAACTTTGAAAACCTACAAAGAAGAAAAGGTAGGTGAACTGAAGTAATGCAGACCGAAAACCTACAACACATCAGAACTCCACTATTCTAAACAACCCATTTTCTAAGTTACATACCTTTTCCCTTTTCTTCCATCAATTTCCATTCATTTTTCCTTCCACATCTTTCCATTTCCCTTTCATTCATGAAGTTATGCAATCATGAATTCATTTCCTTCTTGGGATTGCCATTTGCAGCAACATTACTATTAAAACCCACCTCCAACCTTACAAAATCCACCTTCAAGCTATTATAACATATATCCATATCATCTTTATGGGAAAAATAAGAATTAGTGTGCATACCCCTATGAGTCAGACATAATTCAATTTGGTCATTCACCAAATTATGGAGTTATTCAAGAGAAAGAGTATGTAGATTTTGGAGGTTATCCTATCCCTAACGATACTTTTTTCAGAGGTAGATTCAAGAAATGGAGGTGGGCATGATGTAACTCAAGATTAAAAGTTTAATAAATGAAGCCATGATTGGTTTTAGGGTCCCTTGTCCATGGGTTGGCCCTATACCAAGTTGGTTCAGTCTTAGGTAGAAGTTGGACTTCATAATTGAGATGATGCCCAAAATTACAAAATGGGCTGAAGAAGTGGAGGCTTACCAATCTATTGTAAGACAACCTTGTCAATGGGGCAGCCCTACACTGCCATCTTATATCCCTCCCATTCCTCCCCTAACCTACATCATCTCATCCTGAGTTTCAGGTTCCTATCTTTTTCCTACTACCCCCATTGAGAATTCCATTTCTTCATCTTCTACCCTTCCATCCCACCTTCAATTATCTTCCCTCTTTCCTTCCAAATCCCCATCTCCTCCAAAAAAATATTCTACATCTTTCTTTCCACCACAAAAATTATGAAAATTAGTTGAAACCCAACCCACCCCTCCTCTTACATTCCCAAATCCATTTTGGGAAGAAAAAAATCAGAGAATTAGTCAAGAAGGGCAGTAAGTTGAAGCACCCTTAAAATAATAACTTACAAAATATTTAAAGGATTGGGATTTAAATTTTGATTCTAATAAAATGCCATTGTTGGTGAAGCCTTCAATAGAGGTTGAGATCGCAAAGCACAAGTTGGAGGATGATTTTGTAGAATCACAAGAATAAGAAGAAGATGACCAACAATATCTTTGATCCAAATGTATTTTTCATGTTGGGATCATGTTTATGGAGGTTTTTGATCCATATCATCCTCGCAGAGTAAGGACAAGATGAATAATTAACTCAAGAAGAGGAGCACAAAGAGGAAAATTTCCAAGAGGAGTGTGCTGCAAATTAGGACAACAAAGAGGTTAATTTTTATCGACTTGGAGGACTATATTGATGAGATGGAGCCCATTTATATCACTACCTTCTCATACCACCGCAATCTTATTTCCAACAAAAATATCCACTTTCTGCGAGATAACTCCCAAGAGTCATCCATGAAGGAGAACATTGAGGAAGAACCTACTGAAATATGTCCTCATGAAGAAAATAAAGAAGAGTTTGATCTTTCAAAGTTCATAATTCAAAAGGAGGAAGATGATGAAACTATTGAAAAATCAATATTCATAATAGAGAAGGAATTTTTGAAGTAGGTAGATTTGTTTGTAGAGGTAGAGAAACATTTAAATCAGCTTCCAAGCAATCACCTTTTGTAGGAAATTCTACAGGATGACTCCATTCATGGAGTTGAGATTTAAAGATATGGGAAATTTTAAATGATTATCCCATTGGTTCCTAAATCCCCTTTCCCAATTAGGTATCTAGCTATATTGGAGCTAAAATCATAGTTACAATGATTCACGCTCACTTCAGAGCATGAGGAAGAGCTATAATGTACCAAGGATCAGTTGTAATACCTATCAACTCTAAATGTAGAGCAACTAAAATTGTTATATGTCATATTTCTAGTTAATACCTTGATGAATTAGGTGGAAGATTGGATTCAAATAAGTTTTTCACTCTTACTAATGACCATGTTCAATGCCAAATTAGTCACATGGTCTCAATTTGTGAGGAAAAGAATCTATTTCTCCCTACCTATTACAGGATTTGATTGAGTTCCCTTTTCCTTTGGTAGATTAGGTAGGTTTGTTTTTTCAGTAGATTAAGTGCTTATGTATAGTTTGCATGTTTCCACTTGAAACATGTATGATTTTCCACCTTTGTACATATCTTTTGTGTTATTTTTGTTGTATAGTCCATCTAGAGGAGGTTATGTTTGGGGAAATCATTTCTTTTAAGGAAGTTCCAATTATACCCATTATTAACATGTGTTCTAAAACTCAACAATGCTTCAACATTTTCCATGATTTTTCTTCAAAACGTGGCAATAAAATAGTTTCGATGCTTATTATTTGTCTTAAAAAATCATTTGTAGAGGGAAGAAGGTGAATTTAAGATTCAAAACAATTATTCACTCGAGATAAATCCTTACTCAAGACTTTTATAAAGTGAATGGTCAATTGAACAATACCATATCAGCTTCAGGTCCAAGAAACACTTCAAGTGGCTCAGGGGTTGAGTTTTAAGTTTTGATCAGTTTCATGTTTATTACGGTGAATCCATGCCCAATGGATGCTTCAAGGCCATTGATAAACTCGTATAGCAAGTAGATGTCCCTTGTGAGTCACAAAAAATGTTGTCCATTTTTTTCACCTTTGAAAAAATGGGACAACTTGAGAGATTAGAATTGGGCAAATTCATGGAATTTCAATGAAGAATCGAAAAAATGTAATCTTCATGTTTTTTGGTCATTGGAAGTATTTGGGTTTTTAAAGTTACTCTAATTCATTAGTTACAATAATTCCCCATCCAAAACTTGATTTTCACTACACTATGTTAGGTGGGTTTTGCAACCACTTTTATTGTTGAAAATAAATAATTATAGTCCCACAAACCCGATTTACATAGTTTTCATCTTTGCACTAAAATGATTTTCCTTTACTACATAAAGTAACTAAGAAAATCACATTTCAAAACTTGAGTGAATAAAAGTAACTCCCCAAAACCATAGAAAAAATAAAGAGGGGAGTTATGCAGAGATTCAAGACACGCCTACCGCATGAAAGCAATGCTAACTTACAAGCCCAAGTAAATCAGTTCTAAACTTCACAAGCTTAAGGGCAAAGGACAAGTGTGATGTGGTAATTGAGCTTGGTATTACTATAAAGTAAAACTTACTTGTAAGTCAAAAGAAAAGTAGTTGCACTCGAGAAATTTGTGAAGAAAAGAAAACAATGTAATGTAGAGATTCAACCCTCACAAACCGGAGAGTGATGTAGACCCAAAAAGAGCAAGTAAAGTCATCCTGAATCCCATAAACAAGAAAAGAATAAAAGGATTGCAATTCAACAATCTGACTTAGCACTACTATGAAGGAGTGGGAGGTTAAAAATGGGAATTAATGCTTACTCACAAACTCAAGTAAACCAATTGTGCAAGCCTATAAAGAAAATAATGAGAAGGGACAGAGAAAAGAGTAATGTGGAAATGCAATGTGCCATAGCTGCAAGAAGTTACACCTCGAGATACCCATGACAAAGAGGAGAGTAAATGGCCATAAATTTTGACTCAGACCACCAAATTGAATAAAATCAAAAAATCATGAAAATCATGAAAATCAGATTTAGGTGGAAGTGGATGGGAGAAAAATGAGAAAAAAATTTCCATCATTCAAATGAACAGGTTCTAGGCATCCCAACTACCGACATTAATGAATTATGGCCCTATTTTATTCTTCCACAAGGCAATGGACATTGGAAAACAAGTTTCATAGGATGCCCACACCTATTTTTTAGAAAATTAATGCATGTTGTTGGTACGTAAATGGGTAATTTTAGGATTTTCATCTTTCTCTCCTTCTTACTTTCTTCTATATATTGTAAACTTCTCTTTTTGATTAGGGGGTGTTATTTCATGTAATATGACTCTTAAAAAAATTCCAAAAACTTATGTGTCATGCAGGCCTAATGTTTGGGCATCTTGCATGGTGATCATTTCCTCTTCTCCTCTCATATAATGGATTATTCACATTTGAATCAATAAAATCACTTATTTTATGGCTATTCTTTTTCCATGAAAGTGTTCTATTGTACTTTTATATCCTTCCTTTGCATTTGTAGGTTTTTGTGCATCTTTTGTCTCGCTTATAAGGTCTCAAATGTATTGTTCTCTATGTAAAATGGTGGTTTACATGATTATTCGAACTTTGGCACTCAAGACTTCCCTCTCCTTCACTATTTTCTCCCATTTCAACTCACCTAAGAGTATCTCCACCCCTCTTTCCGTTCATTGGGATTAACACACCGGTTGTATAGATAATATATCATATCTAGGCATACATGAAAAAATGTGGATATTCTACCAGAATAAATATACAAAACAAGAGACATAAATCAACACTATATTTAATGTGGTTCACCCAAAGGTGGGCTACGTCAACCAAGAAACAAGACAATCTATTATCCAAAGTTTTGAAAAGATAAACAATGAATATTTACAATCTTCCACACCTCTCGGATGTTCAAGACTTTATTCCTTCAAGCTTTTTCTACCACTAAGAATTATCTCTCACCAACCTTTTTAAGTTCTTTCTAATTCTTGTTTATCATTTTTTCTAAACCCTAGATTTTGTGCTTATATAGTTGTTTATAGACTTAGGGTAGTTAGCCATCCAATTACAATTAATAAATCTATTTTAATGTTAAAAATACATATAATTCCCGAGATTTAATTAAAACTTCATCACACAGTAATCGACGTTGGTTCCGCCTAACCATCATAAGTTCCTACTTGCCCTTAACCAATGTTGGTCTTCCTAACCGATGCCAATATGCCCTTAACCGATGCGATCTTGTGTTTTCTAGCAAGTTCCAATTTCATGCTAAAATGAAGTAATTGAGCTCCACAACTCAACTATATCCTACTTGCAGTTTAATTATTACACCATACCTATATAGCGTCATTCTTGGATCCTTCCTTGGCTTTGTTTCTTCCTCTTCAAGTCTCAAACTCAAATACCAATAGAAGTGGAGTGTGCCTCCAACTTCTCCTTTTATAATGGCCTCATTAGCATATCCTCAAGGATCTTACTTGTATGAATCTTTTCCGATTCAAGTGTCCATCCTCCAATACCTATCGATGAAGTGATACCTCAATGAATGTGTTTCATTATCAAATGAAACGATGAGTTCTTTAACAAATGAATTTCACTGATTGTCACTAACTAGTTCAAAATCACTTTACTCCTTTCCTAACTCTTACATGAACCTACTCATCCATATCATCTCCTTGCTAGCCTCTGTAGCTACAACATACTCTGCTTCTTTATAATACAAAGCCATAACCTTCTATAATCTCGAAGTCCAACTAACTGTCATTCCACCTACTATGAAAATATATCTAGTAGTGCTCCTCCTACCATCCAGATCTCTAGCCATATCTGAATCAACATAGCCACGTAATAAAATATCTAAACCTCCATAGCATAGCTACATGCTATATGTCCCTTTCAAATACCTGAGTATCCATTGGACTACTTTCTAATGCTCTTTACCTGGATTATCCATATATCTACTCACAACTCCCACTTGCCTGTGCAATGTCTGGTCTTGTATAAACCATAGCATACATGAGACTTTAAACTACTAAAGAATGTGGCACTCGTTCTATGTATTTGACCTCCTCATGTGATGAACGACATTGATCTTTTCTCAATTTTAAGTTTTCAGCCATAGGTGTGCTAACATATTTTAAAATCTATATGTTGAACCTTTCTAAAACCTTATAGATATAATCCTCCCGAGAAAAATAAAATTTCTTATTTTTCCTATCTCTATGTATTTGCATGCCAATGATTCTTTTTACAGCTCCTAAATCCTTCATAGAAAATGTGTAAGCTAGCTTTCTCTTAAGCTCACTAATGTCCTGCATACTACATCCTACAATAATCTTATCATCCACATACAACAACAAAATAATATAGCTCCCATTTTCAAGCTTCTTAAAATAAACACAATGGTTAGATTCACATCTCAAGTAACCATGCTCATGAATAAAGCTATCAAACCTTATGTACCATTGCCTTGGAGCTTGCTTGAGCCCATATAGGATCTTTTCAACCCGCACACTAATTTCTCCTTACCCTTGACTTCATACCTAAGTGATTATCGCATATAAATTTCTTCATCCAAATCACCATGAAGGAAATCCGTCTTCACATCTAGTTGCTCTAAATGAAAATATTCTATCAGTAACTACACTCAATATAATATGAATAGAAGTCATCTTAACAATAGGAGAAATATTTCACCAAAGTCAATAACTTCTTTTTGTGCAAATCCCTTTACTACAAGCCTTGCCTTATACCTTTTCTTTCCACCCTCTTCTTCCTTGATTCGGTAAACCCACTTGTTCTCCAATGTTCTCTTACTGCATTTGCAACTTAACCAAATCCCATACATTGGTTCTACTAACCGATACAAAGTTTCGATCCTCTCGTAACCATTGGTAGTTCATCCGACCTGATGTCAATCGTAAAGTAATCGACCACGGTTATTGTGGATTTCTGTAGGTGTTTCTTTAAAACCCAAGATTTCATTTTCATCAATAAACTTCTAAATTTTCTCATCCTTGGGTACCAAAATTTGATCCCTGTACATTCTCTTTTCATTCCATTCAACATCATGACTCCTAATAATTTTAGAATTCTCTAAATTGCAAAAACGGAAACTGAAATCACTAGATCCATAAGCAATGAAAAGGCACCTCTTGGATTTTACATCCAAATTTTTTATATTTTCCCTATCAACATGCACAAAAGCTTCTAAACCAAAAACGTTAAGAAAAGAAAGATCTACCTCTTTTTTGGTCCATTCTTCCTCCGGTATTCCTCCATCTAGTGAAATTGAAGGCCCATAGTTAATTAAATCAACTATTGTATCAACTTCTTCTACCATAAACTGCAAGGGAAATCCATAATGTATCCTCATACTTTTAGCATGTTCCATGATTTTCATGTTCATTCTTTCTACAACACCATTCTCTTGTGGTATTCCTAGAACCGTTATTTCTCTACATATCCCATTAACTAAACAATAAGCATTGAAATACTTGCTATAGTATTCACCACCATTGTCAGATCTAAGGCACTTTTACTAAGAATTTGATTAATTATCAACAAGGGCTATCCATCTTTTAAAAGTCTCAAAAACATTAGATTTTCATTTTATAAAAGAAACCCATACCTTTCTTGTAGCATCATCAATGAAACTAACATAATATTGGGATCCTCCATGAGAAGCTACCTGAGTTGTTGCCATACATCTGAGTGTAAAAGATCCAATTTCGATCCTTCTTAGTTTCCCCAACTTTGAGAAATCTTATTCTCTTTTGCTTTCCAAAGATACAATGCTCACATAAATCAAGATATAAATATTTCAAATCTGATAACTTACCCTTAGCCTTTAAGATCTGCATTCCTTTTTGACTCATATGACCCAACCGATTATGCCACATTCATGCATTTAAATCTGAAGTAGATAATGTAGAAAAGGAATTAGTAATACAGGTAGATAAATATAATGTTCCTACCTTCGTACTCTATTTCACAACAAAATCACCCTTGGTTACATTCCAAGAGTCTCCGTAAAAGTAACCATACAACCGGATTCACCTAGTTGACTTCGTAGAAATAAGATTCCTCCTGAAATATTTATAAAGACACAAAGAAAAGAAGGGATGAAGATCAATGATAAAAACGTCTTGAGGAATTGATACATTGGGAAACATGTGCAAGTTTAATCTCTCGTCATTTAATAAATATAAGGGTCTCTATGGGTGTTCCATCAAGATGAACTACTCCCTTAGAAAGAGGCTCATAATATAGGCCAAGTTTATCAACAATTTTCTTGGAGCTATAAGCTTTAGAATCAATCATGTAATTATGAACTAGGTTTTGACCTATGATCAATAAAACATAGAAGGGAGGTGACTTAATACTCTTATTTTCTTGTGCTTCTTTTGGATCAGGTGTATTGGTGAGCACAACCTTAGATGGTTCTTTGGATTTTTGGCTAGAGAGGCTAAGGTCGATAAAGCTTCTTGTAAGAGATTCTTTTTTCCGGGAAGAGAGAAGGAAAATTATATTAACATATTAAATTTGGTTTGATTCATATGTTCAAGGATATTAAATGATTGAGTACTAACCTTTGTTTGAATTTGTTAAGAACAACACCTTTTTGCATTGGTGGCATAGAGATTAGGTCTCTTGCTGATTTAAAAATATAAGAATAGTTTGTAATTTTGCAAAAGGATGAGAATTGATCTTACCAAGATGCTTCTCTACTTCGAATGCTCTTTTCTTTGACCTTGTGTTCACTTCCATATAACTACCCTATTTTTTATTTTCAAGATTATTTATTCCACAAAAATCTTCTTCTTTCCAATTTAATAATGTAGCATCACCTTGCACCAACTCTTTTGAAACATCCTAATGTGGTGGCATGTCAACCGATGAACTTTGAAACCTAGTAGTTATTTGTATCATAAGTTCTTAATTCTGAATATCGTTAAAGAATTAATTTTGATTATGGGATTGATTTCATGGATAACACCACTCATAATCTTGGATCAAATTGTTTTAGATTGGTATAATTTGTTTGAATGTTCTAGTAAAGTGGTATTGGGATTGACTATTTAGATAGGTTTGACATTAACACACTAATTTTGGCCTCAGAATTTGGATGGAAAAGAGGTCTACTCTTTTGATTGGGAGGATAGTAAGGTTTTAAACTATGATTTTGATTCCTTTTGAGAGATACTATCTCATTCCCAAAATATTTTAATGTTCCTTTTACTTCTTGTAAATCATTTGATTGGCTTGAGAATGTACTGATTTGGATAAAAAGTTAAGAATTGGGTGTTGGAATTAGAGTTATTGCATGTATTTGAAAGGAGGTGGGGGATGAATTTCTTGAAAGATGATCCAATTGTAACCTTTGACATGAAATACACAATGATTTGTTAACATGATGTGCTTTAAACTTATGGAGTCGTAAGATGCCCGATGAATATGTTGGAAACATTATTATTTTCTAAGAACAACATGAAATTGTCATCAAATTATTCATTTCATCCCACTGGGCATGCCAGAAACTATTGTCACTTTTAAATGCACACTTGGGAGAATGGTTTGATATCTTTCCTTTCAATTGAAAAAATGGAAACAATTCTAGGTTGTGGGTAACCTGTATAATGGAGTGAGTCTTTAGAGAGGTTTGGCTCTGTTATTACAACACCGAACTATTTCCTATGTCTAAGGCTACTCTATTCTAGAAAAAACAACAAGGAAAGGGGATAAATGAAAGAAGAGAAAAATATAAAAGATATTGATACACCAAAAAAATTTGAGCACCTTAGACTTATTGGAATCATGCAGATGCACCACGTGAGCTATGTACTCTATATACTAACTATAAGTGACTATATCAAAGAAAAAGTGTTTCATGAAGGGTTTGGGGTTGAGTTGGTACAAGATAAAGAAGGGAAAAAAAAAGGATCCACAAAAATTCTTGCATACAACTTGTTAAACATATTCTATGACCTAAAAATTAATACAAACCTTTATGAAGGCATGAATATTAAACAATTAAACTAACAATAAACATGTATCCCAAAGATAAAATTAGTTTTAAATAAAATATGCATTAAAAACAAACTTTAGAAAGGTAAAAATGGATCCTTTATTACTCCAAGAGGTGGAATAAGCACAAAGAATATTTTTACAATGCATTCTAAATTTTTATAGAAAATGCTAATATTACTTCTAAAAATGGGAACAACATGTGCGCCCTATCCTTTTTCTCCAAAAATAGCCCCTATGCATGAAAGGTGTGTGTCTTTCTTTATATTTCTCCTAAAAATAGTCTTCATGCTTTGTTTTTAACCAATCGTGTGCCAAAAATAAAATATGCACTTTCATAAATAGGAAAAATAGCTTTTCCTCCTCTTTTGCATGCTTTATTCGAATATTATAACTTCTGGATGATGAAACAAGCTTCCACCCACTACATGCCTTCATCTAATTTTAACTTATCATGAAGTTTTTTAACGAATTGTGCTAAAAATAACATTCCACATTTTAAAAAAGAAAAATAAAGCATTTCATGATTCATTCTCGAGTCACGCAAAGAATTCTTTAATCTTCCTTTTCCATGCGGTATTTATGCACATGTTTTTCTTCCTTCATTGCATGAATTTTCACTTGGCATTCTGGTTCTCCCATTGTTATGTGGACTTCAATATTATTTCATGCATGTATTATATTCATCTCGTGGTGCATATTTTCATGCTAACTTCTTTTCTAGCATGTGGCTTTCTCGCAGTTATCGCACATGTTTTTAATTTATTTTGTGTCCTTGTTCTTTTGTATTTCTTCATTTGTCATGTTAATTTTATTTTTTGGTTTTTTTACCTTCAAAAAATTTGCGGGATAGTTCCTTGGTTTTGTAGATCGGCGTGGCTTCGTTCATGTGTCTCATTTGTATGTTGTGCGGAAATTTTCTGTTCTTTTTATATGGGTCTAAGCGTGGAGAATCGTGTCACTTAAAATTTTACACATTTTGTTCTTAGTTTTTCAGATTTCCATGGCTATTAAGATTTTCTTTGTTGATGTGCATCACTTTGTGTGCAGCCCTTATCCTTTATTCCATGAATTTTGTGTGGATTCATGCATGGGTATCATTTCCTTTAGCATGTGGGTTTCTCTTTCTACATGTCTCCACTCCTACATGCCAAACACTATTTTCTCCATAATTTGATCTTTCACCACCAATCCAAAATTACTTATGTAATCTAGACAACTGATCTAAATAAGCATAGGATATTATTTGGATAACAATTCCTAAATGATTTAATAATGTCATTATTATAAATCTAATTCATTCAAATATGAGAATGTGGATCAAGGGAAAGTGCACAAATAATTAGCTTTGATATATATAGATGTTTTTAGATTACAACATTTAATGATTTGTTTCATTTACAAATAAAGTTTGGTATCATATGAGTTTATGACGATGAGGCCTAATCGATTTCTATGTGTAATTGTGATATGGGAAAATACGTAACCCTCATGGTAAATGGGATACCCAAAGGGAGAATATCATCGCGAGAGGGTTTGTAGATATAGTTTGGACCTCTCGATATAGGAAGGTAACCATGGGTACCGTTGTCCATTTTTGCACCCTTTCAAAAATGGGACAACTTAAGAGATTGGACTTGGGAAAATTCATGGAATTTCAATGAAGAATATGAAAAATAGGTAATCTTAAGGTTTTTGGCACTTGGAAGTATCCAAGTTTTCAAAGTTACTCTACTTCATGATTTGCAAGAAGTCCCCATCCAAACCCGCTTTTTACTACACTATGTTAGGTGTGTTTTCACAACCTGCCATCGCTAAAAAAATAAGAAAAGTAGTTCCGCAAACCCGATTTGCATAGTTTTTATCTTTTCACTAATTTTATTTTGCTTTACTAATGAAAGTAACTAAGTAAAGAAAATTTTGAAACCCGAGTGAAGAAAAGAAACTCCCCAAACTTGTAGAATAAAGAAAGAGGGGAGGTATGTGGAGATTTTATGTTTTCCTACTGTGAAGTAATGCTAACTCATAAGCACCAAAGCAAATTAGTTCTAAAAATTTGTAATCTAAAGGGAAAAAGTAGAGTGTAATGTTGGGGTTAAGCTTGGTAGTGTTGTAAAGTAAAACTTACACACAAGTCTCAAGTAAATAAGCTACAATCTAGAAACAACCTCGCTAACCGGAGAGTGATGGAGGCTCGAAAAATCACGAGTAAATTCATCCTCAAATCCTCGTAAATAAGAAAAGAAGAAAATGAGTGCAATGTAAAGCGATGAGACTTAGCAAAGATCGAAGTAGTGAGTAGTCAAAATCATGAATTATAGTTTACTCGCAAGCCCGAGTAAAGGAATTTTACAAGCCCACAAAGTAAATAAGGAGAAGGGCTAGAGAAAAGAGTAATGCATAAATTTAATGTGTCATAATTTCAAATAGTTACACCACATATCCTTGCAAAGAGGAGAGTAAATGGCCATAAATTTTGACTCAGACCACCAAATTCAATAAAATTATAATTTCGGAAACATATCTACATCCTCTTCACCATGGAATCATGAAAATCATATTTAGGTGAGAGTAGATGGGAGAAAAATTAGAAAAATACTTCCAACATTCAAATGAATAGTTCCACGAAGCCCAACTACCGGCATTAATGAAGTATGACCATTTTTCTTCTTCCACAAGGAAAAGGACATTGAGAAATGAGTTTTACAGGTGCCCACACCTTTTTCAAAAAATTAATGCATGTTTTTTGTGGGTAAATGGGGAATTTCAATATTCTCATCTATCTCTCTTTCTCGCTTTCTTCTATATATTGTAAAATTCTCATTTTGAGAAGGGGGGATATTCTTTCATGTAATTGAACTCACAAAATTGTTCTAGAACACTTTTGAGTTACAAGCCTCATGTTTGGACATCTTGCATGGTGATATTTTCCTCTTCTCCTCTTATGTAATTTATTGTGCACACTTGAATAAATAAAATCACTTGTTTTGTGGTTATTCTTTTTCCTTGTGAGTTGTTCTATTGTATTTTTCTTGCCTTCCTTTGCATCTGAAATTTTTATGCATCTTTTGTCTTCTTACAGAGTCTCAAATGTGTTGTGATTCATGGAAAATTATTGTTTACATGATGTTTGTAATTTTGGCACTCAAGTATGCCCTCTCCTTCATCATTTTTCTCCCATTTCCACTCACTTGAGAGTGCCTCCACCCCTCTTTCTAGTTTTATTACCTCTCGTAGTTTAGGATATCTATTTTATGCATTCCATCTCGACCTTGATCCCTTGGAGTGATAGAGTAGAGTTATATAGTTGCATTTCAAGGAGTATTTTAGAAGTGGGAATAGGTTAAGGAAGCCAACCTTCTACTAAGTTCTATCTCGGTTCACTGTGTCCCACAAAAAGAGAAAGACTCATGTTTCCTTAGAATTATTAGTCATTCATGATCATATCCAAGGTGTAATTTTGGGCTCCAAAATTTTTGGCATGCCTATTGGGATAATCAAATGTTAGTATTTTCAGTTTATCGGTTTGTATGTGTATCTTTGTAAAATTATATCCTATAGAGGATTTTGGAAACACAAATGCAAGCTTAAAGAAAATGAACCTCAATATCCCACAAAATAAGGAAAATGAAATAGGAGTAACTTGGGGATGCGATTATTTCCAACTATGAAGAAAATCAGTCCTGCAATCCCAAGCTAAGAAAAGAAACTCATAAAAACCCACAAAACGGTGAAGCTAAGAAGAAAAATCAAAGGCACTAACTATGAAGTAAGTGGGATTCTTGAACTAGAAAACCAATTCATTCTTTGAACCCATGAAGAAAAAAGGGAGAAGTGTAGTGTAGGGGAATGAATCATGTTTTGTAAGAAGTAAATCCCATCAAAAATCCCGAGAAAATAAATTTAGTAAAGCCCCGTCGAGAACCCACAAAGAAAAAGAGTGATGCATGGATTTGACTAGTGTCAACAAAGTGTAGCAGATTCATCCTAAACACCTACAAGGAAGGTGATGGAGTAATGTGGGAAAGCAGCTCAAGCTGATTGGAAAGAAATAGGGTTTGGAAACTTGAAAGTTGAGAAACTTTGACAACCCGCAAAGAAGAAAAGGCAGTGAACTAAAGTAATGCAGCTCGAAAACCTACAACACATCTAGCAACTCCACTATTCTAAACAACCCATTTTCTAAGTTACATACCTTTTCCTTTTCTTCCATCTATTTCCATTCATTTTTGTTTCCACATCTTTCCATTTCCCTTTCATTCATAAAGTTTCGCAATCATGATTTCATTTCCTTCTTCGGATTCTCATTTGTAGCAAAATTACTATTAAAACCCACCTCCAACGTTACAAAATCCACCTTCAAGCTATTATAACATAACTCCATATCAGTTTTATGGAAAAAATAAGAATCAGTGTGCATACCCCTATGAGTCAGACATAAGTTAATTTGGCCATTCACCAATTTATGGAGCTATTCAAGAGTAAGAGTATGCAAATTTTGGAGGTTATCCTATCCCTAAAGATACTTTTTTCAGAGGTAGATTCAAGAAATGGAGGTGTTCATTATGTAACTCAAGATTAAAAGTTCAATTAATGAAGCCATGATTGGTTTTAGGGTCCCTTGTCAATGGGTTGGCCCTATACTAAGTTGGTTAAGTCTTAGGAAGAAATTGGACTTCATAATTGAGATGAAGCCCAAAATTACAAAATGGGTTGAAGAAGTGGAGGCTTACCAATCTACTGTAAGACAACATTGTCAATGGGGCAGCCCTACACTACCATCTTATAGCCCTCCCATTCCTCCCCATGACATACATCACCTTAGCTTGAGTTTTAGATTCCTATCTTTTTCCTACTACCCCCATTGAGAATTCCATTTATTCATCTTCTACCCTTCCATCCCACCTTCAGTTCTCTTCCCTTTATCCTTCCAAATCCCCATCTCCTTAAAAAAAATATTCTACATCTTTCTTTCCTCCACAAACATTAAAAATCAGTTGAAACCCAACCCACCCCTCCTCTTAAATTCCCAAATCCATTTTACGAAGAAAAAAATCGAGAATTAGTCAAGAAGGGCAGGAAGTGAAGCACCCAAAAATAATAACTTACAAAATATTTAAAGGATTGGGATTTAAATTTTGATTCTAATAAAATGCCATTGTTGGTGAAGCCTTCAATAGAGGTTGAGATTGCAAAGCACAAGGTGGAGGATGATTTTGTAGAATCACAAGCATAAGAAGAAGATGACCAACAATATCTTTGATCCAAATGTAGTTTGCATGTTGGGACCATGTTTATGGAGGTTGTTGAATCATATCATCTTTTAGAGTTAGGAGAAGATGAATAATTAACTCAAGAAGAGGAGCACAAAGAGGACTATTTCAAGAGGAGTGTGATCCAAATTAGAACAACGAAGAGGTTCTTTTTTTATCGACTTGGAGGACTACGTTGATGAGGAGGAGCCCATTGAGATCACTACCTTCTCAATACCACAATCTTATTTCCAACAAAAATATCCTCTTTCTGTAGATAACTCCCAAGAGTCACCCAAGGAGGGGAACATTAAGGAAGAACCTACTGAAATATTTCCTCGTGAATAAAATAAAGAAGAGTTTGATCTTTCAAACTTCATACTTCAGCATGAGGAAGATGATGACACCATTGAAAAATCAAAATTCATAATAAAGAAGGAATTTTTGAAGGAGGTAGAATTGTTTGTAGAGGTAGAGCAACATTTAAATCATCTTCCAAGCAATCACCTTCTTTAGGAAATTCTACAGGATGACTCCATTCATGGAGTTGAGATTTAAAGATATGGAAAAATTCAAATGATTGTCCCATTGGTTCCTAAAGCCCCTTTCCCAATCAGGTATCTCGGCTATCTTGGAGCTAAAATCATAGTTACAACGATTTACACTCACTTGAGCACGAGGAAGAGCTATAATTTACCAAGGATTGGTTGTAATACTTATCAAATCTAAATGTAGAGAAACTAAAATTTGTATATGTCCTATTTATAGTTAATACCTTGATGAATTAGGTGGAATATTGCATTCAAATAAGTTTTTCACTCTTATTAATGACCATGTTCAATGCCAAATTAGTCATATGGTCTCAATTTGTGCGGAAAGGAAGCTATTTCTCCCTACCTATTATAGGATTTGATTGAGTTCCCTTTTCCTTTGGTAGATTAGGTAGGTTTATTTTCAAGTAGAACAAGTGCTTATGTATAGTCTACATGTTTCCAATTGAAACATGTATGATTTTCCACCATTGTACATATCTTTTGTGTTTTTTTGTTGTATAGTCCATCTAGAGGAGGTAATGTTTGGGGAAATCAGTTCTTTTAAGGCAGTTCCAAGTATACCCATTATTAGCATGTGTTCTAAAACTCAACAATGCTTCAACATTTACCATGATTTTTCTTCAAAACATGGCAATAAGATAGTTTCGTATGCTTATTATTTGTCTTAATAGATCATTTGTAGAGGGAAGAAGGTGAATTTAATATTCAAAACAATTATTCACTCACATAAAGCCTTACTATGAAGAATTTTATAATGTGAATTGTCAATTGAACAATAACATATCATCTCCATGTCCAAGAAACACTTAGAGTGGCTTAGGAGTTGAATTTTAAGTTTCTGATCAGTTTCATGTTTATCAAGGTGACTCCATGCCCAATGGATGCTTTAAGGCCATTGATCAACTCAACTAGTAGGTAGATGTCCCTTGTGAGTTGCCAAAAATGTTGTCGATTTTTTTCACCATTGAAAAAAGGGGATAACTTGAGAGATTAGACTTGGGAAAATTCATGGAATTTTAATGAAGAATCTGAAAAAATGTAATCTTCATGTTTTTTGGCACTTGGAAGTATTTGGGGTTTTAAAGTTACTCTACTTCATTATTTACAATAATTCCCCATCCAAAACGTGATTTTCACTACACTATGTTAGGCGGAGTTTTGCAACCACTTGACTTTTTAAAATAAAAAGTAAAGTAGTCCGCAAACCTGATTTACATAGTTTTCATCTTTACACTAAAATGATGTTGATTTACTACTGAAAGTAACTAAGAAAAGCACATTTCAAAACTCGAGTGAAGAAAATTAACTCCCAAAACTATAGAACAAAGAAAGAGGGGAGTTATGCAGAGATTCAATGCATGCCTACTATGAAGCAATGCTAACTTGCATACCCAAGTAAATCAGTTCTAAAACTTCACAAGGTGAAGGGCGAAGGATGAGTGTAATGTGGTAGTTGAGCTCAGATTACTATAAAGTAAAACTTACTTGTAAGTCAAAAGCAAAGTAGTTGCACTCCGTAAAAACCGTGAAGAAGAGAAAAGAGTGCCATTCGTGAGATTCAACCCTCACAAACCGAAGAGTGATGTAGACCCAAAAAGAGCGAGTAAAGTCATCCCGAATCCCAAAAACAAGAAAAGAATAAAAGCATTTCAATTCCATGATGCGACTTAGCACTACTACGAAGGAGTGGGGGGTTAAAAATGGGAATTAAATCTTACTCAAAAAATCAAGTAAAGGAATTGTGCAAGCCTATAAATAAAATATAGAGAAGGGACAAGAGAAAAGAGTAATGCAGAAATGCAATGTGCCATAACTGCAAGAAGTTACACCTCAAATCCCCATGACAAAGAGGAGAGTAAATGGCCATAACTTTTGACTCAAACCACCAAATTGAATAAAATTAGAATTTTTGAAACATATCTTCATCCTCTTCACCATGGAATCATGAAAATAAGATTTAGGTGGAAGTGGATGGGATAAAAATGAGAAAAACATTTCCATCATTCAAATGAACAGCCTGTGCATCCCAACTACCGACATTAACGAATTATGGCCCTATTTTATTCTTCCACAAGGCAATGGACATTGGAAAACAAGTTTCATAGGATTCCCACACCTCTTTTTAGAAAATTAATGCATGTTGTTTATATGTAAAGGGGTAATTTATGGATTTTCATCTTTCTCTCCTTCTCACTTTCTTCTATATATTGTAAACTTCTCATTTTGAGAAGGGGGATATTATTTCATATAATAGAACTCTTAAAAATTTGTTCTAAAAAACTTGTGTATTGCGGGCCTCATGTTTAGACATCTTGCATGGTGATCCTTTCCTCTTCTCCTCTCATGTAATGGATTGTGCATATTTGAATCAATAAAATCACTTGTTTTATGGCTATTCTTTTCCCCGGAAGTGTTTTATTGTACTTTTATATCCTTCCTTTGCATTTGCAGGTTTTTGTGCATCTTTTGTCTCCTTACAGGTGGTCTCAAATGTATTGTTCTCTATGAAAAATGGTGCTTTACATGATTATTGGAACTTTGGCACTCAAGACTTCCCCGTCCTTCACCATTTTTCTCCCATTTCCACTCACCTAAGAGTATCTTCACCCCTCTTTCTCGGTTGTTGGGGTTAGCACGATCATTACATGGACAATATATCGATCTAAGCATACATGAAAACAAAAGTGGATATTCTACCGATAAATATACAAAACAAGAGACATAAATCAACACAAGATTTAACGTGGTTCACCCAAGCAGTGTGGGCTACGTCCACCAAGAAACAAACCAATCTATTTTCCAAATCTTTGACAAGATATATAATGAAGATTTACAATCTTCCACACCTCTCATATGTTCAGTACTTTCTTCCTTCAAGCTTTTTCTCTACCACCAAGAATTCTCTCTCACCAACCTTTTTCAAGTTCTTTCTAATTCTTGTTTATTATTTTTCTAAACCCTATCTTTTGTGCTTATATAGTTGTTTATAGACTTAGGGAACTTAGCCATGCAATTACAATTAATAAATCTATTTTAATGCTAAAAATAGATATAATTCCTAAGAGTTAATTAAAACTTTGTCGCATTGTAACTAACATCAGTTCAAGCATTACGGATCTAATTGTCCGGTTCTACTTTCCCTTGACCGATGCTGGTATGCCCTTAACCGATGTCGGTTACTATGTTTTCCAGCAAGTTCCAATTACATGCTAAAATGAAGTAATTGAGCTCCACAACTCAACAATCTCCCACTTGGAGTTTAATTACTGCACCATACCTATACAGCGTCATTCTTGGATCCTTCCTTGGCTTTGTTTCTTCCTCTTCAAGTCTCAAACTCGAAGACCAACAGAAGTGGAGTGTAGCTCCAACTTCTCCTTTTCTAATGGGTTTTTAGCATATCCGCAAGGTTCTTACTTGTATGAATCTTTTCTAGATATAATTGTTCATCCTCCAATACCGCCATATGAAGTGATACCCCAATTGAATGTGTTTCATTCTCGAATGAAACACCGAGTTATTTTCCAAATGATTTGCACTATGACTGTCACTAAATAGTTTAAAATCACTTTTCTACTTTCCCAACTCTTTCATTGACCTACTCATCCATATTATCTCCTGCTAGACTCTTTAGCTACACTATACTCGCCTGTGTAGACAAAGCCACAACCTTCTATAATCTTGAAATCTAGCTAAGTGTCGCTCCACCTCCTGTGAAAATATATCCAGAGTGCTCCTTCTCGCCATCCAGATCTCCACCATATCTAAAACAACATAGCCACGTAATGAAATATCTAAACCTCCATAGCATAATTACATGCTAAATGCCCCTTTCAAATACCGAGTATTCATTGGACTACTTTCCAATGCTCTTTAGCTAGATTAGCCATATATATATACTCGCAACTCCCACTTCCTATGCAATGTCTGGGTCTTGTACAAACCATAGCATACATGAGACTTCCAATCGCTGAAGCATATGGCACTCATGCCATGTATTTGACCTCCTTATGTGATGAAGGACATTGATATTTTCTCAATTTCAAGTTTTTAGCCATAAGTGTGCTAAAATTTTTGCATTCTACATGTTGAACCTTTCTAACACATGTAGATATAATCCTTCCGAGACAAATAAAATTTCTTTTTTTCCCATCTCTATGTATTTTCATGGCAATGATTCTTTTTCAGCTCCTAAATCCTCCATAGCAAATGTGTAAGCTAGCTTTCTCTTAAGCTCACCAATGTCCTGCATACTAGATCCTGCAATAAGCATATCATCCACATATAGTAACAAAATAATATAGCTCCCATTTTCAAGCTTCTTGAAATAAACACAATGGTTAGATTCACATCTAAAGTAACCATACTCATGCATAAAGCTATCAAACATCATGTACCATTGTCTTAGAGCTTTCTTGAGCCCATATAGGCTCTTTTTCAACTTGCACACTAATTTTTCCTTACCCTTGACTTCATACCCAGTGGTTTCTACATATAAATTTCTTTATCCAAATCACCATGAAAGAAAGTCATCTTTACATCTAGTTGCTCTAAATGAAAATATTATATTGCAACTAAACTCAATACAATACGAATATAAGTCATCTTAACAATGGGAGAAAATATTTCACCAAATTCAATACCTTATTTCTATGTAAATCCCTTTACTACAACCCTTGCCTTGTACCTTTCTCGTCCACCCTCTTCTTCCTTGATTCAGTAAACCCACTTGTTCTCCTATGTTCTCTTACCTACTAGCAACTTAGCCAAATCCGGATGCATGTCGAGTTCGCTGAGTGATACCGGTTTTGATCTTCCCAGAATGGCCATTTGTCGGTGGTTCATCTCGACCGATGTCGGTGGGAATAACCGACCACGATTATTGTGTATTTTTGTAGGTGTTTATTTAAAACCCGAGAGTTCATTTTCATCAATAAACTTCTCAATTTTCTCATCCTTGGGTACCAAAATTTGATCCCTATACATTCTCTTTTCATTCCATTCAACATCACGACTCCTAATAATTTTAAAATTCTCTAAATCCCAAAAACGGAAACCGAAATCACTAGATCCATAACCAATGAAAGTGCACCTCTTGGATTTTGCATCCAACTTTTTCTATTTTCCCTATCAACATGCACAAAAGCTTCTGAACTAAAAAATATAAGAAATGAAAGATCTACCTCTTTTCCGATCCATGCTTCCTCTGGTATTCCTTCATCTAGTGAACTTGAAGGCCCATGGTTAATCAAATAAACCATTGTGTCAACTGATTCTGCCCAAAACTGCAAGGGCAATCCAAAATGTATCCTCATACTTCTAGCACGTTCCATGATTGTCCTGTTCATTCTTTCTGTAGCACAATTCTCTTGTGGTATTCTTGGAACCATTATTTCTCTATGTATCCCATTCATTGAATAATAATCATTAAATTTCTCACTACAAAGTATTCACCACCATTCTTATATCTAAGGCACTTTTACTTAGAATTTGATTAATTATCAACAAGGGCTTTCCATATTTTAAAAGTCTCAAAAACATTAGATTTGCATTTAATACAATAAACCCATACCTTTCTTGTAGCATCATCAATGAAAGTAACATAATATTGGTTTTCTCCATGAGAAGCTACCGAGCGTCCTCACACATCCGAGTGTACAAGCTCTAATTTCTACTCCTTCTTAGTTGCCCCAAATTTGAGAAATCTTATTCTCTATTTCTTTCCAAAGATACAATGCTCACAGATATCAAGATCTAAATCTTTCAAATCTAATAACTTACCCTTAGCCTTTAAGATTTGCATTCCTTTTTGACTCATATGACCCAAACTAATTATGCCACATTCATGCATCTCGAATCTGAAGTAGATAATGTAGAAAAGGTATCGGTAATATAGGTAGATAAATATAACATTCCTACCTTCTTACTGTTTCCACAACAAAATCACCCTTGGTGACTTTCAAAGAGTCTCTTGTAAAGTAACCATGCAACCGCATTCACCTAGTTGACTCAGAGAAATAAGATTCCTCCTAAGGCTTGGCACATGCCTCACATATTTCAATACCCATGTATTTCCATTCTACAATTTTAGATGAGCTTCCCCTTTACTAGTAATACTGCAAGGTTCATCATCACCAAAATAAACATGCCCAAAATTTCCCTAGACATAATTTCTAAAATAACCCTTATTATGGGTTGCATGGAAAGAAGCTCCTGAATCTAAAACCCATGATTCAATTCTATTATCCAAAGAAAGAATAAGAGCATCTTGTATTACCTCTGATGAAGAAAGATTCACCTCTTTACCTTTTTCTGGTTATTTATTCTCTTTGTCCTTTGACCAACAATATTTTTTACATGTCCTTTCTTTCTACATTTCCAACAAGTAATTCCCTTACTGGATTTAGTTATGCTTTCCTTGACTTTGATTTCCCATTACTCTTACTCTTGGATCTCTCCTTACGCACGCCCCTAATTTCTACATTCAAAACTTTTCTAGATGATGTTTCGTCGTACTCTTCTTACGAATTTATTCATTCAATATTATACTAACCACATAACCAAACTTTAAAATATTATTAGCAGACATTGTATTACTTACAACCATTACCAAGTTGTCCCAACTATCGGGAAAAGAACATAAGAATAAAAGTTCTTTTACTTCATCATCAAATGGTATAGAAACTCCTTAGACTCCCGTTTAGGGAAGGCCAAAACTCGTCATGATTACAATATGGCCATCTTTAGGGCGATTGAGGAGTTCATTGAGCAACATGTCAAAAGTGTCTCCAACCTCAGCGGAGTTCCAGCAACACTTTGGGGCAATGATAAGGAAAGAAAAAGGACCATTGATCAGCTGGATAAGACTGATGCTGCCCACATGACAACTTTGGGTATGTTCAATTCCTGGAAGAATATCAAGACCAACATAGACAAAGCTACCAAAAAGTAGTTGTAGATGCTTTAGCTGTTCTTGTCTGTTTTTATGTTGTTTTTTTGCGTCTCTCTAGTGATTTTTGTAGTGTTTTTGCTGTTTTGTCTTGTTTGTGTAGTTGTTTTTGGCTACTTTGGGCTTCATTGTCACATTTGGATTCTGATCCTTTTTTCTCTAGTTTTCATTCCTATTCTGGCTCCTAGGCCATCTTTTGTACTCAAGGGTATAGTCCCTTTCAAAAAACTATTTGCCAATAATAATAAAAAAATGGTATAGAAACCAAGTTTAACTGATTTACAATAGATTGGAAATCATTCAAATGACTAGAGGCGATTCACCTTCATGAATATTAGAACTAAATAGTTTCTTCATCAAATAAATTTTATTTGAAGCACTAGGTTTCTCATATAAATTAGCAAGATATTTCATTAAGTCTACCATAGAAGTAGCTTTTGTAATATTGGAAGCCACAGATCTTTGCTGTGCTCAATCTTATAGATCCCAAATCCTTTATGTCAAGAATATTCTATTATTCATCAGTCATCTTCATAGTTCTAGACTTCTCATCCAATGGTAAGTACAAATCTCTTTGATACAGATAATCCTCAATTTGCATCTTCCATAATTGATAATTTCGGCCATCAAATTTCTCTACCTTGTATTTATTATCTTATGCCATTGTTGTAGCTCCCACTCAATCAGAAAATCCCCTGTGAGTACATCTGTCAACACACAAAACCCTCAAACAAAGCTTTGATACCAGTTGTTGGGGTTAGCACACCAGTTGTACAGATAATATATCAGATCTAAGCATACATGCAAATAAAAGTGGATATTCTATTAGAAGAAATATATAAAACAAGAGACATAAATCAACACCAGATTTAATGTGGTTCACCTAGTGTGAGCTACGTCTACTAAGAAACAAGCCAATCTATTATCCAAAGCTTTTGACAAGATATACAATGAATATTTACAATCTTCCACACCTATCGGATGTTCAAGACTTTCTTCCTTTTTCTCTACCACCAAGAATTCTCTCTCACCAAAAATTTTCGTGTTCTTTCTAATTCTTGTTTATTATTTTTTCTAAACCCTAGCTTTTGTACTTATATAGTCATTTATAGACTTAGGGCACTTAGCCATGCAATTACAATTAATAAATCTATTTTAATGTTAAAAATATATATAATTCTCGAGTTAATTAAAAATTCCTCACACAAGTAACCGACGTCGATTACGCCTAATCGTCGTCGAGTTCCTACTTGCCCTTGATCAATGTTGATCTTCCCTCGACCGATGCTGGTCTTCCCTTAACCGATGTCGAGTTCTTATGTTTTCCAACAAATTCCAATATCATGCTAAAATGAAGTAATTGATCTCCACAACTCAACACGGTGCCATCACATCTATAGTTTAGGATTTTTGATTTATGTATATCTTTCTCACCCTAGTCCCTTGGAGTGATAGAGTAGAGTTAGATAGTTGAATTTTAATTCCTAGGAGAAATTTAGCAAGAGGAATAGGTAGAGGAATTTTCCTTCTTCGAGGTCGGTCTCAATTCATAGGTCCCACAACTGAGAGACAGTCCCATGTTGCCTCATAATTCTTGGTCATTCATGATCATATTCAGTGGTGTAATTTTGAGCTCCAACGGGGACCAACACACACACATAGATCTCTTTCTTTCTAGTTGCAATAGTGAATGTATTTATTAGTTGATTCAAGAATCAACTTGACTTTGTTGTCATTTTGTGAGAGTACATCTCTCTCACATTCTTAGCTCTTTTATCCTTGTATCAAAAATAAGAACAATTCTTTTATTAATCATTTTATTTATTGGTCGATTAATTTATTTTTTTATAGCAATTATTTAAATAAGTTTAATTGTTATTATGACTTGTAGGTTTAACAAAAATTTAATTGGTGAGATTGTTTAAACGGGTTTATTATTATATCATTGTGTTGAGAGAGAAAAAGCACTCGATCAACATAGTGGATGTGTTTTATTTTCCACATTTTTTTTTATCTAACATCAGTTTGCAACGTTTTTTTATTCATCCAATATTTCAAATCATCATAATATATATTTTTTAATTAAAATGAAAACATTTCTTTAAAACCACGTTAATGTGGAAGTTGATATTCAATGTTTGTAAAACACCATGAGGTGTTAAGTGGTTTGGTTATTGGTGAAGTAGATTCATACTACCATATGGATACCTCCATATTTGGCATGGAAAGGAATGGTAAGTCATTTTCGTTATTTCAACCAATATTTGGTGGGTTTAGAAATTGCAAAAACATGAGTACAACTTTTGAATGCATTAGAAAATATTTAATGTGCAATGTGCCTTAATTGAAGTAGTTGTAATCTTTTAGTAATTTATGTTAACTAGTTTTGGATTCTTTGGATGGAAGTTCAACCCTAATCATTGCATGTACATGTGAGTAGATAGTGGAAATTTACGAATAAGAATGATGGAGCAAGGAAGGTTTTATACATGTCATATTAGAAAATTTACTTGTTATTTATTTGCAGAGATAAATAAGGGAAATTTTAGCTCAAATATGATTGTGTATCTTTGTAAAAAGTGGAAGAACGTGGACTAGGATATGCCATTTTTTAATTTTGGAATGCATAGCTATTTATTTAACCTTTTAGGAAGTATTGAGGCCATGGTAAATCAATGTTGGCTAGGATCTATTGTTTGACCTACTAATCCATAGGTAAGTGGAAAAACACAATTTTTACCTTGCTTTTCTTGAGGAAATCGATAGTATGTTAAAGGTAAAAACCGGAAGTGAGTAAAATGTATATGAACTATGAATTTTTTTTGGGTAGTATGTTTGTTACGGTTTGGAAATCTAGGTTTCTGTCATTGGCCATATAACAAATGAAAACTATGTTTTCTTTTTATTCAAATATGGGTTGTGTTATGTTATATATTAAGTATTTATGTAGAAAATGAGAGGGGAAAATTTAGTGGGAAACCCTCACAACCATTCCTATTTGGGTAAAAGCATTTTTTTAAAACTTTTAAGGGAAAAATACTATTATGTGGGATATAATTTCAAAGTTTAAAATAGTTATCTTTAGAACCTTAATGTGAAACCGGTTCACCAAAAATAGTTGAAATGGTTATATTTCTTGAGGGTATTCTTATTATATAGTTTTATTCTACTATGTATAATAATGTAAAAGGGGATTTTACATCAATTTTCACAACCTTGGAATCCTTTGAATGTTTTTAAAATTGTTCTACAAATCATATGTTCTACTTACTTAGTAATATGAGAAAGGTTTGAGTAAGTTCATAACATATTTTATATGGTGGAAGATAGTGAAGAGTGGAAAAGAATTCTCTCTCAAATACCTTAATGGTCTTGAACTCATAAAAAAATGTAATAGTATGATTAAATGAACTTATTAACATGTGTTTAAATGTTTGATATCTTTAAAGAAACCATGACTATTTTTATAACAAGTTTTCTTGGATTTTAATATTATTTTTTAGTATATGGGAGGTTAGGTTGAGTTATCCTATGCCTCGTTATGTTCTACATGCAAGCAGTTTTCCTTGAAATATGAATGTTAAATAATGAAAGAGGTATTATCATTCCTCCATTATCAAATTCATTTATTATAATTCAATTATTTTTGACCTATCCAATAATTTAGAAATGGAAGTTGAATTTTTCACCTATATTTATATTATGGATTTAATAATTTAACAAGTTATGATATCTTGTTTTATTCCTAAACAATCATGATGTGAAAGAATTTTTATTTGTAGATTAGTTATCTTCAAATTATGTGGAAAAGGGTGTTCAATTATGTGGAAAATATATGAGTATTGAATGTTGAATAAGCTAAGATTTATCTATAAGATAAAAAAATATTAAAAGAAAAAAGCTTGTAACAAATATAAATATGTTATCATTGGTACACGATTGGGCTTATAATGTGACTAAATAATAGAACATTATATGAATATAATACTATGACAAATGGATGGAAAATGTTAAGAAGTATAAAATTGTTGATTTGTTTTCTATGTAATCATATAAATATTGAGTCCATAGAGACTAGGGATATATTGGATGTGTGACTTACTTGATTTATGTGGTTTATAATGGATTTTCCTACAAGGAATTAATCCTTTCATGTTTAATTAATATATTATTATTTTTAGGGGAAATAAATATGTTCGTATTTTCAATATATATGCACACAAACTTGCATGCATATCCTTATGCGGGAGTATATCATAAAAAGTATGTTGTACAATTATTTGGTATTCATTGACCCTAAAGTAAATATGGGGGTCAAGAAGAGAAATATTTTCTCTTCTTGATGCCATCCTCATCTCTTGGTCTACTATAGCATTGTGTTGGGATGGTTTATGTGTTAATGCAAACCTATCTTATTTGTTTGTGCAAACATTTAGATATTGTATTACGTAAGTAACATAGATTTTTTTTAGAAAAAGTAGTGTGATTTGTTATCTTGACTAATTTTTCAAAATTTCATATATTTGTATGATATTTTGAAAACCAATATGATATTGGAGTTCCTAGTTCATTGGGTCAAATGCATGCAATAGTGGTAACATCTACTATACACATATGGTTCCCTAATTATTGAATTGTTCTAAGATTAATTCCTTTTATACATATTTTGTTAAAGGGTGGGGCCACTATCTAATTCTATATTGTGAAGGGAGATCCCTTGTGGTCTATGGTTAGAGGTAAGACACTCCGATAATATCTCTCTAGTTAGTTACAACGATGTTTAAGACATGGATTATTACATATTTATAGTTGTATTTATTACTGTTAACACTATTATTTATCCGAGAGTTGGATTTCATGATTATTGTAGACCTGAAAATGGTACTTTCATTTATGTATTTTGTTATGCAAAGGATTATGGAGCTGTAATAAAATGTATTTTTTTCAGTTAATCAACTAGATTATTATTGTATGAATTTATGAATGGGTATATTAATATACAAATACGTGATAAATAATGAATTGTAACTAGGATTTAAAATGATGGAATTGATTTTAAGTTATGAATGTTTATTGGATAGTTTTTAGCCATATAAGAAATTTAAAAGATATAAAATTCATTAAGTAGTGTATTTTCATAATCATTTTTTTACTAGTTGAATTTTTCATCTAATTAAATTATCATAATAAGTTAATTAATAAATAATTAATCACGGTAAACTCTTATAAACTAATGTAATAGTAAACATACCAAATTCAATAATTAATTAATTAAAAACCCTAAGTTTATGCTTGTATAAATTGGTTCATTAAATTTTGGTATTAGATCCATGTTTGAAACTCTCAACCTACTAATGTAAAACCAATTCTTAGAAGATAAAATGGCTCACACTCACTCTAGTGACATAAATTTTAAATAGGGAAATCATGATGCAAATAGTTTGGATACCCATGCATCAAAATTTGACCAAACATTTTCCATGTTGATTGAGACCTATGATCGCATGACTTCCCTCAAGTAAGAAGTTTTTGGTCCTCCATAATATAACAAAGAAGAGGATCAATATTATGAAGATCAAGATATTCAGGAAGGCTATGACTATGTGGAAGAGTACTAGGATCAAACCAATGCTAATAAAGATTATTTAGCCATTGAATTGGCCAAAGATCTTAAGAATATCATCCCACCAAATTTTTAAGGAACCAAACTCAAGGATAAAGTTTAGTCATAGCTTATTGAAATGGAGAAGTATTTTGAAATTTGGGGTTTATAATAGGAAGCCAAAGCTATATGGGACCATATCTAATTTTTGGAGTTCCTTTGGAAAGGTGGGACAATAATAAGTTTTAGATGGGATTGGTAGTAGTTGCAGAGTAGCTTGGGAATAGTTTGCAGAATTATTTCGTTAGCACTAATTGTGGTAATTGTATTTTAATTATAAAACGATGGATTTTCAAAATCTTCATCAAGGAGAACTTATGGTGATTGAATCATTAGATAATTTCACAAGGCTTATTAAATATGATACCCAGTACTAAAAGGACAAAATATTTCATATGCATTTAAGTTAATCATGGGGTTGAAACCCAATGTAGGTAGAGAGGTTGATGTACATGGGCCGAAACCATAGATTCGTGTTTAAAAAGGATATCAAATAGGGATAAAACTTTTGGCTATGTCTAGCATGTGAGAGAAAAAGAGGATATGTTAATCTTATATTTATTTCAAGGAAAATTTGTGGAAGGGTGAAAATAGGAAAGAAAACCCTTCCAAAAAAGGCCAAATATGGTAACTCTTATAGTAGGGAAATGTTTGAAAAACACGGAAATGATTCTAATAAATTAAATGAAGGGATCAAGACAAAGAAGACAGTGAACACCTAGAGGGTACTTTAAGTGAGGAGGATACCATTATGTAAATAATTATCGTAAAGAGGTTAGGCAAATAAAGGATTACCTAATCAATGTGAATCCTTCTAGAAAACAATTTATGTGGAAATTAACAATCGCCTAAATGTTGAGAACCAGTGCCATGCCTATTGAAATAATGGGTATGTTGTTTGTTTTATCATTTACTATTTTATTTAATGCTAGTTTTATTGAATGTTTCATTTCTCTTTCTTTTTGAAAAAAATCTTAGAAGGGTTGGATTCATGAAAAGTTTTTGGATTGTGTATTATGGAAATAAGGCATAACATAGGGTATACTTATTTTTATTTGAGGCGTAATTGGGATTTCTAAGTTTTTATATAGAATTTAACCTGTGTGTGGCTTTGTTGGGCTCATATGATGTCATCCTAGGAGTGAATTTGTTAATCCTATAATATAATATGATATAATGTTTATTACTATGCAAAAAGGTGGAATGCCTTGATGACTATTACCACCCCATGGTAATTTAGGGTATTAAGCATAATATAATCCTTAGGAAGATCTCAATAATGCAACTTAGGAAATATCACTAGAAGGGTTGCATACTTTATGTAGTGCATGTGGATGAATTTGATGAAACAAATGGACAAACTATAGAGGATTATCCTTTCTTATATAATTATCAAGATATTTTCTTGAGGAATTACCTGTAGTTTATCCTAAAAGGGAATTTAAATTTTTAATTTATCTAGTTCTGAAGTAAAACAAATTTCTAAGGATCAATTTCAAATAATAGTAAAATAATTGGTTGAGTTGAAGGCTCAACTTCATGAACTTTTAACCAAGGGGTTAATAATATCTAATGTGTCACAATTGGGAGCTATTGTGATTTTATCAAGAAAAATGATAGTTCACTTCACCTTGCATAGATTGTCAATTTTTTAACAAGGAAACCATCAAGAGTAGGTATCCATTTCCATTTACTAATATATATATTTTTATCAAATGTGTGGTGCAATTATTTTCTCCAAGATAGATGTAATATCTAGTTATCATTAGTTAAGAATAAAAGAGGAGGATATGCCTAAGATTGCATTTAGAAAAACGTATGGGAACAATTATTTCTTGTTCATATCCTTTCAATTAACTAATGTTCCTTTAGTTTTTTTAGGGTCTTTTTGGATAAGTTTGTTCTAGTGCTCTTAATGACAAGTATGGTTTTCTCCTAGAATGAAGAGGATCATATGGATGATTTAATCATGGTTACGGAAAGGTTAAGATAGTGAAATTTATACAAAAATATATCAAAGTGTGTTTTATTTCAAATAAAGGTTTAGTATATTGGGCATGAGTATAAGGGATCATCGTAGACCCAAAAACGATTAAGGATATAATGGACTGTAAAACTCCTAAAATTTTCCGTGAGGTGTATAGCTTCGTGGTATTAGATGGATATTATAGGGAATTTATTTTCATATTTCAAAATTGTTAGTCCTATTACCTCATCAGTAGAAGAAGGGTAAGAAATATGAATATACGTAAAAGTGTGATCGGGATTTTAACCTTCTCAAGAAAAATTTAACGCGTATACTTTGGGTACTCAATCTAAATTGGAGTTTCTCGTTATCACAAATGCTTTGGGGGAAGGATATGGTGCATTAATAATGTAGGATGAACTAGTTATTGCATATGATTCTAGAAATCTTAATCCGTATGAGAATAATTACACTCTACATGATCTAGAGATAGTAGTGATCATTCATACATTACAAGTATGGAGGTTTTTATTGTTAGGTAATCCATTTAAACTAAAAACATATCACATTGGGATAAAGTATATATTTATATAGCTGAATTTTAACTCTAGGAAGTGAAGGTGGATAAATTTTTTATCTTGGTATGATTTGAACATCAGCTCTATTAAAGCTAAGGAAAACAACTTTTGATGCTCTTATCCATAGGAGGTAGATCATTGTAATATTAACAGTAAGGTTAAAGTTCAAGGATGAGGTTCGAAAGATTTTTCGGGGACAAACTCTACCAAAAAGTGAAGACAAAATTAGAGGTAAACCCCGAGGATTATTATTTTGAAGGTTATAAATTTAAATAAGATGTAATTCTTAGGTTCAAAATTGTATTTATGTGCTAGACACAAGAAATATAAAAATAAGGGTTATGGAAGAATTCAATAGTGCACCATATTTGAGTCATTTGGGGTAACTAAGATGTTACTTGATTAGAAGAAGGTATATTTCTAGAATAGTCAAAAAGGATATAATTTTATTTTTAATTTTAGAATTTCGTAGAGTTTAGGTTGGGCATGTGCATTCAATAGGGTAAATTTTAGTGGAAAATATTCATTAATTCATAAATATTCTAGTTTTTAAAATTTTCATTTGGAAAATTTTTAGGGTAGGAATTAGGACCATAGTCACTTAAATTTTCTAGGTATAAGTTAATTTTAGGGGTTGGTTCACCTAGCGTTTACACCAATAGATGACTATTTTAATTCAAATCACCTTTAATGTGAAATTGAAATTTTCCATATTCACCTTCATATATATACTAATTACATATTTACAATTCCATATGCAAATTTTGACTATCAAATATTCCTCGCAATTCCTTTCTACTTTAAAGATCGAGACCGATTTGGTTATCAGAACCTTGCAATATGGTATTTTTAATTTTTATGGTATTTTATTGCATTTGTTTCAAAAAGGCACCATCCGGTAGTGCTCTATATGCTACCGGCTGGTAGAATTATTTATGCTACGGAAAATAGCAATAACAAGGCTATCGTCTGCAGTAGCGTACAAAATGCTACCAAGTGGTAGCATTGTGCATACTACCACCGCAATATTTTTAGTCAATATTATGCAAAATTATATAATATAAGTAACATTATATGTGCTACCAAAAGGTAGCATATAAAAGCTACTAGTGCTAGCATACATTATATATTAGCCTTAGTATTTGGTAGCATTATACATGCTACCATATAGAGCACTATGTACTCTTTCAAAAAGTGGCGTAGTACTAAGATTCGAAACTTATGTTTCACCTATCATTTGAATTTTTAAAATATTCTTCTTTAAAAATGGACCCATTTGAAAAATACACTTGGATAGATACAATGGACTCTGTAAATAATGAAAATAAGGTAGATCAATTCAAAAGAAAAAGTAGCATATTAAATTATTTCAACCAACTAAAAAAATGAGGACCCAACTTGCATCCATTGCAAACATTAACATAGGTAACATATTATCATTAAATTTTTCTTTATTTTTGTCATATTAGTTTAAATTTTTAATATATTTTCACATAATCAAACCTTTTCATGTTTGAATACAGAAACCCCTACTATTAATTGTATTTTGTATGAAACAATTAACCAAAACATATCCCCTAAAGAAATAATTAAAATTTTAGTAGATGAAGATATAATTGATGATGACATGCCAAAGATATAAGAAAATATTCACTACCAAATGCCTCCAATAGATGAATTTTCTAATGAAAATATTCAAGTAGAAGATGATATTCACAATACTCTTCAAAAAAAAACTTTATACGAAGGAAGAAAACTATGTGGATAATTGAAAGGTCTTTTAAGGTAGACCAGGCACTAAAATATCCACTAATTAAATTTGGAGCTATAAAATGGTAATGATAATCCAAAAGGATGTATATGTATAATTTGTGGTTAGAAATTAGGAAAATAACAAACAATGTAACTAAAATTAAATGCAATTGAGAAACATCATGGCAAATTATGTGGCAATTAAGGAAAATGATGGAAAAATAACAAATACATATAAATGGAAAATTGTGAAAGAGTGCATGCATGTAAGATATGTGAAGGAGTATGAAAATGAGCAGAAACATTGTCGAAATATTATGGAGAAAGGAGGAACAATTAATGAAAAATTTGGAAAAGCTCTAAATGACAATCTTAAGGAAAAAACACACAATTTTCAATTGTATTCTTCATTCTTAAAATGGGTAGAACTATTTCATATTTTTTTATAATTTAAGAAAAAAATTACTTGTTTAATGGGTTTCCTAACCTTCCACAATCACATTGGTTTGATGGCGGTGCTTGGGAAATGGAAAAATGTCTTGCAGTGATGTAAAATAAGAATTTGAAAGAGAGAGTTGATAATGAAAGTTTTATCTTCCTTTCCATTGATGAGGTTACAATAGTGGACAACACATCTTGGGTTTACATGTATGTTTATACTTTTGAGAACCACACAAGGCAACCTCATCTTCTAGTTGTTCATAAAATGAAGGAATGCCACTATGTTGAAAATATTTGCAAATTGGTTATATCTAATTTGAAGGATATAGCTGGGATGGATGAATATTCAATAGTTACAAAGATTTAATGTGTTGGTTCTGATGGTGCATTAGTAATGCAGGGTCATAGAACTAGTCTATGTGTTCACCTACAAACATTAGTTTCTCCTTATTTGATTTCAATTCCTTGTATATCCCATAGGATAAATTGTACATATTTTTGAATTGCACTCACATATGTCAAGTAGTCCAAATAGATTTCTAGAGTTTCTAAAATTTATCATTAGAGTAATATATGGTAAAAAACTTCTTGAATACATTGATACAATATGGATGTCCATGTATGATCCTGCATGCAAATTTTTTGATGAATATCCATCATTAGTTGGTTTCTGTTTAAATACCGTATGCATGCTGACAAGGAAAAAGATATACTTATCGCTTAACATATTTGGAAAAATTGTTTACACTTTTGCAGATTCTACCCATGTTGAATGAAATTAATTATTTAAAAACATTCTCAAGAAATATCCATATATATAGCAGCCTTCATTAGATTGAGAAAACAAGTATGTCAAACACTAAATTTATTATACAACTCTGATGAATGTTTTCAAGAACATATATTCAGTATTTAGAAAACTATAAAAAATTTAAAGGATCCTAAAATCTATTTCAAATTCAATATAAGTGGTCATCTTTGTATCCTTGTAAATGGGAACAATATTTAAATGCACACTTTCTAAAAAGAGTGGATATTGTTGGAACAGACATTGAAGAAGTACTTGTAACATGTAATTTATACGAAGGTCTTATATCTCAAACAAGGATCAAATTGAAGAAAATTTCACAATGCTTATCTAATGAGATCAAATAATTCTTTAAAAGGGATGATATTCTTGAGGCCATGGGAGTGGTCAATCCTATATTTTGGAATCCTACAACAAGGTAAGAAAGCTATAAGTGATTCATATAAAAGACACATGGGTACTCTCATTAAGAATTTTGGAAAATTAGTAGAATGTAACGGAGTTAAAATTAAGGGTCTTCTTCAAAAGGAATTAATTTCATGTCAATCAACTCATTTTGACATCACAATGGTTAAACAATATGACTTATTAAGTGAACCAATAGATAATGGTGCAATTACACGGCTATGGAAAAAATTGTATCCTAGTAACATCCTACATGAAAGCATTAGTGAATATTTTCAATTGTATGAATTGTGTCAAACAATGATATTGGGATCAGTTGAAGATGAAAGGGTTTTTAGTGCATTAAAATTTTTAAATCAAAATATTGAAACAAATTAGATAAAAATCTTGAGACTTGTTTGAGATTGTATGTTTCACAATATGATGTGGAAACATTTCCTTATGAAAGAGTAATGGAAATATGGAATTCTCTTATAGAAAGGAAAGGGGTCTATGATTCTAATACAGGTGATAACAAAGAAGATATAAACATTAAAACTATGACTAAAATAGTAATGAAAGATTAGATAACAATTTGAGTTTTGAAGACCTAAATAGTCAAGAATTGTTTGAGCTACCTGATATTGACTAAAGATGTATGTATGAACATAGTATTTCTAGAAGTCAAATTTCATATCATATTATAAGTATGTAACTTTTTATTTGTTATATACACATGTTCTTTATTGAATAATATTTTTAATGTTGTAACTTGTTATTTATAGTTTTAATTGAGAAATGTGATACTTATTTTTCTGTTGTCTTTTAAATAATAATAAATTCCTATCATATTATTGCGTTAAAAATAAATCTAACTTCAATTAACACAAAGTTTTTGAAAATGATAATAATCAATAATGTATTATGTAATATCAAACATAATTGAATATTCTAATCACATTATGATTTTATTTAGAGAACTTACACATGAATATAATACAAGTACAACACAACATAGATTGAAACTCTCAATATTTTCATATAATGAAGAAGATTAAAATTACTAGAAAAGTATATATATTTATAGTCTGAATACCAAATTATTTTACAACCAAATTTTCAAATGTCAAATTTTACAATTTCATATTGCAGCTTCATCCTTAAGAAGTAGAGTCTTTCATTTATATTACTATCACCTTTGCACTTAACCTTGTTTTATAATACCTATGAACAAGATACTTTGTGTCTATATTGATATTCGAAAGTATTTCACGTTATAGATTCATTTCATTACCACAAGATAGTAACATTGGATCCTCTTCTATTTTATTTTTCAAAAATATGTTAGGATACATTCCATTCTCCTTTATGATTATACAAAAATATACTTTTGTAAAAGCCTAATATTACAGAGTAACTTATATAAACTATTATAAGAAACTACTAGAGTATAGATGACATAAGCAATAAGCTAATAATATATGAAATCGTAAGTACAAGAGATGTAAAGAATGAATTTCCTTATTTGCACTCTTCCCGGAACTCGATCTAGATTGGAAAATTAATGAACATAGAGGAAGACTGTCACAAATGTGCACTATAAAATCTAAAAATTTTCGGATAAAGTCATACCAGGGAGACTATATCTTTGGGCAGGGGCACTGGATGCTAGATTCTATTGCTAGGATCTCGTGACTACATAAATACTCAAAATATGATTTTTCCGTGTCGCACAAGATTCGTTGATATTCATTGTTGGTCACCTATATATCGCAACTTGATTGTTGAATGCACATATGACATGTAAAATATATTTTCACCGCAAAACCCATAAAACCGCATCAAACCAAAAAAATAAATATGTAATATGAGGAGTCCCACTAACCCTAATGGTCACTGATTGAGTGAACTTATGACCCAAAACTGCACTACATCTCAAACTCCATGTAGTTCTTGTGATAGTGTGTGAGTATTGTTCCTAGGATTCCCTAGTGTAATTTACACTTGATAGCGAGGCTTGATCTAGAATATATTAATGTATAGCATATGTGCATGGAATAATGAACTTCCCCTTCCTATGTAGTGTGTATGTAGAAAATGTAGTCCTTTATCCCTTATATGGATGTTAGATGGATGCCCATGAGTTCTCTGAATGCCTTTGGATGCAAGCTTAGGTGATAGATAGTAATGCGTAGAGCTTAGTCCCTTATTTTTATCACATAACTATGTATTTATATGATTCCCTTGGTTAAATTTTGTAATTCACAACTGGAAGGCCCGCCCATAAGAAAACAAGAGGCCCAAAAAGACTGAGTAAGGTAGAAAGAGGTCAAGGGAACCTAGAGGGGACAAAAACACCTAGACACTAGTGTCCAAGCCATGAAAGATGAAAAATTAAAGTACCAATTGGGTTATCAGGTGTGTAAGACTAAATAGAAAATAAGAAACACAAACAAAAGTCCAAAGATAGTTGTCAATTATTAGTTTTCTTGCTTAGAAATAATATGAATGTTAGCATGTGTCTAGGACATAGAAATATACCCAAGTGCGTGATTTTTGTATACACTTTATGATCCTTCTTAAGGTATTATTCTACTTGTTTAAAGTAACAATAGTTTTCTTTAAATCAACTACTGCAATTAAAATTTTCCTTGTAACTTTTAAATACACATCAAAAATTGTTTCCTCATTATTCAAATTATGGTACTTTGAACACCTTTTAAAATCAGAAAAATTATTAATAAAATTTGAAAAAGTTGTAAATAATATTTGAAAATTTATTAAAACTTACCAATGCCTTATCCCTTTCTGTATTTGCAATAACTACAAGGCCCTTATCTCTTGACCACATATTATGGTAGGGTTGTGATTTTTAATTTAAATTATCAATTATGTTCAACATTATACACAACACATCATCATTGTAATAAATTATAAAAGACACAAAGATACATGATACATTTTGATTCAACAAAACATCAAACTTTGTTAGTTCGTTTTGAACTAAAGAATACAATAAATGTATCTGGGAGTGGTTGTTAAATCAATAATTTATTTCTTTTATAAAAAATTTAGCCCAAAACTCTCACAATTTTAAAATTTCAATATCCTTTTGTTAAATTATCATTAACAGTTAGAAATTTCTTAGCCAAAATACTTTCAAGTGAATTTTTTTTTTCATCATCTATTAAGGCAAATTCTTCTGGAGAAGGTGGGTTTGATATTTTTCTCTTACTATAGAAGGTTTCCTTAACCCATGAATCATATCTTGTGGATTGAAAGTTCCATGGGCTTGAACCCCAATTTCAATCCCAAGATATTCCTCATCTAAATCAATTTCATTCAATATAGAAACACCTTGTGTACTTGGAACATTTCCCAACAAAAAAGTTGGAAACTCAGCTACAAAATTTAGGGTACCCCTACTTGAAGTTGGAGCATGAAATGAAATATGTTTCTCATTCCCCTAGTCCTGACATTTTGTTGTGGTGGTGGTGGTGGTGGCATCTTTCTCCTCAAAGTAGTAGATGTATTTGGAGGTAGAGGAGGCACTGTAATAATCAATTGTAAATTACATGAGAAAATTGAAATGAAAAACATAATAAGAATGGAATAATAGAAAATTATATATCATTTATGATTTAAAACAATTACTTATTTGTGTAGATTGCAGTTGAGATGCAGATGGGGCATGTTGTAGTTGTTGTGGTTGTTGTTGAGGAGTAGAGTGAAAAGATTGGGAGTGGTACTAGTAGTTGTGATCTAAACATAATTAACCATTAATAATTTAAATTTATCAGTTTCTTCATTTAAAATATATAACAAACTAAAAATAAATTAAAATTACAACTTAAATGGGATACATA